>CP106729.1:193932955-195132955 GCA_025506655.1 Gossypium rotundifolium | reverse complement strand
AATGAGTTAGTGGAGGAACTGATTAAATATATATAATTTAGATTCAAATGATTTATAATTAAGTTCCAGCTTTTCGCCTATTAATTATAAACTTATTTAGTCACGAAGTCATTCTGCTAAAGTAACGTGATTGAGCTCTCTTTTATTATACAATTACGAAAGCTACTTAACAAGTGCGCATCCAATGACCTTGTCAAAAGTGTGTCACCCTCACAAGATATTCTTAATCTCTCTGAGATAAATTCGTTCTGTAATGACCCAGTTTCTAGTGATACCGAAATCATGGTTTCAGGACCACGTTTTCGTAAAACGGGTCTGTAAATATTACATAAAGATATTTTTGAAGTTATTATGTAGGTGATTTGAAATTTGGATAGTCAATTTAGCCAAATTGTAATTAATTAGGGTTCAAGGACTAAATTGTAAATTCTAATCACTATATATTTTAATTAGTAAATGGCTTGGGGACTTAAATTGCAATTAAACAAAAGTTCAAAACAACAATTATACCACCTTATATTATAAGTTAGTGGACAGTATGATTATGAGACTAATAATTTAATTATAATAAGGTTTATTAAATTAAATTTATGTTAATTATGTTAATTAAAATTTAATCATAGTATAAAATACAAAAATTTGGTGGAAAGAAAGAGAAGATTCATCTTCACCATATTTCCCATGCCCAAATTTTCAAGTGAGGAAACAAAGAAAACCGTCACACGGGCTTCACAGTTTCAATCCTTTTTTGGTGAGTTCAATTAAGTCTTTTTCTTGCAATTTTTATGTTTTAGAGGTCATGAGAGCTTGGTTTAGCTAGCTCATGTGCCAATTTCCAAAAATTTTAAAAGTTCTAAAAGTTTCCACTGTTGATTTCGTGAGGAAATTGGTGTTAAATTGATATATTTTCAGCTTAGATGTGAAAAGGGACTAAATCCTAATGCTTAATTGACAGTTCTGTACATTAGGAACCAAATTAAATAAAATGTAAAATTGACAATAGGAATAAGAAATAGGAGGTCCCTAATGAGTTTTGATAAAATCAGATTTTAATCCGAGGCTTTAAATTGGAAGTTATGCTTGTCCCGATTTTAGGGACTAAATTGAATAAATTAAAAAATTTGTATGAATTAAGAATTTATTGGAAATTTATAGTGTTACATGTTTTAATATTATTTAGCTAACGTTAACGTGGAATCGTCGAGAGGGAAAGGAAAATCTAAAGTCGTCGATGAGTAGCTTGAAATTTCGGTTTGTATTTCTATGATTCTAGAACCATTTATTTTTATATATGTTCATGTCATTTTGCATTATATGGAGTTGATGTAAGTCATTGCTAGTTATTTGAGTTGAATTGATATATTTGAGATTGATTATCGAAATAGGGACTAAATTGAATAGAATAGAAATTTCTTGATTCGATTGATATTTCATGATTGGCATGAAATTTAGTTGAAGCATATTGTGTTATATGATAAATTTATGAATTGATGATAAATTGAGAATAAAAGAATGTAAATTGATCTAATTGTAATGAATCAGAAATTAGTTACCCTATTAGCTATTCGAATCGAGTTGGAGATAGTTGGCATGTCATAAGGTCAGGATATTGATTGATAACCACTATTTCCAAGCAATTTGAGGTGACAATTTAATCAAATTGAGAAGACCATCGTTGTCGGACAATCTAGGGTGGTAGTATGTATCATTATAGCGTCATCGTTGTCGGGCAACCTGGGGTAACGGATTCACATATCTGTTTCTTGTATGTGTCTATTTAATAAGATTATAAACATGAGAAAAATTACATGTAATTTGATAAATAACATTGAATGGCACTATGCAAAATAAGTTGAAACAAGCCCTGGGGGCCGATTGAGTAATAACGAGTTTGTGGACTCGAATCGATTTAAATGGTAACATGGAATTGTGTTTAAATGGATTCAAATGATGAAATTTATATTTGAGAATGAATGATATGTTTATTCACTTTTATAATGGATTGAGTTGCAAAGATGATTATATATATGATAAGTATATATATGTACAAAAGGTAGTTTTGACATGAATAGGTAAATGATTTGGCATGTATGATTAGTGTAAGTAAGACTATATGAAACTAAAGTGGTTGACATGAAATTAAGTTAGGGATTAAAAGTGTGCAATTGCATAATCTTGTTTCAAATGTTTTGAATCACAGACTTACTACTGAGCATTTTGCTCAGCGTACAGTTTTGTTTTCTCCGTGCACAAGTGAAGTAGATTCCCGATAGATTGAGTGGTTATCTCAGCATCCAAAAATTGATTCCCAACTTAGCAATGCTTGTATACTTTGTTTTGTAATTAGTTTGGCATGTACTTAATATATTGAGTCATTTTTGTAACAGCTCATTTTTCAGTGGTGCTAGAAATGGTGGTTTCGAAACCTCATTCTCCAATGATCGTGTTCGTAAATATTATTAATTAATATTTACAATTCAATTATAGTGTTATATCAAATTTTGGTCTGACTAATTTGTTGTTTGAATAGTTAGTTAAGGTACAAGTGCTTCAACCCTAAAGTCAGTGGTGTTGAAAAATGAGGTATCGTGATCTCATTTTCGTGAACTGAGCTCGTAAGTATTTTTAATAAATATTTACAGAGTCATTATATAGGTGAATTGAATTTTGGATAGGTAGTTTTGCCGAATTAGTGACGAAATAAGGTACAAGGACTAAATTGTACATATACTTGCGGATACCCATGCTTAGGAAGTTACAACCTAACTCGTATGCTTGCGGACACTACCTCAATTTATATCTTTAGTTGCAATATTTTCACTTTGGTCATTAGTATGTCCGAAGGCAATCAATAATAAATAATAAAAGGAAATTTTTGCAAGAAAATTAATTATGCTAATCTATGGACTAAATTGCAAATAGTATAAAACTAAGAATTTAACCAAACAAATTACTAGAGATGGTTGGTTGATTTCGATGTGGTTTACTGGTTCTTGAATAAGGGACTTAAATCACTTAAATTACTAAGTGGTTCACAGATTGATTTCGATCTCAATTTTACCGACTTAAACGAATTAGTTCCGATTTATCGCTCGATCTCACCGGTTAATCCGGGACTAATAAACGGGTGCACAACAAGATTACCTTTCGGTCTCACTTGCCTAGATATTCCCTTAGGGGTGTCACTTCTTAAGTTTTTAGGTCTATTCGATTTAGTCCAATTTATTACGATTTAGACCTTGGTCCAAAAATCAGCTTACCCACATCTCCATCAACCAACCTCCTTTTAGTTTTAGCTACTCATGCTGAAAATAAAGATGATGGACATGGAAATGAAAATGAAAACAAAACAACCATTAAAGTAAAACTTGAGAAAAATATAAAAGTTCAGATTTTTATGCAAGAAAACTTAAAGAACATGAAACTAAAAGTATTTGACAAGAAAATCTAAAGCAATAAACATAAAAGGAACTTAAAGGGTGTCTCCAATCTTTCATACTGTTGGAGGTACCACGATTCCAAGGTGTGGATATCGCAATATCGTTTCCTTGGGTGCCATTCTTGCTTGTTTCCAACCTCCAACACGTCCCTACACCACTTAATCACACGTTAGCCCCCAACGACACTATTGGCCAAATTGGGTAACAAAATGAGCAAAAACAAAATATTTTCATTTATTAACTTAAATCTAAAAATAACGAAAAACTACACAAAAGATACTATTTTGCTCGAGAATAAACTCTTTAAGCATTTCGAGAAAGCCTAATTTGCCACATTAAATTGTGGTAGATCAAAATTTCATGGTAAAAATGTCGCAAAATTTACGCACCAACTTTATTTTCCTACGAAAGAACTTACCATCATCTTTAAAGCCTTAAACAATATGTTTAGTGCAATAAACACACATGAGGACAAAAAAGTCGTTACAGGTAAATCACTTAGCCACGCTTTTAAGTACAACTATCGGTAAATATGTGGTACTATTGTGACGCTTGTATGTAAAAGCATTGTTGAATGTGTGGTTATATTGTACAAACGCTGTTAAATTTTGTGGCTTTAATTTTATTAACTTTTTTGTAGCACTTTCCTTTGCACCACTATTTTTTTAGTGGCATTTATAAATGTTACCATAAGCTGTAAAATACACCGTAATAACCCTACTTTGCTGTAGTGAAACTCAATGCTATCAATGGCTATTTCTCCCAACATGGGTCATACAACTTCACATGATACTATGTTAGATATTTCCATCTTGTAGTCTCACTTAATGGTTACTGAAATGCTAGTAGTCTAACAGTCTAGCTTTCATGATGTTTCCTATTCTAGCTCTAATGAGCTTCTTGGTCTAGCTCTAACGAGCTTAGTTTACATTTTTGGAAAGCTAATTGCCTAACAACCTAGTAGTGGAAAGCTTGTAGCCTAACAACCTAGTTTCCACATATCATGTCTTCAAAATATTTTTTAAGAAAAGAAATTGAAAAGGAAGAATAAAGTATGATGAATGTTAATAATTATAGAAAGTGAAAGGGAAGAACAAAGTATGATGAATGAAAGGAGGAGGAGAAAGAGAAATTGAAAGGGACATAATTTCTCTTAAGAAAATTACTTCCTATTTGTATACTTTAATGTTATTGGGGGAAGAAGAGAAATTTTTCCATATTATTTTCTTTTTCCTGTCCATTCACTTCCATCCCACAATTTCACTAATTATTATGTCGAACACATGCTTAGTGTTATTGAGGTTTTAGTAAAGGATGACGCTATGGATGTTTAATGCCTAGATTTGAGTTTTACATTGCGTAAATCATGTGTAAGTCTTGTCCAAAATTATTATGGTTTAGGTAGGTTATGCTTAATTTGTGCTCTATAATGTTTAATTCTTATAATGATTCGGATATAACATCTTTGTATGAGTGTTGTCTATATTTATTCGACTTCTTTTTTGAAATATTAAATAAAAAAAAAAGAGTATTTAATATTTCAAAAGAAGTCTTTAAAATAAAAATTGAGTTAATGCCATCAAATGTCTCAAAACTATTGTTCTAATTGAAAATATGGGCTTCAAACTTGAAAACACTTTAATTAAGTCCTCGAAATATCATTTTTACATTAATTAAGAAATTAAGTCAATCTAGCCATCAATTTTATATTAAATGTTGATGTAGAGCATTTAAAACATGTAAATCTAATTATAAACACCTATCCACCTATCACATGAAAAGTTTGGATATGACTAATATCATTAAAATTTAAGAAGATTATTTCTATTTTTTACATGTTAAATTCAAGTTATTTATATTGTAAGCATTCAAATATTTACAATTTAATCCGTAGAATGTTTTAAAAATACTCCAAATCAGATTTTGAATGCTTAAGTTAATGGTTACGATAATAAAAGGATTTGATTAAAACGATACTAATACTTTGAGAACTCAATTAATAATTATTAAAATTTTTGAGATAATTTAAAATTTAAACTATAGTTTAAACACTTAAAAATAGATTATCAAAACCGAAATTTTCAATTCCATTTTAATTTGACTTCAATTTGATTACTTGGATTTAAATCTATTAAAAATCTAACTAAACAGTGTCCAACAAATTTAATCACAGGAGTCGTTGTCGAAGTGAGAGCTTTTACTCTTTTCACACTAAGTTTTATTTGATAAAAAATATGTTGATTTTATTTTATTAAAATTAAAATAAATTATTATTTAAAAATGGGATATTCAAATTAACATATTTAACTTTCATCCAAAATTATTTAAGATAATATTAAATATTATATTAATAATATTAAATTTAAAAATAAATAATTTATTAAAATCAATATTTACTTTTAACAAATAATATAATTATGTTCTATATTTATTTTTACTAATTTACTAAATAAAATTTTAATAGAAATCAACACTTTAAAATTTAACACTTAAATTTCTAATTTGTTATATTTCTTAAAAAAATAATTATGGGGTAGACAGATCCCAAATGGGGTCATGTTCACACTATCAAGAAGAAAATATAGATTTCAAGGCATGGAAAATGCCTCATATTTTAAAGAGTCAAATCGCGAATGGCTAATTCAATAACTTTTTATTGTACATAGATAATTAATTAATTTGATTCCAGAGGTGTATTTAGGGGTTGGCAGTGGTTGGTCCCTGTAAAATAAAAAAATTTATTTTGACCTTTTAAAGTAAAATTACATTATAATCCCTTAAAAATAATATTATTTTAATTTAATTTTTAAAATTTATATTTTATTATAATACAAATTATAATTTAATTTTGACCCTCTAAAAAATTTTCCCTCCCTATTTAATTCTCTATGTTTACATCAGAAATTGCTTTAATCACAAAGATGCGTAAAGAAAAAATTTCCCCTGAAAGCTAAACATTATTACTGTTTTTGGCACTTAGGATAGTTTTATCAGCCATGCATTTAGGAAAGTTGACAAGCTTAATTATGCTTTTAGTCTGTTGGCGAAATGTTGGTTCCAATAAGTTGAAACCCAATTAAATGAGTAGTACGAATTTTATTAAATAAGTAAAATTGATAATTTCAACTCAATCAAATTCAAATGAATTTGGTTATATATGTATGAGATTTTGATGGCTAACTCGAGTTTTACCATGCACAAATATCACATGAATTCTCTCTCATATTATTTTGAATTTAAGTTTAAGTTTCGAATCAGTAGATGCACTTGTCAAAGGAAGTGGCGATGCCATACTCAAAAAGGAAGAGCTCGTAGAATGACAGAGGTAAATAGAGCTTTTGTACATTTTCGTTAATCCATGAATAGGATCGATATAGACACATAAATTTATGGATCCATTCATCTCAATTGGACAAGAATCAATAGAAAAGGAAAGAATCGAATTGATCGATATATTTCTCAAAACAAACGAAAGCTAAAACATAAATCATAGATCAACTAAGCCCTCTGGGGACTTACTTAAGAATGAGAAAGAGGAATCTCATATAAATACCATGGAATAATATTTTATCCTATTTATGTGAATTTCGTAAATATTCAAGCCCTTTCTAAATTTATTTTAATTTAGATCCGAATATTTTTATTTTAAATTTATTGTATTTTATAATAAATTAATTTTAATTTTAATCGATAATTATATTTGTAAATTCCTTAAAACTGAAGCAAAGGAGCTTAAAATTCAATAATATGATAAGAGATTTACATCTATAGATTGATTAAATTTGATGTTATGAATTGAGTGGCCTCAACTCAGCAATTGAAATTTAATCAATACCAACAAAAAATTCAAATTAAAATAAAAATATAATAGGGATAATTAGGTATTTTAATTTCAAAATATTATTTTTTAAAACTGGTCTACACGTTTTAAATGACCACCTGCTAGGGTGTAGCTGAGGTGCAGATGGGGATGTCTCTTAATATCACGTTGAGGAAAATACAGGATTCGCATTATAAGTGTTCATGAGTCGGGACAGGTTAGATTTAATTAAATTTTTAGACTTAAATCTTAGGTTTGGTCTAGATAAAAATGTTAAAATTTGGGTTTGATCCTGTTTGTCCGTATTAATTTTTTATATTATTTTAAAAATATATAATACATCAAAATACTAAAAACATTAAAATAAATATTTCTCAACAAATTGAAAATAAATTAAAAATAATAAGTATACTTAAATAACATTAAGGTAGGTGCAACTTAACAAACAAATGTCTTTAAAATAGTAACAAAATTAACAATAAAATAAGAGTTATACAAGAACAATAAAATAGTAGCAAAAAAAAAGAAAATAGCAACAAAATAATAAAAGAAAAAATAGTTTTTTTTTTTTTTTGCATATTTAGGTCGAGTCGGGTTTGGGCCAAAAAATCCTGACCCAAGGCTCGACCCGTTTTCTAAATGAGCCTAATTTTTTGTCTAAACCTATTTTTGACCCTATATTTTTACTCAAATCCTCTTACTTTCCGAGCAGACCTTTAGGCCGAGGTGGGTTGAATGTTTATTTAGTTAAATAGCACACTTTTGTTGAATAGGCGCCCAGACGGTACAACTTTTACATCAGATGCCAGTTGATATTTATATATATGGGTTGTCACTTAATTAAGTTTCTCAAAGCTATCACTTTTCAAGTTTGAAAAGTTAATCGATTTGTAATATATTTTTAAATGGGATATAGGTATTGTTGAAACTATTTTTTTGAAATCGATTTTTTATTTTTTAAAACGAAAATGAAATCGTCACCAATCACTTTTGAGAGGTGTGATCGGGTCACCTCGTAATTTTGATCATTTTAATAAGAGGTTCGATTTATTAAAACAATGTTTTTCAGTCTACAAAAATACAGAAAATGGGTTCGGGGGTTAGTTATGCACGAGAAAGGATTAGTACTCTCGTTTTGCCTAAAATTAGTACCTAATTAATTACTTGACGTTTTGGATGTCGAAAATTAGAAATTTGAATAGAATTGAAAAAACATGATCCCTCTTTGTATTATGTTATTTTACTAAAATTTTTCTTAAATAAACTAAAACGAATATTAAATACCCTCTCGTCTCGAGATAACAAAATGTCACATCCAGTAAGTTAAGACACGACACCTTGAATCCTCGAGAATGAGCTTGTCTTTTATTTTTTATTTGAAATCTATGTGTTCTAATTTAGAAGTATATTCTGTTATTTAGATCCAACGAGAAAAATCGAAACCACGTAAGTTACGGCACGACTTTCTCGAGTTTCTAAATACAAAACAATGCCTTATTTTGAAAACTTTCTTTTTTGAATAATATCAAACGTAATATTTAAAACAATGTATTTTTCTTATTCGGGATATAACATAAAACAACCTATTATAGAAAAATACATTTAAACACGATTTTTGCGTGATTTTAACAAAATGAGATAAAATGGTGATGTCGAAAACGGAACGATGATATATATATGAAATGTCATGTAAATGACATATACTAATAAAAATAATTTACGAGAATCACATAATATACACTATTTTAACAATAATATGAACAGTTAAAGATAAATGAAATAAATAATAATAATGATAATAATACTAAAGCATGCACATAAAAGGACAATACCAACTTAAAAAATAAAGACAAAGAAATAAATAAAATAAATACATAAATAAATAATGTAAGATAAAATAGTTTATAAAAATATTGAAAATAAAGAACCAAATTAAAATATAATGCAATTAAAGGTACACTTTATAATAAAATATATAAATAAATGAAATAATAAGGATAATAATAATAATATATGTACAAGTAAAAAAATAATCTAATTTTTAAAGGTAACAAAAAGGGGTAATAAACAAATAGATGAATAGATAATAATAAAATAATAATAGATAATAAAATATCAATAATAATGAAGGCATAAATAAAATGAATAATTAATGAAAGAAAATGAAAGAATAATAAGTGAATACAATGATAAAAATAAATAAATGAATGAATGAATAATATATAAATAGGAAGGTAAACGAATAAGCAAATGAATAAAATAAAAAGAATAATGAATAACTAAACAAGTAATAAATAAATGGATAAATAAATGAATTAAAATAAAAAGGGCTTAATTGTAATTTAAATGAAATTAAAGTGAAAAATCAAAGAAAATATATAACAAAGGGGCTAAAATATAATGCGCGAAAACAAGCGAGGACTAATTAAGAAATTAACCCAAGCCAGGGACTAAATTGAATCGCGCGAAAAGTTAAGTGGCCAAATATATAAAAATTAAAAGAGAGGGATTTGGGCCCATTGTAAACCAATCGAAAAATGAAAGGATTGGAAGGGTAAATAACCCATTCGTCCAAAAACACGCTAATCCTATTAACAAGGCAAATCGAACTTTAGGTCTTAAGCAAAACGGCGTCGTTTTGGCAACTGATGCTCAAGTCCAAACGGCGCGCTTAGGCCCCTATATAAATAGCAAAAATCAGGAAAAAAAAACACTTCAAAAAAAAACACTTCCCCCTCATTTTTTCAAAAAAAAAATCTGAAAGATTCTCTCAAATTCTCTCCCCCTTTAAGACCGGCCAAGGGTCCAGCCATCGGCCACCGTGGTGGCCGCCAGTCACCAGCAACGGCGCCGCCACCCACAGTGGCCGGAGGAGCAAAAAAAAGCCATTTTTTGGCCTTTTCGACTCCCCGAATACGGATTTGGGGTTATTTTTAAAGAAAAGGGTTAAATCGCAAAGAGAACGAAAACCCTTCGGTTCTAAGGTTTTTTTTTTTCAAGGGGCCACCTTTCATCTGAAGTGATACCTCGGTCGCTCACGGCGACGGAACGCGAGCCATCGGTATGTTTTTCTAACTTTCCCCTTTTATTTTATTTTTAATATATAAAATAAATGCGTAAGAATATATGAAAAATCACCTTTTGAATTTTGAGTTCTTTTTTATTAATCTCGTCTCTGTAAAAAAAAAATTACAATCTAGATCCGGCTTTTTATAGCTGTTTATACACTTTTTTATTATTTCTACTGTTTGTTGGCCACTGTTTCTCTGTGCTTTTTTCGTCATTTTTACAGGTCTGGCGCTCGGTCAATGGAGGAGAGCAGGTGGTTTCTTCGCTTCTTTGGTAAAACGACAGCAAAGGATGTCAGATCGCGAGACGAGGAGCCTTAGGACGAGGCGCTGACGTGGCGTGGAGGCAACGACACCAGAAACCGTAGGGTTTCTGGCTTCTGCCAAAACTGTTTAGGTTGTGGGCTTGTTTAGGTTGGGCTTAGGTTTTTTTACTATTGGGTTGTTATAACTTTATTATTATTTTTTTAAAATTTTTGTGATTTGGGCCTGGGACTTTGGACTGTTGTCATTACTTTTTGTTTTTTTATTGTTTTTTTTTTTTTTGGGCCCAAGCAAATTGGGTTATTACAGGTATTTCTGGATTGATATCTCTCCTAACTAACGAAAAATTGTTTCTTAGTTTCGAAACACAATTTAGATCACCTTATTTTTATTTTGAGAGCTCAAGATATGATTATTTAATGAAGACAACACATGAATTTTCTATACATGAATAAATCGTGAATTTCAAGTTTTATATATTGATTATGTGTTATGTGTTATATCTTTTGAATTTATTTATTTCAAATTTTTAATACTTTGAATTAATAAGAGTTTGACTAAGTCTAAATAGGTTTATATTACTTACTTTACAATATAGTTGATTAAGTCTTAAGAGGTTTAGTAATTACTTAGGGTTCAAGTAGGACTTATACATACTTATAAATAATTAAATATAGCCAACCACCATAATATCTATTATGCCTAATTCAAGTCAATTGGAAGAGTTGACTAAGGGTCGATATAGGTCTTTGTTGGTGCAAGTTCACTGAAGGAGGCTAGGCTATCTACCCAACTATTTGTCATCAACACCAGCCATCTTCTTTCTTCTTTTCATCAACTCATCTATAATCTTTTGTTTATTTTTTTTAGTTCTTTAATTTTATTTTTATTTTTCATTGATTAATCAACTAAATCTTGTTGGAAATTTCGTATGGGAATCCAAGAAATTTGGTCTAGAAACTGCTCTTGCAAGAAGTTACTTACGTTGTAAAAAAGAGTCACAAACTTCGAGTTGATTGCTCAGGCTCATAAAATTCAATCCTAGACTTTCGCATCATCACATGCTAGTGGTTAAATGTACTTGTATTTAATTTGTTAAACTCATGTTTAAATCCCTTTAGAAACATTTTTTGTTTTATTTCTTGTTCATGTTTTTAATTAATGATTTCTTTATTTATAATTATATAATTTTATAATTTTATATTGTTTGGTTGGTTAAATTAATATTTTAATAAATTTAAGAGGTCTTGTGTTCATGTCTTTTTGAAAACCAATGTTTAGGTAAAAAAATATACACTAAAATATGAATACATAATCATATAAAGTATACAAGTATAAATATATATACTACTAAAATTTGTTACACACATGATTGAGTTTGAAGGGTCATGATTTTCTGAGTAAATTAAAAAGATGGCGAGTCCAATTAGTACACAGGCTAGACAAGTGTCACTTCAACAAGTTAGGGATGTGCTTGTTGATGTGTTCTTCGACGACTCATTTGTACGTGTTGTCTACTCCACTCAAGAAGTTGTCTTTCCTTGTATAGGCATAGTTAACTGTTCTACTTATACTACTTATATTATGTCACTTATGAGGTGAACTACAAATATTAAATTCATAAGAACAGATATGATCAGAATCTATAAATAAATTGTTAAAAGAAAAATATCGAATCCACATACCCAACAACATTTAAACATGAGCATCCTAAAGGGTAATCCACTCTCGGTGAACAATGCGACAATAGCACTCGTTCCTCCCAGATAAGTTAACCTTATAAAGATTATCGAGGTTACTTGGCTCTTTTAAAATTTCTTAAACTAGTCCAAATTGTTGTACAACTCGGCTAGTGTGATACCACTAGACGTGGGAGCATATGAGCATAAAAAATCCCTACAAAACTACTTTTGGCCATACAACAATAGTAATTGCATCTTCCCAGTATGGCACCAATACAAATTGCAAACAATTATAATGAACATAGTTATATTATATTTATGATAATAATTATATTAATTATGTAATGACTCGCTTTTCAACGATATAGAAAGTTTGATTTAGGACCGAATTTATTGATTAAAATTAATAGATAATTAAATCAAAATAATCACGTGTTAAATACAGATTGAAAAGGTTGAATAAGTGAATGTAATTGAATTGAACCGGTTAATAAAAATAGCACAAGAACCGAAATGATTAGTGACTAAAGTGAAAGGAAAAATATTTTTAAATTGATAAGTTCCTTAAACGACAATTCAACAAAGGTTAAATTAACAATTAAACCATTTTAATTTCATGTTAGTGCTTAACTAACTGGAGTGTCATCATTTTCCACTAAGTGAATATTAAGTTAATAAACCATTAGATTAGTGAATTAATTAACTTGTTAATTGCCTATATATATGCTTTGATAGTGGGAGAGAGCTCGTTTTCTCCCCCTTTAACTATCAATTAAAGAAAGAAAAGAAGCAATTTTTTCCTTTCATTTCCTCCATTGTTGTACCATCAACTAGGAGGATGGGTGAGTTCTTTTCTTTAATTTTGTGTAAAATTGTTGGTTAATAATGTTAGAATCTAGAAGCGCATGTCATAAATCTATGAAATTAATAAGTTTTTAGTTAGGTTTTCATTGTTAGAAAGTTTTAAATTTTGATATAAATAGCTTGAATTCATGCATGAATTTAGTTAAGTGATGGAAATATGATAGAAATGTAATAGGAATTAAAGAATTTAGTTTGAATCAATTGATAAATAATGTATTTTAAGGACTAAATTGTAAATGATAAAAACTACAGGTTTTAAGAATAAATAATGATTGTAGGAAGTCTCTGTACTATATTTATTAAGTCGAATTTAAATTTGATCGGGTAAATTGTGAAAAACGAGTGTTTTGGATAGTAGGGTATGTAGGGACTAAACTGAATAAAATCCATTCATGTATATAATGTATTTATTTGTATTTGAATTGTGTGATTAATGGATTTCTTGTATTTGAATTGATTGTGTACAAGCCCAATTTTACCGGGCTTACAAGCCCGATTTAAGCTCAAACCAAGCCCGCTAAACAAACCGAAAATAAAAAAAACAAAAAAGAACCTAACCTCAACACTGCTGCCGCTCTCCACTTGCTCGCCACTACTGCTCCACAGACCCCCCACTGCTCGCCTTTTTGCCCATAGCCTGCAAAAAGAGGAAACACAACAAGAAGCAAAGGCGACAAGCAATTCCTTTTTGAATTTTGGCTATAAAGCCATACAAAACCATTGTAAAATGGGGAATCGGAAAAAATAAAAAAAGAGAGGAGAAGGGGGTCCTTTGTTTTGAAAAAAGAGAGGAGGAAGATCATTTTGGAATCAAAAAATAGAAAACAAAGGGATTCAAAAGGTTTTTTATTTGAAAAATCAAAAACACAAAAAATCAAAGAAAAGAGGATTGAGCCTACCAAAAATCGTATGTAAAAAGACCAAACAAAAGATCAAGGTTTTGGTTTCTCTTATTTCCTATTATTATTTATTTTCGGTTTTATTTGATTTTTATTACTTCGAATCTTTGAAAACAAAATCGAAAAAGAAAGAGGAAAGGACCTTACCTGAATCCGTCCGAACGTCAAGCCGGAGATCTCGCGCCGTCGTCGGGTTTAGACTCGAAAAAGGGGGTTGAGGGCTTTCGGCCTTGGTGCCCACAGCAGTCCAAGGGTTCAGCTTCGAGCGGGGCTAAAACCCCCTCTTCGCGCGCCCTTGGCCACCGACTACGAAGGTGGCGCGGAGGTTGGCCGGAGAAACCCAATCGTCGGGCTAAAAAAGAGGAAGAGGGGAGAAGAAAAAATGGTGGCTGCTGTTGTGTTTTTGATTTAGGTTTAGAAAAATGTTCTGCAGAATGCTTGGGGGGGCTTAAAGGCCCTTCATTAAAACGACGTCGTTTAATACAAAGGGGACTGCGCATATCCCTTCAAAGGGATATTTGCGCAACAGATCCCTTCCCTTTTGCGGCGTCACTCAATTGAATCCCCCCTTGCTTCCCTTTTTTTTTTAAATTTTGCCCCGTCATTTGCTGCGTTTTTCAATTTAGCCCATACCTGGTCATTTGAAATGTCAGGTTGGGTTATTTACTCGTTTAGTCCCCGTAAGTCCATGCGCGTTGCAAATCGGTCCTCGTCCTTTCTTTTATTTTCAAATTTAGCCCTAAAATCCCATTTTAATTTCAAATCAATCCTTTTTAAGTTGGCTCATGATTTTTGTACATTTATTATCATTATTATTATATTACTACATCATTATCATATTATATTATTATTGTTACTTTATTATTATTATTATATTATTACTACTATTATCACTTTATTCTTTTATTTCATTACCAACATCATTTTTATCTCCATTAACACATATTTATTTACATTCTTTTACTATTATTTTATCATTACTATAATTATTACTATTATTATCATTATTTAGTATTTGTATTATTAAATTATTATTATTATTATCTCTATTATTGTTTTGTAACCATATTATTATTGTTATTATTTTATTTTTATTATTACTATTATAGTATATTATATTTACTTATTCTTTTGCATATATTACATTATTTATTAATGACTATTACTATTTTATTTTTCCTTCGTTTCATTTTACATTATTATTTATACATTATATATTATTATTAGTATTATTTATATTTTCATTGTCATTGTTCTAGTATTATTTTTATTCTCTATCATTCTTGCCATGTTATTATTATTATTGTATTATTATTCTTGTATCATTATTAAGTATGTTATTTTTTTATCGTTATCATTATTTATTACCATATTATTGTTATTATTATTTTTCGTCATTTTCATTATTTTCACCTTTTTTCTTTCTTTTGTTTGCTATTACTATCATCTATTATTATAATTGTATGTGTTATCATTTTATTTATTTTCTTTTTTTTCTACTATTATTACTATTATTAATATTATTAGTTTGTTTATTATTATTGTCATTGTTATCATGTAGTAGTAGTATTTTTATATTTCTTGTGTTTGCGTCCATACTTGTTTTCTTAACCACATGCTACATCATTAAACAAAATACATTTTGAAAATTATCATGTTTCCTCTAATTTTTGTTAAAAAATAAGGCAATGTTTCGTATTTAGAGATTCGTGGAATAGTGCCCTAACGTGCTGGGTTTCGATTCTCTGTTTCACTAAATAATCAAACATCCTTCTATCCTATTTCATGAAATATGAGACAACCTTGACTTCGAGGGATTAAAACATCGTGCCCTAACGTACTGGGTGTGATGTTTAGATCTTTTCGGAGTAAAGAAATCTCGATTTTTCTTGGCCCGAATACCTATATTTATTTTTAGCTCAAACACTACAAAATCAAAGTGCATTTACAAAACCACCTTATTTCGTCCAAGTTTTCAAATCAGGCAATGTTTGCGTGTTTAAAATTCGGGGAATAGTGCCCTAACGTGCTAGGTTACGATTCTCCGTTTGACTAAAACACTAAATATCCTTTTAGTAAATTTCAAGAACTCCGAGATAACTTTGATTACGAAGGCTTGAATATCGTGTCCTAACGTCTTTGGATGTGATGTTCATACCTCCGGAATAAAGACATCTCAAATATCCTAATACATTTTTTAAAAAGGATCCGAATTTAAAATCTTTTCAAACTTCGACATTAAGACACTAATTAATCATTTTGGTACCAATTTTGGGCGTATCGAGGGTGCTAACCCTTCCTCGTGCGTAATCGACTCCCGAACCCGATTTTCAAAACTTCGCAGACCAAAAAACACTGTTTTAGTAAAGCAAAAATGTTTTATTAAAATAAAGGTGATCCGACCACACCAAATAAAGGTCGGTGGCGACTCCCGTTTTATCCCTATTTTCAAAACCAAAGTCGAACCCCATTTCGTCGTTTTCCAAAAAAATGGTTACGACAGCTTGGCGACTCCACTGGGGACTTCGATAAAGAGAGTCAAGCCATAAATTGATTATTTTCGGTCTTTTGTCGGAAGTTTGAAAGTTCGATTTGAAAATTACTATATTTGTATTGCATGTGTTTTAATTGCGACATTGCATGACCGTTGTGGTCACACCTTTAGGTGAGAGTGAGAAACTACTCCTTCGTGAGGTTTTCACCTCCGTGCAGGATAGTGGATCGCTTTCGGGATACATCCGTACCTATGTCTTCGTGAGATTTTCATCTCCGTGCAGCCATAGGGAAATGTATTCCCAACGAACTTCGGTCTATATAAGCCTATAATGGGTGAAGATCGAGGAATCTGTTGGTTCAGGTACCCCTCCTTAGAACCAAACCACATGTAGTAAACCCTAGGAGCCCACCTTAGGTAGAACTATGTTAAACCTCTAGTGGTCACCTCAGAAGGTACTCTATTTTGTTTATTTCTCCTGTGCTAACGTGTTTGGTTTTGTTTGTGATTGCATTGCATTGCATCACACCGCATCATCTTAGAAAGAAGGTGTTGATTCATATTTGATTGCTAAATAGAAGAGTTTATCATAAGGAAATGTGTTACTTGATAAAATGGATTATAATACGGTCGTTCGAACATAGTCCAGGTAAACAACAAGAGAGGACTGATAACCCACAGAAGAATACAAGACTCTGCCCGAGGATTCAAGCCGACAAGGATTATTGAAGAGTCATCGTGTCTCTATTTTCTGAAAGAAGCTTATAAATATCGCGGAAGATAAGCGAGTGAAGAGGCATGGCTTGGACCAAGCAACAAGGAGCTAGAAGAGATATCCATGGAGAAAAGTTCACGGGGCTCAACCATAACATCCAGATACGAAGAAGAGGATTAGTATTTTCACCTGGACTATGAGTATAAAGCTGTATATATAGTCCGTTTTATGTAAAGAAATGTATTTTCTAGAGAAGTTCTTCTAATGAAATTGAATTCATAATCAACGCCTCTCTTTCTTTATGCATGCATTTGCATTGCATTTCATGCATTTGCCTTGCATCATATCACATGCATTAAAATTTGTAGAAAGACCCTAATTAGGTGAAGTTATTTCAGTAACCTAGAAGACATGGATCAAAGAATGGAAAGGCTAGAACAAATGCAAAAGGAAATACAGGAGCAGATGCAAGAACGATTAATCAAGATACAACAAGATATGATAGAACGGATGCAAGAGTCCCAAAACAACATGATAAGCCAGTTGGCGCAACTATTGGCCAATGAACGAGGAAAGGGCGTCGCTGCTAGCTCAGGGAATAATGACGACCCTACTTACCCTCCGGGATTTACCCCACCAAATACCCAAGCACCACCAGAAATATGTCCCCAAAGGGCGCCTTTTGTTATCGAGCCACGAGTGCTGAGTTGAGACCATGAATGCAAGACTTCCGTGGTTCGAGCACTAATCCGGAGAAGGTCCGGTGACCCTATAGTTCCCGATTTTGATGAAATGGCTGAAATGGATAAGGCAAAAGCAAACCTTCCCAAACAACTTGAAGATCGTTGCAAATGGTTAGAAGAAAAGTTTAGGGAAATAGAGACTGCTGACCATCGCTACGGGGTGGACGCTAAAGACTTGAGCCTAGTCCCAGACCTCGTACTTCCTCCAAAGTTCAAGACCCCAGATTTTGAAAAATACAATGGGACCAGTTGCCCCGAAGCACACATCACAATGTTCTATCGACGGATGGCGGGATATGTTAACAATGATCAACTGCTTATTCATTATTTTCAGGATAGTTTGGCCGGGGCTGCGGCCAAATGGTACAATCACCGGTAGTACCAGATCAAGTCGTGGAGGACCTAGCACGTGCCTTCCTAAAACAATACGACGCGTAGCCGATATAGCTCTGATCGAATCACACTCCAAAATATGGAGAAAAAGCCAAGCGAAAGTTTGGGCAATATGCCCAATGATGGAGGAAGTAGCCACACAAGTTCAAACCACCGCTTCTAGAAAAGAGACAACCATCTTTGTTTGTCAACACGTTGAAAACTCCTTCATTAATCACATGCTTGGAAGTGCCACAAAAGTTTTTACGATATTGTCTTTGTCGGGGAGATGATCGAACATGCAATCGGATCACGGTAAAATTGAGGCAGGGGAAACCACTAGAAGGCCTGCTCCTAGAAAAAGGGATGACGAGGTGAATAATACAAACATGAGGGACCCAAATCACCCTCACGAGTATCAAGGTTCATCAAGAAAGAATCTCGCACAAGGAAAAAGCGTTGAAAAACTCCAATTTACGTCAATCCTATGACATATAAGGAGTTGTATCAAAGTTTATTTGATGCACACGTAGTGTCCCCAATATCCAAAACCTATGCAACCTCCATACCCAAAATGGTATGACCCAAACACTCGGTGAGTACCACTGAGGATCACGTGCCATTCGATGAAAATTGCCTTATCTTCAAGAAATTGGTGGAAAATCTCATCAACATGGGTATTGTGAAGTTCGATGACGGGAGCGGGTAATTGAAATCAGGCGGGAGAGTTGCGTTTCCTAAAAAAGTCATTAGAAACCTAGATCGTAACGCCAATGGTGTGCAGAAGAGAACCAAGGAATAAAAGTTTCCGAACATCCGCCTTTATGTACTGGAGTGTTTTGAACAATGAAACGTGGAAGAAACATGTATTTTTAAAGCTAATCTAGAGTGATGTGTAAACACACTTGTTGCTTCAAGCTGGAAGCAATAAGTTTTCTTTTGAGAAGTAGGCTTGTGTCCGAATTTTATTTCAATAAAATGCATCTTTCTAAGTAAATATTTTCATTCTTTACATTTCATCTTGAATATTTTTCACTCATGACCATATCATACGAATAATCATCCTTAGGATCATTTATTCTTTGGATTTTACGCCCACAATGGGCCCCAAATATCAATGACATGAACGACAACATTCTTTGACTCCCTTTTAGTGAAATATGTATCTAGAGGGATCTAAGGGCTTTGAAGATGACAAAGATTGGGACTTACTTCCCAATGGTAGATCCTACCTTGTGAAGTGTCAAGACGCTATGAACTAACGAAGGAGATGAAGTTGGAAGCTTAGTTCACCGTAAGAATAAGGCAAGACATTATCACATGATCACAGTTAGACACATTGAGGCCACTGAAACACGGATTCCTATATGTGAGGCATAGACGCTATCAAGCCAGTCCCCTCAAGAGTTTCGAGCCAACATCGATTCATATCCATAGCTTTTAGTTACCTTGCCAAGAGGGTAAAGGTCGCTTCACATGTCAAAATTACAAAGTCAACAGTTGTCAACTTCAACTTCAAATTCAAAAAAAAAAATTCAAAAAAACACACACACAAAAAAAAACACAAAAAAAACAAAAAAACAAAAAAAGGAAGAGAAGTGTGTGGCAATGCAGAAAGAAAGCGTGATGGCCCAAATTTGATCTGTTCAAAGATCGACACCATAGCATTCTGATAATGGCGACCTAAACCCTTCAAAATTTTTGAAAGAAAACGATGGACTTGTAAAGGTTGGCATAGAGAAGTTACCATTTACCTTCTAGGTTTCTTGAACATTGGCCAGGACTTTCACCGGGGCATCCTTTCCATTGGTTTATTTAAAAGAAAAATTGTTGGAAGATAAGATTCATTTTACCAAGCTTTGATTTGATTGGATAAAGCGAATGCCTCCGTAAGCTCGATTGAAAGTATTCAAGAGGGCAAATATCTAGAAAATAGATACGGGCTTGACGAAAAAGGTTCGCTCAAGAGGATTTCGGGAAGATGACCTAGCATTAAGAGAGATTCTTCTTATCCAAAAGAACTCCAAAGAAAAGTAAATGCCTTATCACAAAGAAGGCACATTACAGGAAAATGGGTGTTAACCAAGATGGATGGCAAGGACACGCCTAATCCAATGAGTTGATTCAATAAAAAGTTTTCAAAAAAAAAACACACAAAATGAAAAACATGAAAAAGGAAAAAGAAAAAGAGGCCAAGGCGAAAACCCATGAAGGGCGCTTTGAGACCAAAGGGTACTTGAGTTGAAAACCGAGAAAGGCGACTCAAAATTTTGATCGAAAATGGGGCATATAGTAGTCTTATTACGCTCGAAGAAGTATGTTACGTCTTGGGGCATCGACAAAGTACTCTGGATCCCTAAACACATATTAAGCTCAAAATGGTCCTCAAGAAATTGGGCAGAGAAGCTCGAGTGCGATATCTGGGGCCCTTAGTTTCCATTTTATCCATTTTGTTACTTGTGGTTATTTTATTCCTTTCAAAAACCACCGATAAAATTCCTTCTTAATTACCCTTGTTAGCATTGATTAATTTATTTGTTTGAGCTATGCTCCCAATCAATTTCCTTTTGTCCATTGTTACAATCTTTTTCAAGCATTTTGCATTGAAATAACGATTAGTGGACTAATAATACTTTCATAAAGGAGTTTTGCATATTACTCTGGAAGCTTCTGAATAATACAAGGACCTGAAATAGGACTATTGTTTAGAACTCACTCAGCTCAAGGTTTGGAAATATTAGAGAAAGATGATTATCTCTTTGGACCTTTTTATTGGTTGAACAAAAAGACAATACATTTTGCCGGTGACACGACCTTGACAGATAACGAGCAATGTCAACCCAGCAGTGCAAAGGGATCGTTCTCGAGAAAAGAAAATGATACTCTGTATCCATGCACATATCAGGCCTACACATCTGGTCATTACACCAGTGAATAGTGTGACAGATCAAATTGATTCTATACCTTGAAGTTACAGCAGGAAGGATGGAAGAAACCAAATGTTATTCTCCTAGAGTTGCAATGAGAGATGCAAACTTTATGTCTCAGAAGGTACAGTGGAAGGAACCCTGAAATTACAGCGGGGCAAGCTTGTTGAGCAGAATATGATCATTGTTTTGGGCTTTCTATCAAAGATACTAGTGAACGAGAAAGCATGATAACGCATCGATGTGAACCTTGATGAATTACTGAGCAATGCGACCCCAAGCATTTAAAAGGGATCATTTCATTTTGCATTCATACATCATTTCAAAAGCACGTTTAGCTAGGAGCATTCGATTCATTCGATCATTGCATCCAAATTATTGTCAAAAGATCATTCTCATGACATTCGCATTCATGCAAGTGTCGTCCATAACACATGCGATTAGGAGACTTTGAGTCGTTTCGATCATAACATCCTCATCATTTGCATAAGCATAAGCACAAAATTAATTCTACAAGACGGGTTCCTCAAAGAAGCGGTGCGGCGATATTGAAGTTGATTTTGTTCCTCAAGATGGTAATGGGGCGATGAAGAATGAAGTCTTCACGAAGATAACAAGGAAGCACATTGAAAAGTTCAGATTTCGTTCCTCAAGATGTTAGTGAAAGGGATCGAAGATTAAAGTCTTCCGAAAAAGTAAGGAAGCAAATTGAAAAGTTCGAATTCTTATTTCTCGAAATTCCGTGGAGTAGGTTGAGATTACAAATCCGTCTCTCGAGTTAACAATGAGGATCAATCATCATTCCTTTGAAGTTTCAAGAAGAGAAGATGGAGATTACAAATCTCTTCTCCTTTGAATTCTTATTTCCTCGAAGTTCGGTGGAGTAGGTTGAGATTACAAATCCGTCTCCACGAGTTAACAATGAGGATCAATCATTATTCCTTAGAAGTTTCGAGAAGAAGATGGAGATTACAAATCTCTTCTCTTTGAATTCTTATTTCTCGAAGTTCGAGGGAGTAGGTTGAGATTACAAATCCCGTCTCCCTGAGTTAACAATGAGGATCAATCATTAATTCTCTGAAGTTTCAGTAGAGAAGATGGAGATTACAAATCTCTTCTCCCTGAATTCTTATTTCCTCGACGTTCCAGTGGAGTAGGTTGAGATTACAAATCCCGTCTCCCTGAGTTAACAATAAAGATAAGTCCTTATTTCTTTGAAGTTTTGGTAGAGAAGATGGAGACTACGAATCTCTTCTCCCTGAATTCTTATTTCTTCGAAGTTCCCATAAAGTAAAAAGTAAATCAAAGAAATCACCGGTGATCCCCGAGTTTACAAGGATCGATTGAAGAAAGCATATTTGACCTTCCGAGTTGTAGGAAGCGGTCGAAGATTCGGTCTGGTGATCCCGAGTTCTTTGGGATCGATTGATGAAAGCAGATTTGACCTTCCGAAGTTGCGTGAAGCGGTCGAAGATATCGGTCTGGTGGTCCTTGAGTTTGCAAGGATCAGTTGAAGAAAGCGATTTGACCTTCCGAAGTTGCGAAGCGGATCAAAGATATCGGTCTGGTGATCCTTGAGTTTGCAAGGATCGATTGAAGATAGCAGTTTAGACATTCCTAAATTTGCAAGAGCGGATCGAAAATAAACAAGTCACATCCCATTGAAATCGCGAAGAAGAGCGATTGAAGCCACATATCGGTGAGTAGATTGAAGCAACAAGATGCGGTGGATGGGGAGTGATGCTACCGGAAGAAGAGTACCAAAGAAGTCAAGACTTCGGCAAGACAGGCAAATTGGTCTTTTGAAAGTCTTTGCTCCATTCCCGTTGCGACAATGAGCAAAGAGGGCAAACATACAAGCCCATTTACCCGGCTTACAAGCCCGATTAAGCCCAAACCCGAAGCCCGCTAAACAAACGGAAAATAAAAAAAACAAAAAAGAACCCTAACCCTAACAACTGCTGGCCGCTCTCCACTTGCTCGCCACTACTGCCCAGACCCCACCTATTCGCCACCGCCCATAGCCGCAAAAAGAGGAAACACGCAACAAGAAGCAAAGGCAGCAAGCAATTCCTTTTTTGAATTTTGGCTATAAAGCCATACAAAAACCATTGTAAAATGGGGGGAATCGGAAAAAAATAAAAAAAGAGAGGGAGAAGGGGGGTCCTTTGTTTTCGAAAACAGAGAGGAGGAAGATCATTTTGGAATCAAAAAAATAGAAAACAAAAGGGGATTCAAAAGGTTTTTTTTATTTCGAAAAATCAAAAAACACAGAAAAAATCAAAGAAAAGAGGGATTCGAGCCTACCAAAAATCGTATGTAAAAAAGACCAAACAAAAAGATCAAGGTTTTGGTTTTCTCTTATTTCCTATTATTATTTATTTTCGGTTTTATTTGATTTTTATTACTTCGAATCTTTGAAAACAAAATCGAAAAAGAAAGAGGAAAGGACCTTACCTGAATCCGTCCGAACGTCAAGCCGGAGATCTCGCGCCGTCGTCGGGTTTAGACTCGAAAAAGGGGGTTGAGGGCTTTCGGCCTTGGTGCCCACAGCAGTCCAAGGGTTCAGCTTCGAGCGGGGCTAAAACCCCTCTTCACAGCAGTTGGCCAATCGACTCTGAAGGTGGCGCGGAGGTTGGCCGGAGAAACCTAATCGTCAAAGCTAAAAAGAGGAAGAGGGAGAAGAAAAAATGGTGGGTCATTGTTGTGTTTTTGATTTAGGTTTAGAAAAATGTTCTGCAGAATGCTTGGGGGGGGCTTAAAGGCCCTTCATTAAAACGACGTCGTTTAATACAAAGGGGACTTCGCATATCCCTTCAAAGGGATATTTGCTATGAGATCCTTCCCTTTTAACGGCGTCACTCAATTGAATCCCCTCGCTTCCCTTTTTTTTAAATTTTGCCCGATCATTTCTTTGCGTTTTCAATTTAGCCCATACCGGTCATTTGAAATGTTAGGTTGGGTTATTTACTCGTTTAGTCCCCGTAAGTCCATGCGCGTTGCAAATCGGTCCTCGTCCTTTCTTTTATTTTCAAATTTAGCCCTAAAATCCCATTTTAATTTCAAATCAATCCTTTTTAAGTTGGCTCATGATTTTTGTACATTTATTATCATTATTATTATATTACTACATCATTATCATATTATATTATTATTGTTACTTTATTATTATTATTATATTATTACTACTATTATCACTTTATTCTTTTATTTCATTACCAACATCATTTTATCTCCATTAACACATATTTATTTACATTCTTTTACTATTATTTTATCATTACTATAATTATTACTATTATTATCATTATTTAGTATTTGTATTATTAAATTATTATTATTATCTCTATTATTGTTTTGTAACCATATTATTATTGTTATTATTTTATTTTTATTATTACTATTATAGTATATTATATTTACTTATTCTTTTGCATATATTACATTATTTATTAATGACTATTACTATTTTATTTTTCCTTCGTTTCATTTTACATTATTATTTATACATTATATATTATTATTAGTATTATTTATATTTTCATTGTCATTGTTCTAGTATTATTTTATTCTCTATCATTCTTGCCATGTTATTATTATTATTGTATTATTATTCTTGTATCATTATTCGTATGTTATTTTTTTACTGTTATCATTATTTATTACCATATTATTGTTATTATTATTTTTCGTCATTTTCATTATTTTCACCTTTTTTTCTTTCTTTTGTTTGCTATTACTATCATCTATTATTATAATTGTATGTGTTATCATTTTATTTATTTTCTTTTTTTTCTACTATTATTACTATTATTAATATTATTAGTTTGTTTATTATTATTGTCATTGTTATCATCGGTAGTAGTAGTATTTTTATATTTACTGTGTTTGCGTCCATACTTGTTTTCTTAACCCTGTGCTACATCATTAAACAAAATACATTTTGAAAATTATCATGTTTCCTCTAATTTTGTTAAAAAATAAGGCAATGTTTCGTATTTAGAGATTAGTGGAATAGTGCCCTAACGTCTTTGAGTTTCGATTCTGTTTCACTAAATAATCAAACATCCTTCTATCCTATTTCATGAAATATGAGACAACCTTGACTTGAGGATTAAAACATCGTGCCCTAACGTCTTGGGTGTGATGTTTAGATCTTTTGAGATAAAGAAATCTCGATTTTTCTTGGCGAATATCTATATTTATTTTTAGCTCAAACACTACAAAATCAAAGTGCATTTACAAAACCACCTTATTTCGTCCAAGTTTTCAAATCAGGCAATGTTTGCGTGTTTAAAATTCGGGGAATAGTGCCCTAACGTGCTAGGTTATGATTCTCCGTTTGACTAAAACACTAAATATCCTTTTAGTAAATTTCAAGAACTCCGAGATAACTTTGATTACGAAGGCTTCGAATATCGTGTCCTAACGTGCTGGATGTGATGTTCATACCCTCTCGGAATAAAGACATCTCAAATATCCTAATACATTTTTTAAAAAGGATCCGAATTTAAAAATCTTTTCAAACTTCCGACATTAAGGCACTAATTAATCATTTTGGTACCAATTTTAGGCGTATCGAGGGTGCTAACCCTTCCTCGTGCGTGACCGACTCCCGAACCCGATTTTCAAAACTTCGCAGACCAAAAAACACTGTTTTAGTAAAGCAAAAATGTTTTATTAAAATAAAGGTGATCCGACCACACCAAATAAAGGTCGGTGGCGACTCCCGTTTTATCCCTATTTTCAAAACCAAAGTCGAACCCCATTTCGTCGTTTTCCAAAAAAATGGTTACGACAGATTGTACGTAGCTAAAGATGACGTCGAGATGTCGAAAAATAAAGGAAAAGACAAAGTCATCGACGAATAACTAATATGGTTTGTGCTTTCATAATTCAAGTCCGTCAAATATCTCAATGTATTTTCTTGACTTGTTAAGTGATCAAAAATAGTAAACTATCAACTTGATTAAGTGATTTATGATTGTTGGTAAGTGTGATTCGTATGCATAGATGCTTTGTTTGATGATATATGGACATTAATAATGAAATTTTTCCTATTAACGTTGTCAGATAGAGTTATGGGTATAGTTGACATGCCATAGGGTTCGTTTGTTAGGTGGGAGTTTTAGCGCTTTAGACGTGTTATATTCAGTGCCTTGTGTGTTTTACATTTAGTTCTATATGCGTGTTATATTCAACACCTCGTATGTGTTATATTAAGTGCTTAATGCATGCTATATTAGTGTGATTGGTGGGATTGGTGCTTTATACCCGACTAGAACTTCGGTGCGTATATCAATGTGTTGATGGATTGATCCGTGTACTCGTTCTTTAATTAGAGTCAGTTAATAAGGGCCAAATAAATTAATTGAATGCGATTTATAATAAGATACTTGAATTTTATAAAAATGATTACAAATGTAACACTGCTTATTATATATATGTGAAACTAAAATGAGATAAAAATGTTGATATGTTATATGATTTGATATGTTAAATTAGATGCAAATACCTTGAGGGTGCATCGAAAAATATATTGAGTAGTTGAGCAAAGCATAGATGTGAACTAGTTGAAATGATAAACGAATTATTGGTATATACGTATCCTTGATGTTAATGTTAAAATGGTCGGTTAGTTAACTCGGTTTATCTTGTTACTTATCTATGTTTGATTTTGTTATGTCTATAATTGAATTTGAATTATGTTAACAAAACTAAGTATACTTTACTCAATGTATGGATTTGTTGGTTTCCTTACGCAGGTTTTGGATAAAAGCTGTAAAGGTTTCGTGTCAAGCATCTAATTCTCAAACTTAGCTCGGAACCGATTACAAACCTATTTTGTATGTATATATATGTTTTGAAGTCATATGGCATGTACCTAGGTTGGTTGACTTGTTGCCTAAGTTAGTTATGGCACTTTTGGTTGGTAAGTGACCTATGATGTTATTTTGGTTGAATTTTATCTCTTGATTACTAGTTAATTATGCTTGATTTTGTAAATTTGGATGTGCAAATTGGTTGGTTTAGTAATGATGTTTTGAAGGTTATGATTTGGTAATGTTTGAATATGTTTAGATAGGTTAATTGGATGAATATGTATTGTGATAAGTTTTAAGTATGTTTAGGTTCATTTGGTTAAGACTCTAAATTTTGCATTCAAATGCATGAGGTCTTGAGACATATATGTATAGTCTTGAGACAATTGATCTTAGGTCTTGAGACAAGTGGTCTTTGTCTCGAGACAGAGGTACATTGAAGCTAAATAGATATTTCCTTGCTCCAGGTCTCGAGATAGGAACACCTTGTCTCAATACATCCAACAATGAAGCAAAAATAAGAAACCATGAGATGTTGGTCTCCAAACCTAGTCTCGAGACAAAAGAGACCTTGCCTCGAGACACACCCTTTAGGGTCTCAAGACAAGTAAACATCGAATTTAAAATTTTCAAAATAATTTATAGCCTATCTCGATATATGAAGTCCCTTGTCTCGATACATAACCTTGATTTTTTATAAGTGAGTTTGGATTCGTGCCCTAACTAGGTTTCGACTTAGCATGACCCTATAATTAGATGAAATAAAATCTTAAACCTTATAAATGCATATGAAAGATTCTATTAAATGATTTATTTGTTATGCTATTGGTAATTGTAAATTAAATCTAGTGAAATTATGTTGAAATAGTCTGAATTACTTTGGCAACGTAATGTGATATTACATACTCGGATCCGATGATCGGATCAAGTGTGAGGTTTCATGAATTAAATACAAATATAAAAGCAACTTACCCATTAAAATGCTTGTTGATCAATTTGAGATTGAATCTAAGGTTATTTTCATAATTGATATGACCCAAATTATTACTGTATAGGCCCAAATCTGCTCGGGGCCTAATAACAAAACCGTAGCCCAACAACAGGCCCAAAAATATAAAAAAATTTCTTCAAATGGCTAGGGTTTCTGAAAACCCTAGCGCCAGACCCCTCGAGAAGCAGTGCCTCGCCGTCCGTCGAGGACCTCCGACACGCCTCCGCTTTATCTTTCACCAAAGAAGCAAGGTCACAGTGTTGACCCTCCGAGAGACTTGCAAACCAGCAAAAATGGAAGCCAATAGCAGAAGATAGAGACAATAGCATAAAGGATTAAAATGTATTATTTCTTTCGGTTATAAAGGCCGTTCCAATACAATGTAAAGGGGGGACTTCTTCCTTTTTGACGATTCATCATAAATCAAAAGCAAAAAAGCATTAAAAGGTTGATTTCGTTTTTATTTACTATCGTTTTCTATTTATTTTATTTTTTTCGAAACTTTTACAAACGAAAATATTATAAAAAAAAAAGAGAACTTACCGAATTCATACCGCGCCTCCGTCGCCAAAATCTCCCCCTTCATCGTCGAAGTCGGCTTAAGGAATGGTTAAAAGGCCTCCTCCCTTTCGACTTTTAAGGCTAGGAAGGCCTTGCCTTCGTTTTCCTTTTCAAAAGGGTCAAAAAAGGGCTATTTTTATCTTCCGGTCGCCAACCACGGTGGTCTGATGATGGAACCAAGGCCGGCCAGGGGGAGAGGCTGAGAGAGTTGAGAGGTTTTGAGAGATTTCAAAGTTTTTTTTTTTAAAAAAGGGAGCAGACTGATTTTTTGTTAAAAAATTTGTTTTTTATACGATAAGTGAAATGGTGTCGTTTAAGGCTTGTTTCAGTGCCTTAAAACGACGCCGTTTTGATGTAGAACTCGTGCGACCCGACCCGTATAGCAGAGGATCCGCGTGTTTTTACCTTTAAAGAGTAAGTTGCATGTATGGTCCCCACATTGCATCATCGTTTAATTGCACCCGATTTGGTGTTTTAAAATTTAAATTTTGCCCGAACCTTATGCCCTATTTCAATTGAGATAACACCAAATGTTAGCACCAAGGACTGGGTTATTCACCCATTTAGTCCTTGCGAGTTTATGCGTATGGCAATATGGTCCCTGTTTCCCTTTTTTACCTATTTGTCATTTTAGCCCTTATTTATTTATTCTGACTTCAATCCAGTCCTCGACCTGTTTAAGGATATACTTTTTTATTTTCTTTAAAAATTGCATTCTTATTATCATTTATTTATTTTAAGTTTTTATGTACATTTCCTTAAAACTTATATATGTATATATATATACTGCTTATTTTAAGATTTTATATATGTATATTTATATACATTACTTACTTCAAAATCTTTCGTACATTATTTATTTTGATTGATTTATTATTTATATTAAGTTTTCTTCACATTATAATTTTATCCTTTTACGTGTAGATATACATATGTACTATTTTATTTAAAGTTTTGATACATCATTTCTTAAAATTGTCTTGTATGTTATCGATTTTAAAGCCTTTTTACATTATCTATTTTAAACTAATTTATTGTCATTTCAAATTATATGTTTGATATTTAATTTATTTCACTTGCTTCATATTTGTTGTAAATTGTTACATATGTTGTTTAATTTATTCGTCTTTGATTATTGATGTTAATGTTTAAATAGTGCACATTATACGATTGCCATCTTTGTATGTATTGTAGTTTGTCATTTTGTATTTTCGTACCATTGCCGTTCAGTCGTATAGCATTTTATTCATGTATTATTGTTCTATGATTGTTGCTATTTTCACATTATGCCATCACATTGTGTATTAAACCCAAACATTTTTAGCCATTTTAAATCGTTTTTTTTTTGTCTAAATAAATCATACATGGCTTGTAAATATTATACTCGCTATCGTTTTAAAATGAAAATCTTCAAAAATAAAGGCAATATTTCGCGTCTTGGAAATTCGGGAAAATCGTGCCCTAACTTACTGGGTATCGATTTTTCTCGTTTAGCCTAAATAATGGAATATCCTTTTAAAACAAAAATACAAGTTTAAAATAAAAAGCTTATTCTCGAAAGTACAAAGTGTTGTGCCCTAACTTATTGGGTGTGATATCTCGTTATCTCGAGATAAGAATTTCTGAAAAATGACAATATTTCGTATTTAGAAATTCGAGAGACCGTACCCTAACTTACTGGGTTTCATTTTTTTCTCGTTTAATCTAAATAACCGAATATTCTTTTAAAATTAAAATACACGTGCTTTTAAATAAAAGGCGGGCTTATTCTCGAGAATTCGGGGTGTCGTGTCCTAACTTACTGGATGTGGCACTTCGTCGCCTCAAGATAAGATGGTCTTTTATGATTACTCCAACTCGTTCAAGTATTTTAAAATCAATATTAATAAAAATGATCGTCTTTTTAATTCGTTCTTGGTTTTCAACTTTCGACATTAAGACACTAATTAATCGATTTGGTACCAATTTTGGGCGTGACGAGGGTGCTAATCCTTCCTCGCACGTAACCGACTCCCGAACCTGTTTTCTCAAATTTCGTAGACCAAAAATGTTGTTTTGGTAAACCAAAATGTTTTATTAAAACAAAGGTGATTCGATCACACCTAATAAAGATCGATGGCGACTCCCGTTTTAGTTTCATTTTCAAAACTAAAGTCGACCCGTTTTACAAAAAAATAGTTACGACAGCTTGGCGACTCCACTGGGGAATTGTTAGAGAGTCAAGCCAAAAATCGATTAATTTCTATCTTTTTGTCAAAATTTGAAAATCTGGTTTAAAATTACGGTCACTTCATTGCATGTTATTCTTCACTTTCATGGTTTCCTTGATAATATGCCTATTCTGTGGTTTAAATCTCTTGGTGTATCTTTGCATATTGCATCACATCGATTCGTCAATTTACCCTTTTAAGTGGGAGTGAGAAGCTATGCCTTCGTGAAGTTTTCACCTCCGCATGGGCTAGTAGACCGCTTTCGGGATACATCCGTACTTACGTCTTCGTGAGATTTTCATCTCCGCATGGCCATAGGGAAATGTATCCCCCTGAATTGAACTCAGTCTATATGAACCTATAATGGGTGAAGATCGAGGAATCTGCTGGTTCAGGTACCTTTACTTTAGAATCGAACCTCATATAATGAACCCATAGGAGCCCACCTTAGGTAGAACCATTCCAAACCCCTAATAGTCACCAGGATAGGTACTCTATTTTGTTTATTTCACCAGTGCTAACGTGTTTCTTTTGTTTTCATTGCATTGCATCGCATCATCTTAGAAAGGAAGTGTTGATTCATATTCGATTGCTAAATAGAAGAGTTTGTCATAAGGAAATGGGTCACTTGATAAGGTGGATAATAATACGGTTGTCTGAATAGGGCCCAAGTAAACACAACGAGAGAAGGCTGATAGTCCACTGAAGAATACAAGACTTTGCCCGAGGATTTAAGTCGACAAAGACTACTCAAGAGCTGTCACGTCTCGACTTTCTTAAAGGAGTTAATAAGCATTATGGGGATGAGTAAGCAATGGGTCGCAGTCCATATCAATCAAAAGGAGCTGGTAAAGGCTTCCATTGGAGAATTCACGAGATTCGATCTTAGCACACCTAGATATGAAGAAAAGGGTCAATGTATTCACTTTGAGCATTTACAAACTGGATACTTTCCCTAAAGCACTGGGGCTCGTGGACAAGGCAGTTTCAGACTTGTTCGATAGACTTGACAAGAGGATCACGCCCGTCCTTGTAATTCTAGCCGAAACATTTTTGAATACATACCGAGGAGCAGGTGAAGGAAGATTCATTTGGATGCGTGAAACTCTTATTGGCACGGTTCCATAGCCGCTTTTGGAGAGTGAAAAGGTTTTTTTTATCAAGTATTCTCTGAGAACTACTCTCTATTGAAAGAATTAGTTGCCCAAATCCAAGAGGTGACGAATCATTGGCAAACCATAGCAGTTCAAGCTGACGTGCTAATTTTGAAGTGAATTAGAATCAGGTTAGGATTAGGAGTTAACCTGGCTTCTATGGAAAGATAAGGCTTCGAGCATTAGGGCATGGTCGTATATGTAATCTGTTTTATGTAAAGAAATTTATTTTCTAGAAAAGTTCTTCTAATGATATTGAATTTATAATCAACGCCTCTCTTTCTTTGCGCATTCATTCCATGCATTTGCATTGCATTTCATACATTTGCATTACATCATGTCACATACATTAAAATTTGTAGAAAGACACTAATTAGGTGAAATTATTTCAGTTAACCTAGAAAACCATGGACCAAAGATTGGAGAGAATAGAGAAAATGCAAATACAGATGCAAGAGCAATTGACCAAAATTCAACAAGAGATGCGAGAACAAATACTAGAATTCCAAAGAAATATGATGGGCCAGTTAACCCAGTTACTAGCCGAAAGACTTGAAAGGGTGGCCCAGTGGTCAACGTATGGATGATGATGATGAAATCGTTTATGCCCCGATAAATATCCCAACTCAACCAGACATGTAGTCGCATGGGAGACCCGTCATTATCGAACCCCAATGTCAAACCAATAACTTGGCCTTGTTGAACTTCCCAATGGGCTCATGTTTTAACCCTAAGGATGATCGTGCCAAAATGATTGTTCAAGCAGAGACAAAGGAAAGGAGAGAATGGGCTTTAAAGGCCCCGAAGAAGAAAGAAAAGGAAGCGGGTAGTACGAGTGAGTATGACAAGGGCCATTCGGAGCCGATTACAGTAGGCCAGCTAAGGATGGTGACTACCAGCCATCAAGGCCCCTTTAGGCAGGATTCCAACTCAAAGCCTAACACTGGAAGACCCCAGTTCACTCCTATTCCCATGACATATAGGAAGTTATATCAAAACTTATTTGATATCCATGTTGTAGCTCCTTATTACACAAAATCGATGCAACCTCCATACCCAGAATGGTACGACCCAAATGCCCAATGTGAATACCACGCAGGGGTCACAGGGCATTTGATAGAAAATTGCCTTGCTTTCAAGAAATTGGTGGAAAAATTCATTAACATGGGTATTGTGAAGATAGATGACGCAGAGATATGAACCTGGGAGCATTTTGAACAATGAGACTGCAGAAGGAATTCCTATAGTATTTAGAAGCTTACTTAGAGTAATGTACAAAACGTACTTGTTGCTTTAAGCCTAGAAGCAATAAGATTTCTTTTGTGAAATAGACTTATGTTCCAAATCTATATTTTCAATGAAAATGCATCTTTGTGTCTCACTTTGAGCAAATATTCTTTTATTCATTTATTTCATTCATGTTCATACCACATAAATAATTATCCTTAGATTCATTTGTTCTTTGAATATTCTTTTGTACCTACAACAGGTCCCTAGATATCAACGACATGAGCTATGCTGCTACTGACTCAGAGTCTACTTTTAAGCAATATATGTGTCTAGAAGGATCTTAGGACTTTGAAGATGACAGAGATTATAGCTTATCTACCTGATTCGTTAAGAATGGTAGGGCAAGATAAAGAATAGATCTTACCTTACAAAGGGTCAGTGCACATTGCGAGCTTAGAAAAGAGAGCCTAGCTCACCACGAAAATAAGGCGATGCATCGTTTCGCGAGATCATATTAAGAAACGCCCGAACTACTGAGACGTGAGTATGCTATTAAGGCTAAGAAAATTTTAGAAGACGTTCATAAGGGTATTTGAAGATCACATTCACGATAGCCAAGCTAATCATGAGATTAAAATTCTACTGGTCCGCTATAGGAAGTGATTGCATCAGTTATGCCGTAAATGCCAAATTTATGAAAACAAGATTCGTGTGTCTCATTCATTTCTTCGAGGGTGGAAATAGCTTCGTGGGCCAATATTGCAAAGTCAATGGTCATTAGAACAAAAAAGAAAAAAGAAAGAAGAAAGAAAGAATGTCGACAACAAAAAATGTCAAAAAGATCACATTTAACCGCACAATGTCAAAAGTTTGCGGTCTGTTCAAAGATCAAGTGCCACATCATGGTGCAAAAAAAAAGGGCAACAAAACAAGGATCATTAGGAAGATGACCTAGACTTGTAAAGATTGGAATATAGAAGTTACATTTACCCTTAAACGTCGGCCAGGACCTCTACTAGGGCAACGCCTTTCTCATTAGGTTTTGCCCATTGAAGTCAAAATTCTCTCTTCCCGGGCATGGGTGAGCCGAAATTGGATGAAGCAGAGTAGATCCAATCTCGATCTGATCGGTTATACCTAATTGAAGAAATAGGCTAAGGGCTATCCTTACAGTCAAATGTACCAAAAGTAAATGATACGGGCCTATAACAAGAAGGTTCGCTCTAAAGAATTCTATGAAGGAGACCTAGTTTTGGAAAAGATCTTTTCCGTACAAAAGGGACTTCTAAGGAAAGTGGATGCCAAGTTGGGAAAGACCTTATGTGATAAAGAATGCCTTCTCTATAAAGGTGTTGATTTTGACTAAGAGGGATAACCAGGACTTGCCTAACCCTATGAGCTCAAATCAAGAAATATTTCAAAAAAGAAGAAGAAGAAAAGAAAAGAAGAAAAGAAAAGAAGATAAAAAGAAAAGAAAAGAAAAGAAAGAAAAGAAAAAAGGAGAGGCCAAGGCAAAAACGCGCAAAAGGGCGCTTTGAGACCAAAGGGAATTTGAGTTGAAAACCCGAAAAGGGTGGCTCAATTTTTGATCAAAAGTGGGGCATGCAGTGGTCTTGCTATGCCTGAATTAACAATAAAGAAGTATGCTACGTCTTGGGGCATCGAAAAGGTACTCTGAATCCCCTAAGCACCTATTGAGCTCAAAATGATCCTCAAGAGGTTCATACAGAGAAGCTCAGGCTGCGATATCTGGGGCACCTAGTTTTTATCTTACCCATATTGAATTTGCTATTTTTGATTACTTTATTCTTTTCAAGATACTCTCCCAATAAATTTCATTTGTTATCTTGATTAATTCATTCTCATTTTGTGTTTTTTCAAATTTTGATATCTTGATTAATTCATTCATTTCGAGCTTTGCTCTCAATAAATTTCCATTTCGTCCATCATGATGATCTCTTTCAAGCATTTTGCATTGAAATAACGATTAGTGGACTAATAATACTTTCATAAAAGGAGTTTCGCATATTACTCTAGAAGCTTCTGAATAATACAGAGACCTGAAACATGACGATTGTTTAGAACTCACCAACCTTAAATTTTAGAAATATTAGAGAAAGATGATCATCTCTTTGGACCTTTTATTGGTTAAACAAAAAGACAAGACCTTTCGCTGGTATACAACCTTGACAAATAATGAGCAATGTCAACCCAACTGTACAAAGGGATCATTCTCGAGAAAAGAAAAATGATACCATGCATTCATGCACATATCAGGCATACAAATCTGGTCATGACATCCAAGGAATGGAAGGTGTAGTGACCAAATTGACCGAAGAAGTTACAAATTCTATACCCCTGAGTCGTAGTGGGATGGATTGAAGATGATACGAATTATATACCTTTGACCTTGAAGTTACATTGAGGTAAGTTATTCAAGCCAAATATGATTGTTTCTTTGAGTTTTTGGCAAAGATACCAGCAAGAGCAAGATAGCAGCGTAATAAGTCAGCAATAAGACTTTGATGAACGACGAACAGTGACAACCCTAAGCATTAAAAAGAGATCATTTCATTTTACATTCATACCTCATTATTAGGAACGTTTCGATCATCGCATCTTGATCCTTATACATTTTCAACAAAGAATCATTATCATGATATTCTGCATTCATGCAAATGTCCTCCATAATATCATTTAGTTAGGAGCATTCGATTTATTACGATCATTGCATCTTAATCATTGTGAAAAAAATCATCATCCTCATGACATTTTATATTCATGTAAATGTCATCCATAGCACATGTAGTTGGGAGCATTTGAGTCATTCCGATAATAGCATCATCATCATTTGCATAAGCATAAGCACATAAGACTAATTCTATAGGACGGGTTCCCCAGAGAACGATGTAGCAATATCGAAGATTTCAGATATTGTCCACTAGTGGGGCGGATCGAGGATTGAAGTCTTCCGAGATCGAAGTTAGCAGGTTTGGCATTCCTGAAGTGCAGGAGCAGATCGAAGATAGCAGGTCTAGCATTCCTGATGTACAAGAGCAGATCGAAGTTAGCAGATCTGGCATTCCTGAAGTGCAGGAGCAGATCGAAGTTAGCAGGTTTGGCATTCTTGAAGTGCAGGAGCAGATCGAAGTTAGCAGGTCTGGCATTCCTGAAGTGTAGGAGTAGATCAAAGGCAAATATTGGCTTCCCTAGCCAATAGGGAACATGATTTAAGCCACAGTCTTATTGTCTTGACCAGCAGTGGAATAGGTTGAAGACCATCTTATTGCCACTGACCAGCATGGAATAGGTTGAAGATTATCCTATTGCCACTGACCAGCAGTGGAATAGGTTGAAGATTACCCTATTGCCACTGACCAGTAGTGGAATAGGTTGAAGATTGTCCTATTGCCACTGACCAGCAGTTGGAATAGGTTGAAGATTGTCCTATTGCCACTGAACAGCAGTGGAATAGGTTAAAGACTGTCCTATGTCCCTGACCAGCGGTGGAATAGGTTGGAAATTGTAGATCTTGTCGCCCTAACCAGTAGTGGGGCAAGATCGAAGGCAAATCTTGGCTCCCTAAACAGTTGGGAACATGATTTAAGCCACCATCCTATGTCCCTGACCAGTAGTGGAATAGGTCAAAAAATTGCAGATCTTGTCGCCCTAAACAGTAATGGGCCAAGATCGAAGGCAAATCTTGGCTCCCTAACCAGTAGGGAACATGATTTAAGCCCCAGTCCTATTACCCTGACCAACAGTGGAATAGGTTAAAAATTGTAGATCTTATCGCCCTAATCAATAGTGGAGCAAGGTCGAATGTGAATCTTGTCTCCCTAAACAGTAGGTAACACGATTTAAGCCACGATCCTATATCCCTGACCAGCAGAGGAATAGGTCAAAAATGATAGGTTGACCAGCAGTGGGATAGGCTGAAGATTTCAAACTTTATCTCCCTGAAGATGCAGTGGAGTAATTTAAAATAAACAAATCCCATCCCCTCGAAGTTACAACAAGAGCAAATTAAAGCTACAAATCTCTTTTACTTGAAGTTACATTCGACCGGATCGAAGCAACGAGAAGCAGTGGACTGGAACGAGGCTGCCTGAAGAATAGAAGCGCCGATACTCAGCAAGACGGGCAAATTTGGTCCTTCTAAAGTCTTTGCTCCATTCTCGTTACACGACAACGAGCAAAGAGGGGCAACTGTACAGGCCTAAATCTACCCGGGGCCCAATAACAAAACCGTAGCCCAACAACTGGCCCAAAAATATAAAAAATTTCTTCAGATGGCTAGGGTTTCTGAAAACCCTAGCGCCGCACCCCTTTGACGCCCTCTGAAAATCGAAGCACCTCGTCTCGAGGCCCCCCTGACGCGCCCTCTGCTCTATCTTTCACCAAAGAAGCCAGGTTACAGTGTTGACCCTCCAAAAGACCTGCAAACCAGCAAAAATGGAAGCCAACAGCAGAAGATAGAGACAATAGCATAAAGGATTAAAATGTATTATTTCTTTCGGCTATAAAGGCCATTCCAATACAATGTAAAGGGGGGACTTCTTCCTTTTTGACGATTTATCAGAAATCAAAAGCAAAAAAGCATTAAAAGGTTGATTTCGTTTTTATTTACTATCGTTTTCTATTTATTTTATTTTTTTTCGAAACTTTTACAAATGAAAATATTACAAAAAAGAAAGAAGAGAACTTACCGGATTCATACCGCGCCTCTGTCGCCCGAATCTCCCCCTTCATCGTCGAAGTCGGCTTAAGGAACGGTTAAAAGGTCTCTCCTTTTCGCTTTTAAGGCTAGGAAGGCCTTGCCTTCGTTTTCCTTTTTGAAAGGGTCAAAAAAGGGCCCTTTTTATCTTCCGGTCGCCGACCACGGTGGTCTGACGACGGAACCAAGGCCGGCCAGGGGGAGAGGCTGAGAGAGTTGAGAGGTTTTGAGAGATTTCAAAGGTTTTTTTTTTTTTTAAAAAAAAGGGAGCAAACTGATTTTTTGTTAAAAACTTTTGTTTTTTTATAAGATAAGTGAAACGGTGTCGTTTAAGGCCTATTTCAATGGCCTTAAAACGACGCTGTTTTGATGTAGAACCAGTGCGACCCGACCCGTATAGCAGAGGATCCGCGTGTTTTTACCTTCAAAGGGTAAATTGCGCGTATGGTCCCCCACGTTGCGTCATTGTTTAATTGCACCCAATTTCAGTGTTTTAAAATTTAAATTTTGCCCCGAACCTTATGCCCCATTTCAATTCGTTACAACACCAAAATGCTGGGCACCAAGGACTGGGTTATTCACCCATTTAGTCCTCGCGAGTTTATGTGTATGGCAATATGGTCCCTGTTTCCCTTTTTTATCTATTTGCAATTTTAGCCCTTGTTTATTTATTCTATCCAGTCCTCGACCTGTTTAAGGATATAATTTTTTATTTTCTTTAAAAATTGCATTCTTATTATCATTTATTTATTTTAAGTTTTTATGTACATTTCCTTAAAACTTATATATGTATATATATACTGTTTATTTTAAGATTTTATATATGTATATTTATATACATTACTTACTTCAAAATCTTTCGTACATTATTTATTTTGATTGATTTATTATTTATATTGATTTATCCTTTTATAGTTACCTTGATCGTGAAATATCGATTGCTTGTTGAACCACGTGAATTTAGTAGGATACTTTATCCTTTTACTTGGTGGAAAAAATGTGAATGAAATATACATAAGTACTATTTTATTTAAAGTTTTGATACATCATTTCTTAAAAATTGTATTGTATGTTATCGATTTTAAAGCCTTTTTTACATTATCTATTTTTAAACTAATTTATTGTCATTTCAAATTATATGTTTGATATTTAATTTATTTCAACTTGCTTCATATTTGTTGTAAATTGTTACATATGTTGTTTAATTTATTCGTCTTTGATTATTGATGTTAATGTTTAAATAGTGCACATTATACGATCGCCATCTTTGTATGTATTGTAGTTTGTCATTTTGTATTTTGTACCATTGTCGTTCAGTCGAATAGCATTTTATTCATGTATTATTGTTCTATGATTGTTGCTATTTTCACATTATGCCATCATATTGTGTATTAAACCCAAACATTTTTAGCCATTTTAAATCGTTTTTTTTTTGTCTAAATAAATCATACATGGCTTCTAAATATTACACTCGCTATCGTTTTAAAATGAAAATTCTCAAAAATAAAGGCAATATTTCGCGTCTTGGAAATTCGAAAAAATCGTGCCCTAACTTTCTGGGTATCGATTTTTCTCGTTTAGCCTAAATAATGGAATATCCTTTTAAAACAAAAATACAAGTTTAAAATAAAAAGCTTATTCTCGAAAGTACAAAGTGTTGTGCCCTAACTTATTGGGTGTGATATATCGTTATCTCGAGATAAGAATTTCTGAAAAATGACAATATTCCGTATTTAGAAATTCGAGAGACCGTACCCTAACTTACTGGGTTTCGATTTTTTTCTCGTTTAATCTAAATAACGGAATATTCTTTTAAAATTAAAATACACGTGCTTTTAAATAAAAGGCGGGCTTATTCTCGAGAATTCGAGGTGTCGTGTCCTAACTTACTGGATGTGGCACTTCGTCGCCTCGAGATAAGATGGTCTTTTATGATTACTCCAACTCGTTCAAGTATTTTAAAATCAATATTAATAAAAATGATCGTATTTTTAATTCATTCTTGGTTTTCAACTTTCGAAAGACACTAATTAATCGATTTGGTACCAATTTTGGGCGTGACGAGGGTGCTAATCCTTCCTCGCACGTAACTGACTCTCGAACCCGTTTTCTCGAATTTCGTAGACCAAAAATGTTGTTTTGGTAAACCAAAATATTTTATTAAAACAAAGGTGATTCGATCACACCTAATAAAGATCGATGGCGACTCCAGTTTTATTTTCGTTTTCAAAACTAAAGTCGACCCGTTTTACAAAAAAATGGTTACGACAATTACCAAATTTATACAAATATCAAATGTAAGTATTAATATAAAACATATAACGTAATACATTCCATAACATGATATATCAAGTATGATAATATTTTTATGTTCTCTTAAAAGGAAAAGTGTATAGCTAAGTGTAAGCACTAAATTTTGTCCAGAATTAATTATGGGTTTATTTTAAAAATTTAAAAAATTAAAAAATTTAAAAATTTTACATTTTAACCCTAAACTTTCCTAAAATTACATTTTAGCCCCAAAACTTTTCAAAATTACATTTTTACCCTTATCTTTCTTAAAATTACACTTTGACCCCAATAGTTTTTGCATTTCTGATTCAGTCCTTACATCGGAAAATCTCCAAAATTGACGGATTTCAAGACCCACCCTCGATTTTCCTACCACCACCTAAGGGATGGCCTCCTTCCCCTAGCCATTTGCTACCTGCAAAAACACACTATAAAAGGGATTTTTCCCAAAAATCAAACCCCATCAAAGAAGAGAAACCCACAAAAAGGAAAAAAAGAGAAAGAAGATAGGAAAGAAGAAGGAAGAAGAAGAGAAGAGGAGGCGTCGCACCACCAGCAGAGGAGACGACGACCACTGCTGACTAAGCAATGACGGGCTAGGAGAAGAGAAGAAGAAGAAGAAGAAGAAGAAGAAGAGGAGAAGAAGAAGAAAGAAGGAAGAAGAAAAAAAAAAAGAAAAAGAAAAGAAAGGAGAAAGGAGAAAGAAAAAGGAAAAAGGAAAAAGGAAAAAGGAAAAAGAAAAAATAAAATAAAATATTTTTTACAATCGGGCCAACCAACCAGCCTCGAACCGTGACCCGACCCGTGACCCAAGGCCCAAAGTGATCATTTAACAAAGAAGAAGCCTCGGGCCTAAAGGCAAGAGAGCCAAAGAGAAAAAAAAAGAAGAAGAAAAAAGAAGAAAAAAAGAAAGAAAAGAAAGAAAAAAAAAAAGAAGGAAAAAAGAGAAAAAAAAAAAAAAAAAAGAGCCCGGGTCGTGTATCTCATTCTTCAAGCTCGTAATTTTGAGCTTTTCGGTAATTTCTTTTTACCTACTTTTAATTTAATTCGTGTATTTTAATGACATCTCGTTTTAATATTATTAATATTTTTAGTATTTTTATTATTTAATTGTATTTTATTTTACTTTTAATTTTAATAATTTTAATAAATAAGGCAACGGATCGGTTTTACACTAGTCGTTGATTTCATCGCTATGTTGGGTGAATATCATCGGTTTGTGTTAAATACGATACGCCCTTTTAAAAAAATCAAAAAGATCTAAAAATATAAAATAAAAATCTCGAGTTTCAAAACTTCTTGTGTTTTCTAAAAATTATCGTATTTTCCAAATTTTCGTGTTATAAAAAAATTTCGTGTTTTCAAAAATTCTCATATTTCAAAAATTCTCGTGTTTTAAAAGTTTTCGTCTTTTCAAAAATTTTCAGATTTTAAAATTTTCATATTTTCAAAAATTTCGTGTTTCAAAAAAGAAATTCTCGTATTTTTAAAGTTGTCGATTTAAAAAAATTCGTGTTTTAAAAAAAATTTTCGCTTCAAAATTTTCGAGTTTTCAAAAATTTCATGTTTTTTTAAAAAAATTCTTGTGTTTTAAAATTTCCGTGTTTTCAAAAATTTCGTGTTTTCAAAAAATTCATGTATTTCAAAATTTTAGTGTTTTCAAAAATTCGTGTTCAAAATTCAGATTTTCAAAAATCTCGTGTTTCAAAATTTTCAGATTTTCAAAATTTCCATGTTTTAAAAATTTCGTGTTTTCAAAAATTTGTGTTTTCAAAAACAAAAAATTCATGTTTCAAAAATTCTCGTGTTTTCAAAGTTTCCGATTTCCAAAATTTCGTGTTTTCAAAATTTTCGGTTTTCAAAAATTTCATGTTTTTAAAAAAATTCTTGTGTTTTAAAATTTCCGTGTTTTCAAAAATTTTGTGTTTTAGAAAAAAATTTTGTGTTTCAAAAAATTCTCGTGTTTTTGTATTTCTAAAATTTCGTGTTTTCAAAATTTTCGAGTTAAAAAAAATTTCGTGTTTTCAAAAATTCTCGGGTTTTAAAAAAAATTTCTCGAGTCTAAAAATTCTCTTGTTTTTTAAAAAAAATTTCTCGTGTCTCAATCGGATCACGATTAAATATTAAATTGAACTTGTATTTTTGAAAATTAAGACAACGCGCGTTTAACGAGATACCAATTTTGGGCGTCGCGAGGGTGCTAATACCTTCCTCGCGCGTAACCGACTCCCGAACCCTATTTTTTCTCTGGAATTTTGACGCAGACTTAAACCCGACCCTTTTTTAAGAAAATTCAAAAAAAATGATTTTTCTTTAAAAAGAGGATTTATTAGGTGTCCGATCACACCTAGAAAAAATATCGGTGGCGACTCCCTTTTTTAAAATAAAATTGAAACTCTGTTTTCAACTTTTTAATAATTTTCTCAATTAGCGCCCAAGCAAATTTTAGGTCGCTACAGCTGGCGACTCCACTGGGGACTTTTTGGAGAGTCGAGTCTCGAATTAAACGCGTGTTGTCAAAATTTTCGAAACTCCTTGTTCAAATTAATATTAAGTCGTGATCCTTAAATTTTGTTTTTGAAAAGTCATACATTTGCATCATGTTGTAAATATTTTTCTAACTTGTCTTATCTTTTTGTTTTCACTTTAAGTTTTTACGGTTTTAGTTTTTAGTTTTAAAATAAAAACGAAAAGGTTTGTGAGTTTCTCCTACACTTTGTGCACTTGCATTTTTGCATAACATGAGCTCTCTACCAGGCTCCGCCCACTTAAGTGGAAGTAAACGCTATGCCTTCGTGAGTTAACTCGCCCCTCCAAGACAAAGCTAGTGAATACTTAGGGTTACATATGACTTATGCTTTCGTGAGTTAACTTGTCCTCCACATAGGCATAAGTAAATGTAACCTCGAATTGAGCTCATGAGCCTATGATGGGCGATAACCGAGGCTCAGTACTAGCCTTAGTAGGCGACAAGACGGACAATTCGAGTACCTTTTAGAACCAAAACCGCATATAGTGAACCATATGAGCCACCCGATTAGAGCCATGCCAAACCTCCGTCCGTTAATAGTCACCAAAATAAGTACATGGGAGAAACTCTTCTTACCTTTTATTTCTTTTACATTTACACTTTTTATGCAAGCAAATTGGGTCCGTTTAATAATTTAGAGAGGGTAGATTATCTGATGAGCATGTGGGGTAAGTTTATTTTGTAAATATGATGGGGTAAAAAAAAAGTAGGTCAGTTTCACCAAAATGCAAAATTAAATATCTTAATTTGTTAGATTTTCCATAGTTTTTCTCCGTTTATATTTGTTGTAATTACTAACCAATGTTATTTGTCTTTATTTTTATTTTTCATCATGCATCATAGGCATCTTGTTAGGAAGGTGTTGATTAGAGATTGGTTGCCAAAAACGGGTTTCTGATGGAGGAGTCAATTACACAAGTGACCGAGAAAAATGTCGTGGTTTGAGACCGGTCTTTGAAAACTCGAAAGTAAAAGGGACAATTTAAAGGAAGGATGTATCTCCAATCTTAGGATCATGTGACTATGAATGTTCGCGGAATAACCTCAAGACTTTACTAGGATCCGGAAACAAGTGGGACTCAAACACTAGGGGCATCTTCTTTGAAAAGTACGGGATATAGTTCACTTAATCATCATCAACGTGAGACGAACAGTTGATTCAAGCCATGGTTCAATTCGGGACCCAACTTATCAATGTTTTACTTTCAACCGTGAAGATATGACTCAGACCATAGAAGAGTATGCCGCCTTGCTTCGCGTTAACAATGCACAATTCAAGAAGATATATGTGAAAGAGCCCAAACTAATGACCTTCAAGAAAAGCTAATGAAGTTGACAGAATGGGTGATACATGGGCTGAAAAATAGATAAAGAAAAGAACGAAGTCATTTGTATTCCATGGTTTTCTCTGCGAGACTTAGTTCAAAACCTTCCAGATATTGTAAAGAGAGTGGATCTGTTTGCTTTAGCCATTTACGGATTAATTGTCTTCCTAAAAGTTCTTGGGCATATAGAAGTTGCGGTAGTGGATTTCTTTGAAAAGTTGAGGCAAGGAATCAACCCCGTCCCAACTATCTTAGCTGAGGCTTTTAGATCTCTAAATTGTTGTAGGAGAAAAGGGGAAGGACGTTTTATCGGATGTGCACAGCTACTTAATGTTTGGATTCTGAGCCACTTCTGGAAAATAGAACGCACACCTTTCCACATGTTTTCGAAAACATTCGCTCCATTGGAAGCTTACCTTGAGAAAGATTGGCCGAAGGATGTCACCGAACAAAGACTGGGTTTGATTTTTCGAACCTCCGCTGTGAAGATATAACTTGGAGAGCACCATGGATCCGTCCTTTGATTTCGCTATACAAATGCGAAGCCAAGATTGGGTACCTTTACTCGGATTATGGGAGGAGTTGGATATGCACCGTTAATGGCTCAAAGGCGGTTTGCTTCACGACGTTCATACCAACTACCGGAGGATTAGCACAGTCTGAGTTTGCTTTTACAGGTGAAGGTTACATGAAAAAAGTCCTAGATACTGCAAAGTCTTGGAAGGAAATTTACCTAATGTAGTTAGCCCTGTATGCTGATACTATCACTCAAGATTATGAAATATGGAGACAAAGACGAGTGAATAGTCAACAAACCTCACCAACGGATTATATTTTCCAGAATCCTTTTTCAGAAGAAATACCGTCCGAACTGGAAATAGCAAGACATGAATTTGAACGTGAAAAGGCCAACTGTTACGGGATATTAGTTCTCTTCAAGAGGAAAATTACCAGCTGAAGATAGATGTTCAAATTGAAAAATCCAGAAACGAGAAAGTCTAGAAAGAAGCTGAGATCATGAGAAATGACTTAAAGGATCTTCATTTGGAAAATAAGAAGTTAAGAGGCACCATAAAGAATAGCGGGCTGGGCAAATCATCGACAGAATGGAAGGAAGAATTAAGCAACATCAAAGGTGGGATGGAATTCTAGAGAGGGAAAGCGAAGAAGGAAGAGGAAAAAGCTGTTCGTGCTATGATAGAGTTAAGGAAGAAGAATGTTAAATACAAAACCGTGTCTGCAGAATTAATAACTAGTCAGTCTGAGCGTCAAGAGCTAAGAAGGAAAATACGAGATTTAGAAAATACGTTGCAAACTCATCAGCAACACTTGGATACTCTCCTAAAAGCCCTAGAAGAAAAGAATGGCCAGTATGACAGAGACATTCGTGCCTACGAAAGAGCTCTCCAAGAAAAAGATATGTATCTTAGAGGTTTGATTAATAAAATTCGTAAGGCAGCTATGCAAATTGTGCAATTATCGAATGAAGCAGAAGATCTCAGTTACCAATTCCCTCCGAGACAAGGATCAAACATGTCAGAATTCCTAGAACGGGTGAAAAAACAAGGCGATGTGGCTAGGAAATTTGTGTAACTGTTAAATCAAAGATGGCAAAATATTTTGTAATGGACTCTTTTGATTAATGAAATGCCTAAGTATGGGGCTATCTTGAAATCAACACCAAATTCTTGAATATTTATTCATGATAAACATGCATTTTTCATTTATTCATTCATCCATTCATTGCATGTGCATATCACTCTAATCATTCACTGAGGCTAAAACCATACAATCCACATTTGTGAGTAAAGATCAAGAAATGAGGTTTGAGAGCCTCGTGTCGAGTTGGAATGGGAGCCCATAAGCGTATCCTCTTTTGTCAAAAACATTTACATCTGCAGGAATGATGTACCTGTATGAGATAATTCACGAAGCACACTGTTATTGATTGAAAGGGGTCTTCAGAACGTTAGTATAAATGTTATTGACAAAGGGGATGATACAATTGAAGATGTTTCAATGATATGCCCATATCCTATTGGATTTATTTTGAACAATTGGACTGCTGTGGATCTTCTTGTAGTTTCTAAGTCCTCTCCAGAGTAATGTTCAATGTTAACTCTCTTTTTGTGTGCCCCTAAGTAATAGTGGGATTCTTTTGTAAGAGCTTATGTTTGCTCTTTATCATTTAAATGAACATTAATGGAGATGTATTTTGTCATAGCCTTTTCTTTCTTGTTAACTTCATAATTATTCCTTCTTCTCACAGCCTGTCCTTACATGTACCTCATGTCATGCCATAACATTATGTTTGTTTGGTTCCAATACTTTGATGCTCCTCTATAGTTTTCTTTTCCATTCACCTTTCAGGTGCTCAGATACCAACGACATGAACAATCCCGTTTCAAGTCCTGAAATCGATTTTGAGAAAGCTATTTGTTTAGGAGAATTCAAAGCTGAGGAAAATGCTGAAGATTATGTATCGTCTCCTGACTTACTAAGGATGGTAGAACAAGAAGATAAACAGATTTTACCCCATCAATAATCTATTGAGACAGTAAATTTGAGAAATGAAGAGAAGAGGCAAGAAATGAAGATTGGGACCTCCATTTCAGACAACACCAAACATGATTTGATCGCCTTGCTTCGTGAGTATAAAGATGTATTTGTATGGTCGTATCAAGACATGCCAGGGTTAAACGAGGATGTAGTGGTCCATAGACTCCCACTGAAACCAGAATGCAAACCTATTCAACCAAAGCTAAGACGAATGAGACCTGAAATGCTGTTAAAGATAAAAGAAGAAGTCAAGAAACAATTTGATGCTGATTTCCTACAAGTCTCCAAATACCCAAATGGGTAGCTAACATAGTCCCAGTACCGAAGAAAGACGGTAATGTACGAATGTGCGTGGATTATCGCGATCTGAATCGAGCAAGTCCTAAAGATAATTTTCCCTTGCCACACATCGATACGTTGGTAGATAACACAGCAAAACATTCATTGTTTTCTTTCATGGATGGATTTTTGGGTTATAATCACATAAAGATGGCTCCCGAGGATATAGAGAAAACTACCTTCGTAACGATGTGGGGAACATTTTGCTACAAGGTGATACCGTTCGGATTAAAGAATGTCGGGGCAACATATCAGAGGGCAATGGTGATGCTATTCCATGACATGATGCACAAAGAGATAGAAGTTTATGTTGATGATATGATTGCCAAATCTCGGGGGGAAAGAGAGCATATTGGGAACCTCAAGAAATTGTTCGAAAGACTAAGAAAGTTCCAGCTGAAGCTTAATCTAGCCAAGTGTACGCTCGGGGCTACCTCAGGAAAATTACTCGGCTTTATCATCACTGAGAGAGGTATTGAGGTTGATCCAGATAAGATAAAAGCCATACAAGAATTACCACCTCGCGTACACAAAAAGAAGTCGAGGATTTTAGGGAGGTTGAACTACATCGCCGATTCATTGCTCAACTTACCAACCAGTGTGACCCAATTTTTGACTCCTTCAAAACATAATCCGGAGAGTGGGATGATGAGTGCCAAATGGCTTTTGACAAGATAAAACAAGATTTGTCTAACCTCCGATGCTAGTACCGCCAACTCCTAAGACCGTTAATATTGTATCTAACGTGTTCGAAAATTCAATGGGTTGCGTCTTTGGGACAACATGATGAGTCGGGGAAAAGAGAAAGGCGATCTACTACCTCAAAGAAGTTCACGAATATGAAGCAAAGTACCGTCAATTGAAAAATTACATTGTGCTTTGGTCCAGGTAGTTCAAGGCTCGCACAATATATGTTGTATCATATGACGTGGTTAATTTCAAAGTGGACCCAATAAAATACATGATGGAATCACCGCACTTTCGGGAAGAATGGCACGATGCGCGATCCTACTATCGAGTACGACATTGTATATGTGAGTCAAAAGTTGATAAAGGGGAGCACAATAGCTGACTTCTTAGTAACTCGAGCCACAGAGGAATATAAGCCTTTGAGATTTGATTTCCCATATGAGGATTTGATATGCATTGCAGAAAAAGAGTGTGAGTCGTCAAAAGAGAAATCATGAAAGATGAGCTTTGACGGTGCATCGAATGCATTGGGGCATGGGATTGGAGCAGTCTTAGTGTCACCGGAAGGGAACCATTATCCACTCACTGCCAGATTAAATTTCTTCTATACCAATAATGTAGCAGAATATGAGGCTTGCATCATGGGCCTTCGTGCAGTTATTAAACGAAACATCAAAATCTTAAAAGTATACGGGGACTCAACGTTGGTGATTTACCAAATTCGTGGAGATTGGGAAGTGAGAGATTCTAAATTGGTCAAATATCGCGATCTTGTGGCGGAGCTGGTTAAAGAATTCAAAGAAGTGACTTTTAACTACTTCCCACGAGAAGAAAACCAATTGACTGATGCCTTGGCCACCCTGGCTTCAATGTTTAAAGCAAACAGAGAAACAGAAATAATGCCTCTCTAAATGAGTATATATGAGGTCCTTGCACATTGTTTTAGCATTGAAAAAGAGACAGATGGGTGGCCGTGGTTCCATGATATCTTAGAATATGTCAAGAATCAAAGGTATCCCGAGCAAGCAAATGAAAACGACAAAAGAACAATCAGAAGAATGGCGGTAGGATTTGTTCTTGATGGGGACATCCTGTATAAAAGAGGAAAAGATCAAGTGCTCTTGAGATGCGTGGATGCTGTTGAAGCTAGGAAAATACTTGAAGATGTCCATGAAGGAATTTGTGGGACGCACGCCAATAGTTTCACTATGGCTAGGCAAATTATGAGACTCGATTATTACTGGCTGACGATGGAAAACGACTGCATTAGTTACGCACGAAAGTGCCACAAATGTCAAATTTACAGTGATAAAATTCATGCAGCCCCTTCACCCCTTCATGTCATGACTTCTCCGTGGCCTTTTTCTATGTGGGGTATGGATGTTATAGGGCCAATTTCTCCAAAAGCTTCTAATGGCCACCGGTTCATTTTTGTGGTTATAGATTACTTCACAAAATGGGTAGAAGCCACTTCATTTGCTATTGTGACGAAGACTGCAGTTTGCAGGTTCTTAAAAAAAGGAAATCATATGTCGATACGGTTTGCTTGAGAAAATTATTTCAGATAATGCTTTAAATTTAAACAACAAGATGATGAAAGAAGTGTGCGAGCAATTTCAAATAAAGCATCATAATTCCTCACCCTATCGCCCAAAGATGAACGGAACAGTAGAAGTGGCTAACAAAAATATTAAGAAGATTATTGGGAAAATGACCGAGACTTATAAAGACTGGCACGAGAAGCTACCATTCGCTTTGTATGCATATCGCATATTTGTGCGGACATCTACGGGAGCAACTCCTTTCTCTCTGGTCTATGGAATGGAAGCTGTGCTGCCCATTGAAGTTGAGATCCCCTCTCTACGAGTCTTAATGGAGTCGAAACTAGAAGAATCAGAATGGGTTCAAGCTCGATATAACCAGCTAAATCTTATCGAAGAGAAACGCTTGAAGGCAATCTGTCATGGACAGACGTACCAAAAGAGAATGATCATGGCTCATGACAAGAAGGTGCGGCCAAGAGAATTCGCGAGGGGGAACTCGTACTGAGAAAGATTCTCCCAACACAAAAAGACTTTCGAGGAAAATGGGCACCAAATTGGGAAGGGCCGTACGTCGTAAAGAAGGCTTTCTCTGGTGGAGCTTTGATTCTCGCTGAGATGGATGGGAAGGAGTTACCTAATCCAGTGAACTCAGATGCCGTGAAAAAGTACTATGCCTAAAAAAAAAAGGAGAGATCAAGATGAAAACCCGAAAAGGGCATCTTAATAAAAAAAAGAAGAAAAAAAGATCAAGATGAAAACCGAAAAGGGCATCTTGATAAAAAAAAAAGATCAAGATGAAAACTCAAAAGGCGTCTTGATAAACAAAAAAGATTAGGATGAAAACCCGAAAGGGCGTCTTAATGAAGGAGGTTCGGACAAAAGGAGCAAGACGATTTGAACGGGGAGTCATGTGGCGAGATTACAATATTTGAAGCAGTTCCGGAAGCTTGAAATCTTCTACACAAGAAGCCGTGCTCAAAGAGATCCAAGATGAAGAAATGTGGAGAAGTTCATGCGTTGAATATCTAGAGCATTTGTGACAATTGAATCTGCTTTCCTTTCCTTATAATGTTTTCTTTATTGAGCTCTTCCTTGTCAATTTTCCTTACTTATTGCTTTTGAAATAAATATGAATGTGAAGTATTTCTTTCATACCTACTTTCCTATTTTCATGCATCTCATGTGTGGTTTGTCTAAATGATAAATAGTGAAATGACATACTCTAAACAAAAGGAATGTTGAGTATTACCTGGATGAGAATTTGGTAAGTACAAGAGCCTCAAAGCAAGGACAAAGTTCAACAAGGGGCAAAAGGGTGATACACGAGAAACGCAGATTACTCGAGGATGGGTACAAAACCTAAAAGGGAAGTCAAGAATCGAGGCAATGAATGCAGTCATCATGAGAGTCGTAACGAAAAGAGATATATGGCAAACAAGCCCAAGGCGTATGGCATAATCATGTAGGCATAAAAGCATTTAAGACCAAACATGTGCATATCATGATAACATCATGCATGACATATATAGGTATTCCAGTAAAGCAAAAGGTTTTTATGATAGCTGTACCGAACCAAGGACAAGGAAGACATTCGAGTTCCACCAGATGATATGTTTTAAAATTCTGATACTTTTTAAAATTATTTCATTTCTATTTTTCAAAAAAATCAACTCATATTGCGAGAGGTGAGTTGAGCCTCAGGTCACACGCTGAGGTATTTTTCAATTTTCGTTTTTCAAAATCAACTCATATTGCGAGAGGTGAGTTGAGCCTCAGGTCACACGCTGAGGTATTTTTCAATTCTTTTTCAAAAAATCAACTCATATTGCGAGAGGTGAGTTGAGCCTCAGTCACACGCCGAGGTATTTTTTCAATTTTCGTTTTCAAAATCAACTCATATTGCGAGAGGTGAGTTGAGCCTCGTGTCACACGCCGAGGTATTTTTTCAATTTTCGCTTTTCAAAATCAACTCATATTGCGAGAGGTGAGTTGAGCTTCAGTCACACGCCGAGGTATTTTTTCAATTTTCGTTTTTCAAAATCAACTCATAATGCGAGAGGTGGGTTGAGCCTCAGGTCACACGCTGAGGTATTTTCAATTTCTGTTTTTCAAAAATCAACTCATAATGCGAGAGGTGAGTTGAGCCTCGGGTCACACGTCGAGGTATCTTTCAATTTCTATTTTTCAAAAAATCAACTCATATTGCGAGAGGTGAGTTGAGCCTCGGGTCACACGTCGAGGTATTTTTCAATTTATGTTTTTCAAAAAATCAACTCATATTGCGAGAGGTGAGTTGAGCCTCAGGTCACACGCTGAGGTATTTTTTCAATTTTCGTTTTTCAAAATCAACTCATATTGTGAGAGGTGAGTTGAGCCTCAGGTCACACGCTGAGGTATTTTTTCAATTTTCATTTTTCAAAATCAACTCATAATGCGAGAGGTGGGTTGAGCCTGAGGTCACACGTTGAGGTATTTTCAATTTTTGTTTTTCAAAAATCAACTCATAATGCGAGAGGTGAGTTGAGCCTCGGGTCTCACGTCGAGGTATTTTTCAATTTCTGTTTTTCAAAAAATCAACTCATATTGCGAGAGGTGAGTTGAGCCTCGAGTCACACGTCGAGGTATTTTTAATTTCGCTTTTCAAAAATCAACTCATATTATGAGAGGTGAGTTGAGCCTCGTGTCACACGAGGTATTTTTCAATTTTCGTTTTTCAAAAAATCAACTCATATTATGAGAGGTGAGTTGAGCCTCGTGTCACACGCCGAGGTATTTTCAATTTCTCAACTTTTTCAAAATCAACTCATATTGCGAGAGGTGAGTTGAGCCTCAGGTCACACGCTGAGGTATTTTCAATTTTTGTTTTTCAAAGATCAACTCATAATCCGAGAGGTGAATTAAGCTTCGGGTCACATGCCAAGCTATTTTCGATTTTTGTTTTTAAGAATAAGGATTGGACAATTGAACAAAATTTAGCTTTTAAGTCTTTGCTCTATCCCTATTTCACAAATGATGAGCAAAGAGGGTAAATTTTAAAAAATTTTGCAGAAGCTTAATTATGGATTTATTTTAAAAAATTTAAAAAATTTAAAAAATTTTAAAAAATTTACATTTTAACCCCTAAACTTTCCTAAAATTACATTTTGGCCTAAAACTTTTCAAAATTACATTTTACCCTTATCTTTCTTAAAATTACACTTTGACCCCAACAATTTTACTACATTTACTGATTCAGTCCTTACATCGGAAAATCTCCAAAATCCCATGGATTTCAAGACCTACCCCGATTTTCCGGCCACCACCTAAGGATGGCCTCCTTCCCTAGCCACTACACTGCAAAAACACACTATAAAAGGGGATTTTTCCCCAAAAATCAAACCCCCATCAAAGAAGAAAAACCCACAAAAAAGGAGAAAAAAAGAGAAAGAAGAGAGGAAAGAAGAAGGAAGAAGAAGAAGAAGAGAAGAGGAGGCGTCGCACCACCAGCGGAGGAGACGGCGACCACGACGATGGCAGCGGCGGGCTAGGAGGAGAAGAAGAAGAAGAAGAAGAGGGGAGAAGAAGAAGAAAGAAGGAAGAAGAAAGAAAAAAAAAAAAAGAAAAAGAAAGGAGAAAGGAGAAAAGAAAAAAAAAAGGAAAAAGAAAAAAATAAAATAAAATATTTTTTTACAGTCGGGCCAACCCGCAGCCCGACCCGTGACCCGACCCGTGACCCGCGCCCAAAGCAACCAATTATCAAAGAAGAGGCCTCGGGCCCAAAGGCAAGAAAGCCAAAGAGAAAAAAAAGAAGAAAAAAAAGAAGAAAAAAAAAAAAGAAAGAAAAGAAAAAAAAAGAAGGAAAAAAGAGAAAAAAAAAAAAAAAAGAAAAAGAGCCCGGGTCGTGTATCCCATTCTTCAAGCTCGTAATTTTGAGCTTTTCGGTAATTTCTTTTTACCTACTTTTAATTTAATTCGTGTATTTTAATGACATCTCGTTTTAATATTATTAATATTTTTAGTATTTTTATTATTTAATTGTATTTTATTTTACTTTTAATTTTAATAATTTTAATAAATAAGGCAACGAATCGGTTTTACACTAGTCGTTGATTTCATCGCTATGTTGGGTGAATATCATCGGTTCGTGTTAAATACGATACGTCCTTTTAAAAAAAAATCAAAAAGATCTCAAAAAATAAAATAAAAATCTCGAGTTTCAAAACTTCTTGTGTTTTCAAAAAATTGTCGTATTTTCCAAATTTTCGTGTTATAAAAAAAATTTCGTGTTTTCAAAAATTCTCGTATTTCAAAAATTCTCGTGTTTTAAAAGTTTTCGTCTTTTCAAAAATTTTCGTATTTTAAAATTTTCATATTTTCAAAAATTTTGTGTTTCAAAACAAGAAATTCTCGTATTTTTAAAGTTGTCGTATTTAAAAAAAATCGTGTTTTAAAAAAAATTTTCGCGTTTCAAAATTTTCGAGTTTTCAAAAATTTCATGTTTTTTTAAAAAAAATTTCTTGTGTTTTAAAATTTCCGTGTTTTCAAAAATTTCGTGTTTTCAAAAAATTCGTGTATTTCAAAATTTTAGTGTTTTCAAAAATTCGTGTTCAAAATTTCAGATTTTCAAAATCTCGTGTTTCAAAAATTTTCGTATTTTTAAAATTTCCATGTTTTAAAAAATTTGTGTTTTCAAAAATTCCGTGTTTTCAAAAAATTCGTGTTTCAAAAATTCTCGTGTTTTCAAAGTTTCAGATTTCCAAAATTTCGTGTTTTCAAAATTTTCGGTTTTCAAAATTTCATGTTTTTAAAAAAAATTCTTGTGTTTTAAAATTTCCGTGTTTTCAAAAATTTCGTGTTTTCAAAAAAATTTCGTGTTTCAAAAATTCTCGTTTTCAGATTTCCAAAATTTCGTGTTTTCAAAATTTTGGGTTAAAAAAATTTCGTGTTTTAAAAATTCTCGGTTTTAAAAAATTTCTAGTCTAAAATTCTCTTGTTTTTAAAAAATTTCGTGTCTCAATCGGATCACGATTAAATATTAAATTGAACTTGTATTTTGAAAATTAAGACAACGCGTTTAACGAGATACTAATTTTGGGCGTCATGAGGTGCTAATACCTTCCTCGCGTAACCGACTTCGAATCCTATTTTTCTCTGAAATTTTGATGCAGACTTAAACCCGACCCTTTTTTAAGAAAATTCAAAAAAAATGATTTTTCTTTAAAAAGAGGATTTATTAGGTGTCCGATCACACCTAGAAAAAAGATCGGTGGCGACTCCTTTTGTTAAAATAAAATTGAAACTCTATTTTAATTTTTTAATAATTTTCTCAATTAGCGCCCAAATAAATTTTAAGTCGCTACACTAAGAAGAGATAGGTGCTAACCACAACAACTACAACCACCCCTTTGCTTGCAAAAGTAGACAACCGTTTATTTCATTAATCTCAATTCGCTTTGCCCTGAAAAAGCCCTATAGAAGAACGGTAGAGCCGCTAACCCTTAGTTGTATGTTTTGCCCAATCAAAATTAGTAAGTAGTGTGAGATACATGAAGTGAATCGCACTACCAAACTTTTCTAGCATCAACATTCCTTCGATCATGCAAAGTGTGTACGCTTTGACATATTGCTCAATCTCAACTTCATGTGCATTGGGTTGAAGCTCGATGGTTAGGTTTTTCAACAGCGTAACTTTCATCCGACACCCATCAAAATCAGTCTCTTTTGGAATATGCCTAACAATATGAAGAATACTAAGTGTAGATTGAAAGAAGTTTCTCCTGCAACCACTCTTCCATTGACTAAAAGGCCTGTTAGTAAAACTATATTTTCTAGTGTTGTTGTCACTATGCCACATGAAAAATGGAACGTATGGGTCTCAAACCCTTCATCTTTCAACTAATGTGGCAAGAAACTTCGGCACACGCTAAAAATAATTCATTTGAGATGATTCATATAAAAAGTCTTATTTAAATTTGATTTACTCGTTTTAGGACACCAAAATGTAAATTATTACACGCTTAAAAAGCTTATCCTCAAACTATATATTAATACTTGCAAAATTAAAGTTTAACAAAATTTAATAATAACAAAATTTTATCATGATTGTGGCAAAGAAAATTGAGTCGATATTAAAATCTCAGAATCATTTTATAATCCTAAGTTTCAAGTTACAGTTAGGAAACTTTAGGAATTCAATAGTTAATTTAGGGTTTTATTACTGTATGATAAAAAAAAAAAGAATGGGGTATTTATTGGATCACCTTAGCATCTATGAGTCTCTAATTCTTTAATAATTTAATTAGGGTCCATTATTGGGTTATAAGATAAATATGGAATCAATTAATTTGATTTCACGTCGGGGTAAGCTCAAAGACGTTAATTTGAGTAGTAGAACATCTAGAGCCGTATTGAAAAGACATTAACATCTATGAGATGTTCAATATGTATATTTTATCATACATCAAAAGACATAAAATTTTCAAAATAAAAATTACATATTTATGAATTAAATATTAATTCGATTAGTATGGATATTGTTGTTAATGTAGGAAGATATAAATTCAAGTACACTGAATCATATTATTCTCTTATTTATAGATTAAAATAAATAAATATTACTAGATCTATAATGAAATTATTCAAAAAAATACAGAATTTCGAGATCACTATCAAATAAAAAAAACACTTTCCTAAAATCAAACTCAAAAGGTAAGTAATTTTTTGTTGTTGATTAGAAAATCATTTACAAAAGCCATTCTTTTTTAGTAGGAAAGTTTAGAGGAGGCAACTCCCAAACAGTGTACATTTAGCAAGTTTATTCGTAAGTATTTTCGAGAGAAAATTAAAACAAAAACAAGAATAAAACAATAAATAATTAAAAATAGGATTAATATATTATTTAATATTTAAATTTAACTTTAATATTTACGTTAATACGCAATTTTTTTTCATTTTGATAGTTATAATTTTTTTATCACAATTTAATATTTAACTTCAACATTCAATTTAATACATAAAATTTTAAATATTCATTGAATCATGTCATTTTATTTAACCAAATGTCAGATTCCAAATTGAAAAAGAAGCCAAGATTTTAATATTATTGACATTGGAAAGTGATTAATTAAATTACGACAGTGATTGGACCCCTAAGGCATACATTCCGTCTAAAACTAGCCAGCTAATATGTTGACGTCATTCAAGTGCTTTTTTTAATTTTGAATCCTCTAAAACACTTTGATTGAAGCCCCATCAAATCAAGAGGAAAGCAAGTGATTACATAAATTTGGTCTTACATTATCTCAAACTAATTGCTCTTATCACTTGCCCTAAATAGACATCTTAATTATTGACCTTACACTTCATTCGGTACACTCAGCCTTTATTCCCCCTTCATCATTTCTCATTATCAATTTTCATTCCTCCCTTAACCCTTAATATAATTTTTAAATTTTTTAATATTATGTATTTTATTTTACGATTTATATTTAGCGTTTAGAATTATTTTTCTCAATAATATTAAACTTAAATTATCTCTTTAAGTATATAATGTATTTTATCATTATACCCAACTATTTATTGATTGAATGAAACTTACGAATTATTGATAATTATTTTGACAAATTAATGCGTTCATCATATCATAAACTTAAATCATTCAAAGAAAGAAAATTCTACCCCAATGCTTTTCACAAAGAAAGAAACACTTCCAAGTTAAAATTTGATTGAATTAATTTATATAATTTTTAAAAATATCATTTAATCAATATGAAATTCAAATATTTATATCCATAATCTCTTTTTCCATTCTAGAACCATAATTTTCTTCTTTTTTTAATATTCCTTATCTTAATTGATACGGATATAAATTTAAAAGCATTTAAAAGTGTTTTATCTTTCAATTTAAAGAATTTTTTACTAACAATTTTGTATTATCATGTATTTACTTTGCTTCTTTCAAAAATTTATCATCTTCCCGTTATTTATAAAGCATTTGATAAAAAAATTGAATGTTAGATTTATATTAAATTATCTTGAAACTCTTAAATAAAATTCAATTCAAATTTTCTGAAAATCTAATATATATATATATATATATATATATATATGCATATAATGCTAAGGTTAGAAAGTGATGAGTAGGAGAAAGCAATGTTGAAGTTTTTTATTTTTAACTGGAATTTAGATTTCAAAATTTTAATTAAAAATTTAAAATTTTAATTTAGATTTTTAAAAATGGTGCAAATTAAGTGTTAACACATATTTTAAATTTTAAAATTCATATATATTCATGATATACATTTTATTTTATAAATATATAATAAATTAAATCTAAATCCAAATTCAAATTTTAAAATGCATATTCTAAACAAATTAAAGGAATTTGATACATGCATCTACTCTTAAACAACATGCATGGATATATGCGCCTTTTAAAAGTCCTTTAAACTTGACTTTTCAACATATTAAAGATGATAAAAGATAACAATTTTTTAAAAAAATAATTAAAATTTATTTAATATTGCCTATTGAATCTTAGCTCGATTGGCATGAACATTATTGTCAATGTAGGAGGACGTGAATTCAAGCACTCTGAAATGCATTATCCTCTTATTTGTGGGTTGAAAAAGGGCTATGGGTCATTATTAATCTTCAAATTTTAACTAGTAAAATAAAATGTTAAATAAAATGTTGTTTGAGAAGAAAAAGAAAAGGCTTTATAATATGATTTAAATGAAATAAAAGTTAGACACAAACGGGATTTAAATGATGATTGCACAAAATAACACTAAAAATAATTATTTTGCATTGAAAAATAAAGGTGACATATGATCAAAATTATGTTAAACCAAAGTGCAATTTTCAAAGTCTTAGAGATAAGTCAAGGTGGCTAAACTCGTCTTGAACATCTTCAGGCCGGTAACCCTTGGACGACCATGAACCCATCATCCCTTCTCTAGGACCATAATTTATGTCTCTCCTTCCATACCCTATTTCTCCGGCGAACCTACCGGCTCGATGGTGTTGTTCGAAAGTCGCGACGTGTGACTGCATACGTTGTGGATGGCTCAAACCACTAAGACTAGACCCATGGATTTGAACCGACGAGCTTAGCTCTCTGCTTTTCTTAGCCAAGGTTCGTTCTAGCTTGTGTGCATTTTGGTGACCACCAAGTGCTTGTGAACTAAAGAACTTTCTTTGGCAATAGTTACAAGAAAAGACTCGTGGTTCGGTCGTCGTCGGACTATTAGACGACGATGATGAAGACGATGGCTCAAGGGCAAGGTCGAGGTTGAGTTGATCGTTGGGGAGACTTAAACGAAGAGAAGTATTAGGTTGATAATCCATTATAAAAAGAAAGGGAGTTTATCAAATGAGTTTAATGGTGATTAATGACAAATGAAGAAGAAGAAGAAGAATAGGGCAAAGTTTTGAAAGACGAGGAGGAGTTTGAGAAAGGATTGTGAAGTGTTGGTTATAAGAGGAATGTAAAGGTATTACTGTTGAAGCAACTACAAATAGTGAGAAGAGTAAAAAAAAAAATTATAAAGGGGGGGGATGGCCCCCATTGAGTGAGTTATGTGCAGATAGCCATGGAGGAATCAAAGTATTGTCGCCTCCATTAACGGCAGCATTTTCTAATCTTTTGTCGGCCCAGGGAAATCATTTTCAACTCTTTTTTCCTTCAATTATTCAGCTTATATGTGTGGTATTGTATGTGTTGTATTGGATACTTCTCTTTCAATTCCCATTGGGTTATGGAGAAACTAGCTTTTCAACCTTTGGGTTTAAGTCTTGTAAACAAAAAAAGTAATGATGGGAAAGTTTTTCCCATCTAAATGTTTGATGGAAGATAATTTCGAATATAATTGAGACTCAATATAGCTATGAAATATTGAATATATCGAAGAATATATATGGTCAAAGTATAATGTAAATATGAGAATGAATTATGTAAAATTGTGATTCTATGTCATCCTTATCTCTTTTTAATTGGAGAATGACAAACCAGATTATTTCTCTTGATTTCCAACCTTTTCCTCCTTAAAAAAATTTAAATTCAACTAAAAATGGTAGATGAATCTGATTTGTCATTCTCCTATTAAAAAGGGATAAGGATAACTGGAATCACAATTTCAATTATTAAATTTCAAGATGTCTGCCTTATCAATGCAACCAAAGCATAATTCGCTTAAATTATTCATATTTATATCTCTATATACATACAAAATAAAAAGGTTGTTAAATTTTAAAACAATCACCTAACACTAGTATTTTGTTGAGTTAATATCACCTTTAATCGGGTCACCAACTCAATTATAAAATTATAAAAATATCTTTTATTTTAAATTATAATTAATATTTTTATAATGATATTTTTATCTTTTCATGTATACTTTTATATCATCTTTAAATAAAAAATTAAAATATAAGGATCCAACATATATTTATTAATAATAAAATACAAATTTATTATCATTCTACAAATATTCAATATTAAATAAATTTAAAAAATTAACATAAATATCTTTTTTATAGAAATCATAAACGTGATAAAATCTTTCTAAAATGTAGTCAATGTATGATACATATACATGTGACAAGAAAAATAGTTAAGAAATACATTTGAAAATTGATATAATAAGAAGTTTGTGCAGTTAAAATTGAATTAATTAATCGAACCGGTTTAATTCGGTTAATCGATTGGTAGTTGAATTTAGTTCGGTCAGAGGTCGATTAATAGTTTTTTTAAAATTTCGGTTATCGGTTAATTCGATTCGAAATCGAGTAATTAACCAAATTTAATAATTAATTAATATCATGTGTTAATTTCAAGACTTATGTAGTGTTTCAAGACATAAAATTTTGATTAATTTGGTTAACTTTCAAGACAAAAATATATAAATTTCGGCTAACCGACCAAAATAATCGAAATATTTCGATTCGGTTAAAAAAATCGATCCGTTTAACAATTAAAAAATTATAGAATTCGATTAATTCGACTAATGCTAATTCAATTCGGTTAATAATCGAACCGCTCGTTTAAACACCCCTAATCCCTACTATCAAAACAATGGTCAAACAGACATAAGTAAATATAAGTTTGTCAAAAGCGACAAGACTGGAACTCAACATGTGTTACTAACTGTAACATCCTAAAATAGGGGTTATTATTAAATTATTTTGCTTGTGTTTGAATTTTTGTGATATTATTTGTGGTGTTATAAGACTTAATTAAGGGTCTTGAGTAGGCTCGGATAGTAGAAAATTTATTTATGAAGCTTTAAAGAAAGAGAGCCTTAGTAAGTAGGAGTTACAAGGTTAAATGAGGGAATTATTGTCATTAAAAATAACTTGGAAAAGTGGCAAAAGGAAGGCCACTTAGGTGCTAGAGTTGACGCCACAAGGAGCAAGGGAGAACCTATGTTCGAGTCACGAATTTTCCCTTTTTGATCTATATATTTTTGGACGGCAATAAGGGAGGGAAATTCTCAATTTTAAACTTTGGTTTAATAAGGAAAGTATGAGAATATTATTTGGTTTTAATAGATTTTATTTGGTTAATCTTGAAAAGTTGGCAAAGAGAAAATTTAGGGATGTGATTAAATTTGGAATATCTCAAATTTATGGATTAGAGTGATTTGTGGAAATTGCCAAAAATTTGGGATTTCCTTAGGGAGGAGTGGACGGCAAGGTGATAGGGGGAGTGCCAAATTTCCTTAGCCTTTTTCTTCATAATTTTCGGCTAGCATCTTTTTCTTTCTTTTTCAACCTTTCTCTCAAAAACCGATACCTCCATTTCCATTTTCTTTTCTTCTTTTGATCTTTGGCGAAACTTCTATCCCTTTTGTCCATTATTTTCTTTCTTTCTTAGTAGAACCTACATCCTTGGTGTGCCGAATTCTTCTTCTTCTATTTTGTGTAGCCTTGGCCGAATCTCAAACTAAGGTGCTCTCCTCTATTTTTCTCCAATCGGTTGGTGAAGTGCTTATAGTCGAATGGCTATTTCTTTTCTCTCTTGATTCCTTGTCGTTTTAGATGAATGGAAGAACCGAGATATGGCGTTCGTGATGGCTAACTATTTCTCTTCTTTAACCGATTCGATCTAGGTACTTCGGGATTTTAAGTGATCAATCCAAACTCCTCTCCTCTAGCAATCGGTTTTGGTAAAGTGGTAAGGAATCATTTTTATTTTAGTATTCGATTAAGCCAAAAAACTATTGATGAGGCTATTAACATGTGATTACTGATTTAGGGAAGCAAAAGCGCTTGGAGTGTGGTGGCTAGTATTCAAAGGCATCCGAGTAAGGTTTCGGGTTCACAAGGAACCCTTTGCAAATAATTTTTGGTTTGGCCGAATGGCCTTGGTACTAACCCTCATGCATGGCGAATATAGGGCAAGGATATTGTGGGTAGCCGATTTGGTTCTTCGGGATTTAAGGCTTTCGTTAATATCAGGTGTGTACATACACACTGTATAATTAATTAACGTGCAAAGTATTATGTGTATGCTAATCGGATTTGTGTAGATTTGAGTTTAATACCATAACGGTATAGCGATGGTTCGTAAGTTCGACATTATGAAGTTTACTATTGATGCTTTTGGGAAGCATGGTATATTTGATATATGTGATTTAAATATATATATGTTGGTATAAACTCATTATATAATTTATTGATGTGGGTTGATGAGAGGAGGGCGTTGATATTCGTGTCGACGGACACCGGTGATTTGGTATCACAATGTGACTACGGTCACGGAGGTTTGGCACCTCGGAGGTTTGGCACCTCATAGCGTCTCGTCCACGTGGCTTAGCACCACCGTGGGTTGGCCCCACTTTGAGATCTGGGATTGGCGCGGTGATTTGGTATCACACGATGGGTTGGCCCCATCATTTGATTTGTGACTTGGTCACCGGTGGTTTGGCACCACAATATGAATGATTCGTGACTATCGTCACCGGTGGTTTGGCACCACCAAAGTGGTTTGGTACCATCTGAGGTAGAAAGGCGTTTGGATGGCTAGGTTGGGTGCATATTAAATTAATTATGACTTGTGTATTATGTTGCATTAAACCGGGAAAAAGAGTTACACATTGGGTCTTGATGACTCACCTTTTTCCTTTAACATTTTCAGGTGACTCGTAGCAGCGGATAAGGAGCCGGATGGACTCGAGGTGGCCATGTGATGAAAATGTGGATTAGGTGGATTTTGAACTATTTTTATTTTACTATGGGTTTATTTTATTTAAGTTGTAATAAGGCCTCCTAGGATTATATTTTGGATTGGTTATTTTATCTGTTTTGGATAATTTGTTTAACAACTTAATAACTTGAAAATGAATACACATGTTTTCTCAAAACCAATACATAAAATGTTTTATTGTCTTGTCGGTACCTCTGAAATCGGTAACAAGTGACTTAATAAAGTTTTAAACTACTTTAAGTAATAGTTTCTTCTTACACTTCAACCTGTTTTAAAACAAAATAATATCTTTTATCAAAATTTAAAATCGGCTTAAAAGGATTTTCAAAAGTTTTCTCTATAGCATACCAAATTGATTAGTAATGTTTGGGCGGGTTTAGGTATTACAAATTGGTATCGAGCCGTGTTCAAAACTTCGGTTGTGGGGGCCTGAGGCCCAAAAATGTTTTTAGTAGGCCTATTTGAAATATTTTGGTTTTGAATAAGCATGGCACCGAGTCTCCCAGCACTAATCCGCCTGTAAGTACCTCTAACTTTTGTATGGATTATTATTGTAGAAGGGTAGATAGGGAGCGTAGTTAGTGTGATAGGTGTTGAACCTTAGGACTAGTCCACCCCAACAAAACTCGTAAGACTTTAATGGCCTAATTAAAACTAACACTGTGACCAAGTCGTAGAGTTAGGGTGTGGTAACCTTGTGCGCATGTCTAGGATTGGATCCGGAAGAGCTTGGTATTTAAGCGATCCTCGTGACTCACCTCCTCTTCGCAGGAATCCTACCTGGTGCGTAGCTTCGGTTCACCCTAACCAAAAGGACTCGGTCATAGGCTAAACACGTTAAATAAAACCCGAAAGGGATTAACCCTGTTTTATGAAAGCTTTAAGTTTTAAAAATCGTTATGATACTCCTACCAATAAAAGCAAAAATTTACTTTTGGAAAATTTTCAAAATATTCTTCAACTTACCAAAATTACTGAAATGCCCTAGTGGCAAAATTACGAAAATGCCCTTGGTTTCTAAAAATTACCGTATTACCCTGATTTTTGATCAAATTTTTATTTCACATAAGTACTCAAAAATTTTGTATTTCAAAATAATACCCTGACTTTGAAAATTTACAAAATAACCCCCGACTGACAAAATTACCAAAATACCCTTGGTTTTCAAAATTTCACCATACCTTTAAATTGAGAAATTCTCAAAAATACCCCTCAATTTTAGAAATTACAAAATGTTTTGATTTATTAAAGTTTTAAAATTATCTTGATTTATTACAAAAATACCCTGTAGGAAAATGAAAATACCTACAGGTTAGAAGCAGACGAAATGCTAGAATAGTGCATAGGTATGAAAGGTATTAGGGAATGGATGTACTTTTCATGTAAACTAGGATAGAAGACTTAAAACTTTGTTTGATCGAAAGAATCTCTATTAAACTCTTCATAAAATTTCTTGCGGATAATCAAGTGAAACATGTACTAATCCATAAAATCTCTAATCGATTAAAGCGATAGTTAGAATGAGCTCTAGAGGACGTGGCCATCGTGGACGCGGAAGGCGAGGATGACCGTGTCGAGAACTGTCAAGTCGGGTCGAATTTGAGAATGAGGTACCATCACACCACCACCCCCAACTTTTGGAGTGGGGAGTAGGATCAGACGGAGATGACGCAGGTGTCAAGCGATCTGCGGGTTTTGGAAAAGGGTATTGGAATGGTTGGAGGCGGAAGAGCTCGAAAGTCGGTACCTAAGAGACTCCGAGCTAACGGAGCTAAATTTTTCCGAGGTGTGCCCGGTGTAGCTCCCAATACAGCTGAGTATTGGCTGGAATCGACCGAAAGAATCATGGATGAGATAGATCTGACGAATGAGGAGAAACTGAAAGGGGCGGTGTCGCTTCTCAAGGATGAGTCGTATCGATGGTGGCTCATGGTTCGGGATGGTGCTACGGCAGATGACCTTACTTGGGGATATTTTAAAATTGCTTATCAGAAGAAGTATGTGGGCACTAGCTACATTGATGCACAGAGGAAAGCTTTTCTGGGGTTGGTACAAGGAAATAAGACTGTGTCGGAATATGAAGCGGAATTCTTAAGGCTGAGCCGCTATGCTCAGGGAATTGTGTCAACGGAGCATGATCGGTGTGTCCGCTTTGAAGACGGACTGAGGGATAACTTGAGGTTGCTGATTGCTCCACAAGGAGAGCGTGAGTTCTTTGTTTTGGTGGAAAAGGCTAAAGTAGTAGCGAACAGGTCAAAGCGTCCGTGAGAGGTAATTATGATAGAAACAAGCGAAAAGAGGCTTTGGATCATCTGGATCGGGTAGCAACGCCGAAGAGGGCTAGGTAGGATGGGCTGAATCAGGCAGGAAGGCCCATGGCTACTAATCAGAGACCAACTCTCAAGACAATTGTGGGAAGTCACATTGGGAGATTGTTGGGTGGTGAAAGGGGATGCTTTGAATGTGGATCTTTGGATCACCGTGTAAGGGATTGTCCTTGGAAGTTGACTAAAAATCAGTCAGAGAGTCAAAACCGTGCTCAGGCTAGAAATGTAGGACCACCACAGAGGGGTCGTGGTAATGGTCGAGGAGGCAATGGTTCTAATCGAGGTCATGGGAATCCGGGAAGAGGGGCAGGCAACACAGAGGCAAGACAACCTGGTTTAGTCTACGCAGCAAGGCGTCGAGAGGAGGGTGACACACCGGACGTCATAACTGGTACGTTTTTAATTTTTGGTCTTCTATATGTTGCATTAACTGATGTGGGTTCGACGCATTCATACGTTGCTAGTAGTGTGGTAGAGACTATGAATTTAGACTTCGAGACTACTTCTAGGGAGATGACTGTAATTAGCCCTCTAGGACACTCCGTAATTGTTAACAAGCTATATAGAGATGTACCCCTAGAACTCCAAGGGGTTGTGTTTGTGGCTGATTTGATGGAACTGCCGTTTGGGGAGTTTGATTTGATTCTTGGAATGGACTGGTTGGTTAAGTATCAGGCAAGGTTGGATTGTGCTGCTAAGCGTATGGTTCTTAAGATGGCTGAAGGTGATGAAGTGGTTATGATAGGTAACAGAAGGAATTATTTATCCAATGTAGTGTCTGCGTTGAAGGATGAGAAGTTAGTCAAGAAAGGCTGCGAAGTATTTTTGGTTCGAATTTGTGCTTTGGAGGCTAAAGAGTCAGCAGTTGAGAAGGTCCGAACAGTAGGGGAATTCACTGATGTGTTTCCAAAAGAACTTTCGATTCCGCCTCGGATCGGAAAGTTGAATTCGGTATAGACTTGTTACCAAACAAAGACTGTGTCTATAGCCGTCAATGGCACCAAAAGAATTGGTGGAATCAAGGCTCAAATTCGGGAGCTCTTGGACCGAGGATTTATCCCACCAAGTATATCTCCGTGGGGAGCACTGTGTTGTTTGTCAAGAAAAAGACGGTTCAATGCGGATGTGTATCGACTACCACCAATTGAACAAGTTAACGATCAAGAACAGTATCCGTTGCCTTGGATTGATGACTTGTTTGACCAACTGAAGAAGCGATCGGTATTCTCGAAGATAGATCTTAGGTGGGATATCATCACCAAGGTAAAGAAGGATGATGTGCACAAGGCGGCATTCCGTACAAGGTATGGGCATTACAAGTTTTGGTGATGCCATTTGGGTTGACCAATGCAACCGACATTCATGGACTTAATGAATAGGGTGTTTCAAAGAAGCTTGGATCAATTTGTCGTGGTGTTCATAGGCGACATATTGGTTTACTCAAAGACGGAGGAGGAACATGACATGCATCTGCGTATAGTTCTACAAGTACTGAGGGAGAAGCAGTTATATGCCAAATTCAGTAAGTGCAAATTTTAGCTTAGAGAGGTGGCTTTCTTAGGTCACGTAGTGTCAGCGGAAGGGATTAGAGTAGATCCTCGCAAGATCGAAGCAGTGTTGGACTGGAAACCGCCTAGGTCGGTGGCAGAAATTCAAAGTTTTTTGGGTCTGATAGGGTACTATCGGAGGTTTGTGGAAGGATTCTCTTTAATCACGGCGCTGTTGACTAAGTTATTAAGAAAGAAAATTCTATTTGTGTGGACGGAGAAGCAACAAGAAAGTTTTGACAAGCTAAGGAAGATTCTAACGGAAGTCTCGGTTACGATACCGACTGGCGTAAAAGTTGTTTACGGTTTACTATGATGCGTCTCATACTGGTTTGGGATGTGTATTGATGCAAGAAGGGAAGGTAGTGGCCTATGCGTCCCGTCAGCTAAGACCGCATGAGGTTAACTATCCAACGCACGACTTGGAGTTAGCGGTTGTAGTCTTTACTTTGAAAATATGAAGGCATTACTTGTATGGGGAGAAGTCGATAGTCTACACGGATCATAAAAGTCTGAGGTATCTCTTATCTCAGAAGGATTTGAATTTGAGGCAGCGTCGGTGGATTGAATTGTTAAAGGACTACGACTGTTCAATTGAGTACCATCCGGGTAAGGCTAACGTGGTGGATGACGCGTTGAGCCGGAAGGTCATGATGGACTTAAGAGCGATGTTTGCTCACATCAGTCTATACGACGATGGAAGTCTTTTGGCAGAACTGCAAGTTAAACCGACTTGGATCAAGGAGATTAAGGAAAAACAGTTGGTGGATGACAGTTTAAATGCGAGGAGGTTGCAAGTTCAAGATGGTGGTTTGGAAGGGTACAGTTTGTCTGGTGATGGAGTGCTGTGTTTTCAAGGGCGAGCTTGTATGCCGAAGGATATGGAATTGAGGCGGAAGATTCTACAAGATGCACAAAGCAGCCCATACGCTATGCATCCTAGAGGTAGCAAGATGTATGGAGATTCTGGAAATAGTTACGGTGGCACAGGTTGAAGCGTGAGGTGGCGAATTGTGGGAAAGTGTCGGCGTGTCGACAAGTTAAAGTGAACATCGATTGCCATCGAGGTTACTCCAACCAGTGAAGATCCCTCAGTGGAAATAGGAGACGATCACGATGGACTTTGTCAGTGGATTACCCCTCACACCTAGCAAGAAGAACTCAGTTTGGGTGATTGTGGATCGACTAACTAAGTCGATTGCATTTCATACCAGTGAGGGTAGATTATTAAGCTGAAGCTAGCAAAGTTAAATGTTGTCGAGATAGTGAGATTGCATGGTGTGCCGATGTCGATTATCTCGGATAGGATCCGAGGTTTACGTCAAGGTTTTGGAGAGCCTTGCATCAAGCCTTGGGAGCGAGATTGGACTTCAAACATAGCTTTTCACCCATAAACCGACGGACAATCGGAAAGAGTAATCTGATTTTAGAGGATATCTTTGAGAGGTTGTGTTTTGGATTTCTATGGTAGTTGGGAGGAGTATCTACTGTTGGCGGAATTCGCTTATAACAATAGTTATCAGCGAGCATTCGAGATGGCTCCATATGAAACCTTGTATAGGCGAAAATGTCGTACTCTACGTGTTGGACGAGTTGGGTGAACGATGGGTTTTGGGTCCGGAGTTGGTGGTGGTGGCGAGGACAAAGTTAAGGTAATCGGGCTCGTCTCAAGGAAGCATCGGATAGGCAAAAGTCCTATACCGATCTCAAGCGCAAGGAAATGGAATATGCTGTGGGAGATAAAGTTTTTCTGAAGGTGTCGCCTTGGAAGAAGGTGTTGCGATTTGGGAAAAAAGGGAAGCTAAGCCCTAGGTTCATCGGGCCATATACAGTGTTAAAGCGAGTGGGACCGGTAGCTTATCATTTCATTTGTCGGCGAGTTGAGTCAGATTCACGACGTCTTCCATGTGTCAATGCTTAGACGATATCGGTCCGATCCATCACACGTTGTGCCAGTGGCAGAAATTGAGGTTAACTCAGACTTATCTTTCGAGGAGGAGCCAGTTCAGATCTTAGATTGTGATGTCAAGGTTCTACGTAGGAAGTCAGTACCCTTGGTGAAAGTACTATGGCAAAACCATGGTACGGAGGAAGCGACGTGGGAACCCAAGGATGTGATGCGGCAGCAATACCCCCATCTCTTCTGATCAGGTAATTTCGGGGTCGAAATTATTTTAAGGGGGTAGAACTGTAACATCCTAAAATAGGGGTTATTTGTGATTGAATTATTTTGCTTGTGTTTGAATTTCTGTGATATTATTTGTGGTGTTATAAGACTTAATTAAGGGTCTTGAGTAGGCTCGGATAGTAGAAAATTTATTTATGAAGCTTTAAAGAAAGAGAGCTTTAGTAAGTAGGAGTTACAAGGTTAAATGAGGGAATTATTGTCATTAAAAATAACTTGGAAAAGTGGCAAAAGGAAGGCCACTAAGGCCACTTAGGTGCTAGAGTTGACGCCACAAGGAGCAAGGGAGAACCTATGTTCGAGTCACGAATTTTCCCTTTTTGATCTATATATTTTTGGACGGCAATAAGGGAGGGAAATTCTCAATTTTAAACTTTGGTTTAATAAGGAAAGTATGAGAATATTATTTGGTTTTAATAGATTTTATTTGGTTAATCTTGAAAAGTTGGCAAAGAGAAAATTTAGGGATGTGATTAAATTTGGAATATCTCAAATTTATGGATTAGAGTGATTTGTGAAATTGCCAAAATTTGGAATTTCCTTAGGGAGGAGTGGACGGCAAGGTGATAGGGGAGTGCCAAATTTCCTTAGCCTTTTTCTTCATAATTTTAGGCTAGCATCTTTTCTTTCTTCTTCAACCTTTCTCTCAAAAACCGATACCTCCATTTCCATTTTCTTTTTCTTCTTTTGATCTTTGGCCGAAACTTCTATCCCTTTTGTCCATTATTTTCTTTCTTTCTTAGCAGAACCTACATCCTTGGTGTCTAGAATTCTTCTTCTTCTATTTTGTGTAGCCTTGGCAGAATCTCAAACTAAGGTGCTCTCTCTATTTTTCTCCAATCGGTTGGTGAAGTAAGTGCTTATAGCCGAATGGCTATTTCTTTTCTCTCTTGATTCCTTGTCGTTTTAGATGAATGGAAGAACCGAGATATGGCGTTCGTGATGGCTAACTATTTCTCTTCTTTAACCGATTCGATCTAGGTACTTGGATTTTAAGTGATCAATCCAAACTCCTCTCCTCTAGCAATCGATTTTGGTAAAGTGGTAAGGAATCATTTTTATTTTAGTATTCGATTAAGCCAAAAACTATTGATGAGGCTATTAACATGTGATTACTAATTTAGGAAGCAAAAGCGCTTGGAGTGTGGTGGCTAGTATTCAAAGGCATTGGGTAAGGTTTGGGTTCACAAGGAACCCTTTGCAAATAATTTTGGTTTGGCGAATGGCCTTGGTACTAACCCTCATGCATGGCGAATATAGGGCAAGGATATTGTGGGTAGCCGATTTGGTTCTTGAGATTTAAGGCTTTCGTTAATATCAAGTGTGTACATACACACTGTATAATTAATTAACGTGTAAAGTATTATGTGTATGCTAATCGGTTTGTGTAGATTTGAGTTTAATACCATAACGGTATAGCGATGGTTCGTAAGTTCGACATTATGAAGTTTACTATTGATGCTTTTGGGAAGCATGGCATATTTGATATATGTGATTTAAATATAAATATATGTTGGCATAAACTCATTATATAATTTATTGATGTGGGTTGATGAGAGGAGGGCGGTGATATTCGTGTCGACGGACACCGGTGATTTGGTATCACAATGTGACTATGGTCACGGAGGTTTAGCACCTCGGAGGTTTGGCACCTCATAGCGTCTCGTCCCTGTGGCTTAGCACCACCGTGGGTTGGCCCCACTTTGAGATACGGGATTGACGCCAGTGATTTGGTATCACACGATGGGTTGGCCCCATCATTTGATTTGTGACTTCGGGTCACCGGTGGTTTGGCACCACAATATGACGGATTTCGTGACTATACGTCACCAGTGGTTTGGCACCACCAGTGGTTTGGTACCACACGGGGTAGAGAAAGGCGTTTGGATGGCTAGGTTGGGTGCATATTAAATTAATTATGACTTGTGTATTATGTTGCATTAAACCGGGAAAAAGGGTTACACATTGGGTCTTGATGACTCACCTTTTTCCTTTAACATTTTCAGGTGACTCGTAGCAGCGGATAAGGAGCCGGATGGACTCGAGGTGGCCATGTGATGAAAATGTGGACTAGGTGGATTTTGAACTATTTTTATTTTACTATGTAATAAGGCCTCCTAGGATTATATTTTGGATTGGTTATTTTATCTGTTTTGGATAATTTGTTTAACAACTTAATAACTTGAAAATGAATACACATGTTTTCTCAAAACCAATACGCAAAATGTTTTATTGTCTTTGTCGGGTACCTCTGAAATCGGTAACAAGCTGACTTAATAAAGTTTTAAACTACTTTAAGTAATAGTTTCTTCTTACACTTCAACTGTTTTAAAACAAAATAATATCTTTTATCAAAATTTAAAATCGGCTTAAAAGGATTTTCAAAAAGTTTTTCTCTATAGCATACCAAATTCGGTCGTAATGTTTGGGCCGGGTTTGGGGTGTTACACTAACCTTCCTTTAAGGGCTTTATGTAAAAGTTCAAAATGTTGGAAATTATGCAAACCAAAAATAGATATTGCATAAAAAATAATTTATAAGATATTTAAAATAATATAAATTTCATATATAAAATTATTTGATGTAGAATTGAAGTCAACCATTAAAATTAATGAAGAAATACATCACAATAACTTGAATTTGGAGGATGTAAAGAATTTCTATTAATTTTATGTGACTAACCGTAATAGATAAAGGAATGATTAATTTATATATTTTATTAAAGTAAATAACTCAATTATATTTTAATTTGGGTTTATAAATTTGGATTAAAATCTTATATTTTCTACTTAACCCGATGCAATAAAACAAATTTTAATAGTGCAAACATTTTATGTGAATAAGAAAATTTAACATTTATCATATTATAATTAATTGTGAATGTAAGTTATGACGGTTCGATATAGTTTAAGCCAAATGCTTCTTCAATATACTATAATATTACAATTCAATATAATAGGTCCTTAAGTAATATATATGTATATCATGCCATAATCACTACAATATCTCATAAAAACTTTTCTATTGTAAAATTTTAAATAAATTATGTGCACATAATCATAATAAACGGAGTAGCCATTTGAAAAAGCCACGTTATCATAAAATACCATCTGTCGTAATCATTTTTTGGAAGACAACAAAAAGGGGTTCGACTTTGGGTTTTAAAAATGAAAAAGAAAGGAGTCGCCACCGACCTTTATTTGGTGTGATCGGATCACCTTTATTTTAATAAAACATTTTGTTTTACTAAAACCGTGTTTTTAGTCCATGGAGTTTTGAAAATCGGGTTCGGGAGTCGGTTACACACGAGGAAGGGTTAGCACCCTCGATACGCCCAAAATTGGTACCAAAGTGATTAATTAATGTCTTAATGTCGGAAGTTTAAGAAGATTTTTAAACTCGGATCTTTTAAAAAATATTAGGATATTTGAGATTTCTTCGTTTGAGAGGATACAAACATCACATCCAAGACGTTAGGACACGATATTCGAAGCCTTCGTAATCAAAGTTATCTCGGAGTTCTTGAAATTTACTAAAAGGATGTTTAGTGTTTTAGTCAAACGGAAAATCGTAACCCAGCACGTTAGGGCACTATTCCCCGAGTTCCTAAATACAAAACGTTGCCTTTATTTCAAAACCTTTAAATGGAGTATAGCAATCGTACAGAATGTATCATATCGGATTGAATTTAAGAAAGGGCTTGAGTCAAAACTTGAGATTTTTTGTTCCGAAAAGATATAAACATCACATCCAGCACGTTAGGACACGATGTTTTAATCTTTCGTAGTCAAAGTCATCCCGCGATTCGTGAAACTTCGTAAAAAGGATGTTAAGTTATTTAGTTAAACAGAAAATCGCGACCCAACACATTAGGGCACCATTTCCCGAATTTCTAAATACAAAACATTGCCTTAGTTTAGAAAACCTTATCTCGGAATACAAAACATCACATCCAATGCTTTAGGACACGACATTTGAGTTCGAGAATAAGCTTTTGTTTAAAAATATATTTGTTTTAAAAGAATATCCGATTGTTTAGATTAAACAAGAAAAATTAAAATTTAATACTTTAGGGCACGATCTTTTGAATTTTAAACACTTGAACATTATCTTTATTTTGAGAATTTGTTTGATTAATATTAGACAAGGTAATGATAGTAACAAATAAGCAAATATGTGAATAAATCTAATTCTTATAAATAAATGAATGAGCAAATAAATGATGAAATAAGAATGACAATAATAAAATTATAGAAGCAGATAGAATGATAACAATAACAATAATAATAAAACAAAGAACATGATAAATAAATAAATTGCTTTGAAGCACTAGAAGAGTAAAGAGCGATAAAGCGAATAAACAATAAATCAATGAAATGATAAATAAATAAGTAAAATAATAAACAAATAATGAATCAAAAAATCATAAAGCAGTGAAAATTAAAAGAATGAAGATCAAATTTAAATTAAATAATTATGATAATAAAAATAATGATACATTAATGAATAATAATAATAATAATAATCATAATAAAAAAGATAAAAGTAACAAATAAATAAATATGAGTAAAAATGGAAATAATAATAATAATAGTATTAATAATAAAATAATAATAATAGTAAATAATGATAATAATAATAATAATAATAATAATAATAATAATAACAACAAAGAAACAAAAAAACTAAATTGTTGATTAGTAATATTAAATAAATAGTAATAAAATAGATAATAGTAGGATAAATAATAATATAACAATAGTATTAATAATAAAATAATGATAATAGTAAATAATGAAAATAATAATAATAATAATAATGATAATAATAATAATAATAATAACAAAGAAACAAAAAAAAGACTAAATTGTTGATTAATAATATTAAATAAATAAAAAATAGATAATAGTAAAATAAATAATAATATAACAATAGTATTAATAGTAAAATAATGATAATAGTAAATAATAATAATAATAATAATAATAATAATAATAATAGTAATAATAATAATAATAATAATAATAATAACTATAGAAAAGGACTAAATTGAATTAAAAAGCATAATTTAAGGTAAATTTGAAATAAAAGAAAGACTAGGGATCCATTTATATGCTGAAAGGATTGGGGACTAAAATGGCAATAAACCCTTTAGTCAAAAGCAGCAGCAAGATTAGGGACCAAATTATGAATCGAGATAAATTGTGGGGTAAAATTTAAAATAAAAAAACTTGATTGCAAATGTCTGAAAAAGCGGAAGGGCCGAATCATAAATAGCCCTTTTGCAAAACACGCGGACCCTAGGCGGGTCGGATCGGATCGGGTCGGGTCATGTCAAACAGCGTCGTTTTGGGGCTTAAGAGGCACCTTAAAACGACGTCGTTTGGAGGCCTATTTAAAGGCCAAAATCTCGAAAAAAGTTCTTCTCGCTCACTTTTAAAAAAATTCTTCTCTCACCCTTTTTCTCTGCAGAAGGAAGAAATCCCGTGAGGGGCCATGCCGTGGCCGTCACGGCTGGCTGAGACTCAACCACCGCCAGTGTAGGAAAAATAAACTTTATTATTTTTTTTGTTTTTTTATTTTTATTAACAGTTCATATATATATGTATTTAAGTGTATCCATGAAAATAAAAAATAAAATATAAAAGGGTTTTGAAAAAAAAAATCACCTTTTCGGTTTACATTTCAATATTTGCAGATCTACTTTGTTTTTTTGCTTTCTCTTCTTTTGGGTTTGAATATGTCTTTCTTTTGTATTGATTTCAAAAAAGAATCCCTTACAATGGATCTTAATCGGCTTTTATAGCCATTTACAAAAGATTTTTTGTATTTTATTAAACTCTTTTACATTTGCGTGTTCCTTTCCTTTTGCGGGCATGGGGAGTAAGTGGAGGTCGGTGGCCATTGTCGTGGCGGTGGTGGTGGCGTCGAGCAGGCGCCGAAGTTGAAGAGTCGGAGGCGGTGGCTAGGGTTTTGAAACCCTAGCATTTCAAAAAAATTTTTAATTTTGGGCCTTTTGGGCCTATTTTTTAGGTCCTTTATTTTTATTTTTTATTTCTTGTTGTTTGGGCTGGTGAAATGGGTGCATCTAATTGCCCTCTTTGCTCATTGTCGTGTAGCAATAGAGCAAAAGACATAAGAAAGACCCATTTGCCCGGTCTCGGTGGGCCTTAACTTCTTTTGGTGTCTTTTCTTGGTAGCGTCACTTACGCCCACCGCCTCTTGTTGCTTGATCCACTCCACCGATATGTGGCTTCAATCTACTCTTTCTTTGCGACTTCAATGGGATGTGACTTGTTTATTTTTGGTCCATTCTTGCAAATTTAGGAATGTCTAATCGCTATCTTCAATCGATCCTTGCAAACTCGGGGATCACCAGATTGAGTCTTTGATCCGCTTCTTGCAACTTCGGGAAGGTCTACTTTCTTCAATCGATCCTTGCAAACTCAAGGATCGCGATGATATCTTGATATGCTTCCGCAACTTCGGGAACTTTAAATCTACTTTCTTAGATCTGCTTCTTGCAACTTCAAGAAGGTCAAATCTGCTATCTTCGATCGATCCGCAAACTCAAGGTCACCGGATGAATCTTTGATCCGCTTCCGCAACCGGGAACGTCAAATCATTATCTTTCAATCGATCCTTGCAAACTCAAGGATCACCAGATGAATCTTTGATCCTTCCTCGCAACTTCGGGAATGTCAAATCTGTTATCTTGATCCGCTTCTTGCAACTTCAAGAAGGTCAAATCGCTATCTTCGATCCGCTTCTTGCAACTTCAAGAGCGTCAAATCGCTTTCTTCAATCGATCCGCAAACTCAAGGGTCACCAGGTCGAGTCTTTGATCGCTTCGCAACCGTGAGCGTCGGATCTGCTTTCAATCTGATCCTTGCAAACTCAAGGATCACCAGACCGATATCTTCGATCCGCTTCTGCAACTTCGAAAGGTCAATCTGCTTTCTTTAATCGATCCTTGCAAACTCAAGGATCACCAGTCGAGTCTTCGATTTACTTCTTACTCCATGGAACTTCGAGAAAATAAGAATTGGGGAGAAGAGATTCGTAGTCTCCATCTTCTCTACCGAAACTTCAAAGAAATAAGGACTTATCCTCATTGTTAACTCGAGAGGACGGATTTGTAATCTCAACCTACTCCACGAGAACTTAGAGGAAATAAGAATTCAGGGAGAAGAGATTTGTAATCTCCATCTTCTCTTACTGAAACTTCAAGGAATTAAGGATTGATCCTCATTGTTAACTCAGGGAGACGGGGTTTGTAATCTCAACCTACTCCACGGAACTTGAGGAAATAAGAATTCGGGAGAAGAGATTCGTAGTCTCCATCTTCTCTCAAACTTCAAGAAATTAAGGATTGATCCTCATTGTTAACTCAGGGAGACGGGGTTTGTAATCTCAACCTACTCCACGGGAACTTCGAGGAAATAAGAATTCAGGGAGAAGAGATTCGTAGTCTCCATCTTCTCTACCGAAATTTCAAAGAAATAAGGACTTGTCCTCATTGTTAACTCAGGGAGACGGGATTTGTAATCTCAACCTACTCCACGGGAACGTTGAGGAAATAAGAATTCAGAACTTTTCAATTTGCTTCCTTACTATTTTCAGGAAGGCTTCAATCTTCAATCTGCTCCCCTACCATCTCGAAGGAGCAAAATCTGAACTTTTCAATCTGCTTCCTTACTATCTTCAGGAAGACTTCAATATTCAGTCTGCTCCACTATCATCTCTAGGGAACAAAATCTGAACTTTTCAATGTGCTTCCTTACTATCTTCAGGAAGACTTCAATCTTCGGTCTGCCCCACTACCATCTTGAGGGGACGAAATCTGAACTTTGATATTGCTACACTGTTCTTTGAGGAACCTGTCCTGTAGAATTAACTTTATGTGCTTATGCTTATGCGAATGGTGAGGATGCTATGATCAGACCTCCTAACTACATATGACACTTTTATGAATGCAAGATGTCATGAGAATGGTCTTTTTACAATGATTAGGATGCAATGAGTCGAATGCTCCTAACTAAACGTGCTTTGAAATGACTTATGAATGCAAGATGAAATGATCCCTTTTTAAATGCTTGGGGTCATCATTGCTCGTAATTCATCAAGATTCTATCACTGATGCGTTATCATGCTTTCTCGTTCAGCTAGTATCTTTGATAGAAAGCCCAAAACAATGATCATATTACGCTCAACAAGCTTTTTACTGTAATCTCGGGGTCCCTTCCACTGTACCTTCGAGACATAAAGTTTGCATCTCTCATCGCAACTCTATGAGGATAACATTTGGTTTCTTCTATCTATCCTGCTGTTACTCCAAGGTATAGGATCAATTTGATCTGTTACATCATTCACCGTGTGATGGCGGATGTGTAGGCTCGATATGTGCATGAATGCAGTATCATTTTCTTTTCTCGAGAATGGCGAAATGTATTGTTATTTCGTTCAACCAATAAAAGGTCCAAAGAGATAATCATCTTTCTCCAATATTTCCAAACTTGAGCTGAGTGAGTTCTAAACAATAGTCCTGTTTCAGGTCCTTGTATTATTCAGAAGCTTCCAGAGTAATATGCAAAACTCTTTTTATGAAAGTATTATTAGTCCACTAATCGTTATTTCAATGCAAAATGCCTGAAAAAGATTGTAACAATGGACAAAAAGGAAATCGATTGGGAGCATAGCTCGAAACAAATAAGTTAATCAATGCTAGCAAAGGTAATTAAGAAGGAAATTTATCGGTGTTTTTTTGGAAAGGAATAAAATAATCACAAGTAACAAAAATGGGTAAAATGGAAACTAAATGCCCCAGATATCGCAGCTTGAGCTTCTCTGTTCCAACTTCTTGAGGACCATTTTGAGCTTAATACGTGTTTAGGGGATCTAGAGTACTTTGTCGATGCCCCAAGACGTAACATACTTCTTCGAGCATAGCAAGACTACTGTATGCCCTACTTTCAAAATTTTGAGCTGCCCTTCTTGGGTTTTCAACTCAAATACCCTTTGGTCTCAAAACGCCCTTTGCGGGTTTTCGCCTTGGCCTCTCATTTTCTTTTTTCTTTTTCGTGTTTTTTCGTTTTTGTTTTTTTTTGTTTTTTTGTTTTTTTGTTTTTGTTTTTGTTTTTGTTTTTGTTTTTGTTTTATTGAATCTGAACTCACCAGATTGGGCAGGTCCTTGCCATCCATCTAGGTTAACACTCATGTTTCCTAGAACAGGCCTTCTTTCTTTGTATAAAGCATTTATTTTCTTTGGAGTTCTCTTGGATAAGAAGACTCTTTCTTGATGCTAAGTCCTCTTCCTAAAATTCTCTTGAGTGAACCTTTTGTCATAAGCCCGTGTCCGTTTTGGGTACATTTGACCTGTTGAATACTCTCAATCAAGCTTCTTGGAGGCATTTCGCTTCATCTAATTCAATCAAGCTTGGGAAAAGGAATCTTATCTTCCAACAATTTTTCAATGGCAAGGATGCCCGGTGAAAGCCACGGCCAATGCTCAAGAAACCTAGAAGGTAAATGGTAACTTCTCTATGCCAACCTTTACAAGTCTCGATTGTTTTCAAAAATTTTGAATGGGTTAGCCGCCATTGTTGCAATGATATGGTGTCGATCTTTGAGCAGATGTAAATTTGTACCATCACGTTTCTTTCTGGCATTGCCACACATTTTTTTTTTGTTTTTTTGTTTTTGTTTTTTTTTTGAATTTGAAGTTAAAGTTGACAACTGTTGACTTTGTAATTTTGACATGTGAAGCGACCTTTACCCTCTTGGCAAGGTAATCAAAGGCCATGGATATGGATCGATGTTGGCTAAAGACTGGCTTGTTAACATCCATGTTCATATAGGAACGATGGAGAAGGCACAGTCTTCCTTAATTTGGCATTTGATGGCATAACAGATACAATTTCCCCAATAGCCCGAGCCTCTCGATTGGCTAGGCTGTTGTAGAACGTGGGTTCTTTAAACCCCAACTTTTAACAGCATACCCATGTTTTGGCATGCCTCAATATGATCGTGCGAAAACCTCTTGAATTTCTAAAAATAGCTCAACGATGCCTTGCCTTATTCCTTCAAGGAGCTACGCTTCCATCTTCATCTCCTTCGTTAGTTCATAGCGTCATTGACACTTCACAAGGTAGGATCTACCATTGGGGAAGTAAGTCGCAATCTTTGTCATCTTCAAAGCACTTAGATCCCTCTAGATACATATCTCACTAAAAGGAGTCGATGTGACATCGCTCATGTCATTGATATCTGGGGGCCCATTGTGGGCAGAAAATCCAAAGAATAAATGATCCTAAGGATGATTATTCGTATGATATGGTCATGAGTGAAAAAATATTGATATGAAATGTAAAGAATGAAAATATTTACTTGGAAGAATGCATTTTATTGAAATAAAAATTCGGACACAAGCTACTTCTCAAAAGAAATCTTATTGCTTCGGGCTTGAAGCAACAAGTGTGTTTTACATTACTCTAGATTAGCTTTAAAATACATGTTTCTTCCACAGTCTCATTGTTCAAAACACTCCTAAGTACATAAAGGCGGATGTCAGAAAAACTTTTATTCCTCGGTTCTCTTGGGTATACCAACGCTTCATCATCGAACTTTACAATACCCATATTGATGAGATTTTCCACCAATTTCTTGAAAGTAAGGCAATTTTCTATCAGTGGCCCGTGATCCCGCGTGGTACTCACACTGAGTGTTTGGGTCATACCATTTTGGGTACGGAGGTTGCATCGGTTTTGGATATTGGGGACACTACGTGTGCATCAAATAAACTTTGATACAACTCCTTATCGTCATAGGGATTGGCGTAAATTGGAGTTTTCAATGTCTTTCCTTGTCGGGATTCTTTCCTTGTGAACCTTGATACTCGGTGAGTCACCGTTTTTGGTGGTTAACGGTAATTGACTTTGAGTCCCGTGTTTGTATTATTCACCTCGTCATCCCTTTTTCTAGGAGCGGGCCTTCTAGTGGTTTCCCTGCCTTAATCTTGCCAGATCCGATTGCATGTTCGATCATCTCCCCGACACGGACAATATCGAAAAACTTTTAGTGGCACTTCCAAGCATGTGATTAATGAAGGAGCTTTCAACGTGTTGACAAACAGCATGGTTGTCTCTTTTCTAGAAGCGGTGGTTTGAACTTGTGTGGCTACTTCCTCCACATTGGGCATATTACTGAAACTTTCGTTTGGCCTTTTCTCCATATTTTGGGCGTGATTCGATCAGAGCTATATCGCTACGTGCGTATTGTTTTCGGAAGGCTGTGCTAGGTCCTCCACGACTTGATCTGGTGCAATTTGTTGATTGTACCATTTGGCGCATGCCCGGCCAAACTATCCTGAAACAATGAATAAGCGGTTGATCGTTGTTAACATATCCCGCCATCCGTCGACGAACATTGTGATGTGCGCTTGGCAACTGGTCCCATTGTATTTTCAAACTCGGGTCTTAAACTTGGCGAAGCACGAGTGCAGGACTAGGCTCAAGTCTTTAGCGTCTACCCCGTAGCGATGGTCAGCAGTTTCTATTTCCTTGAATTTTTCTTCTAACCATCTGCAACGATCCTCGAGTTGTCTGGGAAGGTTTGCTTTTGCCTTATCCATTTCAGCCATTTCATCAAGATCGGGGACTATAGGATTAGCCGGACCTTCTCCGGGATTAGTGCCTGAACCAGTCGAAAAGTCTTGCGGGCATTACGGTCTCAACTCGATCGTGGCTCGATAACAAAAGGCGTCCTTTGGGGACATATTTCGGTGGTACTTGGGTATTTGGCGGGGTAAATCCGGAGAATGTGAGGTCGTCATTATTCCACGAGCTAGCAGTGGCGCCTTTCCTCGTTCATTGGCCAATAGTTGCGCCAACTGGCTTATCATGTTGTCTTGGGACTCTTGCATCCGTTCTATCATATCTTGTTGTATCTTGATTAATCGTTCTTGCATCTGCTCCTGTATTTCCTTTTGCATTTGTTCTAGCCTTTCTATTCTTTGATCCATGTCTTCTAGGCTACTGAAATAACTTTACCTAATTAGGATCTTTCTACAAATCTTAATGCATGTGATACGATGCAAGGCAAATGCGTGAAATGCAATGCAAATGCATGCATAAAGAAAGAGAGGCGTTGATTATGAATTCAATTTCATTAGAAGAACTTCTCTAGAAAATACATTTCTTTACATAAAGCGGATTGCATATGCGGCTTTGTCCTCATAGTCGGTGATATCCTCTTCTTCAGTATCCGGATGTTATGGTCGTGTCCGTGAACTTCCCAATAGATGCCTCCTCTAGCTCCTTGTTCCTCGGTCCGGTAGTGCCTCTTTACTCGCTTATCCTCCGCGATGTTTATAAGCTTCTTTTAGAAAGCAGAGACACGATGGCTTTTCAATAATCCTTGTCGGCTTGAATCCTCGAGCAAAGTCTTGCATTCTTACATGGGTTATCGATCCTCTCTCGTCTTTTACGGACTATGTTGAACGATCAGTATTATAATCCACTTTATCAAGTAACACATTTCCTTATGATAAACTCTTCTATTTAGCAATCGAATATGAATCAACGCCTTCTTCCTAAGATGATGCGGTGTGATACAATGCAGTTTCAAACAAAACAAAACACGTTAGCACGAGAGAAATAAACAAAATAGAGTACCTATCCAGGTGACCACTAGGGGTTTAACATAGTTCTACCTAAGGTGGGCTCTTAGGGTTCACTACGTGTGGTTTGGTTCTAAGGTAAGGTACGAACTAGCGATTCCTCGATCCTCACCCATTATAGGCTCATTTAGACCGAGTTGATTCGAGGGAATACATTTCCCTATGGTGCACGGAGATGAAAATCTCACGAAGACATAAATACGGATGTATCCGAAAGCTATCCACTATCCTGCACGGAGGTGAAAACCTCACGAAGGAGTAGTTTCTAACTCTCACCTAAAGGTGCGACCACAACGGTCATGCAATGCAACAACATGTAATAAAAAGATCATAAATTTTCAAATCAAATTTTAAATTTCAGACAAAAGATGAAAATAATCAATTTATGGCTTGACTCTCTTCAATACCCCCAATGGAGTCGCCAAGCTGTCGTAATCATTTTTTGGAAGACAACAAAAAGGGTTCGACTTTGGGTTTTAAAATGAAAAAGAGCGGGAGTCGCCATGCAGACCTTTATTTGGTGTGATCGGATCACCTTTATTTTAATAAAACATTTTGTTTTACTAAAACCGTGTTTTTAGTCTCATGGAGTTTTGAAAATCGGGTTGGAGTCGGTTTACACGAGGAAGGGTTAGCACCTCGACACGCCCAAAATTGGTACCAAAGTGATTAATTAATGTCTTAATGTCGGAAGTTTAAGAAGATTTTTAAACTCGGATCTTTTAAAAAAAATATTAGGATATTTGAGATTTCTTCGTTTCGAGAGGATACAAACATCACATCCAGCACGTTAGGACACGATATTCGAAGCCTTCGTAATCAAAGTTATCTCGGAGTTCTTGAAATTTACTAAAAGGATGTTTAGTGTTTTAGTCAAACGGAAAATCGTAACCCAAAGACGTTAGGGCACTATTCCCGAGTTCTAAATACAAAGCGTTGCCTTTATTTCAAAACCTTTAAATGGAGTATAGCAATCGTATCAGAATGTATCATATCGGATTGAATTTAAGAAAGGGCTTGAGTCAAAACTTGAGATTTTTGTTAGAAAAGATATAAACATCACATCCAAAGACGTTAGGACACGATGTTTTAATCTTTCGTAGTCAAAGTCATCCATGATTCGTGAAACTTCGTAAAAAGGATGTTAAGTTATTTAGTTAAATGTAAAATCGCGACCCAACACATTAGGGCACCATTTCCGAATTTCTAAATACAAAACATTGCCTTAGTTTAGAAAACCTTATCTCGGAATACAAAACATCACATCCAATGCTTTAGGACACGACATTTCGAGTTCCCGAGAATAAGCTTTTGTTTAAAAATATATTTGTTTTAAAAGAATATCCGATTGTTTAGATTAAACAAGAAAAAATTAAAATTTAATACTTTAGGCACGATCTTTTGAATTTTAAACACTTGAACATTATCTTTATTTTGAGAATTTGTTTGATTAATATTAGACAAGGTAATGATAGTAACAAATAAGCAAATATGTGAATAAATCTAATTCTTATAAATAAATGAATGAGCAAATAAATGATGAAATAAGAATGACAATAATAAAATTATAGAAAGCAGATAGAATGATAACAATAACAATAATAATAAAACAAAGAACATGATAAATAAATAAATTGCTTTGAAGCACTAGAAGAGTAAAGAGCGATAAGCGAATAAACAATAAATCAATGAAATGATAAATAAATAAGTAAAATAATAAACAAATAATGAATCAAAAAATCATAAACGGTGAAAATTAAAAGAATGAAGATCAAATTTAAATTAAATAATTATGATAATAAAATAATGATACATTAATGAATAATAATAATAATAATAATCATAATAAAAAGATAAAAGTAACAAATAAATAAATATGAGTAAAAATGGAAATAATAATAATAATAGTATTAATAATAAAATAATAATAATAGTAAATAATGATAATAATAATAATAATAATAATAATAATAATAATAACAACAAAGAAACAAAAAAAAACTAAATTGTTGATTAGTAATATTAAATAAATAGTAATAAAATAGATAATAGTAGGATAAATAATAATATAACAATAGTATTAATAATAAAATAATGATAATAGTAAATAATGAAAATAATAATAATAATAATAATAATGATAATAATAATAATAATAATAACAAAGAAACAAAAAAAAAGACTAAATTGTTGATTAATAATATTAAATAAATAAAAAATAGATAATAGTAAAATAAATAATAATATAACAATAGTATTAATAGTAAAATAATGATAATAGTAAATAATAATAATAATAATAATAATAATAATAATAATAATAATAATAATAATAATAATAATAATAATAATAATAATAATAACTATAGAAAAGGACTAAATTGAATTAAAAGCATAATTTGGGTAAATTTGAAATAAAAGAAAGACTAGGGATCCATTTATATGCTGTGAAGGACTGGGGACTAAAATGGCAATAAACCCTTTAGTCAAAAGCAGCAAAGATTAAGGACCAAATTGCGAATCGAGATAAATTGTGGGTAAAATTTAAAATAAAAAACTTGATTGCAAATGTCGAAAAAGCGGAAGGGCCGAATCATAAATAGCCCTTTTGCAAAACACGCGGACCCTAGGCGGGTCGGATCGGATCGGGTCGGGTCATGTCAAAGCAGCGTCGTTTGGGGCTTAAGAGGCTGCCCAAAGCAGCGTCGTTTGGAGGCCTATTAAAGGCCAAAATCTGGAAAAAGTTCTTCTCTGCTCACTTTTAAAAAAATTCTTCTCTCACCCTTTTTCTCTGCGGAAGGAAGAAATCCGTGAGGGGGGTTGGCCACGACCGTCGCCGGCTGCCGACTTCGACCACCGCCTGATGGTAGGAAAAATAAACTTTATTATTTTTTGTTTTTTTTATTTTTATTAACAGTTCATATATATATGTATTTAAGTGTATCCATGAAAATAAAAAATAAAATATAAAGGGTTTTGAAAAAAAATCACCTTTTCCAGTTTACATTTCAATATTTACAGATCTACTTTGTTTTTTTGCTTTCTCTTCTTTTGGGTTTGAATATGTCTTTCTTTTTGTATTGATTTCAAAAAAAAGAATCCCTTACAATGGATCTTAATCGGCTTTTTATAGCCATTTACAAAAGATTTTTTGTATTTTATTAACTCTGTTTACATTTGCGTGTTCCTTTCCTTTTGCGAGGGCATGGGAGTAAGTGGAGGTCGGTGGCCATTGTCGATGGTGGGTGGTGGTGGCGTCGAGCAGGCGTCGAAGTTGAAGAGTCGGAGGCGGTGGCTAGGGTTTTCAGAAACCCTAGCATTTCTGAAAAAATTTTTTAATTTTGGGCCTTTTGGGCCTATTTTTTTTGGGTCCTTTATTTTTATTTTTTTTATTTCTTGTTGTTTGAAATTTGGTGAAATGAGTGCATACACCATCCATCCATCAATACAACCAAAACATGGTCAATGTACATGTTTTTAAGAGCATAAGTTCTTTAAGAGCGTGCTTGGTTGGGTGGGAAAGTGGAGGATGGGAGGAGAGGGTGGAAAAGTGGAAAGAAAATATATTTTGAGTATGTTTGGTAGGTAAGAAAAGTAGAAGGAAAGAAAATAGCAAAGATAATTATTTTTAATCCTAATACATAAAAATCAATTCTTTCAAATTGGAAAGATGAGATGAGAGAAAATGAGAGAGGTGTATGTTAATTTAAAATTATGTATTTTTTTAATTATTTTATTTTTTTCCTTTCATTTTTCAACTCTATCAAGTAATAAATGAAAAGAAAATTATTTTTATTTTTTATTTTTTCATCTTTCCTGCCAAACACACCTATAAGGAAAAAATTATGTCGTCTATCCAATTAGGGCTGTAAATGAACCTAGTTTGAACGAACAAACCTTTGTTCATGTTTGTTTGTTTATTTTAAGCTTGTTTGTGTTCGTTAAGAATTTTAAATTTTTAGTCATGTTCGTTTATTTAAAATTATATGTGTTTATGTTCGTTTGTTTAATGTTCACGAACATGTTCATTTAACTTAATTGAACATGTTCATGAACATTAAGCGAATATGTTCACGAACAATGTTAATAAATAATAAACAAATAAACAAACAATAAATACATGCATACACACACATATATTGTTTAGATATAAAATAGTCAAATATAAATATTAATAATTATATTGTAAATGAAAAAATACAAACCAAGATAATTTCATTAATATATACTAATGGAACAATAAATGAGTTTTAAGATAATTTCATTAATATATACTAATGAAATTTTTATAAAAAAATATCATTAATAAATAAACAAGCCAATAAACAAGCTTTTAAACGAGTTTGTTTGTGAACATAAACGAACCGAACACACCTGTGTTCGTGTTCGTTCGTTTTTTAAATGAACATAAAAATTTTGTTCTTACTCGTTTATTTAGTTTAATAAACAAACGTTATACGAACGATTCACAAACAATTTATCGAATGTTCTGTTCATTTACATCCCTACTTCCAATTTTCTTTCCACCAAAGCCTAAATACACTCTTTGTTTTTATTTTTGCTTTTTTAATTTTATGAACTTTCGTCTTAATAACAAAATATTTTAATTGCATATATTTTATGTCTTTCGAATATTTGACGTTCTTGAAGAAAAATATTATTAAAAAATTATCACAATAAATTTTCAACGAATTGACAATGATATCGACTACCTCAAATCTTAAAAAGTTCCACAAATATAATGCATGAATTATAGCCTCAAAGTATTCCATAAACTTTACTTCATCATAGATGATGCCATCACACTTTGTTTACCACTTACTTCCACAAACTCCACGGCTCATTCAACAACTAAAAACAAAAAAGTCAATAGTGGAATTTATACTATCAAGAAAAAAATCTGAATTTGAATGTACATTTGTAACATCCTAGATTAGGGGTTATGCGCTCGTGCATAATTCATGAGATAGTGGGATCAGTGGGTGTGTTGGATGTGTTCTAAAGAGTTTCAAGAACCCTAAGATGAAAGAAAATGAAAGGAAATGTAAGGAAATGTAAGGAAATGTATGGAAATGTAAGGAAAAGTAAGGAAAATGTAAGGAAATGAAAGGAAATGAAAGGAAATGAAAGGAAATGAAAGGAAATGCAAGGAAATGAAAGGAAATGTAAGGAAATGTATGGAAATGTATGGAAATGTATGGAAATATATGGAAATGTAAGAAAATGTATGGAAATGTATGGAAATTGTGGAAATGTAAGGAGATGTATGGAAATGTAAGGAAATGCTTTAGAAATGTTAAGTTTTGGAAACTAAACTAAAATAGGAAAGTGACCATTTTGGAAGCCAAGTAAATTAGGAAAGTGAACATTTTGGAAACCAAGCCAAAGAGAAACTAAACATTTTGGAAACCAAGCCAAAATAGGAAACTAAACATTTTGGAAACACAGAAAATCTGAGCCATGAAAATTTTAGGAAACTTAAAATTGACCGGAATGTTGAATTTAAGAGCCCAAAGGAACTTAGGGCCAAGTGACCTAAAATATAAAGCATGTGAAATTTGACCCAACAACGGACTTGGAAATGTGGCTGAAGATGCCACCAAAGGCCTTAGGAAATGGCCCAAATACAAGAGGCTTTTGGGCTGAGTTTGAGACATCCAGAAGTAAATAATGAAGGCCTTATTTTGCTACCGGAAAGGTGAGGTGGACGGCATGGGTTTCTAGAAAAGGAAGAGTTTTATTCACATAAATATATGAATAATAAGAGATAAATAAAGGAGTTTTATTCACATAAATATGTGAATAATAAGAGATAAATAAAGGAGTTTTATCCACATAAATATGTGAATAATAAGAGATAAATAAAGGAGTTTTATTCACATAAATATGTGAATAATAAGAGATAATATTATCTTAAGGGAGAGTGGTGGCCAAGTCAAGGACTCTTGGCCTAGCAAATTGGCTATAAAAGGAGAACCCAAGGTCTTTTCTCTCATCTTTCCAAGTAACCAAAATCCTTTGCTCTCTCCCTCTGTAGAATTTTCTTTCTATCTTTTCTTCTTCTCTTTTCTTCATCTGTCAAGCCAAAACCTTTTCTTTTGATCCTGATTAAATCTCCATAGCAAAACCACGAAACTCTAGGCAAGGAAGCAATCGGTCAAGGCATTAAGGATCTTTTACAATTGTCGAATACAAGGAGGAATCTTTCGGAAATCTAAGGATCCGAGGTAAGATATTTTATTCGATTAAAGGTTATGATGTATATGTTAGATTAGATCTAACATGAAAATTTCGACAGACATATAGGCAAGAATTCTCTTGATTTGGAATTTGTATGGTAAGTGATATTCGCCAAGGCTTAATTTTGGTATTTGGAATTATTTTCATTATTTCAAAAGCGGAAACTCACATGGTTACATGATTTAGTATTAGCCGATTTCAAGGAAAAAGGATACTAGTAATTTGGATTTGATTTACAATCATCCAATTCGGCAACAAGGTAAGTAATACAAATCCTACTAGGATTTGGTTTTTTAAGCCAAATAGGTTTGTTAGTATGTTTTAATATTTGGCCGAATTTAGGAGATAAAGATCTAGATCGGTAGATCGTTCTTCGGGATTTCAAGGAATCTATTAAGCCAATCAGGTGTGTACCCTTACTATCCTTCAATATTTTATGGCTAAATATTTTAATATATGATTATGAATAAGAATGTAAATGTGGCTATGTACCACAAATGTGGCAAAAAGTACCCAGGTACGTTTCCTACTTCTGATAGGATTGTGAAAATGTTATTTTAATAACATGCGAATATATGAATATGAACATGAAATTAAGTTATGCAATATATATGTTTTTGGGGCATTGGATTTATGTGAAAGGGGAGAACAGTGTTGACTTGGTCTCACTGTGAAATATGTTGACTACGGTCACATTGCGAAATTTAGGTGTTGACTTGGTCTCACCAACGAAATATGTCGACTACGGTCACATTTGAAATTTTGGTAACCGGTTACAATAGTGTCTAATGACACAACGTGGAGAGTAGCGGATGGAGGTCGACTTAGTAGTCCCCACGGTGTGCGAGTTAGTGCGGGTGGAGAGTAGCGGATGGCTTATAGGTTTGGGTTGGGTTGCATCATGAATTCTATTATTATATGGACTTGATGATTTAAGCGTGAATGCTGAATTATTGATTGATAGTATTGTGTGCACATTGAGTCATTGACTCACCCCATTGTGGGAATTATTTTTTCAGGCGATGAGCGTTGTGGATGGGCGGTAGACCATGAGGAGGCCATGCATCACTTGAAGAATTTATTCGAAATTTGGACATTATTTGATTTTAATACCTCTTTAATTTTATTTTGGGTTTATTTGATGTAATAAGGCCATAAGGCCATGGATTATTCTTTGTTTTTACATTACTTTTAATATTTTGCTAAGATCTATTTTGGACACATTACCTCAAATTGGATTTACAAGATTAAATAAATGGGTTTACAACCTAAGCCCAACTCAAAACAATAGTTTTTCTAAAAATTTACAAATTTTCTCTAAGTAACAAAAAATGTTTGAAACCGGTTTACTTTAGGAACATACCAGATCCGGTCCATTCTCGTGGTAGGGTGTGGGTGTGTTCGATTTGATATCGAGCAGGTTTTAAACTCTCGGCCTGTGGGCTCAGGCCCAAAACGTTTTAAAGTGAGCCAAATGATTTTCTTTGAACATAAGCAGGCTTTTTGGCATGGCCCCTAAGTCTCCAAACCGTAGTCCACCGGTAAGTACCCCTAACTATATGTGTGATTACATGATTTATATAAGGGTAGAAAAGGCATGGAGCGTAGAATAGAGTGATAGGAACTTGAACCTAGGATTAGACTACTCAAACACGGATACATAAGATTTAATGCACTAAACCAACCTATGGCTAAGTCATTTGAGCTAGTGGTGTGGTAACCCTTATACGCATGTCTAGGATTGGATCGAGAAGAGCTTGGTATTTAAGCAGTCCTAGTGACTCACCTCCTCTTGGCAGAATCCTACAGTGCGTAGCCAGTTCACCATAACTCGGAGGCTCGGTGGTGTGGTAACCTCTCATGCATGTCTAGGAATGGTTTGGTGGGAGCTTGGTATTTAGCGATCCGCGTGACTCACCTCCTCTCCACGAATCTCGCCTGGTGCGTAGCTTTGGTTCACCCCGACCAAGAGGGCTCGGTTATAGGCTAAACATAATGACTAAAACCCGAAAGGAACTAGCCATGTTTTAAAAAAAAAAAAAGAGAACAAAACAACAAACCCTAGTTTTCAAACCTTTAAAACTTTTCTTCTAAATCGAGGAAATTATTTTTACAACATTCTCGAAAAACTCACGATTTGCGAAAATTACGAAATGCCCTTAGCGGTAAAATTACCAAAAGCATACGGTTTGTAAAATGTTCAACTACTCAACAATTTTACCAAAATTTCATGATTTCATAAACATTCAAAACCCTAATTAGTGAAATATCAAAATACCTTGATTTTGGAAAAATTACAAAATTTCCCTAACTTACAAAATTACCAAAATGACCCTAATTTCCAAATTTTGCAACATCCCCATCTTTGAAGGAACAACTTTCCAAAAGAACCCTCAAAGTTTTGCAACTTCGAAATATCCACGATTTATTAAAATTTTTCAAATTTACCTGATTTGTGAAAATTACCAAAATACCCCGAGGTCAAAAATTACAAAATACCCCGATTTTAAAATTTTTCAAGTTACCCTAGGTGTGGAGTTTTCAAAATAATTTTGACAAAACATCAAGGAACCTTATTTTGACAAAATTACGAAAATGCCCTCAGAGGATAAAGTTACGAAAATACCCGGGTAGTGGAAAATAACAACAAACAACAAAACTAGCGTTTCTCCGAATGAACTAAGGTTCATAATTGATTGATGGATGAATGAGTGAATGTGAAGGCGTATGCGTGTATGAATACTGAAAGAACCACTTAAAATTCTTGTCATAAAACTTCTTGCGGGTAATCAAGTAAAACAAGGACTAATTCATGAAACTTTTTAATTAAATTGTGACGTTAGAAATGAGTTCTAAGGGCGTGAACTTAGCCTAGAAAGTATGATAGTTCTTTAAGATCGAGTCTTGTGACAATAGCGTAGTGTGGTGAGTTAGGTATGCGGATGAGCGATAGTAAGTAATTTCGAGGACGAAATTATTTTTAAGGGGTAGAACTGTAACATCCTAGATTAGGGGTTATCGTTAGTGCATAATTCATGAGATAGTGGGATCGATGGGTGTGTTGGATGTGTTCTAAAGAGTTTCAAGAACCTAAGATGAAAGAAAATGAAAGGAAATGTAAGGAAATGTAAGGAAATGTATGGAAATGTAAGGAAAAGTAAGGAAAATGTAAGGAAATGAAAGGAAATGAAAGGAAATGAAAGGAAATGAAAGGAAATGCAAGGAAATGAAAGGAAATGTAAGGAAATGTATGGAAATGTATGGAAATGTATGGAAATATATGGAAATGTAAGAAAATGTATGGAAATGTATGGAAATTGTGGAAATGTAAGGAGATGTATGGAAATGTAAGGAAATGCTTTAGAAATGTTAAGTTTGGAAACTAAACTAAAATAGGAAAGTGACCATTTTGGAAAGCAAGTAAATTAGGAAAGTGAACATTTTGGAAACCAAGCCAAAAGAGAAACTAAACATTTTGGAAACCAAGCCAAAATAGGAAACTAAACATTTTGGAAACACGGAAAATCTGAGTCATGTGAAAATTTTAGGAAACTTAAAATTGACCGGAATGTTGAATTTAAGAGCCCAAAGGAACTTAGGGCCAAGTGACCCTAAAATATAAAGCAGTGAAATTTGACCCAACAACGGACTTGGAAATGTGGCTGAAGATGCCACCAAAGGCTTAGAAATGGCCCAAATACAAGAGGCTTTTGGGCTGAGTTTGAACATCTAGGAAGTAAATAATGAAGGCCTTATTTTGCTTCCGTAAAGGTGAGGTGGATGACATGGGTTTCTAGAAAAGGAAGAGTTTTATTCACATAAATATATGAATAATAAGAGATAAATAAAGAGTTTTATTCACATAAATATGTGAATAATAAGAGATAAATAAAGGAGTTTTATCCACATAAATATGTGAATAATAAGAGATAAATAAAGGAGTTTTATTCACATAAATATGTGAATAATAAGAGATAATATTATCTTAAGGAGAGTGGTGGCCAAGTCAAGGACTCTTGGCCTAGCAAATTTGGCTATAAAAGGAGAACCCAAGGTCTTTTCTCTCATCTTTCCAAGTAACCAAAATCCTTTGCTCTCTCCCTCTGCCGAATTTTCTTTCTATCTTTTCTTCTTCTCTTTTCTTCATCTGTCAAGCCAAAACCTTTTCTTTTGATCCTGATTAAATCTCCATAGCAAAACCACGAAACTCTAGGCAAGGAAGCAATCGGTCAAGGCATTAAGGATCTTTTTACAATTGTCGAATACAAGGAGGAATCTTTGGAAATCTAAGGATCCGAGGTAAGATATTTTATTCGATTAAAGGTTATGATGTATATGTTAGATTAGATCTAACATGAAAATTTCGACAGACATATAGGCAAGGAATTCTCTTGATTTGGAATTTGTATGGTAAGTGATATTCGCCAAGGCTTAATTTTGGTATTTGGAATTATTTTCATTATTTCAAAAGCGGAAACTCACATGGTTACATGATTTAGTATTAGCCGATTTCAAGGAAAAAGGATACTAGTAATTTGAGTTTGATTTACAATCATCCAATTCGGCAACAAGGTAAGTAATACAAATCCTACTAGGATTTGGTTTTTAAGCCAAATAGGTTTGTTAGTATGTTTTAATATTTGGCGAATTTAGGAGATAAAGATCTAGATCGGTAGATCGTTCTTGAGATTTCAAGGAATCTATTAAGCCAATCGGTGTGTACCCTTACTATCCTTCAATATTTTATGGCTAAATATTTTAATATATGATTATGAATAAGAATGTAAATGTGGCTATGTACCACAAATGTGGCAAAAAGTACCTGTGCACGTTTCCTACTTCGATAGGATTGTGAAAATGTTATTTTAATAACATGCGAATATATGAATATGAACATGAAATTAAGTTATGCAATATATATGTTTTTGGGGCATTCGGATTTATGTGAAAGGGGAGAAGCAGTGTTGACTTGGTCTCTGTGAAATATGTTGACTACGGTCACATTGCGAAATTTAGGTGTTGACTTGGTCTCAACTGAAATATGTCGACTACGGTCACATTGCGAAATTTTGGTAACCGGTTACAATAGTGTCTAATGACACAACGTGGAGAGTAGCGGATGGAGGGTCGACTTAGTAGTCCCCACGGTGTATCTGAGTTGGTGCAGGTGGAGAGTAGCGGATGGCTTATAGGTTTGGGTTGGGTTGCATCATGAATTCTATTATTATATGGACTTGATGATTTAAGCGTGAATGCTCGAATTATTGATTGATAGTATTGTGTGCACATTGAGTGCATTGACTCACCCCATTGTGGGAATTATTTTTTCAAAGCGATGAGCGTTGATTTGACGGGCGGTAGACCATGAGGAGGCCATGCATCACTTGAAGAATTTATTCGAAATTTGGACATTATTTGATTTTAATACCTCTTTAATTTTATTTTGGGTTTATTTGATGTAATAAGGCCATAAGGCCCGATGGATTATTCTTTGTTTTACATTACTTTTAATATTTTGCTAAGATCTATTTTGGACACATTACCTCAAATTGGATTTACAAGATTAAATAAATGGGTTTACAACCTAAGCCCAACTCAAAACAATAGTTTTCTAAAATTTACAAATTTTCTCTAAGTAACAAAAAAATGTTTGAAACCGGTTTACTTTAGGAACATACCAGATCCGGTCCATTCTCGTGGGCGGGTGTGAATGTTTCAACATTTACTTCCAACTGATTGGATCTTCAATACATAAGTATGTAATTATTTTGTTTAAACTACCCATAATAGAAGCATAAGGAATTGGGTTCATTCCTTTCCATTTTCACATCATTATTTAGGCATTGCATTGTATACAAACAATTCATGTTCAACAATCATGCATATTAAATTTCTCTAGAACTCATTCAATATAGTTTTTTTTTTCTAAAATAACTCAAACAATCATTATGATTCATCATGAAATATTTCAATTTCTATCAATAACATACCTCTCCTATGCCTTATTTCAATGTTGTTTGATAGAAAAACTTTTTTCCCTCGAAATATACTTATATCTTTTATGGCAAACAAAATATTGTCAACGTATAGAACTAAGAAAATGAACTTGCTCCTAGTGATCTTTTGGTATATGCACTAATCAATTATATTTTCTTCTAAACCAAAAGATTTTTTTTTTTTTTTGTGAAATAGAAGAGGAGGGCAAAACCTTAACAACAATGTAACTAGCGCGACTCAAACCCAGGCTACACTTAGGGCGATGAACACCCTGGCCATCAAGCCAACTCACAGTGTTCAAAACCAAAAGACTTTATGATATCATTGAACTTAGGCTTAATTTGCTTGGTAGAGTGGAAAGAAAATTGAAAAGGTGAAAAATTGAAGGGGTAGAAAACTAGAAGGATGGAAAACAATTTTTTTTTTCTTTCCATAGGTATGCTTAGTAGGAGAGATGGAAAAAATGGAAAGAAAATTATTTTTTCTTTCTATTCATTGCTTGGTAGAGTTGAAAAGTTGAAGGAAATAAAACAAAACATTTGAAAAATGTATAATTTTTAACTAGCATACACATCTCTCTTATTTTCTTTCCTTTCATCTATCAAATTCGGGAGAATTGATTTTTATGCATTACAATGGAAAATGGACACACTTAAAATTTATTTTCCTTCTACTTTTTCACTCCCTCCTCTCATTCCTCCATTTTTCCATCCAACCAACCACACCCTTAATATACCATTTTCGTAAAACTTGTTTAAGTCTATATATTAACTCTTTAAGTTTACACACTATATGATATTTTCCTTCAAGTAAAAAACCTTTGGATTGGTCCATATAGACATTTTTTCCTGAAGATCTCCTTTTAGAAAGGTTGTTATTACATTTATTTGGTGTAACTCTTAATCACAATAAGTTACCAATGTCATATTAATTCTTGAGTCTTTTTTAAAGACGGGTGAGAAAGTCTCTTTATATTCAATATCACATAACATTTGACAATAAGTTCAATTTTATATCTTTTGATATTGCCATTTGAATCACCCATTAATTGGGTTCAAACAGTTGTGAAATTCCTGGTAATTTATTTTCCAAATAAACTAAGGGTTCATTTGTTTATATGTAAAAGATTTTACGGAAAATATTTTCTACATTTTCTTGTGTTTGTTTCCCAGAAAAAAGTTTAATCAACGGAAAATAACTTACAGATCAACATAAAATGTCAATTTTCCTATAAAGTAATTTACTCTTTTGAGAAGCGTAAGTCATTTTCCGGAAAAGAGCTCTTCTATAGGTAATTTTATTTTTATATAAAATTAACATAAATCAAGCTTAATATTATTATATTGATAATAAATTTTATTTTTATTTTTAAAATATTTAAAATATTAATATAAAATATTATATTTTCAATATTGTTAAACATACATATTTAATTATTTATATTTAATCATAAATAATTTATTAATATAATTTATTATTTAATATTTTAATTTAATAAATTTTAAAATAATAATTTTAAATAATATTATTTGCATATTATTAAAAATATTCAATATTAATATCTTAATAATAAATATTTATTACAATTTTAAATATAATAATAAATGTTTTGTAGTATAAAGGTTAAAATATATCATAAGTGTATGTACTCTTGACTATTTGCAATTTAGTCTCTGTAATTTTATTTTCAAGAATTTAGTCTACTTTTCAAATTTGAAAATCAAGTCTAATTATTGATATTTTAAATTTTTTGATGTCACATTTTAAATAAAAATATTTATTGGTAGTCATGTAACTAAAAATGACGTTATAATGAACTTGGATTTAACAAAATATTTTTAATATATGCAAAAACAATGTAAAATATAAATTTATAGATATAAAATAAACTCAATTAAACAATGAAAAGAAAAGAAAAGAAAATTTCAAGTGTATGTTTGTTTCATTGAAAACAGTTTTTATGAAATATTTTTAAGAAATCTGTCAAACAACAGAAAATATTTTACATGATTTATCTAAATACCGAGAAAATATTAACTTTTCCAGGAAAGCAAGCCATTTTCAGTTAAACAAACAACCCTAATATTATTTTGAGAACATTTATATTTTTTTATATTTTGATAAATTTAGAAAAATATATACATACAGATGAGAATTATGAAATTTGAGCCTAAAATTTTATTATTTTACTATTTTAATTTAATCATTTCAAAAAATGTCATAATTTAGTTATAATATAATTGAAGGTTGTAATGCAGTTAATAATTTACAATTTTATTTATCATTTTATAAAATTGAATAAATAAGTTTAGAAAAAGAAGGATTAAATCAGTCCTTATCAAAATAACTAAATTATTAATGCAAGATCAACTGGCTTGTCTCAGCCTAAAGGTTCAAACATGAAAAGAAAAACATAGTAGTTTGACACATCCTATACTGCAATGAAACAGCCGTACAAGATTAGACATTATGATAATAATCCCACTATAGACCTGAACCCCATTCTTTGAACTTCGATCACTTCATTGTTTCTACATCATGTCTTAATGTTCAATAAAATCCAATCAACTTCTCGGCAATGTTATAAGTTCTTGAGATATTTTATGTTTTATAAAAGTAAATATCAATAAGGATGAAATTAGAAAATTGATCAAAGTTGAATCATAAATTATTAAGGTTTAAAGTATAATTTTATAAAAGTTTAAAGGATTAAATGATAAATTTATCTTTTTACGGAATTAAAATCTTGAAACTATTTATAGCCCCTCCCCAACTCATAAATAAGAAGATAATACACTTCAACGCACTCGAATCCACGTTCTCCTACATTAGCAATAATATTCATGCCAATCGAGTTAACACTCAATCGACTTATATGTCAATATTTTAAATTATATAATTTTATGAAAAATTCTAGTCTTATAGTTTATATTATTTATAAATCATTATCAGTAAATCAAAGCGATCAATTATGAATTAAAAAATAACAAAACACTAAACTTTTTTTATATATGTGATGATGATGAAGAAGAGGAAAAGTAGAAGTTGCTATTGCTAATTGGCGAAGACCTCCAAAATTGGAAAAGAAAATTCCAAATTTGTGACTTTCTTACTCAAAGCCGTTACTATATCATCAACTTAAACGTATTAGCTGTCTTTAATTAAGTTTTATTTTCTGGGTTAATTGCACTAAAGTCCTCTAACTATCATTCAGATTATAAATTGCCTCCTAAATTTCAAGGATTCTAATTGAATTCTTTAAGTATCAATGTTATATCAATTAGGTTCTTTCACCATTATAGTCATAATTTAAGCATTAAATACTAATTCGGAGTGTATATATCTATAACAATATCAACATTTGTATAATTTACCCTACTTGCTAAAAATTATTATTATTTGGATACCTATCAATGAAGTTTTAGCAATATTGTTGGAAGAGGCTAAAGCCCTTAGCCTTTGAGTACTTAGGTTCGACTCCTACCATACATTATTGTCATATGTGGAAATGAATGGAAGAAGGAAAGAGATAATCTACTCTAAAAATAATCAATTCCATGATTTATTAAACAAAACTTGTATTTCATACTCTCTTTTTGCAAAAGAAGTATTAAATCAAAGATAAATTAAATAAGACGATTCCCCTCCATCTTAATCATCGTACAATAACGACAACACTTCATTTGGTGATTGCATGTAAATATGTCTCCCCAAAAGTAACGCTCTGTTTGGTAAGCCATCTACAGCCTCATTCTTTTCTCTAAACACATGTTTAATGTGAACCATTTAAGAACGTTTGAGAATAAATTATATTAAAACTTGTCATAAATTAATAAATAAAAAATTTTGCCATATATTTCACACTTGGTCTAAAAAAATTTCATGAAATTAATCATTCTGACCAAAAGGAAACTAGTAAGAAGTTCAACTGAAGCACTCTACCAATACTAATTAGAAATGTTGTCATCAACTTAGTCAAACCCCAATCCTTTACTCAATACTTATCTCGTGCACATTTGATTAATTCGACCGTCGATTTAATTTATACAACACCAATTTCAGCCATCCATAAAATATAAATCTTTGTTAAACATTATCTCTAAAAGTTAAAAACACTTGATTGAATCCCAAATTTTTAGTTTAGTAATATCGAATGTTGACTTCAAAATTCACTTTTATGGTTTAAAATCATAGTAGCAGTACGTGAGTTGATGGAACTCTTATTAATATGAGAATCATATTGTATGTGTAATGAAAAGAACATCATAATTAGCTGGTCTTAATGTAATGGAATCCTAATGACGTACGTAAGACAAATGAAATCCAATTTTAGGACAACCATTAATCCATTGTCCATTCTTTGCTGTCAATTATGCTGTGAAACCATCTTTGTCTGTCATTTGCAGTCCAATCTATCAAACCTATCTCTATGTGATCTCAATTGCTATACTTCTTCCCAATTTATATTTGCCTTAATTTTCCATTGAGTTCCATTATCAACCTTCTTTCTCCCTTTAAAAACATATGAATGGTTTCGCTTTTTTAAGTTTCATCATTATAAATATAATAATAAATATATAAATAAAATTAAAATTCATATATGACATATACACGATGACATTGTAATTGTAACTAATAAAATTTAAACATGAATGTTAAAGAATTCAAAAGAATATTTTTTCGTTAAATGTTTGTAAATTAATTTAAACGAATTTGGGTTCAAATTCTATCATATGCATATTTTTATTAGTTTTTAAGTGAAAAGATCGAAGTACTCTCAAATAATATTATTTGTTTTAATTATGGAAGGACATTCTCGTAACTTTCTAACTGAGTTGGTGACCCAGTTGAGGGTGACACCAACTCAGTTGGGGGATTTTGTTAATAGTATAGGCTAGAAATGTCTATGCGTATAAAACCACAAATTTAGAATACAAATGTCTGTTTAAAAATAATATACAATAAATAATGAAAAGTATGGTTTGAAATTAATTAATGTACGTTATTAAAATAAAAAAATTAGATTAAATTGTTTATCACGGTGTTGTCATATATCTTGAGTCGGTGCCGAGTTAACTTGTGACACCAACTCAATCTAGTACATTATTAATATATACAACTTGGCGTAACCATTTTTTTTGGAAACAACGGGCATCGACTTTGGTTTTGAAAACGAAAATAAAACGGGAGTCGCCACCAATCTTTTTTGTTGAGGTGTGATCGGGTCACCTTGTAAAACGGTTGTTTTTAATAAACAGTTTGATTTATCAAAACAACGATTTTGATCTACGAAACTCAGAAAATGGGTTCGAGAGTCGGTTACGTACGAGGAAGGGTTAGCACCCTTGATACGCCCAAAATTGGTACCTAATTGATTAATTAATGTCTTAATGTCGAAAATTTGAAAAGATTTTAAAATACGGATCCTTTAGAAAATGTTTGGATAATTTGGGCGGAAATTTGAGATTTCTTCGTTCCGAGAGGATACAAACATCACATCCAGCACGTTAGAACACGATATTTTAAACCTTCGTAATCAAAGTTATCTCGTGATTTACGTAATTTATTAAAAGGATGTTTAGTTATTTAGTCAAACGGAAAATCGAAACCCAGCACGTTAGGGTACTATTCCCCGAATTTCTAAACACAAACATTGCCTTATTTAAAAACCTTTGGATGAAATATAATAATTTCGTAAAATGTATTTTTGTTTAATAGTATTAAACTAAGAAAATAAATATAGATGTTTGAGTTAAAAAATGAGATTTCTTTGTTCCGAAAGGATATAAACATCACGTCCAGCATGTTAGGACACGATGTTTTAATCTTTCGTAATCAAAGTCGTCTTATGATTTACGAAGTTTCGTTAAAAGGATGTTAGGTTATTTAGTCCAACGAAAAATCGAAACCCAGTACGTTAGGGCACTATTTCCCGAATTTCTAAATACAAAACATTGCCTTTATTTAAAAACCTTTAAATGAAATATGATAATTTTACAAAATGTATTTTGTTTAATAATATAGTACAAAACAAAGAAAACACATATAAAAGTAAATATAGTAAATATAAAAATGATAATAATAATAATAATAATAATAATAATAATAATAATATGATAATCATAACAATCGATAAACAAAATGATAAAGAAAAGGTATATATACGTATATAAATAATAAATAATAAGAATAATAATAAGGTAGTAAAATATAAAAACAATAAAGTAAGAAATAATAATCAAGTACCAATGATTATGTTTATAAAAAATAAATAAAATGATAATAATAATAATAATAATAATAATAATAATAATAATAATAATAATAATACATAGTAATAATAATAAGATGAAAATAATACAACATAATACAATTTTAAATGTAATAATAAGGTTAATAATGATAAAAGGACTAAAAATTTGCAAAATAACTTAAAAGGGATCAAATTGCATTTAAAATGAAAGTTTGGGGTCAATTCGAAATAAAATAAGGGGGAAAGGGCCTATTTGAAATGCACGTGAAAAGAGGGGACTGAAATGGAAATTATTCCCTTCTCCTAAAACGCAGCGTCTTGACAGGGACCAAAATGAAAATCAAAACAAATTATTGGGCGAAATTAAAAAATAAGGAAAATCTGATTATAAAACAATAAAAAAGCGGAAGGGCTAAAAGTGCAATTAGCCTTTCCTTAAAAAAATGAGGATCCTAGGCTCTGGTTCGGGTCAAAATCGGGTCGGAGGTAAAACGACGTCATTTTGGGAGGTTATTTAAGGCCTAAAATTCCCAAAAAATTTCATTTCATCACCCTTTTAAAAAAAAAAATTTCTGACCCTCTCTTTTTCTCTGCAGGCGAGTCTCAAGACGAGGTTTTTGGCGATCCGTCGCGCTCCTCCGTTGTCGGCGTTGACCTTGGCCATCACGCGCCTGCAGTGGCGAAAAAGGTAAAATCTTGCGTTTCTTTTTTTTAAAAAAAAATATATATATGTAGGTATATGTATATGTTTTTTTAAAAAAGGAAAGGAAATAGTTCGAGTATAAAAGTTTCGAAAATAAGAAAAGAGAAGTTGAAACAACCTTCGTGTGATTTAATCTTTGTGTGATTTAATCTGCTCTACGATGTTTGTTGACTGTATTTGAATCTATTTTTTTTTGTATTGATTTCAAAAACAGAACCCCTTTTACATTTGATGCTTTCGATTTTCTCCTTTTTTTTGAATTCTAAAAAAATCCCCCCACTTACAATGAAATTAGATTGGCTTTTATAGCCATTGTTTACAACTTGTTTTCTTGATGATTTCTCTATTCTTCTTGCAGGCAAATGGGCGGTGGATGTGACAAGGGCGGTGCTGTAGAGGCGGTGGCAGGGTCTGACAGTGGTGGTGGTCAGAGGCTGAGGCGGCACACCTAGGGGGCTAGGGTTTCTTGGAAGAGTTTGGGATAGTAGGCTAGGGTTTGTTGGGCTTTTGGGTCTTAATTGTATTAGGCTATGGGTCTATTTGGTTGTGGTAAATGGGTTTATTTGCCCCGGGCAAAATTGGGCTACGACACAACTGATGTAATAAAATGTGCATAATAAAATTAAAATGTATAAAAATGTTAAAATAAAACTTTAGGTTAGTGGTAAATTAAAGGTTTTAGTATTGCAATTGGTGTAGATTTAAATCCCACCATATGTATATTTTTATTGGTTTTTTTTAAGTCAAAAGATTAAAATATCCTCAGATAATATCACTTATTTTAATTATGAAAGGGTATTCTTGTAACTTTCTAGCCGAGTTGGTGACCCAGTTGATTACGACACCAACTCAGTCAGGGGTTTTATTAATATTATAGATATACAACTGATGAAGGTAGTATGCATAATAAAATTAAAATGTATAAAATGTTCAAATAAAGTTATAGATTAGTGGTACATTAATGCTTTTACTAATGTAATTGTTAGAATTAAGTGACCCGAATCCTTATTTAAATAAAATACAATGGTAAAATAAAATAAAAGAAGAATCCTTATAGAACTACACTTCTTTTATTTTATTTTAAATAAAATTTTAAATCTTATTAAACTCCATCTATTTGATATTGATTAGAATAAGGTGTTTCAATCTTACTACACTCCTATTAGAATATATCTTTACAAGCCTATAAATAGACATAGTCTATTCCACTTGTAATGGATTTGAATTCGACATAGTGAATTTTCTTCTCCTCTGCCCGTGGTTTTTTCCCGAAAAGGTTTTCACGTAAAATCTGTGTGTTCTTTATTTTATTTCTTTTTTCTTTGTTATATATTGTCATTCCCGACGTTATATTTTTTAATAAATTGGTATCAAAGCTTTCGGGTTTTCATCTCGATCACGGTAAAGGCATCTTTAAAGTATGAAATTTCGCTGTTAGATCGCGACACCATATTTGCATTGTGGCAGATAAAGATGCAAGCAGTTCTTGCACAGATGGATTTATAGGAAGCTCTGCTAGGGGTAGATAAGATGCCTTCGACATTGATGGAAGAAGAGAAAAAGTGCAAGAATCGAAAGGCGTTAACACAATTACATCTGCATTTGTCTAATAAAATTTTGCAGGATGAGATGAAGGAGAAGACCGCCGCTGCATTATGGAAGATGTTAGAACAAATATGTATGTCAAAAACTCTAACCAACAAGTTGCATATGAAGCAACATTTTATGATCATCGTGTGGAGGAAGGTGCGTTTATACACAAACACTTAACAGTGTTTAAAGAAATTCTCTCAAACTTGGAGGCCATGGAGGTTCAGTATGATAAGGAAGATTTAGGGTTGATTCTACTTTGTTCGTTGCCCCCGTCTTATTTGACCTTTAGAGACACGATTTTATATAGCCGTGAGTCTCTCACAGTTGATGAGGTTTATGATTCTTTGACCTCGTATGATAAGATGAAGCATCTTGTGGTTAAAACTGACTTTCAGGGAGAGGGTCTCATTGATCGTGAGAGACAAGATCGGAATGTTGATGATGATCATGGAAGGACACAGGAATGGAATCCTCGTGGTAAATCTAAGGGTAGATCGAAGTCTTCAAACAGAGGTAAAACTTGTAACTTTTGCAAGAAGAAAGGGCACATTAAATCTGAATGCTATAAGCTACAAAATAAGATCAAAAGGGCGGCTACGGATCAAAAGGGAAAACAATAAAAAAATTTCGATGAAGCTGATGTTGTAGAAGACTACAGCGATGGTGAACTTATAGTTACTTCTGTCAATAATTCAAAAGTGAGCGATGAGTGGATCCTTGATTCGGGTTGCACCTTCCACATGTGTCCCAATTGGGATTGGTTTATAAATTACGAAACAGTGTCTGAAGGTGTTGTTTTGATGGGAAATGATGCTTCGTGTGAAATCGCAAGTGTTGGAACAATTAAAGTTAAGATGTTTGATGGAGTTGTCAGAACACTTAATGACGTACGACATGTTCCAGAATTGAAGAGAAATTTAATTTCGTTGAGTACTCTTGATTCAAGAGGGTACAAATACACAGTTGAAAGTGAGATTTTGAAAATTTCCAAAGGTTCCCTCGTTGTGATGAAAGGGCCGAGAAAGACTTCCAAGTTATATGTTTTACAAGGTTGTACTATTATTGGTGATGCAGCTGTCGCTTCCTCTTCCTTGTCAGATGATGATAGTACTAAAATTTGGCATATGCGCCTAGGGCATATGAGTGAGAATGGCATGGCAGAATTGAGCAAAAGAGGACTTCATGATGGGCAAGGAATTTGCACACTGAAGTTCTATGAGCATTGCATTTTTGGGAAGCAAAAGAGAGTTTGATTCACCAGAAGAATCCATAACATGAAGAAAACGTTGTAATATATTCATTCTGATCTGTGGGGGCCATCAATAGTGCCTTCAAGAGGTGGAGCTAATTATATGCTAGCTTTTATTGATGATTTTTCCAGAAAAATTTGGGCATTCTTCCTGAAGTAGAAAAACGATGTGTTTTCCACGTTTAAGTCTTGGAAAACTATGATTGAAAAATAGACGGGAAAACAAATAAAACACCTCCACACAGACAATGGCTTAGAGTTTTGTTCTGATGAGTTTAATAAACTGTGCAAGTTAGAAGGGATCATGAGACACTTGACAGTTCGTCATACTCCACAGCAAAGCGGAATTGCAGAACGGATGAACAGAACGATCATGGAGAAGGTTCGATGTATGTTGTCAAATGTCAATTTACCAAAGTCGTTTTGGTAAAGCGACCTCTCTCGCATGTTTTTGATCAACCGATCTCCATCCATTGCCATTGAGAAAAAGACTCCACAAGAGGTATGGTCCGTAATCCCGCTAATTATTCGATTTAAAGATCTTTGGGTGTCCTGCGTATGCTCATGTTGATAATGGAAAATTGAAATCGAGATCCATTAAATGTGTTTTCTTGGTTATAAAGTGGTGTAAAAGGGTATAAGTTATGGTGTCACGAAAATAGAAAAGTTGTGATTAGCAAAGATGTTGTTTTGATGAAAGCGCTATGCTACCTAACTTATCTCTTAAAAACTCTTCCAACAAAGAAAATCAAAAGCAGGTGGAGCATCAGATTAATACAGATTCGACTCCTCAAGCTAGTAAAAAAATTGAGAATAGAGTTGCTTCTTCACCACAATACTCTATCGCCAAAAATAGAACTAGAAGAGAAATTAAACCTCCAAAGAAGTATGCCGAGGCTGATCTAGTTGCTTATGCTTTAAATGTGGCCGAAGATATAGATGAAAACCAAGAGCCATCTAATTATTCTGAAACGGTTAGTTGTGAAGACTTTAAAAAGTGGATGTTTGCTATGCAAGAGGAGATGGAATCACTTCATAAAAATAGAACATGGGATCTTGTGAAACTTTCTAAAGTTAAAAAGGTTGTTCATTGTAAATGGGTGTTTAAAAAGAAAGAAGGGACTCTAGGAGTTGAAGAACCCAGTTATAAAGCAAGACTTGTTGCAAAAGGTTACAGTCAAATTCCAGGAGTAGACTTCACAGATGTGTTCTCCCCAGTTGTTAAGCATAGTTCGATTCGAGCTTTGCTTGGTATTGTGGCCATGCATGATTTGGAGCTTGAGCAGTTAGATGTAAAAACTGTATTTTTGAATAGAGAACTTGAGAAAGATATTTACATGTAACAATCAGAGGGTTTTACAGTCTCAGAAAAAGAGGACTATGTTTGCTTGCTGAAAAAGTCCATTTACGGTTTGAAACAGTCACCAAGACAGTGGTACAAGAGGTTTGATTCCTTTATGACTTCTCATGATTTTAAAAGAAGTAGTTTTGACAGCTGTGTTTACTTTAAGAAAAACAGTGATGGTTTTTTTGTGTATCTACTTCTTTATGTTGATAAAATGTTGATAGTAGTAAAAGATAAATGAGAGATAAGAAAGGTCAAAGCCCAACTAAGTGAAGAATTTGAGATGAAAGATTAGGGGCCAACAAAGAAGATACTTGGTATGGAGATTCTCAGAGATAGAAAAGCAAGTAAATTGTACCTAAGTCAGAAGGGGTACATTGAGAAAGTTTTTTGCAGGTTCAAATGTAGAGTGCTAAGCCTATTAGTACTCCTTTAGCAACCCATTTCAGACTTTCATCGGCTTTGACTGCATAATCAGATGATGAGATTAAGTACATGTCACTCGTCCATACTCTAGTGCAGTGGAATCTCTCATGTATACTATGGTTTGTTCACGTCCAGGTTTATCATATGCAGTCAGTGCAGTTAGTAGATACATGGCAAATCCCGGTAAAGAACATTAGAAAGCGATTCGATGGATTTTAAGATACTTACGAGGTACTACGATGTTTGCTTATAGTTTGGAAGAACTAGAGATGGAGTCATTAGGTATGTTGATCTTGATTTTCTTTGGAGACCTTGATAGAAGAAGATCTCTCACTTGGTTATGTCTTTACAATTGGAGGTTGTGCAATCGGTTGAAAGCTACTTTGCAAACTACTGATCGCTTTGTCTACCACTGAAGCTGAGTACATGACAATTACTGAGGCTTGTAAAGAAGCTATTTGGTTGAAGGGACTCTTTAGTGAGCTCAATGAAGACCTTCAAATCAGCACATTATTTTGTGACAGTCAGAGTGCCATCTTCCTTACAAAAGATCAAATGTTTCATGAGAGAACAAAACACATTGATATTCGGTATCATTTTGTTCGTGATATTATTGCTTGTGATGATATTGTTGTGAGCAAAATTAGTACTCATGAAAATCCTGCAGATATGATGACTAAGTCACTTCCTATAACCAAGTTTGAGCATTGCTTAGACTTGGTTGGTGTTCATTGTTGAAGTTAAACCCTTAAGGGGTTTTATGAAAGAGGTGGAGAACTTGTTCGTTGAGAGTTCGCGATGAAGAATTTGTTTATTGAGAATTCGTGTCAAGGTGGAGATATAGTCTATTCCACTTGTAATAGATTCGAATTCGACATAGTGAATTTTCTTCTCCTCTACCCGTGGTTTTTTTCGAAAGGGTTTCCACGTAAAATCTATGTGTTCTTTATTTTATTTCTCTTTTCTTTGCGATATATTGTCATTACCGACGTTATATTTTTTAATAGTAATTGGCATGGGTTCAAATTCCACCATATGTATATTTTTATTGTTTTTAAGTGAAAAGATTAAAATACCTAAAATAATATTACTTATTTTAATTACAAAATTCATTTTCGTGGCTTTCTAACCGAGTTAGTGATCCGATTAAAGATGACACCAACTTAACCAAGGTGATATTAATAATTTCGATTATATGTTATAAAATTAACACGCTTTAATAATCTATTAGAATTTTTATGAAAATTTTAAATGCTCTTAAGTCAAATAATGATTAATCTCAAGTTTAATGTAATTGAGATATCTTAATTTTATATAAAATTTAAACTTCAAAAAAATTCATATTTTTGTAATATATAACCATATTAAATTTAAATTAATTTATACATAACATACTCATCTACTTCTCACTATTTATATAATAAATAATATTCAAAAATAGCATAACTTTATTTTTAAACTCAAGACTAATGTGATCGTATCTCATCATATATTTATAATAAAATCAATCTTTTATCATCGAATTAAGCTTGGTAATCTTTCTCAAGCTAGGATATTTATACTATATATTAATTCTTAAATAGTATTAATATCATGAGTTAATCGAATGCTAATTCAATTAGATAATGACTAATATGTTATTATTTTATAAAATAAATTTTATAACTCTTTTTTAGTAAAATAAACGGCATAAGCGAGATAAAGGGACACCCTAATTCAAAACGGAAGGCTTATAAGCCACCATAAGTAACTCACTAACAAAAGATGGAGGTTCCTCCAATAGATGAAACCGTAGTAACTCTAGAGCTTCAATTCTAGCCAAAGATCTACCACTGTATTCTGCGATCAAGGAATATATTTGACACGAACCTCCCAAGATCAAATAAACATGTAATGTATCAATCGGAGCTCCATCAACCTACAATCCACAGCACCACCAGCAAGAATAATATCAACTAATGAGCATTATCATACTCTAACTCTAACTTTCAAAATCATTTATTCCATGCTAAGTGAAGTCCTTCAAGTATTGCCATTGCTTCAACCTGAAATATTGTACCTCAAACACTATCAATTTTATAATACATCTGTAAAAAATATAAAGTCGGTAATGACAAATATATCGCAAAGAAAAGAGAAATAAAAATAAAGAACACATAGATTTTACGTGGAAACCCTTTTGGGAAAAAAACCACTGGCAGAGGAGAAGAAAATTTACTATGTCGAATTTGAATTATAATTACAAGAGGAATAGAATATGTCTATTTATAGGCTTGTAAAGCCATATTCTAATAGGAGTGTAGTAAGATTGAAACACCTTATTCTAATCAATATAAAATAGATGGAGTTTAATAAGGTTTAAAAAACCTTATTCTAAAATAAAATAAAAAAAGTATAGTTCTATATGGATTTTACTTTTATTTTATTTTACCACTGTATTTTATTTAAATAAGGATTCGGGTTACTTAATTCTAACAATCTCCACGTTGACATGAATTCTCAGTGAATAATTCTTCATCGCAAACTCTCAACGAACAAGTTCTCCACCTCTTTCATAAAACCCCTTAAGGGTTTAACTTCAACAACGAAAACCAACCAAGTCTAAGTAATGCTCAAACTTGGTTATAGGAAGTGACTTAGTCATCATATCTGCTGGATTTTCATAAGTACTAATTTTGCTCACAACAATATCACCACGAGCAATAATATCACAAACAAAGTGATACCGAACATCAACGTGTTTTGTTCTCTCATGAAACATTTGATCTTTTGTAAGGAAGATTGCACTCTGACTGTCACAAAATACTGTATTGATTTGAAGGTATTCATTGAGTTCACTAAAAAGTCCCTTCAACCAAATTTCTTTACAAGCCTCAGTAATCGCCATGTACTCAGCTTCAGTGGTAGACGAAGCGACTATAGTTTGCAAAGTGGGTTTCTAACTGATTGCACAACCTCTGATTGTAAAGACATAACCTGTAAGAGATCTTATTTTATCAAGGTCTTCCGCAAAATCAGCATCAACATACTCAATGACTCCATCTCTAGTTCTTCCAAATTGTAAGCAAATATCAGTAGTACCTCGTAAGTATCTTAAAATCCACTAAACTGCTTTCCAATGTTCTTTACCGAGATTCACCATGTATCTGCTAATTGCACTGACTGCATATGATAAATTTGGACGTGAACAAACCATAACATACATGAAAGATTCCACTGCAATAGAGTATGAAACATGTGACATGTATTCAATTTCATCATCTGATTATGGAGACAAAGCCGATGAAATTCTGAAATGGGCTGCTAAAGGAATACTAACAGGCTTAGCACTCTGCATATTGAACCTGCAAAGAACTTTGTTAATGTACCCCTTTTGACTTAGGTACAATTTACTTGCTTTTCTATCTGAAAATATCCATACCAAGTATTTTCTTTGCTGGTCCCAAATCTCTCATCTCAAATTCTTCACTTAGTTGGGCTTTGACCTTTCTTATCTCCCATTTATCTTTTGCTGCTATCAACATGTCATCAACATAAAGAAGTAGATACACAAAAGAACCATCACTGTTTTTCTTAAAGTAAACACAATTGTCAAAGCTACTTCTTTTGAAATCATGAGAAGTCATAAAGGAATCAAACTCTTGTACCACTGTCCTGGTGACTGTTTCAAACCGTAAAAGGACTTTTTCAGCAAGCAAACATAGTCCTCTTTTTCTGAGACTGTAAAACCCTCTGGTTGTTGCATGTAAATATCTTCCTCAAATTCTCTATGCAAAAATACAGTTTTTACATCTAACTGCTCAAGCTCCAAATCATGCATGGCCACAATACCAAGCAAAGCTCGAATCGAACTACGCTTCACAACTGGGGAGAACACATCTGTGAAGTCCACTCTTGGAATTTGACTGTAACCCTTTGCAACAAGACTTGCTTATATCTAGGTTCTTCAACTCTTGAAGTCCCTTCTTTTTTTTAAAACATCCATTTACAATGAACAACCTTTTTACCTTTAGGAAGTTTCACAAGATCTCATGTTCTATTTTTGTGGAGTGATTCCATCTCTTCTTACATAGCAAACATCCACTTTTCTGAACCTTCACAGCTAACCACCTTTGGATAATTAGATGGCTCTTGGTTCGCATCTATATCTTTAGCCACATTTAAAGCATAAGCAACTAGATCAGCCTTGCCATACTTCTTTGTAGGTTTAATTTCTCTTCTAGTTCTATTTTTGGAGATAGAGTATTGTGGTGAAGAAGCAATTCTATTATCAATTTTTGTACTGGCTTGAAGAGTCGACTCTGTATTAATCTGATGTTCCACCTACTTTTAATTTTCTTTATTGGAAGAGTCTTTAAGAGATAAGTTAGGTAGCATAACAGTTTCATCAAAAACAACATCTCTGCTAATCACAACTTTTCTATTTTTAGGACACCATAACTTATACCCTTTTACACTAGCTTTATAACCAAGAAAAAGACATTTAATGGATCTCGGTTCCAATTTTCTATTATCAACATAAGCATACACAGGACACCCAAAGATATTTAAATCAGAATAATTAGCAGGATTACCAGACCATACCTCTTGTGGAGTCTTTTTCTCAATGGCAATGAATGGAGATCGGTTGATCAAAAAACATGCAGTAGAGGCTGCTTCGGCCCAAAACAACTTTGGTAAGTTGGCATTTGACAACATACATCGAACCTTCTCTATGATCATTACATTCATTCGTTTCGCAACACAGCTTTCTTTGTAGAGTATGATGAGTCATTAAGTGTCTCACGATCCCATCGACTTACAGTTTATTAAACTCATCGAACAAAACTCTAAACCATTATGCATGCGGAGGTATTTTATTTGTTTTCCCTTCTATTTTTCAATCATAGTTTTCCAATACTTAAATGCGGGAAACACATCGCTTTTCTGCTTCAAGAAGAACGCCCAAACTTTTCTGGAAAAATCATCAATAAAAGTTAGCATATAATTAGCTCCACCTCTCGAAAGCACTCTTGATGGCCCCCTCAGATCAGAATGAATATACTCCAACGTTTCCTTCGTGTTATAGATTCTTCTGGTGTATCGAACTCTCTTTTGCTTCCCAAAAAAGTAGTGCTCACAGAACTTCAGTTTGCAAATTCCTTGCCCATCAAGAAGTCCTCTTTTGCTTAATTCTGCCATGCCATTCTCACTCATATGCCTAGGCACATATGCCAAAGTTTAGTAATATCATCATCTAACAAGGAAGAGGAAGTGACAGTTGCATCATCTATAACAGTAGAACCCTGCAAAACATATAACTTGGCAATCTTTCTCTGCCCTTTCATCACAACGAGGGAATCTTTAGAAATCTTCAAAACCCTACTTTCAGCTGTGTATTTGTACCCTTTTGAATCAAGAGTAATTAATGAAATTAAATATATCTTCAATTCTGGAACATGTCGTACGTCACTAAGTATTCTAATAACTCTATCAAATATATTAAATTTAATTGTTCTAACACTTGCGATTTTACACGAAACATTATTTCCCATCAAAACAACACCTTTAAACACTATTTCAGTAATTTGTAAACCAATCTTGATTGAGACTCATGTGGAAGGTGCAACTCGAATCAAGGATCCACTTATCGCTCACTTTAGAATTGTTGACAGAAACGACAAGAAGTTCACCATCGCCGTAGCCTTCTACAACATCAACTTCACCGGAATTTTCTGGTTGTTTTCCCTTTTGATTCGTAGCCTCCCTTTTGATCTTATTTTGTAGCTTATAGCACTCAGATTTAATGTGCCCTTTCTTCTTGCAGAAATTACAAGTTTTACCTCTGTTTGAAGAGTTCGATCTACCCTTAGATTTACCGCAAGGATTCCGTTCTTCTGTCTTTCCACGATCATCATCAGCATTTTGATCTTGTCTCCCACGAACAATGAGACCCTCTCCTTGAGAGTCGAGTTTAACCACAAGATGCTTTATCTTATTATACGAGGTCAAAGAATCATAAACCTCATTAATTGTAAGAGACTCGTGGCTATAAAAAGGTGTCTCTAAAGGTTGAATAAGACGAGGGCAACGAACAAAGTAGAATCAACCCTAGATCTTCCTTATCATACTGAACCTCTATGGCCTCCAAGTTTGAGAGAATTTCTTTAAACATTGTTAAATGTTCGTGTACAGATGCACCTTCCTCCAAACGATGAGCATAAAGACGCTGCTTCATATGCAACTTGCTTGTTAGAGTTTTCGACATACATACTTGTTCTAGCCTCTTCAATAATACACTGGCGGTCTTCTCTGGCTTTCGATCCTTTTGCTTCTTCTCTTCCTCTGTCAATGTCGAAGACATCTTACCTACCCCTAGCAGGGCTTCCTCTAAGTCCATCTATGCAAGAACAGCATGCATCTTTATCTGCCACAACGCGAATTTGATGTTGCGATCCAACAGTGAATTTTATACTTCAAAGACGTCATTATCGTGATCGAAATGAACAACCCGAAAGCTCTAATACCAATTTGTGAAAAATATAACGTCAGTAATGGCAAATATATCGTAAAGAAAAGAGAAATAAAAATAAAGAACACACAGATTTTACGTGGAAACTCTTTCGGAGAAAAACCACGGGCAGAGGAGAAGAAAATTCACTATGTCGAATTCGAATTATAATTACAAGAGAAATAGACTATGTCTATTTATAGGCTTGTAAAGCCATATTCTAATAGGAGTGTAGTAAGATTGGAACACCTTATTCTAAACAATATAAAATAGATGGAGTTTAATAAGGTTTAAAAACTTTATTCTAAAATAAAATAAAAGAAGTGTAGTTTTATATGGATTTTACTTTTATTTTATTTTACCACTTTATTTTACTTTAATAAGGATTTGAGTCACTTAATTCTAACAACATCTTTTATATAAAATTAAAAAATACACATATGATGTAATTTGAAATTTAATTAAACACTATTGTAATAGGCCCAATTTGCAAGCCCAAAACTAAACAAAAAAACAAAATAAATAATAATAATATAGTCCATTTACAAAAAGACCCAATGGCCCAAAAATAAAAAAAACCTAAAACCCAATTCTATCCAGGCCCAAAACCCCTAATGGCCCAAAATATTTTCTCCAAGCAGAAACCCTAGCACCTAGCCCTTGCGCCGCGCCTCCTATGTGCGCCACTGCCTCCACGTGCTGAGTCAGCGTACTCGCCACCCCGAGGTGACCTCTCTTGCACCAAAATGGTGGGTTTCCTCTCCGTTGACCTCCCCCAATACTTGCAAGCGAAACAAAAAATAAGACAAAATAGAGCAGAAACAGTAGAAAGAACAAAAAGCAAACGGTAGCAAAACTCTTGTAATCGGCTATAAAACCACCAAAAAAACAGATGATTTTGAATACAAAAAAAGAAGAAGTTTGAAACAGAAAAATATCAAAGGTGCTCTTTTTACTATTTTTTTTATTTCTTGAAATAAATAGTAAAAATCTTACCTGTCGATTTGTCTCTCCCCTCCATCGAACGTTGCCGGCATCCGAATACCCAAAACCCATATGGGTTCTGATGAGGGTTCAAAAGGCAACGGAGGTGGTTGTATTTTCGCATATTATTTCCTTTTTTATTTCTAAACCAAAATCAGATTTAAAGGTTTTTATTTTAAAAAGAAAAGAGGATCGAAAAGGGCTGAAAAGGCCGATTTTGTGCACCTCCGACCACCGTCTACGATAGAGCTACGGCGGAGGCTTGCCGGAGCTTGGCCAGATTCTGGGTTGAGACCCACAGAGAAAAAAAGGAGAAAGAATTTTTTTTTTAAGAATGGCTGTAAAATGATTTTTTGGTTAAAATTTTATTTTTTATAGTTAAGTCCATACGATGTCGTTTTGAGCCTAAGTTGGCGCCAAAACGGCATTGTTTTGCATCAGAACCGAAAACCAACCCGAATGCGGCTAAGATCCGCGCGTTTTTGCTTTGATGGGCTATTTGCATATTCAGCCTTTCTGCCTTTTATTTACTTTTTTAATATAGTCTTCCTATATTTTTATATTTCCACATTTTACCCTATAATTTTGTTTTATTTTATTTTAACCCACCTGAGAAATGACGCGCATAAAGAATTAGGGGTAATTTCATGTTTACCCCCTAGTTCTTTTAGCGTGTATCATTTTAGCCCTCTATTTTGTTTTATTAATTCCCCTTTTTTAATTTCTCTCTTAAATTTCATCTAAATCTTGTTTTAATCCTTAAATTTTGTTGTCCATTTTAATTTTGGCTTTCATCAATCAAATTTGAACCCTTTTTATTTTATTTATTTATTTCTTACACTTAAAATGTTTAAATTTAAAATATGTATATTTATTTTATTTGTCTATTATTCCATTACCTTTTAAATATTTAAGTTATTATTTATGCTTGTTTTTCCTATTTATATATTTATTAAATTTTTCCATTTATTCGTTAGATATTTAAATGTGATGTTATTTGTTATTTATTTCATCTATTTATTTTTATTCTTTTATTTTTTAATTGGATTATTTATACTTCTTTCTCATTAAGCATTTTCATTTTCATCATTTTATTTATTTTGAGTTATTTTATTTATTTTGTTGTTGATGCCTTAAAATACTCATATTATTACTCTATTCATATGGTTACTACCATGATATTTATCTATTTATTTTTCATTTATCATTCTAATATTCCGTCCAGTATAGTCATTTTATACCGATTTATCATCACTACGTCATGTATTATGTTTAAATATATTGGCCATTTTTACATTATGCCCAAATAAGATAAATACACATCGTTTTAAAAAATTATGCTTGTACTTATTCGTAAAAAGAAATTCTCAAAGTAAATGTTCCGTATTTAAAATTCGAGAAAAGTCGTGCCCTAACTGACTGGGTTTCGATTTTTTCTCGTTGAACCTAAATAACCGAATATAAGCTTATTCTCAAGGATTTGATGTGTTGTGTCCTAACTTATTGGATGTGACATTTAGTTATCTCGAGACGAGAGGGTCTTTAACGTTCATTTCAATTTATTCATGTAATTTTTTAAGCAAAATTAACATAATTTAAAGAGGGATCGTATTTTAAATTCTTTTGAGTCTTCAACTTTCGACATTAAGACATTAATTAATCAATTAGGTACCAATTTTAGGCGTTACGAGGTGTTAATCCTTCCTCGCACGTAACTGACTCCCGAACCCATTTCTGGATTTTTGCATACCGAAAAACATTGTTTTAATAAATTAAACTCTTTTATTAAAAAGATCAAATTCGAGATGATCCGATTACACCTCATATAAAAATGATCGGTGGCGACTCTCATTTTTTGTAATTTAAATAAAAGTTTATCATTAAAAAAAGGTTTCGACAACTATAATTTTAATGATTTCAAACAAACCCTCATTTATCTTTAAATATATTTGTTATATATATATATATATATATATAAAACATTAAACATAAACATGCAGCTCATGCAGTCATTTCAATTCTTAAACTTGGACTTCTTTTATATAATAAAAAAAAAAAGTGGGGCACGTAAAGGAATGGAATGCAAGACGCACACGAAGTGAATTTTCAACTCTTAAAATAAGAAGAGAAAACAAAAACAGTAAATTAAATAGTAATTACAAACGAGTTTTATTATCGTGTCAAATTTATCGTGATTAAGAATATAACGAAGACAACGACGGATACAGAAAAAGACATAAAAAATGATGTAATGGGAAAGTAGGTTATTGGCAATGATAGGTGGCAGACATAAAAGAGTAACACAAGTTGACCCTAGATATTGGAAAAACGTCGGATATGTTGGAAAGCTGAGGTGTCGGCATTGAAGGATTGTTTTAAAGTGCGGGGAGGTGGGAGAAGGCATTTACAAAGGTTTTTAACACTTTGCTCTTCTTTTTGTAAACCGATCTCTCATTGTGGGGAAGCACTCATGTTCTTTAAGTGGGATGATATGCAGATGCCAATGAAACTTCGTCTTGTTATTTCATGTAATAGGGGTCAAGATATATGAAGCACCAACACGACATGTATTTATGTATTGGTTTAGTATTCATATTATTGTTATCTCCACATGAATATGGTTCAGGATGATATCATGGCTGGAGATTTTTCTTTGTAATTTATGTTAAATGTAATTTTCCGATTAAGTCTTAGGGTAGGTTTAAATGGGTTGTGTGATGCGGTGCAGTGTAATGCGTTTAGCTTATTTTTTGTCTCATATTACAGTATCTAATATCACTGCTATCGTTATTTTTACACTAATTGCAAGCAAATGCACCGCCTATCTAAACTTAACCTTACTTTGATTAGCATCGGTATTGGTGTCAGTGCAGGAGAACATGAGTTCAAGTGCATTAAAGTGCATTATTCTCCTATGTAAGAGTTGAAGAGAGGCTATGGTTAGTTCTAGATATTGTATAAACAAGAACAGATATAGTAAGAACCTATAATGAGATTGATGTTAAAAAAATCAATTTGAGCTAAAATATCATAAGCTCTTTTACTTCTCGAAAATTTGAAACTTAGTCATATTATACTTTTATTTCTAAAAATTTAGTCTCTACTTTTCAAATTTTATAATTCAAACTCAATTGTTAACGATGTTATTCTTTTTGTTAAATTGATTCATTACAATGTCATTTTGTTCAGTTACATAGCTATCAAGTGAGTTTTTTTCAAAATATCACACCATTAAATTTAACAAAAAATTTAATAGTGTTAACAATATTAGATCTGAATTTGAAATCTGAAAAGTAAAGAGACTAAATTTTTAAAAATAAAAAATAAAGGAACTAAATTCTAAATTTTCAAAGAGTAAAATGACTTATGGCATATTTTAATCTATTTTAATTATTTAAACTATAATTATATTTTATAATATATAATATTATTCAAGCCTAATAAGTCCAACACAATAATTAAAGTAGAAATAACTCAATTACAAATAATCCAACTAAGTCAATTAAAAATTCAAAAAGAAATTAAATCGATTAATCAATCGACTTAAAGTCGGTTTAATTATGTTGATTCTTGAACTCTAAATTGATTGGATTGAATTTTATAAATTATGGTTAATTAATTCAATTTAATAAAAATAACGAAAAACTAAATTTACAATTTAACATGGTTAAAAGAATCCAAATTTCACCATTTAGAAAACAAATGATAATATATTTTTTTTTTTTGAATTATATATAGGATAGCAAAATTTTAATAATAACGAAATTAGTAAGACTAGAACTTAAATTATATCTAGAGCAGTGAACATTCTACCAATTAGACTAACACAGGATTTATAATATAATATTTTAAACACCAAAAATATTAAATCTAGAAAAATTTCACTAATTAATTTGTTGAATTCTTGAATACTAAAAGCTCGAAAAGATGAGCTTTACGTTCAAAAAAAAATATTGGAAAAGATATTAACTTTTTTAAAGAAAAAAGATGGATGGATAAGGTTGGGTTAAATGCTTCACTGATTTGGATTTTGTTTCGGATAAAGTTTCAATCCAATCCCAATTACAATCAATGATTAAAAGTTGATTTATTTAAATTTAATTACTATATTTATATAAAAATTATTTATTTATTTTAATATTAAATAAATAATTCAAGTTTAAGGAATAATTACATAAAATAATTTGAACTGAAACTAGGTAAACTTTAATATAATATCAATTTTAAAATATAAAAATATTAATTTATTAAATTCAACAATATTTAAAGAATTTTAAATTTATTACTACATAAGCATGTAATAAATACATGAATTTGAAAACAATCATCTATATAAATTGTCTGAAGCCCAAATTGCTGACCCACTTTACAACATTTCAAACCCAACTCGCCTAGCCCATTTTTACAAACGGCCCGAAGGCCCAAAAAGTTAAAAATTTTGATCGCTAGGGTTTGAAAACCTAGCGAACCAACCCTCTCGACCTAAGCGCTTACACCTTCTTGTGAGTCGACCATCGACCCTCCACCGCTCCCATACCTGTAAAAACAAGAAGACACGACAGCAGGAAGCGAAATATGCGAAAAAATCTGAAAATTTTTTTGTAAATGGCTATAAAAATGGATTAAAACACCCGGTGTAGGAGGGTTTTTTTTCTTTTGAAATCAATACAAGAAAGCGGAGAGATTCAAGCAAACAAGCAGATTTAAAATACAAAAGGCGAGATTTGCATCAAAATCAACAAGCACGAGCGTAAAGAACAAAAATCGTATAAAGGTGGCTTAGATTTCTTTTTCTTTTTTGATTTTCTTATTTTGAATCTGTCATAACGAATATTTCCCATTCATTTTTCCTTTTCTACATATATATATACGTATATATAATCTAAGTATTTAAAAAAAAAAAAGAGAAAGATTTTACCTTTTAAACCAGTGTCACTGAAGTGGTAGGTCTTGCCATAGGAGGCGTCCAAGCCAATTTGGATTCCGCCAAGCTCACCCCACTGAGAGAAAAAAAAAAAGCGAAATTTTTTTTAAAAGAAAGGAGAAAATTAATTTTTGGCAAAAGTGGCTTATATAGCCAAATCAAAGCGACCTTGTTTTGGTGGCTATAAGCCCCAAAAAACGTCGTTTTGAGCAGGACCGCGTGCGACTCGACCCGCTCGAGGATCGGCGTGTTTTGAAGGAAGGGTTAATTGCATAATCGGCCCTTCCGCATTTTGTGTTTTAAAATCAAACTTTTAATTATTGCGGAATTGGCCCAATAATTTTTCGCGGTTTGCGATTCAGTCCCCCTTTAAACGCTGCGTTTCAACTTATGGAAAAATTGTCTTTTTGGTCCTCCACCTTTCACGCGCGTTCTTTGGTGACCCCCAAAGTCCGTTTTATTGATAAATAGCCCCCGAATCACTATTTTATTTACAATTTGGCCCAAAATTTCCTTTTTTGATGTAATTTGTAACATCCTGGTTTAGGGGTTATGCGGTTGGAGCATAACCCGAGTGTTTAGCAAGCTTATAGTCATGTTGGATGAATTTTAAGGGGTTTGGAGAACCTAGAAGGTAAGGATGGCTTAGAAAATTTTTAGTTTTGGTGGTTAAAGGGGAGCTTGGCTTTTAGGGTTTAAGAGAATATTTGGGAAGGCTTTGACACAAGAATGTCTTTGGTGGAGTGGCATGGAGGGCTACTTGGGGCTTTGGGAAGGTGGCCTTAGGGTCTCATGTTGAATCAAGGAGGCAGCAAGGTGGCTTTATTTTTGGGTTTTGGCGTTACAAGGAAGGAGGCCTTAAAAGGAGTTGGGGCGAGTCTATGACACAAGCAGCACTTTGGCAAAGTGGTCTCCATGCACCACTTAGGAGTTAGAGATGAAGATGGTACTGGTTCGAGTGGTTGGAACGACATTTCGTGTTGTATTTTATAAGCGAAGGTGGGCTTAGATAGGAAGGTTTTATAATTAAATGTTAATGTATGTCATGAAATTCAATGTGGTAGAGTGGCACAGGCGTTGGAGGAGAGGTGTGCGATAGTGAGGTTCGAGTTTGAACCAAGGAGTTACGCTTGGAGTTTAAATTTTATTCTTTTGGCGTGATTTGAAGGTGTTGGGCGGCTATAAGACTTTTAATTAGATAAGGATAATGTTTTGATTTATTTATCTATTTAGTTATTTAGATTAATGTAGGATAATTATTATTTTATTTTGAATGAGGGAGATAATTGTTGAACCATTCAAACTATTTTGAATGGATTAAGAAGAGGAAATCTAGGAGCAAAAAATGGATTGAGAAGAGAAGGGGTAGTGGCCGGCCAAGGGACTCTCTTGGTGGCTACTTTCGGTTTTGTTGAGGCAAGTGTAGGTGTGTCAGAAATTTAGAAGTGTTTATAGGGGTGCTCACCTTTTGGCTATCTTTTTCCATTTAGTTCTCTTTCTTAGAATTTTTTGGGAGCCTAGAGAACATTTTCGGTCACTTTGAGTCAAGCCGAAACTCATTCTTGGTGCTTTAGTAGCTAGCCGAATCTTCAGGTGACCATCTTCTCTTCTTTTACTCTTGAAACCGAAAACTCCCCCCAAGCAATCTATATCTTGCGAAAATTCGCCTTGTTCTCTCTTCATTTGCATTGGTAGCCGAAACTTTACCCTTCTAAACATCCCCTCTTCTTTTTGTCATTTCAATTGGTGGCCTAATATCAACATTCACCCTCCCATCTCTTTTGTTTTCTTCCATCACCTTGTAAGTTTAATCATCCCTCTCACTTCTAACCTTCCATTGCCGATTTTCCCTTGAACCATATTTCTTTTGTTTCTACCTTCAAAACTCTAGCCGAATCTCCCTTTTGTTGCCGAAACTTCTCCTCTTCTATTAAGTTTTTACTTTGGCCGAATATTAGGAGTGGTGTGGATCTCTTTGGGTTTTTTTTCCCAATCGTTTGGAGAAGGGCTCCGGGATTGTGGAAATAGCCAAGCGAAGTCTCCAACCTTGAGTAATCGGTTGGTAAGTGGTGGTAAGGAATTATTCTAATAGTTTATTCTTTTAGTATTCGTTAAGCCGAAGGCTATTAAGGCTAATCGTTTATGCGTTTTAGGGTGTGGCCGATTTCAAAAGGGGACCATTTCGTAGTTTTGAGATTTGATTGGAAATCAAATCGGCTTTGAGTAGGAGTTATGTGTTAATCCTTTTGAGATTCACTTGGTATGGCTGAATGGCCTATGTTGCTAATCTTAATGATTGGCGATGTAGAACAAGGATATCTAGGGTCATAGATCGACTCTCAAGGATTCAAGATATTTTGGTAAGTAATATTTAAATTAGTTGGTGTTTAGACTTGTAATTTGGAGTTTAACGGTTTATCGATTAAGTGTGTTGATGGAGGCAAATACCGACCAAGGAGGACAAGAGAAAGTCTCTATTTGAAGTTTAAGAAAAAAGTCATCTCGTGATTCGAGATTAGCCAGGGGTGTGGGCATGTCTGAGCGATAGATTAGGCAAATAGTCGTAGTCTCGCTTAGCGATAGTGTCGGGATCGAGGGTCTAGAGCTTGAGTTATAAGGTGTGTAGCTAGCCCTCTTGTTTTGGTGTTATATTTGCATGTGTAATGTGTTTACTAACAAATGCGGTGATAAGTGTGATTTTGATACCCTTAAAGGGTATGGCGATGACCGAGTTAGTTAGAACCTGTTGAGATGTGACTATTGATTTGTATATGTGTGGGTATGCCTTGATTATGCATAAACATGTGCATGCATTATCATGATTGTATTTTATGTTGCATATGCATGGGTGGGCTATGAAATAAGGTGCAGTGTACTTGATGCGTGGTTGATGAGTAGCTATGTGCCTCATCGTGATTGATATCGGCTATGTGCCATATCGTGGATCGATGGTGACTACGTGTCCCATCATGGTTTTGGTGTTAGCTACGGCTACATCGTGGATTGGTGACTAAGATAGCGTTGTGGATTTTGTGTAATTGCACGTGGATGGCTTGAATGCCTTTGTGGAGTTAAAAGGAGAGGGTGATTTAATAATCCCCGGTGTGTAGTAAATTTGGATAAGGGGTGTGTAGAGGATGGACCTTAGGCTTGGGTGGGATTCATTATTGCATAATTGTGGTATGTGAATACATGTGATCGTGAACTTGAATAAGAAATGGGCTAAGCCAGAATGTGGAGGGTATGTGACTAATTACGGTTACTTGATAAATGTTATGAGTATGGGCCAAGCCGAATGTGATATGATCTGAACACGATATATTATATCGATGCATGGGATTATTATGTGGTTAGCATGTGGGTAGAATCGGTGGTTAATTACACCTTGAGTGCGTGTGACTCACTCAACTTTTTAAACATCGCGGTGATTCGTGATTAACGGACCGGGTTGGAGTGGATACAAAGGTGGCCATGCGAGCTGATTTTCATGCGAAGAGATGTTTTACTAGTTTTAGTTGATTATTAATGGTTTTTTTATATTATCGGTATTTTGGGAATTTATTCGATGTAATAAGGGCCACTTTTATTTAAAGTATTCTATTTATGATTGTTGAAGTTTATATTATACTTAGAAATATTTTCACAAATGATTTATATTATAACAACTTATAATAATGTTTTTTTCTTAATTGGAAATTTTCAATGAGCTTATACCATCCAATAATTTTAATGGACATAGTTTTCAAAAGTTAACAAAATTTTCAAGTTTTATTCTAAAGTCAAAAGGTTTTCAAACATTTTTATTTGTGACATACCAAATCCGGTCGGGACTTGTGGGTAGGGTTTGGGGTGTTACTAAATTAGTATCGAGCAGTTCAAAACTTCGACTTTGAGGGTTTTGGGCCCAAAACATTTTCAAAATGGGTTTTTCAAGATATGGGGTTTATAAAAGTTTTCAGTTATTACGGCATGGCACTGTACCTCGGCCAAGTCCACCGGTAAGTACTTGAACTTTTGAAGTGATTTGTTATATGAATTGTTATGGGTTTAATTGGGCTCGTAGATTAGAATATTAGGACTATTGAACCTTAGGACTAGTCTACTCAAACATATGCATAAAACTTAAGGATTATTAAACAAACACTGTGAAGTTAGTCAAGAGTTAAGGTGTGGCAACCATTGTGCGCATGTCTAGGATTGGTATTGATGAGAGCTTGGTACTTAAGCGATCCTAGCGACTCACCTTCTCTTTACTAGAATCCTACAGTGCGTAGCTACGGTTCACCTTAACCAAGAGGACTTATTCATAGGCTAAACCAATTATTAAAACCGAAAGGATTTGCCTTCTTGTTTTAAAACCCTTATTTTTTAAAATTTTCAAATTTACCCCTTTGGTTTGTAAACCCAAAATCGATTTTAAAACATGTTTTTCTCAATTTACAAAATTACCAAAATGCCCTAGTGGTAAAATTACAAAAATACCCCTGTATTGTAAAATTACCGTACTACCCTCAACTTTTGTTAAAATGGTTTTACTTTAAAAAAATACCAAAATCTCGAGTTTTACATATTATGATACTCTGGTTTGGGGAAATTTATGAAAATACCCACAGTTGATAAAATTTTCAACATGCCCTTGGTTTCTAAATTTTTATATGATCCTCGACTTTTACTAAAATATTCCTATTTTACAAAATATCAAAAATCCTATTTTTGCAAAATATTGAGATATCCAGTTGAAAATTTACAAGAATACCCACGACTTGAATTACCAAAATAACCCCCAATTTACGAAATTTCGTGACATCTTTAATTTGGAAATTTTCAAAATACCTTTAAGTTCTAACAATTTTTGAAATGCCTCGATTTGTAAAGATTTTTCCAATTGATTACGATTTATTAAAATACCCCAGGGTAGAAGCAGTGAAATGTCCGAACAATGATGTGTGTGATAGATACCACTAAATGTGTCTTTACTGAGGAAGGAATGTAGCTTTATTGTGAAATGAGGGTGGCTTTATTGATGAATGTGAATGTGATTCTCTGAATTAGAATAGCGAATTTGAACTGAAACCTTGGTGTAATCGAAAGAACCACTTCTAGAATCTCCTTTCATAAAATTGTTCGCGGTTAAATAGTGGAACAAATCTCTAATACATAAAATTTCTTAAATCGATTAAATCATGACGATAGAGATGAGTTCTAGGGGCGCGGTAGAGGTAGAATGGCGACATCGAGCCGGTAGGGTGCAGCCATGGGTCGAAAGTGAAGTGCCACCACCAGCGATGGTAGCGGAGGAGCAAGATCGAGATAGGTGAAGATGGCCGCGATGTCGCGGGCCATGTTCGAGTGCTAGAGCGAGTAGCGAGGAGCTAGTAGGGAAATGGAACTCGAAGTCGATCTGGGAAGGCTTAGATCGAGCGGACCAAGATCTTTAGAGGAGTGTCGGGAGTAGCTCGAGCGTGGCGAAGTATTGGCTAGAAGCGATTGAAAGAATCATGGACGATTTGGATTTGTACCAATGAAGAAAAAGGTGAAGGTCTTTGTTTCGTTGCTTGACAGAAGCTTATCGTTAGTGGCTCTTTGTCAAACAAGGTGTCTTGGCGGATCGATTGGATTGGGATTACTTTAAGGTCAAGTTTGAAGGAAGTATGTAGGAGCCGATTATTTGGACTAGCAAAGAAAGCGTTTCTAAATCTAGTGCAAGGAATAAGTCGGTGGCGGAATATGAAAGTGAGTTTGTGCGACTAAGTCGATGCGCCAAAGGAATCGTAGCTACGATTCACGAAAGAGTGTTTGATTTGAAGATGGGCTCTGAGATGAGTTGCGGGAGTTGATCGCTCATGAGAGAAAGGACTTCACTATTACGGTGGAGAAAGCTCGGATGTTGAAGAGGTTAAGAAGACTATAAGAGAGCAGAGAGAAGATTAGGAGCGAGAATAAGAGAAGTTTGGATCATCGATGTCGTTTGGTAATGTCGAGAAAAGACCAAGGACCGAGAATTCATGCGTGCACTTATACCGGTGAGCGGAATCATCCATGTGTTAAGTGTGGGAGAACTCATTCGGGAGAGTGTTGGGAAATAGTAAGAAATGTTTAGATTGTGGGTGAAGGCCCATTTGGTTAAGAATTGTCCTCGGACAACGAGAGGTCGAGGCTCGAGCCATAGAGGAAATGGTACCTGAGAGGTGCTAGAAGATCGGATCTTGAGTCGACCAAGGACTTGATATCGGTACATTCTTTATTTTGGGGCACCATTTATTGTCTTGTTGATGTGAAGTTAGCTCATGCTTGTATGGCTAGCAAAGTATAGGAACTTTGGATGTGAACCTTAAAAGCGTGTTTAGAAGGCGGGATAGATTTGCTAAGATCGAGTCTTGTTGAGAGGGCGAGAAGTAGCGAGTTATAATAGTAATTTTGGGGACGAAATTATTTTTAAGGGGTAGAATTGTAACATCTGGTTTAGGGGTTATGCGGTTGGAGCATAACTTGAGTGTTCTTGAGCTTATGGTCATGTTGGATGAATTTTAAGGGTTTGGAGAACCTAGAAGGTAAGGATGGCTTAGAAAATTTTTAGTTTTGGTGGTTAAAGGGGAGCTTGGCTTTTAGGGTTTAAGAGAATATTTGGGAAGGCTTTGACACAAGAATGTCTTTGGTGGAGTGGCATGGAGGCGCTACTTGGGGCTTTGGGAAGGTGGCCTTAGGGTCTCATGTTGAATCAAGGAGGCGACAAGGTGGCTTTATTTTTGGGTTTTGGCGTTACAAGGAAGGAGGCCTTAAAAGGAGGTGGCGAGTCTATGACACAAGCGACACTTTGGCAAAGTGGTCTCCATGCACCACTTAGGAGTTAGAGATAAAGATGGTACTGGTTGAGTGGTTTGGAGCGACATTTTATGTATTGTATTTTTATAGGCGAAGGTGGGCTTAGATAGGAAGGTTTTATAATTAAATGTTGGGGTGTATGTCATGAAATTCAATGTGGTAAAGTGGCCTAGGCGTTGGAGGAGAGGTGTGTGCGGTGAGGTTCGAGTTGAACCAAGGGAGTTACGCTTGGAGTTTAAATTTTTATTCTTTTGGCGTGATTTGAAGGTGTTGAATGGCTATAAGACTTTTAATTAGATGAGGATAATGTTTTGATTTATTTATCTATTTAGTTATTTAGATTAATGTAGGATAATTATTATTTTATTTTGAATGAGGGAGATAATTGTTGAACCATTCAAACTATTTTGAATGGATTAAGAAGAGGAAATCTAGGAAGCGAGAAAAAGGGATTGAGAAGAGAAGGGGTAGTGGTAGGCCAAGGGACTCTCTTGGTGGCTACTTTCGATTTTGTTGAGGCAAGTGTAGGTGTGTCTTGAAATTTAGAAGTGTTTATAGGGGTGCTCACCTTTTGGCTATCTTTTTCCATTTAGTTCTCTTTCTTAGAATTTTTTGGGAGCCTAGAGAACATTTTGGTCACTTTGAGTCAAGCCAAAACTCATTCTTGGTGCTTTAGTAGCTAGCCAGAATCTTGGTGACCATTTTCTCTTCTTTTACTCTTGAAGCGAAAACTCCCCAAGCAATCTATATCTTACGAAAATTAGCCTTGTTCTCTCTTCATTTGCATTGGTAGCGAAACTTTACCCTTCTAAACATCCCTCTTCTTTTGTCATTTCAATTGGTGGCCTAATATCAACATTCACCCTCCCATCTCTTTTGTTTTCTTCCATCACCTTGTGTAGAATCATCCCTCTCACTTCTAATCTTCCATTGCCGATTTTCCCTTGAACCATATTTCTTTTGTTTCTACCTTCAAAACTCTAGTCGAATCTCCCTTTTGTTGCCGAAACTTCTCCTCTTCTATTAAGTTTTTACTTTGGCCGAATATTAGGAGTGGTGGGTATCTCTTTGGGTTTTTTTTCCCAATCGTTTGGAGAAGGGCTCCGGGATTGTGGAAATAGCCAAGCGAAGTCTCCAAACTTGAGTAATCGGTTGGTAAGTGGTGGTAAGAAATTATTCTAATAGTTTATTCTTTTAGTATTCGTTAAGCCGAAGGCTATTAAGGCTAATCGTTTATGCGTTTTAGGGTGTGGCCGATTTCAAAAAGGGACCATTTCGTAGTTTTGAGATTTGATTTGAAATCAAATCGGCTTTGAGTAGGAGTTATGTGTTAATCCTTTTGAGATTCACTTGGTGTGGCAGAATGGCCTATGTTGCTAATCTTAATGATTGGCGATGTAGAGCAAGGATATCTAGGGTCATAGATTGACTCTCGGGATTCAAGATATTTTGGTAAGTAATATTTAAATTAGTTGGTGTTTAGACTTGTAATTTGGAGTTTAACGGTTTATCGATTAAGTGTGTTGATGGAGGCAAATACCGACCAAGGAGGACAAGAGAAAGTCTCTATTAGAAGTTTAAGAAAAGAAAGTTGTCTCGGTGATTCGAGATTAGCCGGGGTGTGGGCGATGGAAAGCAGCAAGATTAGGCAAATATAGTAGTCTCGCTTAGCGATAGTGTAGGGATCGAGGGTCTAGAGCTTGAGGTTATAAGGTGTGTAGCTAGCCTACTATTTTGAAGGCGTTATATTTGCATGTGTAATGTGTTTACTAACAAATGCGGTGATAAGTGTGATTTTGATACCCTTAAAGGGTATGGCGATGACCAGTTAGTTACGAACACTGTTGAGATGTGACTATTGATTTGTATATGTGTGGGTATGCCTTGATTATGCATAAACATGTGCATGCATTATCATGATTGTATTTTATGTTGCATATGCATGGGTGGGCTATGAAAGAAGATGCAGGTGTACTTGATGCGTGGTTGATAAGTAGCTATGTGCCTTATCGTGATTGATATCGGCTATGTGCCATATCGTGGATCGATGAGTGATTACGTGTCCCATCGTGGTTTTGGTGTTAGCTACGGCTACATCGTGGATTGGCGCTGACTGAGGTCGTGTTGTGGATTTTGTACTTAATTGCACGTGGATGGCTTGAATGCCTTTGTGGAGTTAAAAGGAGAGGTGATTTAATAATCCCACGGTGTGTGGTAAATTTGGATAAGGGGTGTGTAGAGGATGGACCTTAGGCTTGGGTGGGATTCATTATTGCATAATTGTGGTATGTGAATACATGTGATCGTGAACTTGAATAAGAAATGGGCTAAGCCCAAAATGTGGAGGGTATGTGACTAATTACCCGGTTACTTGATAAATGTTATGAGTATGGGCCAAGCCCAAAATGTGATATGATCTGAACACGATATATTATATCTGATGCATGGGATTATTATGTGGTTAGCATGTGGGTGGAATCAGTGGTTAATTACACACTGAGTCTGTGTGACTCACTCAACTTTTTAAACATCGCAGGTGATTCGTGATTAATGGACCGGGTTGGAGTGGATACAAAGGTGGCCATGCGACGATTTTCATGCGATAGATGTTTTGATTATTAATGGTTTTTTTTATATTATCGATTATTTTGGGAATTTATTCGATGTAATAAGGGGCCACTTTTATTTAAAGTATTCTATTTATGATTGTTGAAGTTTATATTATACTTAGAAATATTTTCACAAATGATTTATATTATAACAACTTATAATAATGTTTTTTTCTTAATTCGGAAATTTTCAATGAGCTTATACCATCCAATAATTTTAATGGACATAGTTTTCAAAAAGTTAACAAAATTTTCAAGTTTTATTCTAAAGTCAAAAAGGTTTTTCAAACATTTTTCGCTGTGACATACCAAATCCGGTCAGGACTTGTGGGCCGAGTTTGGGGTGTTACATAATTCAACCCCTTTTTCAGTTATTTTACAATTTTTATTATAATAACTTGCATTTAATATTTTATTTTATTATTATTATACTTACTATTGTTATTATCATTATTTATTATTATTATTCCACTATTTCTATTATTATTCTATTATTATCATTTTCAGTATCATCCTTATCATTTATTTTTCAGTATCGTATATATTTTTCTTTATCGTTTTGTTTAACAATTATTTCTATTATTATTATTATTATTATTATTATTATTATTATTATTATTATTATTATTATCATTATTAAATATGTTACTATCACCACTCTTTATAGTATTATTACTATCATCATATTTTCTTTATAATATATATATCACTATTATTTTGTTTGCTAATTCATATTTTATTGTCATCATCATCGTTTTGCCATTATTATAACGTGCATGTTGTTATTATTATCTATTTAACTTTTATTTATATTATTTTTGTATATATTTTATTTTTTCACTAATATTACTATTATATTTATTATATATTCCTACTTCCACCTGTTAATATTATTTCTATCATTACTTTATTATCATTATTAATATCTTAGTATCACTCGTACTAGTGCATTATTTCACATCATTATTTTACTATTATTATTCTTTTCACCTATTACATCGTGTTTTCATTTGTCACACTAATTTTTCCTCGATGCATCAGTTTTCAAGTAATCATTCCGTATTAGCAATTCGAGTGAATCGAGCCCTAACTCACTAGGTTCCGATTTCTCCTCGCTTAAAGCTAAACAACGGGATGTCTCTTTTAAAATTGCAATTTAAATTTTAAAACAAAATACTTAATCTCGAAGACTCGAAATGTCGCGCCCTAACTTACTGGACTCGACACCTAGATACTTCGAGATAAATTTCTTTTCTTCCAAAATAGAGGCAATATTCCTAATTTGGATTTTTGGGAAGACGAGCCCTAACTTACTGGGTTCCGATTTCTCGATTCAACAAATGACGGAAGATCCTCTTCAAAAAATGAAAATCAAGTTTTAAAAGACGAGCTTAGTTTCGGGAGTCTAAATTATTGCGCCCTAACTAACTGGACATGATGCTTTATCTCTTCGAAGATAAGAGAGTCTTAATGCCCCTTCAAATTCCTTCGAATTTTGAAAATAAAAACTTTGTATTTTGAACCATTTCAAAGTTTTCAACAAATAAGGCATCAATCAATCGAGTTTGGTACCGATTTGAGCGTGTCGAGGTGCTAATCCTTCCTCGCATGTAATCGACTTAGAACCCATTTTTTCAAAGTTAGTGGATGAAAACACTGTTTTAATAAATTAAACGTTTTATTAAAACAAAGGTGATCCGATCACACCAAATAAAGATCGGTGGCGACTCCTTTCCTTTTCTTTTATTCAAAATCGAGTCGATAGCGTCGTTCTTTATTTCATTCAAAAAAATGGTTCTGACGACTTGGCTACTCCTTTGGGGACTCGAGGTCAAGCCATAGATTGATTGATTTTGTCCTTTTGATTAAAATGGTTTGAAAAATCACGCTTCTTTTAATGCATTTTCAATATTGGTCTAGTAAATACTTTTGGCATTGCATTGCATGGTGTTGTGATCACACCTTTAAGTGGGAGCGAAGCTATGCCTTCGTGAGGTTTTCACCTCGCATGGGCTAGTGGATCGCTTTGGGATACATCCGTACCTATGTCTTCGTGAAGTTTTCACTTAGCATGGCCATAGGGAAATGTATTCCCAGAATCGAACTTCGATCCGTATGAGCCTATAATGGGTGAGGAGCGAGGAATCTGCTGGTTTTGGTACCTCGAACTTTAGAACTAAATCGCATATAGCAAACCCAAGGCCCACCTTAGGTAGAGCTATGTCAAACCTTAGTGGTCACCCGGATAGGTGTTTATTTATCTTACTTTTTGTATATTCCATGATACTAACTTGTTGTGTTTCATTCTTTTGTGCATATCATTTCATATTTTAAGAAGCATCGATTCGCGATCCGTTTCTGAGTTAGGAAGCTGGTTATGGAAAGCGAATTCCTTGATAAAGTGGAAGACAATGCGGCAGTAATCCGCATATGGTCAGAGCAATGCCAAATAGAAAAAAGGGATGGCTTAGTCGAAGGATACGTGTGAGCTACTGGATTTCACCAATATCGGTGTCACGAGCGAGCTCCGCGAGTGAAAGAAATTTGGATTCGATGGGATGGCGGCGAAGCGGTATTCTATGGTACTTACGATGACCGCCTTACACCTTGATGTCAAAGTAGATAAGCACTGTTCGAGCAATGACCCGATTCGGAATACCGCTTATATTTGTTTCTCCTTGAGAAGGTGAGACTGGTTCCACGGTAGAAGAGTATACGACCTTGCTACATTGCCCAAGAATTCAAATTGACAAAGCTTATTCCAAAGCGGTTAATGGCCCAACCTTAGCGAAGAAGTTGATGAATATCACCGGAATGAGCGAGCGATGGGTCTCGACTAGAATGTAAAGAAGGGCAAGGTAAATGCATACCACGGATATGTTTGAGAGACACGATCTGGTGCATCCCGATGCAAAGAAAAGATAGACATCTTGGCCTTGTGTATTTACGGCTGGTAATCTTCAAAGCTTTAAAGCACATTGATGAAGCGATTATTGATCTATTCAACCGATTAGACAAAGGGTCACACCGTTCACGCCATCTTAGCGAAACATTCGGATCCTTGGCGCATGTCGGAGAATGGGTGAAAACGGGTTTATTGGATGTGCACATTTATTATTAGCTTGGTTCCATAGTCTCTTTTGGAAAATAGAAAAAGTGTCATGTCGGTTTATGTCGAGAAAATTACTCCCGCTAGAAGAGATAGCAACTTCGCCTAGAAGAGAGGATGTGTCAGAAGAAAATTGGATCGCGCTCTTTCAAAACCTTCAAGAGGGCGACATCAGTGGAAGGCTCACTGGATGATTCCGAGCGGGATCCTTTATCGTTGTGGAAGCTTTGGTGGATTCCCTTATTGGGAATTTGGGGTGCCACGCTATGCCCTTCTTTGGTCTTAAGACAAGTATAGTTCAAGACAGTTTGTACCAACGACATACGGGCTAGCTCAATGCGAGTTCTCATATGAAGGAGAAGCTATAAGAAAAGGGTTAATGAGATTTCTAGTGCATGGAATCAGATTCACAGAATGAGAAGATTATCTACAGACCTGAGGACGACCCCGGAATACATTGAATGGAGGGTTAGGAGAGTCAATGATAACATTCCTGAGCCAAATCCAGAAGACGCCTAATCAAGAGAAGAATGCATGCGAGTGATCCCGTCAGAATTAGAGATTGTGAAGCGAGATTTTGAACGGATGAGTTCGAAACTCGGGAAAAGGATAGAAAAGTTGGAAGAAGAAAAGATGTTCCTCCAGTTAGAGGTAGACGGTCAAAAATCAGAGGCTGAGAAACTCAGAAGAGAAAAATGAAAGGTAGAGGAAGACCGAGACAACTTGAAGACAGAGTACAAGAGTGTAACACCCTGGTTTAGGGGCTAGGTAATTTAAGTATAATTCAGGTGTTGGTAGGTTTTTGGGTGTGTTTGGAGGTGTTTTAGAGGTTTTAAGAATGCTCGGGTAAAGGGAAGGCTTAGGAAAAGTTTTAATTTTAGGGTTAAGAAATGGAGTGGGCTTTAGAGGGCTTAAGAAATTTATCTAGAAGGTTAAGGCACATGAAAGGTATTGTAGCGTGGTTATCTGTTGCTTGGGGGCTTTGGAAGGTGGCGCAAGGGGCAAGGTTCGAGTTCTTTGAGGCGACAACTTTGTTTTATTTTTCGTCAAGGATTTGGGCTAAGTAGGCCTTAAAATAAATGTCCAAGTTGATGGACATGAAAGTACAATTAGCGAGTGGCTCTTAGAGCGCTACTTAGTATTTGGAGGGAAGGAGGTCAGCGGTTTCGAGGGAGGAGCAGACATTTTGGGCGTGATTTTATTTTATGCGGTTATGAAATTTGGGCTAGGAAGGGTTAAGAATAAATGTTGGGGCCTTATAGCATAAAATCAAAGTGGTAGAATGGCCTGGGCGCTAGTTAATTCTTTGGCTTTCCCCAGTCTGCGTTCGAACCATGGAGGCAAGGTGGTTTTCTTCTATTTTGCAAATTTGGGCAAGCATTGGGCGGCACTGGGGAGCTGCATTTGGATTAAGCTATTTTTGTTTTATTTTCTTTAAATTAGGTTGGTAAGTGAGTGATAATTTATTTTATTTATTTTAGATAATTGTAGGATTATTTTATTTAGTTTAAATTAGTAAATAAGAGTTGTGATTGGTTTATTTAAATTTGATAAGGAGATAGAATATGGGATAAATTGGAGAAGAGGACTAATTCAAATTAGATTGAATTAGTATGTGGTGGCCAGATTTTGGAGTCTTCAAGGGGGAGGGGGCTGCCGAATTTTATAAATAGGGAGAGCACCCTTTTTCATATTTTTTTTCCTTCTTTATGGCAAGTGCCGAAATTATTCTTTTAGTTTCTTGATCAAAAAGTAGTAGTTGTGTCTCCCAAATTTTGCTAAGAGCCGAATGTCCACTTGAACCCCCTAAACCTTATATCTTGTCTACTTCTATTTCTTTCATTCTTTAGCCGAATATTCCATCTTGTTTTAGAAGCCTAGCCGAAACCTTCAGCCTCTCTATCTTCTTTCTTTTTCGCCAAGATTGAAGCCGAATCTGTGAAGTGTGGTGTTGTCGACATCTAAAGCTTGTGGGTAAGTGTTTTAGTTATTTGTTTTAATGGCCAAAACCGAATGGTTGGCCTTAGTGTGGGTTGGCCGAATGCTCTATAGACTATAAGTGATGTGTTTTGCTTGTTTGTAGCCGCCGCCAAGGAGTCTAAAGGAAAGTCTCAATTGTTTGAACTCATCAAGGTAAGGGGTGGTAAGGTATTGGCCAAAAGGGCCTTTCCATGGATTTTTGTATGGCCGATTCTAATGGTCTTGTATCTGAGGATTTTCGGCAATTCCATTGGTGTTTGGGATTTAATTAAAAGGGTAAGTGGTTGGATATTGACCTTAGGCCATTGTTTATATTCTTGTGTTGACCGAGTGGTGGCTATGATCTTTTAGGGCCGTCGTGAAGCAAAGGGCCTTCGGGATCTCGGTGTTTGATAAGGATGTTATTAGGTGATCTAAATTCAATAATAGTAGATTATGACTTGTTGATTAATGGTGTGATTACGATTAAGTGTCGATGGATGCAAGTGCGGTCAAGAGGGAAAGGAAAGCTCCCATCCCGAAGTTCAAAAGAGATCGGTTTCATGCATGCGAGATTGGCCCGGGGTGTGGGCGTACAACGGAAAAGCGAAAGCGGATAACTGTAGTCTCGCTAAGCGATAGTGTCGGGATCGAGGATTAGAGCTTGAGGTTATAAGGTGTGTGATTAACCCATCGATTTCCGGGTATATGATATGTATGCGATAGGTGTTTGTGTTAAATATGTGTTAATAAGTGCGGTGACTATGTGAGCGGATACCCTTAAAGGGTATGTCGATAAACAAAAGTTAGTATCAAATCTGTTGAGATGTGGTTATTAATACGTGTATGTGAGTATGTCTATGAATATGAATGTATGCACGAATATCATGTACATGCTTTATTCATTATGTCATTATATTATGTTACATGTGCATGGGTGGGTTTTGAAAGAAGGTATGGGTGTACTTGATGCGTGGTTGATGTCACTTTGTGCTACATCGTGGATTGGCGTTGACCGAGGTCGCGTTGTGGATCTTTGTGATTTAGTTCGTGGTTACCTTGGTGATATCGACTTATGCCATATCGTGGCTTGATGGATTCTTGTGTGCTCCATCGTGGTTTGATGTTAGCTATATGCTACATCGTGGATGGCATTAGTTGCCTTTTTGGAGGGGAAAAGGAGAGGCGACTCGATAGTCCCCCGGTGTGTGGTAAATTTGGTTAAGGGGTGTGTAGCGGATGGACCTTAGGATTGGGTTGGGTTTCATGTTGCATTGTTTCGTTATGAATTGATATGGAAATGGGCCAAGCCCAATATGACATGTGGATTGGTATGTTATGTGAACATACGTGGAAATGGGCCAAGCCCAGTGATCAGTGGAGTGATGAGAAAAAGGGCCTAGCCCAGTACTTGAATATGGATTGAATGTGGGCCAAGCCCAGATTGTAATGTCTAAATGATTATATTTATATGTTGCATTTGATAAATTGGGTTGATTTGTGGCTAACATGTGGGTGGATATCGATGGTTTAATTACACTTTGAGTCAGTGTGACTCACCAATTATTTATCAACATCGCGGTGACTTCTTGATTGGACCAGGGTTGGAGAGGATGCAAGGTGGCCCATGCGAGAAGGAGATTTATTTAATTATTTTAAGCAATTTTAATACTAAGTGTTTTGTTTAATATTGGTTGTAATAAGGGCCACTTTTATTTAAAGTGTTCTATTTATGATTATAATAGTTTATATTATATTTAGATATATCTTTTCCAAATAGTTTATATTATAATAAAGCATAATAAAGTTTTAATTCACATATTTTATAACGAGCTTATATTAGTAAATAATTTCTAATGGACACATTTTCAAAAGTTAACAAAATTTTCAAGTTTTATTCTAAAGACAAAGATTTTCCATCGTCATTCATGATGACATAACGAGATCCGGTCAAGGCTCGTGGGCGGGTTTGGGGATGTTATAGATTAATATCGAGCAGGTTCAAAACTTCGGCTTTGAGGTTTTAGGCCCAAAACATTTTCAAAGTGGGCTTTTCAAAATATGGGCTTTTATTTCAGGTTTTTCTGGCATGGCACCTGTACCTCCGGCCCGAGTCCACCAGGTAAGTACTTCGGACTTTTGAAGTGCTTTACTATTATGAACTGTTATGGGCTTAGTTGGGCTCGTAGAATAGAATGATAGGGCTATTGGACCCTAGGACTAGTCTACTCAAACACGTGCATAAGATTTAAAGTGCCTAATAAACAAACCTGTGAAATAAGTCGCCGAGTTAAGGTGTGGCAACTTTGTGTGCGCATGTCTAGGATTGGATCAGGAAGAGCACAGGTACTTAGCAGTCCTCATGACTCACCTCCTCTTGGAGAATCCTACAGTGCGTAGCTACGGTTCACCTTAACGAGAGGACTTGTTCACAAAGTTAAACCAATTCTTAAAACCCGAAAGGATTAGCCTTCTTGTTTTAAAATTCTTGGTTTTACAATTTTTTTTAATTTACCCTTTTTGGTTTGTAAACCCTAAATCTGGTTTTTGAAAAAAAAAAAACGTTTTTTTTTCGATTTACCAAAATTACCAAAATGCCCCTAGAGGCAAAATTACAAAAATGCCCCTGTATTATAAAATTACCACACTACACTCAACTTTTGTTAAAATGATTTTCACTTTGCAAAATATTAAAATCTCTAGTGTTCAAAATATCAATATACCCCGATTTGGGGAAAATTTACAAAAATACCCCTGTGTTGAAAATTATTAAAATGCCCCTGACTTTCAAAATTTCTGAGTTAACCCCAACTTTAATAAAATTCTCTCACTTTGCAAAAGTATCCAAGTTTTTGTATTTTAAAATAATACCCCGACTTTTGAAATTTACAAAATTACCCTGGTTGACAAAATTACTAAAATACCCCTGGTTTCCAAAATTCTGCTGTATCTCTAATTTGACAAATCTTCAGAAATACCCTCCCGCTGTGGAAATTTCAAAAATGTTCTGGTTTATTAAAGTTTTAAAATTTCTACGGTTTATTCTGAAATGTCCTGTAGGACAAAATAGCGAAAATACCCGCAGGGTAGAAAGCAGGCAAAAGGTCAGAATAATGAATGTGTGTGGTGGATACCAGGTGTGCCTCTACGACATTGCGTTGTATTTTATAAGGTGGGCTTAGATAGGAAGGTTTATAATTAAATGTTGGGTACATGTCATGAAATTCAATGTGGTAGGAGTGGCACAGAAGCGTGGGAGAGGTGTCGATAGTGAGGTTCGAGGTTGAACCAAGGAGTTACGCTTGGAGTTTAAATTTTATATTCTTTTGGCGTGATTTGAAGGTGTTGGACGGCTATAAGACTTTTAATTAGATAAGGATAATGTTTTGATTTATTTATATTTAGTTATTTAGATTAATGTAGGATAATTATTATTTTATTTTGAATGAGGGAGATAATTGTTGAACCATTCAAACTATTTTGAATGGATTAAGAAGAGGAAATCTAGGAGCAAAAATGGATTGAGAAGAGAAGGGGTAGTGGTAGGAGGGACTCTCTTGGTGGCTACTTCAGTTTTGTTGAGGCAAGTGTAGTGTGTGCAGAAATTTAGAAGTGTTTATAGGGGTGCTCACCTTTTGGCTATCTTTTTCCATTTAGTTCTCTTTCTAAATTTTTTTGGGAGCCTAGAGAACATTTTGGTCACTTTGAGTCAAGCAAAACTCATTCTTGGTGCTTTAGTAGCTAGCGAATCTTGGTGACCATCTTCTTTCTACTCTTGAGCAAAAACTCCCCAAGCAATCTATATCTTGCGAAAATTAGCCTTGTTCTCTCTTCATTTGCATTGGTAGCGAAACTTTACCCTTCTAAACATCCCTCTTCTTTTTGTCATTTCAATTGGTGGCCTAATATCAACATTCACCCTCCATCTCTTTTGTTTCTTCCATCACCTTGTAAGTAGATCATCCCTCTCACTTCTAACCTTCCATTGCCGATTTTCCTTGAACCATATTTCTTTTGTTTCTACCTTCAAAACTCAGCGAATCTCCCTTTTGTTGCGAAACTTCTCCTCTTCTATTAAGTTTTACTTTGGCGAATATTAGGAGTGGTGTGGATCTCTTTGGGTTTTTCCCAATCGTTTGGAGAAGGGCTCGGGATTGTGGAAATAATAGCGAAGTCTCAACCTTGAGTAATCGGTTGGTAAGTGGTGGTGAGAATTATTCTAATAGTTTATTCTTTTAGTATTACGTTAAGCGAAGGCTATTAAGGCTAATCGTTTATCGTTTAGGGTGTGGCGATTTCAAAAGGGACCATTTACGTAGTTTGAGATTTGATTGGAAATCAAATCGGCTTTGAGAGGTTATGTGTTAATCCTTTTGAGATTCACTTGGTATGGCTGAATGGCCTATGTTGCTAATCTTAATGATTGGCGATGTAGGAACAAGGATATCTAGGGTCATAGATCGACTCTCCAGGATTCAAGATATTTTGGTAAGTAATATTTAAATTAGTTGGTGTTTAGACTTGTAATTTGGAGTTTAACGGTTTATCGATTAAGTGTGTTGATGGAGGCAAATACCGACCAAGGAGGACAAGAAAAGTCTCTATTTGAAGTTTAAAAAAAGTTATCTCATTGATTCGAGATTAGCCAAGGTGTGGGCAGTGTCTGACGATGAATTAGGCAAATAGTCGTAGTCTCGCTTAGCGATAGTGTCGGGATCGAGGTCTAGAGCTTGGTTATAAGGTGTAGCTAGCCCTCTTGTTTTGGTGTTATATTTGCATGTGTAATGTGTTTACTAACAAATCACGGTGATAAGTGTGATTTTGATACCCTTAAAGGTATGTGATGACCAGTTAGTTAGAACTGTTGAGATGTGACTATTGATTTGTATATGTGTGGGTATGCCTTGATTATGCATAAACATGTGCATGCATTATCATGATTGTATTTTATGTTGCATATGCATGGGTGGGCTATGAAATAAGGTGCGAGTGTACTTGATGCGTGGTTGATGAGTAGCTATGTGCCTCATCGTGATTGATATCGGCTATGTGCCATATCGTGGATCGATGGTGACTCGTGTCCCATCATGGTTTTGGTGTTAGCTACGGCTACATCGTGGATTAGCTGACTAAGGTAGCGTTGTGGATTGTGTAATTGCACGTGGATGGCGAATGCCTTTGTGGAGTTAAAAGGGAGGGTGATTTAATAATCCCGGTGTGTAGTAAATGGATAAGGGGTGTGTAGAGGATGGACCTTAGGCTTGGGTGGGATTCATTATTGCATAATTGTGGTATGTGAATACATGTGATCGTGAACTTGAATAAGAAATGGGCTAAGCCCGAATGTGGAGGGTATGTGACTAATTACGGTTACTTGATAATGTAGTATGGGCCAAGCCAGAATGTGATATGATCTGAACGATATATTATATCGATGCATGGGATTATTATGTGGTTATGTGGGTAGAATCGTGGTTAATTACACACTTGTCCTGTGACTCACTCAACTTTTAAAACATCGCGGTGATTAATGATTAACAGATGAGGGTTGGAGTGGATACAAAGGTGGCCATGCAGGAGCAGATTTTCATGCAGTAGATGTTTTACTAGTTTTAGTTGATTATTAATGGTTTTTTTTATATTATCAGTATTTTGGGAATTTATTCGATGTAATAAGGGGCCACTTTTATTTAAAGTATTCTATTTATGATTGTTGAAGTTTATATTATACTTAGAAATATTTTCACAAATGATTTATATTATAACAACTTATAATAATGTTTTTTTTTATAATTGAAATTTTCAATGAGCTTATACCATCCAATAATTTTAATGGACATAGTTTTCAAAAGTTAACAAAATTTTCAAGTTTTATTCTAAAGTCAAAAGGTTTTTCAAACATTTTATTGTGACATACATAATCCGTTGGGACTTGTGGGTAGGGTTTGGGGTGTTCTAAATTATATCGAGCAGTTCAAAACTCGACTTTGAGGGTTTTGGGCCAAAACTTTTCAAAATGGGTTTTTCAAGATATGGGGTTTATAAAAGTTTTGAGTTATACGGCATGGCTTTGTACCTAGGCGAAGTCCACCAGAGGTAATACTTGAACTTTTGAAGTGATTTGTTATATGAATTGTTATGGGTTTAATTGGGCTCGTAGATTAGAATATTAGGACTATTGAACCTTAGGACTAGTCTACTCAAACATATGCATAAAACTTAAGGATTATTAAACAAACACAGAAGTTAGTCAAGGTTAAGGTGTGGCAACCTTATGCGCATGTCTAGGATTGGTATTGATGAAGCTTGGTACTTACAGGTCTGAGCTCACCTCTTTACTAGAATCCTACAGTAGTAGCTACGGTTCACCTAACCAAGGACTTATTCAATTAAACCAATTATTAAAACCGAAAGGGATTTGCCTTCTTGTTTAAAACCCTTATTTTTTAAAATTTTCAAATTTACCCCTTTGGTTTGTAAACCCAAAATCGATTTTAAAACATGTTTTTCTCAATTTACAAAATTACCAAAATGCCTAGTGGTAAAATTACAAAATACCCCTGTTGTTGTAAATTACAGTACTACCCTCAACTTTTGTTAAAATGGTTTTACTTTAAAAAATACCAAAATCTCGAGTTTTACATATTATGATACTCGGTTTGGGAAATTTATGAAAATACCTGGTTGATAAAATTTTCAACATGCCTTGGTTTCAAATTTTTATATGATCCTCGACTTTTACTAAAATATTCCTATTTTACAAAATATCAAAAATCCTATTTTGCAAAATATTGAGATATCAGTTGAAAATTTTGAATACACGACTTGAATTACCAAAATAACCCCCAATTTAAAATTTCGTGACATCTTTAATTTGGAAATTTTCAAAATACCTTTAAGTTCTAACAATTTTTGAAATGCTGATTTGTAAGATTTTTCAATTGACCACGATTTATTAAAATACCCGCAGGGTAAGCAGTAGAAATGTACGAACAATGATGTGTGATAGATACCACTAAATGTGTCTTTCTTGAGGAAGGAATGTAGCTTTATTGTGAAATGAGGGTGGCTTTATTGATGAATGTGAATGTGATTCTCGAATTAGAATAGCAATTTGAAGCTGAAACCTTGGTGTGTCGAGAAGAACCACTTCAGAATCTCCTTTCATAAAATTGTTAGCGGTTAAATAGTGGAACAAATCTCTAATACATAAAATTTCTTAAATCCAGTTAAATCATGACGATAGAGATGAGAGTTCTAGGGGCCGTAGAGGTAGAATGGCGACATCGAGCCGGTAGGGTCGGCCATGGATCGAGTGAAGTGCCACCACCAGCGATTAGGCGGAGCAAAGATCGAGATAGGTGAAGATGGCCAGCGATGTCCGGGCCATGTTCGAGTGCTAGAGCGAGTAGCGAGGACTAGTAGGGAAATGGAACTCGGTCAGTCTAGGAAGGCTTAGATCGAGCGAGACCAAGATCTTTAGAAGTGTCGAGGTAGCTCGAGCGTGTGAAATATTGGCTAGATTGAAAGAATCATGGACGATTTGGGTACCAATGAAGAAAAGGTGAAGGTCTTTGTTTGTTGCTTGTGACAAAGCTTATCGTTAGTGGCTCCTTTGTCAAACAAGGTGTCTTGGCGGATCGATTGGATTAGGATTACTTTAAGGTCAAGTTTGAAGGAAGTATGTAGGAGCCGATTATTTGGACTAGCAAAGGAAGCGTTTCTAAATCTAGTGCAAGGAATAAGTCGGTGGCGGAATAAAAGGCGAGTTTGTGCGACTAAGTCGATGCAAAGGAATCGTAGCTCACGATTCACGAAAGGTGTTTGATTTGAAGATGAGCTACGAGATGAGTTGCGGAGTTGATCGCTCCATGAAGAGAAAGGACTTCACTATTACGGTGGAGAAAGCTCGGATCGTTGAAGAGGTTAAAGACTATAAGAGAAGCAGAAGATTAGGAGCGAGAATAAGAAAGTTTGGATCATCGATGTCGTTTGGTAATGTCGAGAAAAGACCAAGGATGAGAATTCATGCGTGCACTTATACCTGTGAGCGGAATCATCCATGTGTTAAGTGTGGGAGAACTCATTCGGAGAGTGTTGGGAAATAGTAAGAAATGTTTAGGTTGTGGTGAAGGCCCATTTGGTTAAGTGTCCTCGGACAGAGAGGTCGAGGCTCGAGCCATAGAGGAAATGGTAACGCGGAGAGTGCTAGAAGATCGGATCTTGAGTCGACCAGGACTTGATATCGGTACATTCTTTATTTTGGGGCACCATTTATTGTCTTGTTGATGTGAAGTTAGCTCATGCTTGTATGGCTAGCAAAGTATAGGAACTTTGGATGTGAACCTTAAAGCGTGTTTAGAAGGCGGATAGATTTGCTAAGATCGAGTCTTGTGACAGGAGCGTGAGTGCGAGTTATAATAGTAATTTTGGGACGAAATTATTTTTAAGGGGTAGAATTGTAACATCTGGTTTAGGGGTTATGCGGTTGGAGCATAACTTGAGAGTGTTCTTGAGCTTATGGTCATGTTGGATGAATTTTAAGGGTTTGGAGAACCTAGAAGGTAAGGATGGCTTAGAAAATTTTAGTTTTGGTGGTTAAAGGGGGCTTGGCTTTTAGGGTTTAAGAGAATATTTGGGAAGGCTTTGACACAAGAATGTCTTTGGTGGAGTGGCATGGGCCTACTTGGGGCTTTGGGAAGGTGGCCTTAGGGTCTCATGTTGAATCAAGGAGGCGCAAGGTGGCTTTATTTTGGGTTTTAGGCGTTACAAGGAAGGAGGCCTTAAAAGGAGGTGGGGAGAGTCTATGACACAGCGACACTTTGGCAAAGTGGTCTCCATGCACCACTTAGGAGTTAGAGATAAAGATGGTGACTGGTTGAGTGGTTTGGAGCATTTTGCGTATTGTATTTTTATAGCGAAGGTGGGCTTAGATAGGAAGGTTTTATAATTAAATGTTGGGGTGTATGTCATGAAATTCAATGTGTAAAAGTGGCCTAGGCGTTGGAGGAGAGGTGTGCGGCGGTGAGGTTCGAGTTGAACCAAGGGAGTTACGCTTGGAGTTTAAATTTTTATTCTTTTGGCGTGATTTGAAGGTGTTGGTGACTATAAGACTTTTAATTAGATGAGGATAATGTTTTGATTTATTTATCTATTTAGTTATTTAGATTAATGTAGGATAATTATTATTTTATTTTGAATGAGGAGATAATTGTTGAACCATTCAAACTATTTTGAATGGATTAAGAAGAGGAAATCTAGGGCAGAAAAAGGGATTGAGAAGAGAAGGGGAGTGATGGCCAAGGGACTCTCTTGGTGGCTACTTCGATTTTGTTGAGGCAAGTGTAGGTGTGTGCAGAAATTTAGAAGTGTTTATAGGGGTGCTCACCTTTTGGCTATCTTTTTCCATTTAGTTCTCTTTGCAAGATTTTTGGGAGCTAGAACATTTTGGTCACTTTGAGTCAAGCCAAAACTCATTCTTGGTGCTTTAGTAGCTAGCCAGATCTTGGTGACCATTTTCTCTTCTTTTACTCTTGAAGCGAAAACTCCCCAAGCAATCTATATCTTACGAAAATTAGCCTATTCTCTCTTCATTTGCATTGGTAGCGAAACTTTACCCTTCTAAACATCCCCTCTTCTTTTGTCATTTCAATTGGTGGCCTAATATCAACATTCACCTCCCATCTCTTTTGTTTTCTTCCATCACCTTGTAAACGAATCATCCTCTCACTTCTAATCTTCCATTCTGATTTTCCTTGAACCATATTTCTTTTGTTTCTACCTTCAAAACTCTAGTCGAATCTCCCTTTTGTTGCCGAAACTTCTCCTCTTCTATTAAGTTTTTACTTTGGCGAATATTAGGAGTGGTGGGTATCTCTTTGGGTTTTCCCAATCGTTTGGAGAAGGCTCAAGGATTGTGGAAATAATAGCCAAGTCTCAAACTTGAGTAATCGGTTGGTAAGTGGTGGTAAGAAATTATTCTAATAGTTTATTCTTTTAGTATTCGTTAAGAAGGCTATTAAGGCTAATCGTTTATCGTTTTAGGGTGTGGCCGATTTCAAAAAGGACCATTGTAGTTTTGAGATTTGATTTGAAATCAAATCGGCTTTGAGTAGGAGTTATGTGTTAATCCTTTTGAGATTCACTTGGTGTGGCAGAATGGCCTATGTTGCTAATCTTAATGATTGGCGATGTAGAGCAAGGATATCTAGGGTCATAGATTGACTCTCAAGGATTCAAGATATTTTGGTAAGTAATATTTAAATTAGTTGGTGTTTAGACTTGTAATTTGGAGTTTAACCGGTTTATCGATTAAGTGTGTTGATGGAGCAAATACCAGTAAGGAGGACAAGAGAAAGTCTCTATTAGAGTTTAAGAAAGAGTGTCTCGTTGATTCGAGATTAGCCAGGTGTGGGCGTTGTAAAGCGGCCAGATTAGGCAAATAGCCGTAGTCTTTAGCGATAGTGTAGGATCGAGTGAAGCTTGAGGTTATAAGGTGTGTAGCTAGCCTACTATTTTGAGTTATATTTGCATGTGTAATGTGTTTACTAACAAATGCGTGATAAGTGTGATTTTGATACCCTTAAAGGGTATGGCGATGACCAGTTAGTTCGAACACATTGAGATGTGACTATTGATTTGTATATGTGTGGGTATGCCTTGATTATGCATAAACATGTGCATGCATTATCATGATTGTATTTTATGTTGCATATGCATGGGTGGGCTATAAGAAAGAAGTGCAGATGTACTTGATGCGTGGTTGATAAGCTATGTGCCTTATCGTGATTGATATCGGCTATGTGCCATATCGTGGATCGATGGTGATTCGTGTCCCATCGTGGTTTTGGTGTGCTTCTGGCTACATCGTGGATTAGGCGGTGGTGAGGTCGTGTTGTGATTTTGTAAATTGCGTGGATGGCTTGAATGCCTTTGTGGAGTTAAAAGGAGGGGTGATTTAATAATCCCCGGTGTGTGGTAGGGTGGATAAGGGGTGTGTAGAGGATGGACCTTAGGCTTTGGATTCATTATTGCATAATTGTGGTATGTGAATACATGTGATCGTGAACTTGAATAAGAAATGGGCTAAGCCAAAATGTGGAGGGTATGTGACTAATTACAGGTTACTTGATAAATGTTATGAGTATGGGCCAAGCCCAAAATGTGATATGATCTGAACACGATATATTATATCGATGCATGGGATTATTATGTGGTTAGCATGTGGGTGGAATCGTTGGTTAATTACACTGAGTGCACGTGACTCACTCAACTTTTAAACATCGCAGGTGATTCGTGATTAATGGACCGGGTTGGAGTGGATACAAAGGTGGCCATGCAGAGATTTTCATGCGATAGATGTTTTGATTATTAATGGTTTTTTTTTATATTATCGTATTTTGGGAATTTATTCGATGTAATAAGGGCCACTTTTATTTAAAGTATTCTATTTATGATTGTTGAAGTTTATATTATACTTAGAAATATTTTCACAAATGATTTATATTATAACAACTTATAATAATGTTTTTCTTAATTCGGAAATTTTCAATGAGCTTATACCATCCAATAATTTTAATGGACATAGTTTTCAAAAAGTTAACAAAATTTTCAAGTTTTATTCTAAAGTCAAAGGTTTTTCAAACATTTTTCATTTGTGACATACCAAATCCGGTCAGGACTTGTGGATTTGAGGTTTGGAATGTTACATAATTCAACCTTTTAGGTTATTTTTATTTTATTTGCATTTAATATTTTATTTTATTATTATACTTACTATATTATTATCATTATTTATTATTATTATTCCACTATTTCTATTATTATTCTATTATTATCATTTTATATCATCCTTATCATTTATTTTTGTATCGTATATATTTTCTTTAGCTTTTGTTTAACAATTATTTCTATTATTATTATTATTATTATTATTATTATTATTATTATTATTATTATTATTATTATCATTATTAAATATGTTACTATCACCACTCTTTATAGTATTATTACTATCATCATATTTTCTTTATAATATATATATCACTATTATTTTGTTTGCTAATTCATATTTTATTGTCATCATCATCGTTTTGCCATTATTATAACGTGCATGTTGTTATTATTATCTATTTAACTTTTATTTATATTATTTTTTGTATATATTTTATTTTTTCACTAATATTACTATTATATTTATTATATATTCCTACTTCCACACCATTATTATTTCTATCATTACTTTATTATCATTATTAATATCTTAGTATCACTAGTACTAGTGCATTATTTCACATCATTATTTTACTATTATTATTCTTTTCACCTATTACATCGTGTTTTTCATTTGTCACACTAATTTTTCCTCGATGCATCGGGTTTTCAAGTAATCATTCGTATTAGCAATTCGGGTGAATCGGCCCTAACTCACTAGGTTCGATTTCTCTCGCTTAAAGCTAAACAACGGATGTCTCTTTTAAAATTGCAATTTAAATTTTAAAACAAAATACTTAATCTCGAAGACTTCGAAATAAACCCTAACTTCTGGACTCGACCAGACTTGAGATAAATTTCTTTCTTCCAAAATAGAGCAATATTCCTAATTTGGTTTTTGGGAAAGCGAGCCTAACTTCTGGGTTAGATTTCTCGATTCAACAAATGACGGAAGATCCTCTTCAAAAAATGAAAATCAAGTTTTAAAAGGCGAGCTTAGTTTGAGTCTAAATTATTATACTAACTAAGCTGGACATGATGCTTTATCTCTTGAAGATAAGAGAGTCTTAATGCCCTTCAAATTCCTTGAATTTTGAAAATAAAAAACTTTGTATTTTGAACCATTTCAAAGTTTTCAACAAATAAGGCATCAATCAATCAGTTTGATACAGAATTCGAGGCGATGTCGAGGTGCTAATCCTTCCGCGTAATCGACTTAGAACCCATTTTTCAAAGTTCGTGGAATTTGGCTCTTTTTAATAAATTAAGCGTTTTATTAAAACAAAGGTGATCGATCACACAAATAAAGATCGGTGGCTCTTTCCTTTTCTTTTTATTCAAAATCAGTCGATAGCGTCGTTCTATTTCATTCAAAAAAATGGTTAATGACAGCTATCATGAGACTGAAGGTCAAATGGTGTCTCAGTCTTTATTATATTGGTCTAATTTGACAAATCTTCGTAAATACCCTCATTGTGGAAATTTCAAAAATGTTCGGTTTATTAAAGTTTTAAAATTTCTCCGGTTTATTACGGAAATGTCCCTGTAGGACAAAATGACGAAAATACCCCTGGGGTAGAAACGGGCAAAAGGTCCGAATAATGAATGTGTGTGGTGGATACCACTGAGTGTGCCTCTACTGAGGAATGAATGTGTTTGATGATGAATGAATGTTACAAAGAGGATGCGCTTAACGATAAAAAATACGCTTAACGATGTTACAAAGAGGATGCGCTTAACGATAAAAAATACGGGCAAAAGGCTCGTGGGCTGGGTTTGGGGATGTTACAAAGAGGATGCGCTAACGATAAAAAATACGGATTAGGGAAAACTTTGAGATGGCGACAAGAGGTCCGGAGAGGAAAAAGCCAAAGTTAGCAGTTGGGAGAAAGTTTCATGAAATGCGAACAAAAGGAAGATTTAGAGGCGGAGACGAGAAGACCAAAAAGAGAAAAAGGGATTAAAGGCTAGAATAGTGAGCTTGGCGGTCTATACACCACTATCAAGTCAAGACTCTGAAAGCCAACCTGAGTCTAGCCCTGAATGTATAGAGGAAATTAAAGGTAAGGTTGAAGAGTTAGAATCGGCATTACATAGTAGTGAGCTCGGATTGAGCTTGGAAACGAGAGAAAGGCGTTGGGAAGAAGAGTCAGCCATTCTCATGAGCAAGTTCAAGTCGGAACTACCTCATGGGTGAAGCAATAATCCAGATTCGAGAAGTAATGATCACCATGACTTTGGTCATGGAGGTCGACATATTGAGCATGAGATATGGGCTACCACAGGTCATGATGAAGAGCTAATCTCCGCTTGGAAAAATTAAAACCTTAGGTCTTAGAGGCGAGAACATATTTGTAATCTACTTTATGTAAAGGGTTTTGCCTTCTAATAAAGTTTTTTAAAATGAAGTTGATCAGAATCGATGTCTTCTTCCTGCATTCATGCATTTGCATTGCATCATATCACATGCATTAAAGTTTATAAAAAGAAGCCTAATTGGTTAAGATTAACAGAGAAATAAGAGAGAGGAAAAAGGAAATCTGGGAACTGAACATTACTACGGAACTCGTACTAAGACAAAGAAAATGGATCAAAGATTTAAACAATTTCAGAAAGAAATGCAAGAATGGATCAGGAGCAAATGATGAAACTCCAAAGAAGAAATGAAGGACCAAATGCTTTGGAGGCTCAGAGAAACATGATAGCACAGATGGCCCGGATGATGAATGCAAGAATGAGACAAAGGGAAAGGTCCAATGCCTCCAGTCGATGAGGATAGCGACAGCGCTCCCCCGGCTTTACCCCGCCACATGCAAGAGCAAGGCCCGAGGAGTATGTCCTAAGACCACCGGGCCAGACTCAGCCCCAACAAAGGCGGAGGACGCTAGACCACTCACGAACTCCCACGCTGGCTCGGGATCCAATCCAGAGATAACCCGCCAATCTCGTTGTACCTGATTTAGATATGGCAGAGAAAATAGAGGCCAGAGAAGAATCTTCAAAGCAGTTAGAGGATCGTTGTAAATGGTTGGAGGAAAAGTTCAAGGCTTTGGAAAATACTGATCACCACCATGGTATTGACGCAAAAGACTTGAGTCTAGTTCCAGACTTGGTGCTTCCCCATAAGTTCAAAATACTAGAGTTTGAGAAATATAACGGGACCAATTGTCCCGAGGCGACATCACAATGTTCTCAGGCGGATGGCGGGGCACCTTAATAATGACCATTCTTGATTCACTATTTTCAAGACATCTGGCCGGGTCTGCCAAATGGTATAATCGACTTAGCCATGCCCAAATCAAGACATGGAAGGACTCGCACAGCCTTCATGAAACATTATGGCCATGTGGTCGATATTGCTCCCGATAGAATCACGCCCAAAATATGGAGAAAAGCCGGGCGAAAGTTTTAGACAAGATGCTCAATGATGGAGAGAGGTAGAAGACAAGTTCACCACCACTTTTGGAAAAAGAGACAACCATGCTCTTTATAAATACGTTGAAAGCTCCTTTCATCAATCATATGCTGGGAAGCGCCACTAAAAGCTTCTCAGACATCGTGATGTCGGGGAAGATGATAGAAAATGCAATCAGATGTGGCAAGATAGAAGTGGGAGAAAGTACCAGAAAGACAATCCCGAAGAAAAGAGAGAACGATGTAAATAACTTAGGTAAAGGTTATCCAAGCCTATTATCAAATCACCAAGGTCAGAATCACGATCATCGTGGCTCCTCTAGCAGAATCCAAAGACAAAGTAGAACACGAAAAAATCCAATTCACGCCAATCCCCACATACAAGGAAATGTACCGAACTTATTCGATGCATATGTTGTTTCCACATTACCTAAATCCTCCAACCCCATACCCTAAGTGGTATGACATTAACATACAGTCACGAGTACCACGCAGGATTGTAGGGCATTCAATAGAGAACTGTCTTGCTTTCAAAAACTGGTAGAAAGACTCATCCAGATAGGCGTTATAAAAGTAGACGATACCTCAACATGGGCACCCACTGCCTAATCATGAGGTCAAGATGATAGGTGAGGACATGGGAAAGAGAGTTAAAGGGATGTTGACGAGGTAAAGACTCAGATGAAATGAGTTTGGAAAGAAATGATGAAGAGGGATTAATTGCATCAAGTCCTAGAGGAAAGCATGAAAGAACAAGAAGAGGTTGCGAGTTTCATAATATGGAGGCACGAAATCCGGACCTGCATTGAGTTCGAATTTTGGTACAAAGACTAATGGACAATAAAGAGTTGGAGTTTTCGAGATTAATGAAGGCCAAAAGAAAGAAGCATTTGCGTGTTGGAAGATGAATCGACAACAAAAGCCTCAAGGCTAGCAATCCTTTGGTCATCATCTCGCGCCAAAGAACTATGTAATCGGGATAAAGATAACTCAAGATTGTGATTCAGAATCGACGGTCCTTTCAAATGAAGACAACAAAGAGGTTCCCAGAACTCTAGTTGCAACTGACGATTCCTAAAATAGGGATTCGACCCACGATTTAAAGGAAACCAGAGCCTCCAAGATTGTGATCCGAAAACCCGCGACCTTTTCGTATGAAGATGACAAAAAGGTTCCCTGGAACTACAACTGTAATGTGACGATTCCTGCGAAAGGAGACTTGTCCAGCACTGCAAAGGGAAACCAGGAAGTAGGCTACTATACACGAAGTGGGAAGCGTTACGACACGGCAAACCCACGGATCAAGCTTGCAAAAGAGAAAACCTCGGTGGGCGAACAAAAAAGAGAAAGTGCGACCAAACAGGAAACTCCTATAAATGAGCCAGTGAAGGAAGACGAGGCTAGAGAATTCTTGAAGTTTTTAAACTATAAGCGAATCTGACGTCGTGGAGCAATGTGATAAACAAATACCAGATATCTCGTGCTTGACTTATTATTAAGCTCGGTGCACCGCAATGCATCGATGAAAGTATTGAATCAAACTTATGTTGCTAATGACATCACCGCTAACAAGTCGGACCGCCTAATTAGCAATATAAGTCGATAATTTCATCTTCTTTAATGATGACGAGATTACGCCAGAGGTATGGGTTCCATCAAGGCCTCCACATTACTACACTGCAAAGGATACACACTCATCGGGGTACTAGTCGATAACGGATCGGCGCCAATGTCCCGCCATTATCAACGTTGAATCGGTTACCCATTGATAGCTCTCACATGAAGGCTTGCTACAATATAGTAAGGGCATTCGATGGAACTGAAAGAAAAGTCATGGGGAGGATCGAAGTACCTCTTTTAATCGGCCTAAGTACATATGAAGTAGATTTCATAGTGATGGATATCAGGCCATCGTATAACTGTTTGTTGGGGAGACCTTGGATACACTCAGCAGGAGCAGTCCCCTCATCCTTGCACCAAAAATTGAAATTAGTCATGGAAGGCCGTTTGGTAACAATAAATGCTGAAGAAGACATCATTGCAACAGTAACCAACGATGCACCATATTTAGAAGCAAATGACGAAGCAACTGAATGTTTCTTTCGCTCTTTGGAATTCATCAACGCAACATTCGTCATCGAGGGAAACAAGATCCCAGTGCCTCAATTATCCAAAACCACAAGAATGGGTTTGCAATTAATGGTCGAAAATGGGGTCGTATCCGGAAAGAGACTAGGAAGGTATCTCCAAGGAGGAATCGAAGTCCCAGATTGAAAGAAAAAAGAGACCTCTTCGGCTTAGGATTCAAGCCGAACGCAAAGCAAAGGAAGCAGGAGTTAGAAAAGAAGCAAGAAAGAAGGAAAGCGCGCTTGGGTGGAGATGAGATTAAATGGGAATCGATGATAATTCCTCATATTCGTGAGACCTTTATATCGAGGAGGGTTATCCATCCGGAGACGAGGAACATAAAATGAAGAAATCGCATGTCAACGCTTATATCGGAGGGGGAAACCGAGGAAGAAAATCGAATGGCATCCGCCCCTATGAGCCAGGCAGCGTTCTAAACAACTGGACTGGAGAGGAGATTCCTGTAGCTTTTAGAACTCATTCAGAGTAATACTCGAAACACACTTATTGCTTTAAGTCTAGAAGCAATAAGAGTCCCTTTTGTGAAACATTATTTTGTATAAGACATCGTTATTTTCAATAAAATACATCTCCGCCATCTTTTGAGCAAATTTTCTTTTATGTTCATTCAGTTATTATTCTTTCTCTAGATATTCTTCTAAACATTTCTATTCTTCATTTATCATACCAATAAACATGCCTAGATTCTATGATTCTATGAGCCTTTATTCATTTCCATAACAGTCCCCAAATATCAATGATTTGAGTAACGCCACCGATGACTCGTAATGTCCTTTGAGCAAGATATGGGTGCGGAAGATTTTCGAGATTTTGGAGATGACCAAGGTCGTGATTTAGCTCCGAACTATTAAGGATAGTAGAACAAGAGGAGAAACAAATCGCACTCACAAAGAATCGGTGGAAATAATGAACCTAGGAGATGGGCAAGAAAAGAAAGAAGTGAAGATTGGAGCCAATATCGCCGCAGAGACAAAGCAAGACCTCATTGAGTTACTCCAAGAATTCAAGGATATCTTCGCATGGTCATATCAAGACATGCCGGGTTAAGCAATCGATATCGTGGTACACCGCTTGCCCATAAAAGAAGAATACAAGCCACCCAATAGAAACTTCAAGGATGAGGCAGACGCTTTATCGAAAATAAAAGAAGAAGTCAAGAAGCGCTTGACGTAGGTTTCTTGTAAGTGGTTAAGTACTCGAATGGGTAGCCAATATCGCTCCGCCCCAAGAAAGATGGGAAAGTACGAATGTGTAGACTACGTGGATGTAAACAAGGCTAGCCCAAAGGATAATTTTTGTTACCTCACATCGACACTTTAGTGGATAATACGGCAGTTATTCATTATTCTCGTTCATGGATGGCTTCTCGTGATACAACCGGATAAAGATGCTTCACGAAGACATGAATAAAACCACATTCATAACCATGGGGAACCTTTTGCTATAAGGTAATGCCATTTGTGTTGAAGAATGCGGAGCAACATATCAGAGAGCCATGGTGACCCTATTCCATGACATGATGCACAAAGAAATTAAGGTTTATGTTGACGATATGATCGCCAAGTCTCGAACTGAAAAGGAGCATATACAAGTCTTAAAGAAATTATTTTTGAGGTTGAGGAAAGTCCAGCTAAAGCTTAATCCGGTAAAGTGTACCTTTGGAGCCAGGTCAGGGAAACTGCTAGGATTTATAGTCAGTGAAAAGGGGATTGAGGTTGACCTGCATAAAGTCAAGGCTATACAAGAATTGCCTCGCCTCGCACGCAAAAAGAAGTTCGAGGTTTCTTAGGAAGATTAAATTACATTGCTCGATTCATTTCACAACTGACTGAGAAATGTGACCCCATATTTCGTCTTCTTAAAAAATACAATCCAGGTGTGTGGGACGAGGAAAGTCAGAAGACCTTCGACAAAGTAAAACAATACCTGTCCAATCCTCCGGTATTGACACCGCCTAATCTAGAGAAGCCTTTGATCCTCTATTTGACGGTACTTAATAATTCAATGGGATGTGTGCTTGGCCAGCATGATGAGTCGGGAAGGAAAGAAAAGGCAATATACTACCTTAGTAAAAAGTTCACTGAGTGTGAAACAAGGTACTCATCAATTGAAAAAATATGTTGTGCCTTGGTCTGGACAACTCGGAGATTAAGACAGTACATGTTGTATCATACGACCTGGCTCATCTCAAAGTTAGACACACTGAAATACCTAATGGAGTCAACTACTTTGAATGGACGGATGGTCCGATGGCAAATTTTACTTTCTCGAGTTTGACATAGTTTATGTAAACCGTAGGCGATAAAAGGAAGTGCAATAGCGGATTTTCCGCTAGTAGAGCTCGCGATTATGAGCCTCGGACTTTGATTTCCTAATGAAGACCTAATGTACGTAGCAACCATCAAGAAGATACCACAGAAAGTCGTCCTTGGAAACTGAACTTCGACGGGGCATCGAATGCTATGGGCAATGGAATTGGGGCATCCCCAAATGGAGATCATTACCCATTCACTTGTAAATTGGATTTTGATTGCACAAACAATATGGCAGAGTATGAAGCTTGCATCATGGGAATCCGTGCTGCTATTGAACGCAAAATTAAGGTGCTGAAAGTATACGAAGACTCTGCATTGGTAATTTATCAACTTAAAGGAGAATGGGAGACGAGAGATCCCAAATTAGTCGAATACAAAAGATTAGTCCAAGAACTGATCAAAGAGTTCGATGACATCACTTTCAGTTATCTACCAAGGGACAAAAATCAGATGGCTGATGCTCTAGCCACATTGGCTTCTATGGTACGAGCAAACAACAAGGAGGATATAAGGCCTATACAAATGAGCATTTATGAGACCCCAGCCCATTGCTACAACGTGGAAGAAGAGGAGCAAAATGATCACCCGTGGTATCACGATATACTACAATATGTGAAAGATCATAAATACTCCGATCAGGCAATCGAAAATGACAAAAGGACGTTGAGAAGACTAGCTTGTGACTATGTCTTAGACGGAGAGATCCTATACAAAAGAAGAAAGGATCAAGTACTATTGAGATGTGTGGATGGCGCCGAGGCCAAGCAGATCCTAGAAGAAGTCCATGAGGGTGTCTGTGGAACACATGCCAATGGGTTCGCAATGGCCAGACAAATCATGAGATTCGGGTATTATTGGTCTACCATGGAAAGAGATTGCATTGACTATGCGAAGAAATGTCATAAGTGCCAAATTTATGGGGATAAGATTCATGGACCACCCTCACCTTTACATGTTATGACCTCCCATGGCCTTTTTCTATGTGGGTATGGACGCTATTGGACCAATTTCTCCAAAAGCTTCCAATGGACATCGGCTCATCTTCTTGGTAATTGATTACTTCACTAAATGGGTAGAGGCCACTTCATATGCTAATGTGACAAAATCAGCAGTCAGCAAGTTCCTAAAAAAGGAGATCATTTGTCGATATGGAATGCCTGAGAGGATCATATCGATAATGCGTTAAACTTGTACAACAAAGATGATCACGTAAGTCAGAGGCAATTCAAGATCAGACATCACAATTCGTCACCGTATCGCCCAAAGATGAACGGTGCAGTTGAAGCAGCTAATAAGAACATCAAGAGGATAGTAGGGAAGATGACTGAGACTTACAAAGATTGGCACGAGAAGTTACCATTTGCCCTTTTCGCCTATCGAACGTCAATCAGAACCTCCACCGGGGCAACTACTTTCTCATTGGTTTACGGAATGGAGGCGATTTTACCCATCGAAGTTGAAATTTCGTCCCTTCGAGTATTGTCTGAATTGAAATTGGATGAAGCGAGAATGGATCCAAGCTCGATATGATCAATTGAATCGATCAAAGAGAAGAGGTCAAAGCTATCCGTCATGGTCGATGTACCAAAAGCGAATGATGCGAGCATACAACAAAAAGTCGCCCAAGAGAATTCCACGATGGAGACTTAGTTTTGAAAAGATTCTCCCATACAAAAGGATTTCAGAGGAAATGGATGCCAAATTGGGAAGGACCTTATGTGGTGAAAAGGCTTTCTCGAGGGGCTCTAATTTTGGCCGAGATGGATGGGAAAAATCTATCCAATCCCATAAATTCAGATTCAGTTAAGAAGTATTTTGCTTGAAGAAGGGAAAGGCTAAAGTGAAAACCTGCAAAGGGCGCTTTAAGACCTAAAAAAAAAAATCAGAGAGGCCAAAGCGAAAACCCGTAAAGGGCGCTTTGAGACCAAAGGGGCTTTGAGTTGAAAACTCGATAAGGGCGGCTCAAATTTGCACGAAAGAGGAGGTATGTGATAATTTTTGTTCTCCCAAAATTAGCAAAAGGAGGAATGTTACACCTCGGAACATCTACAAAGCACTGCAGATCTCCCAACATCTATTCAGCTCAAATGATCTTCGGAAGGATCCGGTGGTGAAGCTCAGGCTGCGATATCTGGGGCACCTACTTTTTCTTTTTACCCATTTTTTGTTCTCCAATAATGTTTACTTTTGTTGATCCAATTCCATTCTTCATAAATTCCATTGTTATTTTAAATCTTTGAGTTGTTTGCAATTGAAATAATGACCCATTGACCCATAATGCTTCCATAAAAGGAGTCCCGCCTATTACTCTGGAAGCCTCTGAACAGCGTAGGAACCTAAAACAAGACTGTTGTTTAAGAACCACCACATTTAGGGGTTGGAAACGTTCGAAGAAAAGGAGTCTAAAATTATGACCATTTCTCCAGATTCGTAGTCATAGTTATCAGACAAGATGTTGCGTCTGTGCCGTGACCTTGACGAGCGAGCGAGCAATTACGGCCCTAAGCTTGTAAAAAAGAGATCATTCCCATAACATCCCGCATTCATGCAAATATCCATCATAATATCATTTCATCTTAATTATTATGAAAAATCGTCATTCTCATGACATTCTACATTCATGTAAATGTCACCCATATCACACATAGTCAGGAGCATTTGAGTCATTCCACCATAGCATCCGCATCCTTTGGCATAAACACAAACATATAAAATCGAAGTCTACAGGATATGTCCCAGAGGACGGTGTAGCAACACTATTGAAGATTACCCTATTGCCACCGACAAAGGTGGAATAGGTGGAAGATTGTCTTATTGCCACTGACCAGCAGTGGAATAAGTTGAATATTACCCTATTGCCACTGACCAGCAGTGGAATAGGTTGAAGATTATCTTATTTCCACTGACCAGCAGTGGAATAAGTTGAAGATTACCCTATTGCCACTGACCAGCAGTGGAAAAGGTAGAATACCGTCATATTGCCATCGACCAGCGGTGGAATAGATTGAAGACCACCCTATTGCCAACGACCAACAAAGGAATAGGTGGAAGATTGTCTTATTGCCATCGACCAAGAGTGGAATAAGTTGAAGATTACTCTATTGCCATCGACCAGCGGTGGAATAGGTTGAAGATTATCTTATTGCCCCGACCAAAGGTGGAATAAGTTGAAGATTACCCTATTGCCACCGACCGGCAGATGGAAAAGGTGGAATACCGCCATATTGCCATCGACCACCGGTGGAATAGATTGAAGACCGCCCTATTGCCACCGACCATCGTGGAATAGGTCAAAAATTGTAGATCTTGTCTCCCTAACCAGTAGTGGGGCAAGATAGACGGCGAATCTTGGCTCCCTAACCAGTAGGGAACATGATTTAGGCCACCCTCCTATTGCCACTGACCAGTATTGGAATAGGTCAAAAATTGTAGATCTTGTCGCCCTAACCAGTAGTGGGGCAAGATCGAAGGCAAATCTTGGCTCCCAACCAAGAGGGAACATGATTTAGGCTTCCCTCTATTGCCACCCACCAAAGAAGGAATAGGTCAAAAATTGTAGATCTTGTCGCCCTAACCAGTAGTGGGGCAAGATCGAAGGCAAACCTTGGCTCCCTAACCAGTAGGGAACATGATTTAGGCCACTGTCCTATATCCCTGACCAGCAGTGGAATAGGTCAAAAATTGTAATTCCTACCCCTAACCAGTAGGGAACATGGTTAAGCTTTAGTCCGATTGCCTTAACTAGCAGTGAAATAGGCTGAAGACCAAAGACCTCATCTTTTTGGAGATGCAGCAGGAGCAATCCAAAATAAAACAAGTCACATCCCATTGAAGTCGCAGTAAGAGCAAATTGAAGCCACATAGCGGTGGAGTGAATTGAAGTAAAAAGATGCGGTAGACAGGAGCGACGCTACCTGAAGAAGAGCACCTGAGAAGTCAAGACTCGACGAGACCGGGCAATATTGGGCTTCTTTAAATCTTTGCTCTATTCTCATCACTCGACAATGAGCAAAGAAGGGCAGCTGTACGAAGCCCAAATTGACCGGCCCACTTTACAACATTTCAAACCCAACTCTGCCTAGCCCATTTTTACAAAAGGCCCAGAAGGCCCAAAAAAGTTAAAAATTTCAGATCGCTAGGTTTTCGAAACCCTAGCCGAACCAACCTCCTCTGACCTAACTGCTCCACCGCCACTGACAGAGTCGGCCATTGACCTCCACCGCCTCCCCATACCCTGCAAAAACAAGAAGACACTAAGAACAGAAAGGAAATGTGCGAAAAAAATACAGAAAATTTTTTTTGTAAATGGCTATAAAAAGTCGATTAAAACACCAGTGTATGAGGGTTTTTTTTTTCTTTTGAAATCAATACAAGAAACGGAGAGATTCAAGCAAAGAAACAGATTTAAAATACAAAAAGGCAGAGATTTGCATCACCGAAATCAACAGCACAAGCAGAAAGAACAAAAATCGTATAAAGGTGGCTTAGATTTCTTTTTTTCTTTTTTTGATTTTCTTATTTTCGAATCTGTCATAACCGAATATTTCCCATTCATTTTTTTTCCTTTTTCTACACATATATATATACGTATATATAATCTAAGTATTTAAAAAAGAAAGATTTTATTTTCCTACCACTGCACGGTGGTCGACACCCATTTCTGCTGACGTCCGACTGACGATTCCTACCAAGCTCACCCCCTGCAGAGAAAAAAAGAAATGTAATTTTTTTATAAGAAAGGAGAAAATGAATTTTTTTCCGCAAAAAGTGGCTTATATAGCCAAATCAAAACGACGCCGTTTTGGTCGGCGCCCATAAGCCCCAAAACGACGCTTTTGAAGCAGGACCCGCATAATTCGACTCGCTCTGTGGATCCGCATGTTTTTGAAGGGAAGGGTTAATTGCGCAATCGGCCCTTCCGCATTTTTGTGTTTTTAAAATCAAACTTTTAATTATTATGGAATTGGCCCAATAATTTTTCGCGGTTTGCGATTCAGTCCCCCTTTAAACGCTGCGTTTCAACTTATGGAAAAATTGTCTTTTTGGTCCTCCACCTTTCACGCGCGTTCTTTCGTGACCCCCAAAGTCCGTTTTATTTACAAATAGCCCCCGAATCACTGTTTTATTTACAATTTGGCCCAAAATTTCCTTTTTTGATGCAATTCAACCCCTTTTTCAGTTATTTTACAATTTTTATTATAATAACTTGCATTTAATATTTTATTTTATTATTATTATACTTACTATTGTTATTATCATTATTTATTATTATTATTTCACTATTTCTATTATTATTCTATTATTATCATTTTCGTATCATCCTTATCATTTATTTTTCAGATACGATATATTTTTCTTTATCGCTTTGTTTACCGATTATTTCTATTATTATATTATTATTATTATTATTATTATTATCATTATTAAATATGTTACTATCACCACTCTTTATAGTATTATTACTATCATCATATTTTCTTTATAATATATATATCACTATTATTTTGTTTGCTAATTCATATTTTATTGTCATCATCATCGTTTTGCCATTATTATAACGTGCATGTTGTTATTATTATCTATTTAACTTTTATTTATATTATTTTATATATATTTTTTATTTTTTCACTAATATTACTATTATATTTATTATATATTCCTACTTCCATTGTTAATATTATTTCTATCATTACTTTATTATCATTATTAATATCTTAATATCACTGTACTAGTGCATTATTTCACATCATTATTTTACTATTATTATTCTTTTCACCTATTACATCGTGTTTTCATGTGTCACACTAATTTTTCCTCGATGCATCGGTTTTCAAGTAATCATTCAGATTAGCAATTGAATGAATCGAGCCCTAACTCACTGGTTTCGATTTCTCGCTTAAAGCTAAACAACGGATGTCTCTTTAAAATTGCAATTTAAATTTTAAAACAAAATACTTAATCTCGAAGACTCGAAATGTCGCGCCCTAACTTACTGGACTCGACACCTAGATACTTTGAGATAAATTTCTTTTCTTCCAAAATAGAGGCAATATTCCTAACTTGGATTTTTGGGAAGACGAGCCCTAACTTACTGGGTTCCGATTTCTCGATTCAACAAATGACGGAAGATCCTCTTCAAAAAGTGAAAATCAAGTTTTAAAAGACGAGCTTAGTTTCGGGAGTCTAAAGTATTGCGCCCTAACTAACTGGACATGATGCTTTATCTCTTCGAAGATAAGAGAGTCTTAACGCCCCTTCCAATTCCTTCAAATTTTGAAAATAAAAAGCTTTGTATTTTCGAACCATTTCAAAGTTTTCAACAAATAAGGCATCAATCAATCAGTTTGGTACCGATTTCGGGCGTGTCGAGGGTGCTAATCCTTCCTCGCATGTAATCGACTTCCGAACCCGTTTTCTCAAAGTTCGTGGACCGAAAACACTGTTTTAATAAATTAAACGTTTTATTAAAACAAAGGTGATCCGATCACACCAAATAAAGATCGGTGGCGACTCCTTTCATTTTCTTTTTATTTAAAAATCGAGTCGACCGCGTCGTTTACTGTTTCATTCAAAAAAAATGGTTATGACATAAATAATAAAATTATAATTAATTAATTAATTTATCTGTTAAGATTAAGATTGATTTTCGAAATTATAATTTTTATTTATTTCTTAAGATATTTACTGGAGCGAATCCAGTAACTAATTCTCCGCATTTTGTAAGCCTATTAAGGGAGTAGATGCTGACCATGAATTTTAAAGTTGCTCCATAAGAATCGAATCCTCGACCAAAATTATATTTTTTTAAAATTAAAAATTATGTCAACAATTATCATCAAAATTAATTATTATAAATATTGAATGAAATAATTAACTCAAATCAAATAAATTTCCTCATACATAAATTTCCTAAAACTACTTATAGCCTCTCGTCTACCCTTAAATAGGAGAATAATGTATTGTAGTGCATTCGACCCCACGTCCTCCTGCACTGGTAATTACAACTCAATCCGTCCCTCATATATAAATTTTAACATTATCATTTTAATGAAGACTTTATCCGCAAAATTATAATTTTTTTTATATTTTATAAAAAGCAATGAGTGAGAATATTTTCTATAACTACAATGAGGCTTCAATTGAAGGCCAAAATTCAATGGGCCTTTGGAGAACCAATTGAGATATGGACTCAATAAAAGTTAAGTGCAATTCTCACTCAATTCATTGGTTGTATATAATTATAATCATTGTTCAGATCAGTCAGCTGTTTTATAATAATGTTTCTAATAGAATCGATTTTTTATTTTTTAATAATTTTTCACTTAATGTTTCAATTATTTCATTTAATAAAACCTAATAATTATATTTTATTGAATAAAATACCTTAATTTAGATATTGTTTTAATAAAATATTTAAATTTCACATAAAATATATATTAAATAAAAATAATAAGTGAAACTAAATATATGAATTAAAAATGTCATTTTTTTCTTTTTTTCTTTTTCTTTTGAAAGCAATTCAAAGTTTAGTGTACAAATTCATTTATTTAAATTAAAGTATAGAATTTCTCTCTAACATCGTGAGTTCGAGTTATAATGATTGTCTATTTATTGTGAGTGCAACAGTAAATTGTTCTTGTTAAGAGTACGTGAGTAATCTATAAAAAAGAATATTAGAGCTCATGTTTGATTAAAAAAATTAATCTAATTTATAAAACATTAAGTTTCATCTATATTTAATTATTTAATTTAATATTTATAATAGTTTATTTGGATAGTTGTAATTTATAAGAATTTTACTCATTTGATTGCAAAATCATGTGAATAGGCACACCCACTCTGAGAAGGTCAATGAGCTGTAGAACATCTGGCTCTGTCACTAAATTTTTATAATATAAGCAGCATGAAACCTTGGATTTTCGACATGAATAATGGTACAATAATTTATTTTCATGCTTTTGTCACAAGAGAACTTAAGTTACCATAATATATATAGTTTATTTACTTTATTATAAAGTTTTGATTTGTCATTTAATGCCTTTATTCTACTAAAATTTGAATGAGAATTGGACCATATAATTTTGCTTTAATTAAACAAACATCCATTTTCTTAAAAAATCATTACAATTTTATTTTTTCTTTTTTAATACCATATTTAAAACTTAAATGAATTGACACAACATATTTAAAATATATTAATTAAATTGTAAATATTTATATATATTTTATAATAAATTAAAAGTAATTATCAATTACGAAATAACAAAAGTAGCAGCAAGGTTAGACAACAAAAAACTTCTATCTAACCGTATCTGGTTAGCAATCATTGAAAGAGCTTCATGAAAGACTCAAGTATCAGTAGGCAAACATTTCATCAGTCTAGCCAAAATATGAGGAGTACAATTCGCCTCCCTTAGTATTTGCTTGATATTCACTTTCCACTTACGTCTGCACAGTTCTTAAATTCACAATACCAAATCTCGAATGTCTTTTGATACTACATTGGATACCTTTGATAGCATAGCACAATTAGTTTCAACTATAATATTTTCTCAATTATCATCCCACGCTAACTGGAGGCCATCATAAATTGCCTAAAGTTCAACTTGCTTTACACTGCATCTATCAATATTTCTTCTAATTTCCCACATCCATCTGCCATGCTCATCATGTGCCATTACTGTCGAGCAAGCTAGTCCCGAAGTCAAATTACGAGCGTCATCAGCATTCAACTTAAAAGAATCAGGAGGCAATGGAACCTACATTTGATCCCTAAATACGAATACTTTTAAGACTCAATGAGAAAGCTTTAGAATTCGAGGACTAATTTCAAATTTAGGCAATAATTGGAGGACAGATTATTGAATTAAGACATGTGAGTCTACAAGTAAAATAATTAAAGTTAAAAGAGAAATAAAAGAAAAAAAATAGTAGGGTAGGAATGGGTACAAATTTAATTGAAGCCACATAATAATAAAATAATGGGAAATGGTGGTTAAAGTGGTGGTTAAGTGAGATATGACTTTCATGATGTTTACATCTTTCCTTACCATTCATTTATTAATCTATACTTTTTTTTTTATATTATTCCCCACCAAACAAAATTAATTTATAATCAATATTGTGAATTGAGTCTTAGCTCGATTGGTATGTGTATTATTATTAATATAAGAGGATGTAAGTTTAAGTGCGTTGAAACGCATTATCTTTTTATTTATGGGTTGGGGATGGACTATGGGTAGTTCTAAATATTGTGTCAAAAATAACAAACATTATCAGAACATATAACAAGATTATTCAAAAAAAAAAAACTTACAATCAATACTAGTTACATTAAATTATTAGTAACCTTATATTTTGGTAATTCAATTTTAATAAGTTACAAAATAGTTACTAAACTATTTGAAAGTTTTCATTTAAGTCATTGGGTTGTTTAAATTGTTGTTGTATGGCCTTCTTCGTTCTCACTTCTAGCACCAATCGAAAGGGTAAACTTTCCAATACAATTTAGTGTTTTTCTTTTTGTTTTGTTTTTTATCTTTATGAAATAACTTTGAATGTTATGAATCTACGAATCAAAATTCGAACAACTTTCTTCTTTTATCTCCGACACCGACAGTTAGATCAGCTTGGATCTGGGTTATGCTCTTTTACTCGCCTATAGGTAATGTTCCACCATACCGATCATTAAATCGTCGCTCGAAGCTCACTGATCAAACTTAAAAAAAAAAACTTAGTAAATTAAGCAAAAATTGAAAAACCAAATTATGATTTAAGTCTCAATTAATCAATCAATCAATTAATTTTTTTGACTTTTGAAGTTTAAAACCAATTTTGAGTAAGATTTACCTTAAGAAATTAGAAACATGATCCAGGTTGAAGTTTTGTTGATGTACAAATTTGTAGTTATTTTGGTGACATTCAATTCAAGATATAGATGTTCAAAATTATTATTTATTAAATATAATGAATAAGTGAAAATAATAAAGATATATTAATTACCATCTTTTATGATTCTCACCTGACATTTAATTAACCAATAAATGAAGGTAATGTTGAATATTTGGGATTTTTTAGCTAAATAAATCAATATTTCAATAATAATTAATAATAATTAAGATACTCTATTACTCATAGCTTCCTAATCATTAAATAAGAAAATAACATATTTTAACATATTTAAACTCATATTTTTTTACACTAACAATAATATCAATAGCTACTCAAGTAAGACTCAATCATGAATCTTATTATTACTTAACACACATCACTCACCAAACTTTTAATTTCCTTAAAAAAACTATGATTTATATAATATTTTAAACTTTTACAAAGTATTATAAACTTTTAAAATTTTAAATATAAAATTACTTTTAAACTTTCCTTCAAGCAAAATTTTATAATTATTAAATTATTATTTTAAACCTTTTATTATTTATATTATCCGCTATAATTAATTAATTTATAATTTTATAAATTATCATTAGCAATTTTCTTCTAATAAACGGAAAGAAAATTAAAAAAAATCATTTTAAATAACACTTTAATTAATTTTTGCAACTAACGAAGCTTACTTTTTAATTTTGTTGAGCTTTTATTACCTGTTTCTACTCCTTTTTATGATATCATACAATCAACCATTAAAATTAAAACACGTCAGTCAAAATGACCTATGACATTGGCGTGGAGAGCTTTGATTGGTTTCTGAGCAATGAAATGTTTGGCTATAAAACCACCAGATAGAACCTCCTGCTGCGAAGTCTGAACCAAACACCGTATCACGTAAATAAAAATTTTGTATATAAATACTGAATTTTTTAGGTCAAATTCTGATTTGGTCATTCAATTTTACTTAAATTTGAGATTTAGTCATCTTGTTTTAATTTAACACAATTTAATCTCTACTTTTATAATATAATTAACATGCTATCATATCAATTTTTCTTTAAAAATCATATCAATTTTTAGCTAGAACTATTAAATAGACTATGAAATTTTGCTAAATTAAAATTTTATCATACTGGAGGGACTAAAATTCAAATTTAACCTTTTTATAAAATTTTATGTGCTCAATTCCAATTTATTTCAGATTAATAATAATAATAATAATAATAAAGGTAAAAGAGAAAGGAAAAGAAAGAAGGACGAAAGAGGGAATGGAGGAATAATAGAATCCTTTGTACGTCTCTTCTCTTCTCTGTCTGTCTTTCTTTCTCTTCTTTGGCTTAGCCATGTCTCTGCTTTCTCTATAATTTCCTTAGCAAAGAAGAGAAAGCAAAGAAATCAAAGTAAACAAATGAAAACCCACCAAAAAATTCAAATCTCTTGTTAGTGTTTTTTTTTTTGTGTGTGTGTGTGCGCGTTCAAAAAAAGCGAATTATTTTTGGGTTTGAAGCTGTTGAACCGTGAAGAAGATGATGGTTGCAAATAGTTTTGATTTGTGGAAAAAAGATGCCTTCTTTTCTGCAGCAGAAGAGGTTCAAGAATCTGCTGATATGTATGTTTTTTTTTTTAAATTTCATGCCTATTTTTTTTTTAATTTACTGGGGTTTGGTTGGTGACATGGGTTTTATTTGTGCTTCTTAAATGTTTGTTTAATTTCACATAATTGACTGTTCAATTATTTAGGTTTTTTTTTGGGGGGGTTTTAAAGGTTCCTTTTTTGTTGTTGGGTTTCTACTAAATGTGCTATATTTCCTAATTTTCATGCCGATGTGTATGTTCATGCTTATGTATATGTATATATATATATCTGTTGAACCAGGGAAAAACATATAATTAAAGGTTCCATTTTTTGGTGGAAGGTTATATGCTTGTGATTTGAAAACTTCAATGGAAATTTTGTAATGCTTAATGTTATGAATCAACCACTTAATAAGGTTTTTGTATATATAAACAAGTTTAAGCTTCAAACATATATTTTTTAGAATAATTATTTCATGAAGTCTTTGAAGTAATTTAATGGCTTCTGTTGATTTTTTTTCCAGAATGGAATCAGCATATAGAATGTGGATCAAAGAGAGGAAAGAAGGGCTAAGAACTGGTGATTCTGTTGAAATTTGTAGAGAACTGCAAACTGCTTTAGGCACGGCTAAATGGCAGGTTTGTCTTTTCTTTCTTTTGATTTTAAGACATCTATGTTACTCGGATTTTGGTCTTTGTTGGATGCAGGTGCATGTTTGACTAGTAATATCCCCATATCGATGCCTTTTATCTATTTCTAAGAAGCTTACTCGTGTTAGTGTTTGCTTCATAAATTTTGTATGCTTAATTCAGTTGGAGGAGTTTGAGAGAGCAATAAGGTTGAGTCATGGACATCGTAGCGATGATATTACAGCAACTAGGCGCAAACAATTTATTTCTGCAATCGAGAGTCAAATTTCCCATGTAGAAGCAGCACTAAAAGAAGCATTAATCGAGGAAGGGAAGCAACCACTTCGGTGGATTAATTTGGATGAACAAGAATGTGATGATTTAGCAATCTTCCTTTCCGGGACTTCTCCAAGCTTGTTGCAACCGTCTACAAAGAACACTCTTTCAGAGAATTGCCACAAGAGAAAAGAAACAGATTCTAACAATGCTACTTGTAATGGAGATACATCTGAAGTGCAGATGACGAAAGTTTTTAAAGATTCCGGTAAAGATGCCGAGTGTATCATTGATGTAGAAGATGGTGAAAGTTCTGGAAGGTCAAATGACGTTAGTAGTGGACTAGAGAGAACAACTGGTACAAGAAAAACATGGTGTTCACCAAATCTTGGCACATTGAAAATTGTAATCGCCGATAAATACGATGATAGGACCAAAGCCAGGTCAGGCATTGAGTCCACACCTAAAGAAAAAGGATCGAAGCCTTTCTTCCGTAAGCAAAGGTGTGGAGATCTTCCTCAGGCCAAAGGTGCTTTTAATTTATTCTATCAGGTACCAATCACAGAAGGAGCATCGTTTACTTATTTCCTTTTTTCTTGATTTTATGCTATGCTAAGTACTCGGGGAGTATACTAATTGTAATATGTCGCAGCACTTTGGCTGGATCAGTGGGTTATTGAGACATCTCCAAAGTCCGGTGCACTTGCAATTTAGTTGCTCATTGCAACTTACACTTGCTTTACTGATAGCTATTTTTCTAATTGGTAAGTTATTTTTTTCTACTTCAAGCAGTCGAGGACTTTTTATGCTTGAAAGAGTGTCATCGTATATGCTTATAATAGATTGTTTATCATTAGTCACTCCAGGTTTCTTGTGATAGATGCTGTCTTTGGCTTAAAAATGCAAAAAATCGATTAAAAATCCGACAGCATGCTTGTTTCTAGTCCTTTCAATCGGGCTCCGCTACATATAAGAAATTTTCAGTTGATGAATCCGGTGTTTATCAATTACAAGCTAAGAACTCGAAGAACTTCCCTCGAGATGCCAATAATTATCCTTTCATGCTTTTAACACACCCACTAACTCTGAAGTGTTCTAGTTTAGCAGCGCTTGTAGAAAAATATGCATTTTTAACAATGACCAAATTAGTGTTGTTTATATATGTTTTTGCTTGAAGCCAAGGTGAATTTTGTGATGTTTCGGTCCATTATAGTATCAGTATGGTCAAGCTGCAAGGATATATATAATCTGGCATTTTAATCCATACCCTGATTTACTTTTAGTAATAATTGGTTCTGTTTTGGACCATGTTTACGATTAAGAGTCATCGACGTGCCCTTGAACTTTCACAAATTATTATCGTAAATTTCATAGGGACTGTAAATTTGTGAATTATCCTAATGAGGTAACATTTATTCATGATTTTGTACCACTGAAGGAATATTTCTAATGTTCTTTTTTATCTTTAAACAATGCACTGCAGTGCCTTTTGTGCTTTATTCTAGTTGAGAGCAAGTGGCTGTCATGTGCTGTCGATCAAGACAAGAGGTAAGTCTATTTCCCCGGAATACAGTAACTCAATTTTTTATTATACTTGGTGTGGAAACTCGTATTTCATTATATGCCGTGTAGTTGAAGCTACTGGACTTAAGTCAGTTCTCTTTTGAGGTGGTGATAATATGCTATAATTTAGAACCACTTTGATCTTTTAATAAATGGGTGCATGGTACCAGTTGTTGCCTGAAGAAATTTAACCTGCCAACTTAGACATAAACTTGAAAACTCGACCCAATCAACCTAAACCTAAACCCAACTCTATACTTTCAACCATCAAAGAAAACAAACAAAACCATTCCAACTTGAACCCAAATCTGAAAGTGACCTGAACCAAAAACGACCCAATCTTGAAATGATTTAGACCTGAAATAATCTGAACAAGTAACCCAACGTGACCTGAATGTGTAGTGACTAGAATCCAAAATGAATCAAACTCATGACGATTAGGCCTAAATGACTCAAAGCCGAAACAGTGTGAACCCCAAAATGACTGGAAAATTTTAGATTTCGAATTTATTGGACCCAAAATGGACTCAACTTGCCCATTTGACAATACTAGAAGAAATGCATCAAACACACATGCACAAAAAAAAATTTCTGGCTTCCCTTGTGGGCAGGATTAATTAAATAGTAACCACAATGCAATATTTGGCTGCTATTATTTGGTTTCAGCTTTCTCCGTTTTCTATATTTATTGCAATTAATGAGGTATCATTCATTTTAGGTTAAAATATGCTTCAAATCCTTGTACTTCTTGTACAATTAGAATTTAGTCTCTCTGCTTTTATTTCTAGGAATTTAGTCCCTCTACTTATTGGATTTAGAAATTTAGGTCCAATTGGTGACATTGTTATAATTATGTTGTTAATATTAAACTTACATTTTTAAATCTATTAAGTAGAAGGACTCGGTACATATTTTAACCTTCATTATATCCGCATCGATGATAAATGCAACGAGATCACAATTTAAATCCTTGCTTTTTAGTCATTCTACTTGTGGTTGGGGAACTTGTTTTGTACGACGGGAGGAGGGAGAAGTGAATATTTGTGATTTTGGAGTGGTGTGGATTCTAGTTTCACATGACATCTCCCAAAAGGTTAAAGTCTTGATTAGTTCTTAAATCGTTTTCCCCCTTCAGGTGTTGTATCTATTCCCCCAGGCTTCGGGTTCCCTTTGGAGGCATACATTGCGAGCTTTAACCTCTTTCCCGGTCATTTTCAAGATCTGGGTGAAACTTCATCTCGAGCTAAGCTTGAACAAGAAAGGTTGGTTGCCATCTTCATTGCTACACTGTAAATGCATTGATAGTCTTTTATATATAAATATATATATGGTTGAAGGATTATTTGGTAGCATAGAGAGGGTCTGAAAACAGTCAATTCTCATGTGAGCTAAGCTTTCATGTGCTTTAAATAATAAATATTTACATTAAGTAAGAAGATGTGTCAATTGTAGCATTATGAACTTACCCTACCTTTGTAAAGCAAAAAAGGATGCTTTGCCCGCACATTTACTCCAAATTAATATCTGTAAGGCTTGTTTCTGTCCTTCATTGTTGCTTCAAATTTAGTGAAATTTGTTGTCATGTTATGTGCTATCAATTCATTCACCTTTTCTTGTTTGAAAAATTTTAATGTATATTGGGTTGGTGCATTTTTTTCCTTTACTTTGAAGCTTCAACTTTCTTTAATGTCTAAAAGGTATTTCAATCCATTTCTTGCAACAATGTTCCGGGACGTTGGGGTTTTTAGATTTTATAAGTGAGTTGAGAATGTAACAAGTGTTCGATTTATTTATATATTTAATATTTTTTGCTATGCCCTATAAGATGTTTGTCACGCTCTAAACCTGTTTGTGAAGCCTTAAAAACTCTATATGCGGTGTAAGGAATAATTATCCACAAAAACTAAATCTAAATAAAAAATTTATGTGTATTATTACACATAATTAAAACACACAAATCACACTACATATTAAATTAAAATTAAAATTCATTTTTGTTGTTCCCCTACTTAAACTTGAACACGTGGTAGCAGAAGGAATGGCTCAGTGAGTACTCGTGGATTGTCCTCTGCCTTGTACCCTCACTGGTGGCCATCCGGCTGGAATGTATACTTCATATCAACTGCTTTTATCCTCCCAGGCGAGACCACTGAAAATTTGTGGATTTTGGGACAATTTAAACCAAATGAAATAAATTATGCTATCTACGAAAAATAATTACTAGCAATAAAAAAAGAATAAAAAATTCTTAATATATTTAGCATTTGAAAATTTTATTATAAAATTGATAATCAAGAGGTTAAACAATTTTTAACTAACAAAAATTTAGAAACTGTATTTAGAAGAATTAGATGGTATAATGAATTATGTTATTTTAATTTTGAAGTTATTTATATAAAAGGAATTAATAATATGATTGTTGATTTTCTTAGCACATCTTATGAATAGAAGTAAAAAATCTCTCGAAAAAGTTGGAGAATGGATAACTGTCTATAAAAAACTCAACAAAGGGAAAACGATAAGTCCTAAACAAGGATTTATTACTGTACTTGCTCAAGTACCATTTTATCCTAATCAAAATATTATGTACCATATCCAATGGCAAGTCAACCATTTGGAATACAATCACCAAACTCGGTGAGTTATTTTAATTTTTCTCAAGATCCAAATTCAGCATCTCAAACCAATTATGTTGAGATTTTAAAAGAAACAGAAAATTTGTTGAAACAACAACAAATTCCTGAAATAAAAGATTTTTATAATCTAGGTTTACCTTTAGAATATTATAATTTTATAAACAAAATATGGAAAACTCATATTTCTAAACAAAGAGCAAACTTTAGAAGAACTCTTACACAATTTTCACAATTCTTAGTTGAAAAAAACTAAAGAAAATGAATCTCATGATTTATTACTTAAATTTATTTTATACTGAGAGATTGGGAGGAGATCCTAATAGAATATATGGATATTAATGAGATAAATAATCTTCTTAATATATTTCAATATTTTATTAATAAAGGAACAAACAGTTCTATTATTAATAAAATGTTTAGAATATGTCTATATAATAAATGTAGACAAATTCTACCACTTGATATTTTTCGAAAATAAATAGAGCTATTTGTAAACAAAGAAGCTCAATATAAAGAAACTTTTTCAAAATAATTTTTACAAGCTTATGTTTTTACTAATGATATAGGAGAACAATTTCATACTATCAAATTTAGGCTATATCATGAACAATTTTATATAACCAATATTGAATGGGAATTTTTAAAGAAATAACAGTCTAAAATCTTTCTTTTCATTTATTAAAAGATTTTCCTTCTATAGTAAAATCTAGATTAATAAATTTTACTAATATAGATGATTTTGTCTTTTATTTTCATATAGAATTAAGCAGCTTTTATTGGTATTCTTGAAAAAGAAAAATTTTATCACCATATCAAATTTAGACTATTCAGTACAATGCTTTGGGAAGATCCTCTCAAGAAGAATGAAGATAATCAACACTTGACAAAAACCATTGACAAGTGTTATAATGATTTTTCAATTTATCAAATCCAAGTTTAATTGATTTGATGACCAAGGCCCAGTATCTACTTCAACAAAACACTTATATGTTCGGATCGATGGCAAAAGAATTTTAGCATACGACACTGAAAAAATCCAGGAAGAAAGAGATGAAGAATCTGTTCAGTTATTAAAAAAGATAGCTGATATGGAAATCGATGATTATCCGATCAAAGAAATCAAAGACACGTGGGAAAGCTGGAATACTCTATAAAATCAAGAAGGTGAATTTCAGAAACATCCAAGAAGAATAACAACAAAACACAACACGTGGAAGAATGACATCAAAAAAGGAGCATTCAATTTTGGAGTTGACATGAAAAGAAGAAAATCTACCACCATCCATAAATGTCCATAAATAAATGAGACAAAAATGATGAAAGCATGATGGATACAACCATTAATGCATGAGAAACGTAGAAACAACCACAACAATTTTGACAGAATCAAAAGACTACGTGGAAGTAACCATTAAGCCAGCATCAAAGTCATCCTTATTATATGTAATAGGCTTACTATCTAGTTGGCCACATGAGCAACTTACCAACTGTATTGTTGGTGGCCAAATAAGGGAAATATCAAGGATTTTCTTTCTTCAGGCATTCTACATGTTAGCTTAGCATCTACCAACCTTCTCCTGTCCTTGGACCTCCTTCCTCAATCTTCCTCCTACTCCCTTTTTCCCTTAACCTTCTGTTCTGACTCTCCATCTATCATAAGTGTTGTCTCCTTATTTCCTCATTGTTGGTTTCCTGTATAGTATAGATGTACTTTTATGTATATCAAATTAATTTGAATATTTTTTTTTCCTTTAATAAAAAAACTAAAGCATGCTGTAATACGTAAATGTCACTTTTGGTTGAGAATGCAAAGTAATGATAATTGTTTTTTTATGAGAAAATAATAAATTATTAACTGCCGAATTCCAAATAAATGTAAAAGCAAAAATCCAAAAGTGACGATATTATTTCTCTTTAAATATTACAAAATCAATATTCTTTGATGAGCTATAACACTATATATTAATGTTAGGGCCGGGAGTCTCGTGATTATCATTAATTTTTGTCCCCACCTAACATTCTCCACTATTTCATTGAAGTAAAATTAAAAAAAAATTAATTGAAGTAATAAAAATAAAAAATTAATATTTAAAACAATCGATTAAGTCTTAGTTCGATTGGTACTAGCATTGTTACCAATATAGTAGGATGTGAATTTAGTCCGCTGAAGCGTATTAATAATTCTAGGTATTATGTCAAAAAAATAATTAATCGAATCTATAATAAGATTATTACTATATATATATATATATATTGATAATATCTTTTAATTTAAATGAAGGTGATAATTTTTAAAATTTTTGAAAGAAAAGAATTATTTATTTATTACACAATACATATAAAATTAAATATAAATATACTCCAGTAATTATTTTTGTAATAAATAAATATTTTAAATATTAATTATGATACATAATTTTAAAAATATTAAATTAATATTTTCATAGCATTCTTTCTCCTAATAATAGAAAGTACGAAAGGCATTATCACTACAATAAATCGTTTGATGTAATGGGTGAAATGATATTGAATAATGAAGGTTGATAAAAGGTTGAGGTCTTGGTTCGGTTTTGTGTTTATTTATTTAAAATTACGATGTGGGGGTTTTTAGCGCGTATGTTATTTGTAGGTTTTGTCTAATTTTTTATTTGTAATGTTAAGGGTGTAGTTAGGGTTAGTAGGTCTCGATTTCTTTAAAATAAAAATTTTTTATTTTGATTTTTAAAATTTTAAAATTTTAAATTAGTAAAATAAAATACATATTACTCTCTAAAATGATAATCATTTGATTTAATTATTTAAAATAATAAATATATAAAATATTTAAATAGTGAAATTATATTTTTACTATCGTAAAAATTACAATTTAATTTTGACCCTAAAATTTTTTATGACTTCGCGTTATGTGTTGTATTGATTGGATTCTATATTGAAATTGATCGAACATGTATTTGTATTTGATTTTATATTTGTACTAATGAAACTTTATAAAATAAATATAATATACTATAATGACAATAATTAAATAAAGATATTTATTTATAAAAAATAAGGTATTTATATTTTTAAAATTTCCTATGTATAAATACATATTTATTCTTTAAAGATGCCCACCATAGACTTAAGAAATTATAATGATAAATGATAATTATTATTAGTATTTTGATATTGAATTACCAAAATGCCCTACCATTCATAAAAATTAGCAGGGTAAAAATGTAAATAAGAATTTGCATGAACCATAATTAATCTCCTAATCTCAGTATTATCAGGCATGAGACAAGTAAAACGACGACGTTACGGCAACGCTAGTATAATCCCTGCAACTCAACGCTTTTAACAGACACCAAGAAGCAGAACCCTTGTCGGAGCTCCGGTTATCACCCATCTTTTTGCCGTCATCGGGAAACATAATTGCCGGATTCCGACGGAACTGCCGACTTTTTATATCTTTAAGCTCCATTTCCGGCGGAAACTTAACACTCCCAAACATGAAAACGTACCACCTTGGCTTAACCACCTTTTTAGGCGAAGAAACCTCGGGTTTAGAGTTTCTCTCCGCCATATCAGACCGATGAAGCTTCGGCTTTTGATAATCCAAAGAACGACTATTCCTAAGAAGAACAGCTCTGTTTTGGGTACGTAACTCGGAAAGTGACTCGGATCGTTTGCGTAAAAGTACATGGCTTCGAGTTTGACTCGGAAAGTATTGTTGTTGTTGTTGTTGTTTCAAAGGAACGAGCTTGCCGCCAAAGATTAAGTAGTCGGCCGGGCACATATCGGAACCCTTTTTTCCGCTGAAGAACTCAAAAAATTCCGGGTCGTACTCGGATGATAATTTCTGGGTTCGGGTAGGCTTTAAATTATGCAAATGATCATTTGTAGGACTGCTTTTGGTATCTAAATATTCTAAAGGAAGATCACAAAGAGAAAGTGCTTCTTCATCTTCTTCATGAAGAACTTGGATACTAGTAGTAATGTCTTCTTCTCCCATTGTTTTTGACTGCTCAAGAGGAAAAAAAAAAAAAAGGCAAAAGCTTTAGAGAGAATGAATTGGTCGGCTAAGGAGATTACTATATATATGAAAAAAATTTATGAATTTTGTTTTTAGTTTAATTGATTCACGTAAGTTGGAAGAGAAGGAAAAGTAAGAGAGATGGGAAAAGTTGTTTGCTTTCAGATGGCTTTTATTGAAGTTGAAATTTAAGGGGTTATTGTCCATATATAGCTTCTGGATGATATTGATAATGTAGGAGTGTATATATATATGACAAAACAAGTGAAGAGGAAAACAAGGATAAACATCTAGAAACTGATTAAAAAACATATAAAAGGATAATAGGAAGCCTAGTAATTTAAGAACTTGATGTTGTTTTGTAGTTTATTATAGAGTAAACTATTAAAATAGTTATTTTATTTACATTAGGTTATATTTTAGTCATTTACATTATCGTATTGTAACATTTTAATCATTGAATTGTTAATTATTGTTAATCGTATAACAGTAGCTGATTTGGTAAGTTAAATCATAATTTCAAACAAAAATTTTAGGTTAATTTATACAATTATCCCCATATTTTTTTCATTTTACCAATTTAATTTTTTCTTTTATATTTTTTAACTTTCTTTTCTTTTTCTTTTATTTTCCATTCTCTTCTGCTTCTCCCTCTCTGTTTTCCTCATTTCTTCATTTCTTTTAATCTAGTTTTTCTATTTTTTTCATTTGTTAAAACTAGTCCCTATACTTTTATTTTTTTGAACAATTTAATTTTTTTTTATTGAGTGAGGCGAGCTTGTGGACTAGTTTTAACAAACGGAAAACATATAAAAACTACGTTAAAAGAAATGAAGAATGGAGAAAAACATAGAAAAATGCAGAAGAGAATGGAAAATAAAAAAAGGAAAAAAATTAAAATACTTAAAATGAAAAAATATAGGGATCGATTATAGAATTTAACCTAAAATTTTCGTTTGAAATAATAATTTAACGTGCCACATCATTTTATTGTTACACCGTTAACGACAATTAACGACTCAATGACTAAAATGTTACAACACGATAAAGTAAGTGATTAAAACGTAACATTTCAAACATAAGTGACTAAAATATAACATGAAACAAACAAAAGTGACTATTTTAATAGTTTACCCTTTATTTATAATGACTCAAAATTCACGGGTGTAAGACCCAATTTTCGCCCGGCCCATACCAAAAAATAAAAAATTAAAAATTAAAAACTATTATTAAAGTCCATCAGTCCATTACAAATAAATTAAAAACCCAAAAAATAAATTATTATTATAAAAGCCCATTATAAAATAAACAGTCTGTTTACAAACCCAATAATTCAGCCCTGTACATTACTAAGCCCAAATTTACAAATCAACAGGCCTAAAGACCCAATCCCAAACCTGGCCCGAATGGCCCAAATGGTTCTGGCAAACAGAAACCCTAAGGGGTTCCAAGGGCAATCTTCGCCAGTATGACCTCCAAGCGCCCACACGTGCGTCGCTCCGCATCGAAGTCGTACACCACGCCATCGCCTCCAAGTAAGATCAAGAAGCATACGACCTTGTACTGCAAAAACAAACGAAAAGCACAAAGAAATGACAAGAAGGAATAGCAAAATTAGGAATTTTTTATTTTGTTTATTTTCGTTTATATAAGCATAGGCCAACAATTGTAAGGGGATTTCTTTCGGATTATTAGGCAAAAAGATAATACAGTAATAGAAAACAGATTCCAAAAGGTTGCTCTTTTAATTTCATCTCTTTTATTGTTTTTTTTATCTTTGAATCGATTGCTGCATATTTTTCTTTCCTTCTTTTCCTATACACGATTTTCGAACAAGAGAATACAAAATACAGAATCAAAATCATTTTTTAAAGGTGATTGCAAACTTTTTAGATCGGTGTTATTTCTATCTAATCATATAAATATACATACAAAAAGAAAACGAAGGGTTCTTACCTGTTGTGGGTATCGATCTAGCCGAGGTTGGCTTCTTCGGTCCAAAAATGGACGGATCCTTGTGGATCTTGTTGGAATTGCAGGAAAGGCGGAGGTGCTGGGCACCGATGAAGCCCATGCGTTGACCGAGGAGACGAAGAGGCTGAAAGTTTGCGAAAAAGGGTTTTGAAATCATTTAAGGGCCCGTGTCGTTTTTTTTTAGTTGGTGAGGAGAGGAATAGTTTTAGATTTTTACTAAGGGGGAAAACAGAGGGGTTAGGGTTTTCATTTCCCTTTTCTTTTTAAAAATGGCTGAGCATTGACTAGTTTAGGGTTCTTTTTTGGTTTTATAAATGGTCTGAAATGGTACCGTTTGGAGTCCGATTCATTGACACCAAAACGGCGCCGTCTTGGCCTATACCCAATAACCCGACCCGATTTCGATTTAGATCTGCGCACTTTCGCATTAGTGGGATATTTGCGCCTTCAATCCTTCTGTTTTTGTATTGTTATTCAATTAGCCTTATTTCATGTTTTCTTTTATTTCTTAATTAATCCCTGTAATGTGTACGCTATTTCATTTTAATCCCAATCCGTGTGCTGCATTTTAATTTTGCGATATTTGTTGATTCAATCCTTCGTCATTTACGTGAAATGCAATCCGATCCTCTATTTTGTTTTAATAATTTTATTCATTTGTAAATCAGTCCTCTAATTTAATTTATCTTTTTTATAAGCTTTAATTTGTGTTTATCACTCTTGTAACCTTTTATAATATTAAATATAGTTATTATCCTGTTTTACATTTAAATATATTTTATTCCTTATGTAAATATTTTTTTTTTATATATATATATATATATATATATATATAAGTATTTATGTATAAAATTTCACCAAAATAATTTCATTTCATGTATATATATTATTATCTTGTAAATAGGTGTCCTTTAAATCTATTTATGTGCATATCTAGTTTCATTTAAAATTACATATGTTTATATTTTTCTTTATCTTAATTTAGTATATACAACTTATCACTTTAAAAGATCGCGTTTTATGGTATATTTCAATTTATATAAATATTTTATATATTATTACTTATATATGTTTTATATATATTTAAACTCCCATGTTATATTTCTTGAAGTTCATTTTGCTTATCATTGATACAATGTGTGGTGATTATTGCTATTATGGGTATTGCATCTTTTAATTAGTAATTATTAATTATTTGTGATTCATTGTTGTAATGTTTGATGTATGGACTGATATATTGCTTTATGTATTAGTATTATATTGTATCCCATGAAAGATGTTGTGTTTTAATGTCATTTCGGTTTTAAGATCACAAGGCAATGCTCGTGTTTAGGGGTTTCGAGAAAATCGTGCTCTAACTTACTAAGTTCCGATTCTCCTTGTTTAAAACCTAGTAACCGAGTATCCTTTCTCTCTTAAATCAAAATGCATGATATTTTAAATAAAAAAAAACTTATTCTCGAGAAGTTGAGATATTGCGCCCTAACTTAATGGGTGTAATATTTTATCATCTCGAGATAAGAATTTCAAAAGAACAAAGGCAATATTCCGTATTCGGGAATTTTGAGAAATAGTACCCTAACTTACTGGGTTGAGATTTTTCATTTGACCCAAATAATTGAATATGCTTCTTATTTTTAAATGTACGAGTATTGAATGTCGAAGGATAAACCTAATTTCGAGAATAAAAGATGTTATGCCCTAACTTACTGAGTATGGTATTTTATTTCTCCGAAATAGGGAGCTTTGGCATCCAATACGGTTTTCGTCCAAATATATATATATATTAAATAAATGGATCGTAATCTAAAATCTTTTCAAATTTTCGGCATTAAGACATTCATTAATCAATTTGGTACCAATTTTGGGCGTTGCGAGGGTCCTAATCCTTCCTCGCGCGTAACCGACTCCCGAGCCTATTTTTTGGATTTCGTAGACCAAAATTATTGTTTTAATAAATTAAAATGTTTTATTAAAATAATCTATCTTAAGGTGATCCGATCACACCTCGAATAAAAGATCGGTGGCGACTCCATGTCCTTATTTTAAAAGTCGATCCCTATTTTTTTCCAAAATTCGATTTAAAAAATGGTTTCGACAGCTTGGCGACTCCGCTGGGGACTAAAAGAGAGTCAAGCTGTAAAATTGATTAATTTTTGTCATTTTTGTCGAAAATCAAAAATTTGATTTGAAGATTACGATCTTTTTATTGCATTCATCTCATTTGATTGTTATGGTTCGAGTCTTGTAAAATACTTTGGCATCAGATTGCATGATCGCTGGGTCATACCTTTAAGTGGGAGTGAGAAACTACTCCTTCGTGAGGTTTTCACCTCCGTGCAGGATAGTGAATCACTTCCGGAATACATCTGTACCTATGTCTTCATGAGATTTTTATCTCCGTGCAGCCATAGGGAAATGTATTCCCCTAAACTGAACTCGATCCATATGAGCTTATAATGGGTAAGGATTGAAGAATCTTCTGGTTCAGGTACCCTCAACTTTAGAACTCAAACCGCATGTAAAAGACTCTAAGAGCTTACCCCAGATAGAGTTGTGATAAATCCTAGTGGTCACCCAATAGGTGCTTGAATGTTTTTTACATATTTTGAACTTCCTTTATATCGTACTAACTGTTTGTTTTATTGCTTTGCATGCATTTTCATATTAGAAAAGGTGTCGATTTAGGTTCGGTTGCTAAATTAGGGAGCTCGACATAGAAAATGACTTTCTTGATAAAATAGAAGACAATACGGATGTCCGTATATTGGTAATCCGCTTTATGTAAAGAGCTTTATTTTCAAATAAGTTTCCTAAATGGAATTGAATCAGAATCGACTCCTTTTGCATTTCATGCATTCACATAGCATTACATCACATGCATTAGATTTCATGAGATGACCCTAATTAGGTGAAATATTTTCAGTTAACCTAGAAGACATGGAACAAAAGTTGGAGAGAATAGAGCAAAGAAAAATACAAATGCAGGAGCAATTGGCGCAAATTCAACGGGATATGCGAGATCAGATGAGTATGATGCGCCAGTTAACTCAATTACTAATCGGAGGGCTTGAAAAAAAGAGTGGCCCAGTGATTGACAGTGTGGATGATGATGAGGACATTGTTTATTTTCCAATGAGTCTCTTAGTCCGACCAGGCGTGTCCCCGCAGGGGGCACCGGTCATTATTGGACCCCAATGTCGATCGATGCCTCAAGATGTTAAATCTCCGATGGGCTCAAGTTTTAACTCGAAGATGATCGAGCCAAACTCGTTGTTCGCGAAACAAAGGAAATGGGAGAGTGGACTTCAAAGGCCCCGAAGAGGAAGGACAGGGATGTGAATAATACAAGTGGGTATAACAAGGGCCATTTGAAGCCGTTTATAGTAAACCAGCCAAAGAAGGCAGTTTTTAGTTATCTGGTCTCCCCAAAAGAAAATCCCAATTCAAGGCCGAACTCAGAGAAACCTCAGTTTACACTTATTCCAACGACGTATAGAGAGTTATACCAGCGCTTGTTTGATATGCATGCTGTGGCCCCTCATTACCTGAAACCAATGCAATCCCCATACCCTAAATGTATGATTCAAATGCTCAATATGAGTACCATGCCGGGATTACAGGACATTCAATAGAAGATTGCCTTGCTTTCAAGAAGCTGGTTGAAAGATTCATCAAAATAGGAGTTATAAGATTCAATGATCCCTCTGGTGCCAAAGATCCGTTACTCAACCATACTGCTAAATGGATAACTATTATGAGTACCATGATGAATGGGGGCATGAGATCAGGTGTACATCAAGGTCAAGCCTCTAGTGCAAAACCTGACACTAGCGGATATGAATATTAATGACGCATCTGAAGAGTGAGCCGGGGAGCAGACTTTTCTAAGCTTCTGCCTTTACGTATTTGAGATGTTTTGAACAATGGAACTGTGAAAGAGGTCCTTGTACTTTTTTAGAGTTAACCTAGAGTAATACTCAAAACATGCTTGTTGCTTTAAGCTCAGAAGCAATAAGAATCTATTTATGAAATGGGTTTGTGTCCAGAATTTTTATTTCAATGAAATGCACCTTTTTAAGTAAATATTTTTTCATTATTTACATTTCATACAGTATATTCTTTCATGTCTTGGAATATTCTTTCATTCTTTATTCATGACTATACCATAAAAATAATCATCCTTAGAATCATTTATTCTTTGGGGTTACCATTGTAACTAGGTACCCAGATATCAATGACAGGAGCGACGTTGTTACTGACTCCCTTTTTGAATGAGATATGTGTCTAAGGGATCTTAGGACTTTGAAGATGACCAAAATTGTCACCTATCTTCTGATTTGTTAATACTGGATGAAAAACAAATCCTACGTCATGAGCCAAGAAAGGAGATGAAGATCAAAGCCTAGCTCAATGCAGAAATAAGATTGCCTACATGTGGGGCATGGACGTTATCAAGCCAATCTCCTCAAAAGCTTCTGGTCAATATTATTCATTTTCGTGGACATCGATTTCTTCACTAAAAGGGTGAGGGTCGCTTCATATGCCAATATTACAAACTCGATGGTCATTTGACTTTAAAAAAAAATACTGACAAAAAAAAATCAAAAAGATCAATATTTAACCGCATAATGTCAAAAGCCTGCGGTCTGTTCAAAGATCAGTTGCCACATCACAGTAAAGGCAGCCAAAAATAAAAACAAAAGATAAAAAAAAAGAGGTCGAGACTTTTAAATATTGGCATACAGAAGTTACTATTTACCCTCTATGTTTGTCAAACATTGGCCAAGACTGTCACCGGGGCAATACATTTCTCATTGGCTTTGCTCATTGAAGTCGAAATTTTGTTGGAGCTGAAATTGGATGAGGCAGAACGCGTTTAATCTCAATGTGATCAATTGAATTTGAAGAGAAAATGTTAAAAGCTATCTATCACAGTCAGATGATACGAGCTCACAATAAAAATGATTCGTCCTAGAAAATTTCATGATAGGGCTTTGAAGAAGATTCTTTCCATGCAAAAGGGATTTCAGAAGAAAGAGGATGTCAAACCGAGAAGGACCTTAGGCAGTAAAGAAGGCCTGTTCTAGGGAAGCATGGATATTGTCTGAGATAGATGACAATGACCTACCCAATCCGGAGAATTCAGATTCAATAAAAAGAATTCAAAAAAAAAAAGAAGAAAAAAAGAGAAAAAAATTTTCATCAAAAAAGAAGAAAGAAAAGGAGAGGCCAAGGTGATAACCCGCAAAGGGCGCTTTGAGATCAAAGGGGATTTGAGTTGAAAACCCAAAAAGGGCGGTTCAAATTTTAATTGAAAGTGGGGTATACAGCAGTCCTACTATGCCTGAATTAATAATGAAGAAGTATGCTATGTCTTGGGGCATCGACAAAGTACTTTAGATCCCCTAAACACATATTGAACTTAAAATGGTCCTCAAGAAGTTGGAACAGAGAAGCTCAGGCTGCGATGTCTGGGGCACCTAGTTTCCATTTTACCCATTTTTAATTTGTTATTTGTGATTATATCATTCTTTTCAAAACATGTTCACAATAAATTTCTTTCTTGATTGCGATTGCTATCTTTGCTTAGCTTATTTGTTTCGAGCTATACTCATAATCAATTTCCTTCTTGTCCATGGTTATGATCTTTTTCAGGCATTTTTCATTGAAATAATGATTAGTGGACTAATAATATTTTCAAAAAATGAGTTTTGAATATTACTCTGGAAACTTTTTGAATAATACGAGAACCTGAAATAAGACTATTGTTTAAAACTCACCAAGTTTAAGGAAGAGTCTAAGTGGAGGCCCGAGGAGTGATCAGTTGATGGAACAAGCTACAGGCCCTACACCCCCGAGTTATAGTAGGATAGATAGAAGCTGATAATACAGATCTCATACCTTTGAATAGAAATGCGATGAATTGAAGAAGAAGCAAATCCTACATTTCAAGGTTGCAGTGGGATAGATGTAAAGAGATTCAGACCCTATATCCCTAAGTCACAATGAGATGAACCACCAAGTTACAAGAGGGCAAATCATTGAGCAAGATATTTGTTTTCTTGGGTTTTCGTCGAAAATACCGGTAGAACAAGATGGCAGTATAGTACATCAGCAATAGAGCCCTGATAAACGATGAACGATGGCACCTTAAACTTTTAAAAAGGGGTTATTCTCATGAAATTCTGCATTCATGCAAAACACACCTATTTAGAGGCATTTGATTCATTCCGATCATTACATCCTAATCTTTGTAAGAAATCATTCTCATGACATTCTGCATTCATACAAATGTCAACCATAAGACACATCTAATTAGGGACATTAGATCTATTCTGATCATTGCATCCTAACCATTTTGCATAAGCATAAGCACGAAACTGATTTTACAGCACAGGTCCACTAAAGGACGTTATCGCAGCATCAGTAAATTTAAAGATCTTGCCTTCCTCAGTGAGGCGGATCGAAGACAGCAGATTTGGAAACCCTGAAGTTACAGGAATAGGTCGAAGCTAAACAATTTTTATCTCTTTGAAGTTCCAGTGGAGTAGGTGGAGGTTACAAATCCTTCCTCCTTGAGTTTACAATAAGGATCAGTTAGTTTTTCTTCAGCAGAGAATGTGGAGGTTGCAAATCTCTTCTCCCTGAATTTTTAGCTCCTCGAAGCTCTAGTGGAGTAGGTGAAAGTTACAAATCCCTCCTCCCTGAGTTTACAATGAGGACTAGTCAGTTTTTCTTCAGCAGAGAAGATGGAGGTTACAAATCTCTTCTCCCTGAATTTTTAGTTCCTCGAAGCTCCAGTGGAGTAGGTGGAGGTTACAAATCCCTCTTTCCTAAGTTTACAATGAGGACCTGTCAGTTTTTCTTCAGCAGAGAAGATGAATGTTACAAATCTCTTCTCCCTAAATTTCTAGCTCCTCGAAGCTCCAGTGGAGTAGGTGGAGGTTACAAATCCCTCCTCCCTGAGTTTACAATGAGGACCAGTCAGTTTTCCTTGAGCAGAGAAGATGGAGTTTACAAATATCTTCTCCCTGAATTTTTAGTTCCTCGAAACTCCAGTAGAGTAGGTGGAGGTTACAAATCCCTCCTCCCTGAGTTTACAATGAGGACCAGTCAGTTTTTCTTCAGCAGAGAAGATGGAGGTTACAAATCTCTTCTCCCTGAATTCCTAGCTCCTCGAAGCTCCAGTGGAGTAGGTGGAGGCTACAAATCCCTCCTCCCTGAGTTTACAACGAGGATCAGACAGTATTTCTCTGAAGTTGTAGAAGCAGATTGAAAGTACTAATTTCCTTGAGTGGATCAAAGCGTTAGGCCCTCAAGATACATGGGATGGAACGAAACTACTCAAGGAGAAAAGATCGAAAGAGGCATGACCGGACAAAATTGGCCCTTTTGAAGTCTTTGCTCTATTCTCGTTACACGACAATGAGCAAAGAGGGGCAGCTGTAAGACCCAATTTTCGTCTGGCCCATACCAAAAACAAAAAATACAAAATTAAAACTATTATTAAAGTCCATCACCCATTACAAATAAATTAAAACCCAAAAACAAATTATTATTATAAAAGTCCATTATAAAATAAGCAATTGCTTACAAACCCAATAATTCAATACAGACATTACTAAGCCCAAATTTACAAATCAACAGGCCAAAAGACCCAATCTCAAACCTGGCCCGAATGGCCCAAATGGTTCTGGCAAACTGAAACCCTAAGGGTTCCAAGGGCAATCTTACGCCATAATGACCTCCAAGCGCCCTACGCGCGTCGCGCCTCGCATCTGCGCCAGACACCACGTCACCGCCTCAACTGCACCAAAGAAGCATACGACCTTGTACTGCAAAACAAACGAAAAGTACAGCAAATGACAGCAAGGAATAGCAGAAATTAAGAATTTTTGTATTTTGTTTATTTTCGGTTATATAAGCATAAGCCAACAATTGTAAGGGGATTTCTTTCGGATTATTAGGCAAAAAGATAATACAGTAATAGAAAACAGATTCCAAAAGGTTGCTCTTTTAATTTTATCTCTTTTATTATTATTTTTTTTATCTTTGAATCAATTGCTACATATTTTTCTTTCCTTCTTTTCCTATACACGATTTTCGAACAAGAAAATAGAGAACACAGAATCAAAATCATTTTTTAAAGGTGATTGCAAACTTTTTAGATCGGTGTTATTTCTATCTAATCATATAAATATACATACAAAAAGAAAACGAAGGGTTCTTACCTGTTGTGGGTGTTGATCTAGCCGAGGTTGGCTTCTTCGGTCCAAAAATGGACGGATCCTTGTGGATCTTTTGGAATTGCAGGAAAGGCGGAGGTGCTGGGCACTGATGAAGCCCATACGTCGACCGAGGAGACGAAGAGGCTGAAAGTTTGCAGAAAAAGGGTTTTGAAATCATTTAAGGGGCCGTGTCGTTTTTTTTAGTTCTTTCTTGAGGAGAGGAATAGTTTTAGATTTTTGCTAAGGGGGAAAACAGAGGGGTTAGGGTTTTCATTTCCCTTTTCTTTTTAAAAATGGCTGAGCATTGACTAGTTTAGGGTTCTTTTTTGGTTTTATAAATCGTCTGAAATGGTACCATTTGGAGTCCGATTCATTGACACCAAAACGGCGCCGTATTGGCCTATACCCAATAACCCGACCCGATTTCAGTTTAGATCCACGCGCTTTCGCATTAGTGGGATATTTGTGCCTTCAATCCTTCTGTTTTTGTATTGTTATTCAATTAGCCTTATTTCATGTTTTCTTTTATTTCTTAATTAATCCCTGTAATGTGTATGCTATTTCATTTTAATCCCAATCCGTGTGCGGCATTTTAATTTTGCGATATTTGTTGATTCAATCCTTCGTTATTTACGTGAAATGCAATCCGATCCTCTATTTTGTTTTAATAATTTTATTCATTTGTAAATCAGTCCTCTAATTTAATTTGTCTTTTTTATAAGCTTTAATTTGTGTTTATCACTCTTGTAACCTTTTATAATATTAAATATAGTTATTATCTTGTTTTACATTTAAATATATTTTATTCCTTATGTAAATATTTTTTCATTATATATATATAAGTATTTATGTATAAAATTTCACCAAAATAATTTCATTTCATGTATATATATTATTATCTTGTAAATAGGTGTCCCTTTAAATCTATTTATGTGCATATCTAGTTTCATTTAAAATTACATATGTTTATATTTTTCTTTATCTTAATTTAGTATATACAACTTATCACTTTAAAAGATCGCGTTTTATGGTATATTTCAATTTATATAAATATTTTATATATTATTACTTATATATGTTTTATATATATTTAAACTCCCATGTTATATTTCTTGAAGTTCATTTTGCTTATCATTGATACAATGTGTGGTGATTATTGCTATTATGGGTATTGCATCTTTTAATTAGTAATTATTAATTATTTGTGATTCATTGTTGTAATGTTTGATGTATGGACTGATATATTGCTTTATGTATTAGTATTATATTGTATCCCATGAAAGATGTTGTGTTTTAATGTCATTTCGGTTTTAAGATCACAATGCAATGCTCGTGTTTAGGGGTTTCGAGAAAATCGTGCTCTAACTTACTGAGTTCCGATTCTCCTCGTTTAAAACCTAGTAACCGAGTATCATTTCTCTCTTAAATCAAAATGCATGATATTTTAAATAAAAAAAAAACTTATTCTAGAAGTTGAGATATTGCGCCTAACTTCATCGGGTGTGATATTTTATCATCTCGAGATAAGAATTTCAAAAGAACAAAGGCAATATTTCGTATTCGGAATTTTGAGAAATAGTGCCCTAACTTCTTGAGTTGCGATTTTCATTTGACCCAAATAATTGAATATGCTTCTTATTTTTAAATGTACGAGTATTGAATGTCGAAGGATAAACCTAATTTCGAGAATAAATGATGTTATGCCCTAACTTACTGAGTATGGCATTTTATTTCTCCGAAATAGGGAGCTTTGGCATCCAATACAGTTTTAAATCAAATATATATATATTAAATAAATGGATCGTAATCTAAAATCTTTTCAAATTTTTGCCATTAAGACATTCATTAATCAATTTGGTACCAATTTTGGGCGTTGCGAGGGTGCTAATCCTTCCTCACGCGTAACCGACTCCCGAGCCTGTTTTCTGGATTTCGTAGACCAAAATTATTGTTTTAATAAATCAAAATATTTTATTAAAATAATCTATCTTAAGGTGATCCGATCACACCTCGAATAAAAGATCGGTGGCGACTCCATGTCCTTATTTTAAAAGTCGATCCCCGTTTTTTCCAAAATTCGATTTAAAAAATGGTTTTGACAGCTTGGCGACTTCGCTGGGGACTGAAAGAGAGTCAAGCCGTAAAATTGATTAATTTTTGTCATTTTGTCGAAAACCAAAAATTTGATTTGAAGATTACGATCCTTTTATTGCATTCATCTCATTTGATTGTTATGGTTCGAGTCTTGTAAAATACTTTGGCATCAGATTGCATGACCGCTGGGTCATACCTTTAAGTGGGAGTGAGAAACTACTCCTTTGTGAGGTTTTCACCTCCGTGCAGGATAGTGAATCACTTTCGGAATACATCTGTACCTATGTCTTCGTGAGATTTTTATCTCCGTGCAGCCATAGGGAAATGTATTCCCCTAAACTGAACTCGATCCATATGAGCCTATAATGGGTAATGATTGAGGAATCTGCTGGTTCAGGTACCTTCAACTTTAGAACTCAAACCGCATGTAAAAGACTCTAAGAGCTTACCCCAGATAGAGTTGTGATAAACCCTGGTGGTCACCCAATAGGTGCTTGAATGTTTTTTACATGCTTTGAACTTCCTTTATGTCGTACTAACCGTTTGTTTTATTGCTTTGCATGCATTTTCATATTAAAAAAGGTGTCGATTTAGGTTCGGTTGCTAAATTAGGGAGCTCGACATAGAAAATAACTTTCTTGATAAAATAGAAGACAATACGGATGTCCGTATATTGGTAATTCGCTTTATGTAAAGAGCTTTATTTTCAAATAAGTTTCCTAAATGGAATTGAATCAGAATCGACTCCTTTTGCATTTCATGCATTCACATAGCATTACATCACATGCATTAGATTTTATGAGATGACACTGATTAGGCAAAATATTTTCAGTTAACCTAGAAGACATGGAACAAAGGTTGGAGAGAATAGAGCAAAGACAAATACAAATGCAGGAGCAATTGGCACAAATTCAATGGGATATGCTAGATCAGATGAGTATGATGCGCCAGTTAACTCAATTACTAATCGGAGGGCTTGAAAAAAAGAGTGGCCCAGTGATCGACAGTGTGGATGATGATGAGGACATTGTTTATTTTCCAATGAGTCTCTCAGTCCGACCAGGCGTGTCCCCGCAGGGGGCACCAGTCATTAGTGGACCCCAATGTCAGACTGATGCCTCGGCACTGTTAAATCTCCCAATGGGCTCAAGTTTTAACCCGAAGGATGATCGAGCCAAACCTGTTGTTTTGGCAGAAACAAAGGAAATGGGAGAGTGGACTTCAAAGGCCCCGAAGAGGAAGGACAGGGATGTGAATAATACAAGTGGGTATAACAAGGGCCATTTGAAGCCGTTTATAGTAAACCAGCCAAAGAAGGCAGTTTTTAGTTATCTGGTCTCCCCAAAAGAAAATCCCAATTCAAGGCCGAACTCAGAGAAACCTCAGTTTACACTTATTCTAACGACGTATAGAGAGTTATACCAACGCTTGTTTGATATGCATGCTGTGGCCCCTCATTACCTGAAACCAATGTAATCCCCATACCCTAAATGGTATGATTTGAATGCTCAATATGAGTACCATGCCGGGATTACAGGACATTCAATAGAAGATTGTCTTGCTTTCAAGAAGCTGGTTGAAAGATTCATCAAAATAAAAGTTATAAGATTCAATGATCCCTCTGGTGCCAAGGATCCGTTACTCAACCATACTGCTAAAGGGATAACTATTATGAGTACCATGATGAATGGGGGCATGAGATCAGGAGTACATCAAGGTCAGGCCTCTAGTGCAAAACCTGACACTGGCGGATATGAATATTAATGACGCATCTGAAGAGTGAGCCGGGGAGCAGACTTTTCTAAACTTCTACCTTTACGTATTTGAGATGTTTTAAACAATGGAACTGTAAAAGAGGTCCTTGTACTTTTTTAGAGTTAACCTAGAGTAATACTCAAGACATGCTTGTTGCTTTAAGCTTAGAAGCAATAAGAATCTTTTTATGAAATGGGTTTGTGTCTAGAATTTTTATTTCAATTAAATGCACCTTTTTAAGTAAATATTTTTTCATTATTTACATTTCATACAGTACATTCTTTCATGTCTTGGAATATTCTTTCATTCTTTATTCATGACCATACCATAAAAATAATCATCCTTAGAATCATTTATTCTTTGGGGTTACCATTGTAACTAGGTACCCAGATATCAATGACAGGAGCGACGTTGTTACTGACTCCCTTTTTGAATGAGATATGTGTCTAAGAGATCTTAGGACTTTGAAGATGACCAAAATTGTCACCTATCTTCTGATTTGTTAATACTGGATGAAAAACAAATCCTACGTCGTGAGCCAAGAAAGGAGATAAAGATCAAAGCCTAGCTCAATGCAGAAATAAGATTGCCTACATGTGGGGCATGGACGTTATCAAGCCAATCTCCTCAAAAGCTTCTGGTCAATATTATTCATTTTCGTGGACATCGATTTCTTCACTAAAAGGGTGAGGGTCGCTTCATATGCCAATATTACAAAGTCGATGGTCATTTGACTTTAAAAAAAAAAAGAATACTGACAAAAAAAATGTCAAAAAGATCAACATTTAATCGCACAATGTCAAAAGTCTGCGGTCTGTTCAAAGATCCGTTGCCACATCACAGTAAAGGCAGCCAAAAATAAAAACAAAAGATAAAAAAAAAGAGGTCGAGACTTTTAAATATTGGCATACAGAAGTTACTATTTACCCTCTATACTTGTTAAACATTGGCCAAGACTGTCACCGGGGCAATACATTTCTCATTGGCTTTGCCCATTGAAGTCGAAATTTTGTTGAAGCTGAAATTGGATGAGGCAGAACGCGTTTAATCTCAATGTGATCAATTGAATTTGAAGAGAAAATGTTAAAAGCTATCTATCACGATCAGATGATGTGAGCTCACAACAAAAATGATTCGTCCTAGAAAATTTCATGATAGGGCTTTGAAGAAGATTCTTTCCCATGCAAAAGGGATTTCAGAAGAAAGAGGATGTCAAAACGAGAAGGACCTTAGGCAGTAAAGAAGGCCTGTTCTAGGGAAGCATGAATATTGTCTGAGATAGATGATAATGACCTTCCCAATCAGGAGAATTCAGATTCAATAAAAAGAATTCAAAAAAAAAAGAAGAAAAAAAGGAAAAAAAGAAAAAAAGAAATTTTCAGCAAAAAAGAAGAAAGAAAAGGAGAGGCCAAGGTGAAAACCCGCAAAGGGCGCTTTGAGATCAAAGGGGATTTGAGTTGAAAACCCAAAAAGGGCGGTTCAAATTTTAATTGAAAGTGGGGTATACAGCAGTCCTACTATGCCTGAATTAACAATGAAGAAGTATGCTATGTCTTGGGGCATCGACAAAGTACTTCATATCCCCTAAACACATATAGAACTTAAAATGGTCCTCAAGAAGTTGGAACAGAAAAGTTCAGGCTGCGATGTCTGGGGCACCTAGTTTCCATTTTACCTATTTTTAATTTGTTATTTGTGATTATATCATTCTTTTCAAAATATGTTCACAATAAATTTCTTTGTTGATTGCGATTACTATCTTTGCTTAGCTTATTTGTTTCGAGCTATGCTCCTAATCAATTTCCTTCTTGTCCATGGTTATGATCTTTTTCAGGCATTTTTCATTGAAATAATGATTAGTGGACTAATAATATTTTCATAAAATGAGTTTTGAATATTACTCTGGAAACTCTTTGAATAATACAGGAACCTGAAATAAGACTATTGTTTAAAACTCACCAAGTTTAAGGAAGAGTCTAAGTGGAGGCCCGAGGAGTGATCAGTTGATGGAACAAGCTACAGGCCCTACACCCCCGAGTTATAGTAGGATAGATAGAAGCTGATAATACAGATCCCATACCTTTGAATAGAAATGTGATGAATTGAAGAAAAAGCAAATCCTACATTTCAAGGTTGCAGTGGGATAGATGTGAAGAGATTCAGACCCTATATCCCTAAGTCACAATGAGATGAACCCTGAAGTTACAGTAGGGCAAATCTGTTGAGCAAGATATTTGTTTTCTTGGGTTTTCTGTCGAAAATACCAGCCGAACAAGATGGCAGTATAGTACATCAGCAATAGAGCCCTGATAAACGATGAACGATGGCACCTTAAACTTTTAAAAAGGGGTCATTCTCATGAAATTTTGCATTCATGCAAAACACACCTATTTAGGGGCATTTGATTCATTCCGATCATTGCATCCTAATCTTTGTAAGAAATCATTCTCATGACATTCTGCATTCATACAAATGTCATCCATAAGACACATCTAGTTAGGGACATTAGATTCATTCTGATCATTGCATCCTAACCATTTTGCATAAGCATAAGCACGAAATTGATTTTACAGCACAGGTCCACTAAAGGACGTTATCGCAGCATCAGTAAATTCAAAGATCTTGCCTTCTTCAGCGAGGCGGATCGAAGACAGCAGATTTGGAAACCCTGAAGTTACAAGAACAGGTCGAAGCGAAACAATTTTTATCTCCTCGAAGTTTCAGTAGAGTAGGTGGAGGTTATAAATCCCTCCTCCCTGAGTTTACAATAAGGACCAGTTAGTTTTTCTTCAGCAGAGAATATGGAGGTTACAAATCTCTTCTCCCTGAATTTTTAGCTCCTCGAAGCTCCAGTGGAGTAGGTGAAGGTTACAAATCCCTCCTTCCTGAGTTTACAATGAGGACTAGTCAATTTTTCTTCAGCAGAGAAGATGGAGGTTACAAATCTCTTCTCCCTGAATTTTTAGTTCCTCGAAGCTCCAGTGGAGTAGGTGGAGGTTACAAATCCCTCTTTCCTGAGTTTGCAATAAGGACCAGTCAGTTTTTCTTCAGCAGAGAAGATGGAGGTTACAAATCTCTTCTCCCTGAATTTCTAGCTCCTCGAAGCTCCAGTGGAGTAGGTGGAGGTTACACATCCCTCCTCCCTGAGTTTACAATGAGGACCAGTCAGTTTTTCATCAGCAGAGAAGATGGAGTTTACAAATCTCTTCTCCCTGAATTTTTAGTTCCTCGAAGCTCCAGTGGAATAGGTGGAGGTTACAAATCCCTCCTCCCTGAGTTTACAATGAGGACCAGTCAATTTTTTTTCAGCAGAGAAGATGGAGGTTACAAATCTCTTCTCCCTGAATTCCTAGCTCCTCGAAGCTCCAGTGGAGTAGGTGGAGGCTACAAACCCCTCCTCCCTGAGTTTACAACGAGGATCAGGCAGTATTTCTCTGAAGTTGTAGAAGCAGATTGAAAGTACTAATTTCCTTGAGTGGATCAAAGCGTTAGACCCCTGAAGATGCAGCGGGATGGAACGAAACTACTAGAAGGAGAAAAGCACTGAAAGAGGCATGACCGGACAAAATTGGCCCTTTTTGAAGTCTTTGCTCTATTCTCGTTACACGACAATGAGCAAAGAGGGACAGCTGTAAGACCCAATTTTCGCCCGGCCCATACCAAAAACAAAAAATACAAAATTAAAAACTATTATTAAAGTCCATCAGTCCATTACAAATAAATTAAAAACCCAAAAAACAAATTATTATTATAAAAGTCCATTATAAAATAATAAATTAGTTTACAAACCCAATAATTCAAATACAGACATTACTAAGCCCAAATTTACAAATCAACAGCAAAAGACCCAATCCCAAACTCCGCCCGAATGGCCCAAATGGTTCTGCAAATGAAACCCTAAGGGTTCCAAGGGCAATCTTTGCATACAATGACCTCCAAGCGCCCCCACGTGCGTCGCGCCTCCGTCTGCAGACAGACACCACGTCACCGCCTCCAGCGCACCAGCAAGCATACGACCTTGTACCTACAAAAACAAATGAAAAGTACAGCAAATGACAGCAAGGAATAGCAGAAATTAAGAATTTTTGTATTTTGTTTATTTTCAGTTATATAAGCATAGGCCAACAATTGTAAGGGGATTTCTTTCGGATTATTAGGCAAAAAGATAATACAGTAATAGAAAACAGATTCCAAAAGGTTGCTCTTTTAATTTTATCTCTTTTATTGTTTTTTTTATCTTTGAATCGATTGCTGCATATTTTTCTTTCCTTCTTTTCCTATACACGATTTTCGAACAAGAGAATAGAGAATACAGAATCAAAATTATTTTTTAAAGGTGATTGCAAACTTTTTAGATCGGTGTTATTTCTATCTAATCATATAAATATACATACAAAAAGAAAACGAAGGGTTCTTACCTGTTGTGGGTGTCGATCTAGCCGAGGTTGGCTTCTTCGGTCCAAAAATGGACGGATCCTTGTGGATCTTGTTGGAATTGCAGGAAAGGCGGAGGTGCTGGGCACCGATGAAGCCCATACGTCGACCGAGGAGACAAAGAGGCTGAAAGTTTGCAGAAAAAGGGTTTTGAAATCTGTTTAAGGGGCCTGTGTCGTTTTTTTTTTTCTTGGTGAGGAGAGGAATAGTTTTAGATTTTTGCTAAGGGGGAAAACAGAGGGGTTAGGGTTTTCATTTCCCTTTTCTTTTTAAAAATGGCTGAGCATTGACTAGTTTAGGGTTCTTTTTTGGTTTTATAAATGGTCTAAAATGGTACCGTTTGGAGTCCGATTCATTGACACCAAAAGCGGCGTAGTATTGGCCTATACCCAATAACTTGACCGATTTGGTTTAGATCATGGCGCTTTCGCATTAGTGGGATATTTGCGCCTTCAATCCTTCTGTTTTTGTATTGTTATTCAATTAGCCTTATTTCATGTTTTCTTTTATTTCTTAATTAATCCCTGTAATGTGTATGCTATTTCATTTTAATCCCAATCCGTGTGCGGCATTTTAATTTTGCGATATTTGTTGATTCAATCCTTCGTTATTTACGTGAAATGCAATCCGATCCTCTATTTTGTTTTAATAATTTTATTCATTTGTAAATCAGTCCTCTAATTTAATTTGTCTTTTTTATAAGCTTTAATTTGTGTTTATCACTCTTGTAACCTTTTATAGTTTTAAATATAGTTATTATCTTGTTTTACATTTAAATATATTTTATTCCTTATGTAAATATTTTTTTCATTATTATTATTATTATATATATATAAGTATTTATGTATAAAATTTCACCAAAATAATTTCATTTCATGTATATATATTATTATCTTGTAAATAGGTGTCCCTTTAAATCTATTTATGTGCATATCTAGTTTCATTTAAATTGCATATGTTTATATTTTCTTTATCTTAATTTAGTATATACAACTTATCACTTTAAAAGATCGCGTTTTATGGTATATTTCAATTTATATAAATATTTTATATATTATTACTTATATATGTTTTATATATGTTTAAACTCCCATGTTATATTTCTTGAAGTTCATTTTGCTTATCATTGATACAATGTGTGGTGATTATTGCTATTATGGGTATTGCATCTTTTAATTAGTAATTATTAATTATTTGTGATTCATTGTTGTAATGTTTGATGTATGGACTGATATATTGCTTTATGTATTAGTATTATATTGTATCCCATGAAAGATGTTGTGTTTTAATGTCATTTCGGTTTTAAGATCACAAGGCAATGCTCGTGTTTAGGGGTTTCGAGAAAATCGTGCTCTAACTATCGAGTTAGATTCTCCTATTTTAAAACCTAGTAACCGAGTATCCTTTCTCTCTTAAATCAAAATGCATGATATTTTAAATAAAAAAAAACTTATTCTCGAGAAGTTGAGATATTGCGCCCTAACTTACTGGGTGTGATATTTTATCATCTCGAGATAAGAATTTCAAAAGAACAAAGGCAATATTCTGTATACGGGAATTTTGAGAAATAGTGCCCTAACTTACTGGGTTGCGATTTTTCATTTGACCCAAATAATTGAATATCCTTCTTATTTTTAAATGTACGAGTATTGAATGTCGAAGGATAAACCTAATTTCGAGAATAAAAGATGTTATGCCCTAACTTACTGAGTATGGCATTTTATTTCTCCGAAATAGGAAGCTTTGGCATCCAATATGGTTTTCGTCCAAATATATATATTAAATAAATGGATCGTAATCTAAAATCTTTTCAAATTTTCAGCATTAAGATATTCATTAATCAATTTGGTACCAATTTTGGGCGTTGCGAGGGTACTAATCCTTCCTCATGCAGAATCGACTCGAAAACTTTTTTTTGGATTTCGTAGACCAAAATTATTGTTTTAATAAATCAAAATGTTTTATTAAAATAATCTATCTTAAGGTGATCCGATCACACCTCGAATAAAAGATCGGTGGCGACTCCATGTCCATATTTTAAAAGTCGATCCCCGTTTTTCCCAAAATTCGATTTAAAAAATAGTTTCGACAACAGGCATCGAAAAAGTGCATTATCGGGCCTCCATTTTAATAAACCAAATTCGTAAATAATTATTAGAAATATTTATGAGTCTAGTAGTGCGTTTAATTAGGCTTTAATTAGGTGAATTTAGCTTAATGAGGAGAAATTAGGAAAGAAGGACTAAATTGAATAAAGGGTAAAAATTTAATTATAAATTAAAATAAAATAAAGGGGATTAAATAGGGAATTATGCCTATTTCATTAGGTGAGGCCGCAAGTGAGAAGAAAATCTAAGATTTTTCTTAGATTGTATATTATATATAAATATTATCATGGTTTTATATTAAAATTATTATTATTACTAAATAAATTAAAATAGTGACAAATGTATGGTAATGATAATAAACATGTGTAAAATATATGAAAATATACTTGTAATATATTTGTATATTTTCTTAAATAATAAGTAAATGATATTTATTAATTATTATTATATTATGAAATAAAATAAATAAAGAAAAATATAAGGTGATGATAAAATACACGTGTGTTAATTAAAATATGTATATTTGTAATATATGTATTTAATTTATTTATTATTTAAGTAATAGATATTTATTATAATTATATATTATATTATTGTTAAATTAATAAACAAATATAATACAAAGAAAGTAAAAAGGACTAATGAGATTTTTAAGTTTAATAAATAATAAAGATATTTATTATGTTTTGTTGTATATTATATATTATATTATTATTATTATATTTTATATATATAGTAAAGTAAAGAAAGAAAACAAAGAAATTAAAACAACAGAATAGCAGGGACGAAATAGAGAGAAAGAAGAAAGAAAAAAAAAGAATTTAGGGTTTTAAGGTTCAAATTCAAATTGGTAAGTCAATTTAAGTCCTTTTCTTGTAATTTTTAGTTTTTATGAACCTAGAACAAAATATTATTAAGTATATGCTGAAAATTTTGGAAGTTATTAGATTTTTAGACATTAATTTTGCTAGGTAAAAGTGTGAATTAGAAATTGAATTAATAAAATTTCTAATTAGAATTGGGAGATGTATTAAATTGTAAAATAAGTTATAAATGTTATATAATAAGGACTAAATTGCAAGAATTTTGAAATTAGGAATTTATGATAAAAATTAGATAGTTAAGTTTAAGTTTAGTTGAAATTTGAGTGGAAATGAGGTATGAATTGAGATGGAAAAATAAATGAATTTAGTTAGGGATTAAATTGAAATTGAGATGAAAGTAGAATTGAAATTCAAGTATTAGATGAAAAAGTAATAATATATGAAAATTATCTTAATTTTTAGTAGCTAATATCGCACATGAGGCATCCGCGAAGAAAGGAAAAGAAAAAGTGGACAAAGAGTAAAAACGAGAAATCACGGTTTGTATTACTATAATTCAAATCTATTTATTATTAATTGTTATATTTTAATTAAAATGCATGGTAAGTAAAACTAGGTAAGCAATTGAGATGATAATAATGATTTGAATGAAATTGATTAAAAATGTTTATGGGTATTGAAATTGAGCGTGAACAAATTAAAATTAAAAGTGAAATTGAATTATGAAAATTTGTAAGTATTTGAAACGTATATTGATTGAAAAGTAATTAGTAATTTGAATTTGATTGGAAAATGAATTAAAAATATGAATTAAATAAAAGTGAATTAAATTATGAACATTTGTGAATATGTGAATTGTGTATTGATTGAAAAGTGGTTTGAATTGAATCGAAGTATGATTATATGTGAATATCTGAAATATGTATTGGTATTGAATTGTATATTGATTAGAAAGTGAAAAGGTGAACTTGAGTTGAATTGTGATTGAATTGAAACTGAATTCGAAGTAGAAAAATGATTTGAATACCCTATTAACTAGTCGGGCTGAGTCGGATATAGTTGGCATGCCATAGGATTGGAAAAGTACGGGAATTTATCGGCTTTGCCGATCGGCACTATATATGTCGTATTAGGCACCACGTGTGTCGTTTCAGGCACTTTATGTGTCGCATATTGCTTCTGATATATTGATCAGGTACTGAGTACCATTTTAGGCACAATGTGCCGTACTGGTGTGTTTGGTTGGAATCCGTGTATCCGTCAAGGTCCGGGTTTGTTAATAGGGTGAATAACTAAAACGAAAAACTTAAATAAATTTGATTGATCGTACTATTAAAAATATAATAAAAAAATTATAAGTTGAATTGTGAATTGAATTGAGACGTGAGATTTGAAGCATGAACTTAAGGTTCATGAATTTGTTAAAATATCGAAATAAGAAGTGAAAATAGAATGAATTTGGAAATAATGAAATAGTGTATGCGTTAATTGAATATAATCATATGAATTAATTATAATTATTTTATTGAAAAATGTTGGTTTAAATAATTATTGAAAGACTAATGTTGCAAGGTTTTAGATATGAAATAGAGTAAGTCATTGAATTGAGATATAGAAATGAAATAATAATTTTGTGAAATGGTTATTGATGAAATGCATGAAATGAATATTGATATAGCAAGAAGATATATAAATTAAAATAAAGAAAAGCTATTTAAGATACATATTACTAAGAAAATTTAAAGTTTTAAATGCATGAATGATTTACTGAAAGTAAAATAGTGGTAAGATTAATTGTTCATATTTATTGTTTTTACTTTAAGTATTTGAATTATAGTAATACCATTGGGTGTATGCTCAACGTAAGATTTATTTTCTTGTGCAGATTAGGTACATAAATTTTGAAGAGTTGTATTTAAGATTACGAGTCTTCATCTCATCACGTCTTCAAGTAACAAGAGGGTACGTTTTAAAATTTTGAATAGGATGACATGTACTTAGGAAAAATCAAGTATGTTCCAAGTAGTAGTAAGGACTAAATTATAAATCATTTCAATTTATTATTTGTCCGTTTTTATGTTCTAATATATTAGTGATTAGCCAAGAATTATTTTGGCACCAAATGTAATATTCTTATATCAGGTTCATTGAGTCGAACATGGTATAGGGGTGTTACATTATTATACCTTAAAAATTCAAGTTTTTGTTTTGGTTATTTAATTTCAAAAAGTTATAAAATAGTCATTAAATTATTTGAAAGTTTTTAATTAAATTATTGATCAATGTTTTTATTTAAATTATTGAGTTGTTATTTTTTTTTTGAAAAAAAGTCCAACTAGTGAGTTTCACGCAACAATTTGACGATCATATAGTGGACTAATCACATCGACCAGTAGAATAACATACCTTAAGTCTAAATTGATATGATGGTCAATGTCGAAAATTGAAAGAATAAAGTTATTTAGAGTTTAATTTTTAAATTTATGATTATTTCTTAAAAAAAAACTAAACTATAAAAAAATAAAAAAAAAACTTTCATTTAATGCAAACAATACAAATAAATAATACTAAACAAAATTTTGAATAATTGAAGTTTGCTAACAACGTCTCTTGTAAAGCCCCATGGGCAATAAGCCGTGGATGGTACGCTCTTTGTGTTTGTGGTGTGGGGGAGATTGATTCTCAAAGCTTTCACCTTCGTCATCAAGAAAGTTGACATGACGTATAACCGTTGTTTGGCTTTTAAGAGTAGGCTTGCATGAGCGGTTGATATTTTAGCACGTTTGCTAAACTATGCTCCATGTTTCCTTCTAATTCTCTTCCTCAAATGGATTTGACTTGTGGAATTATACTTTGTATCATGCGTTGAGGGATTAGTTTACGTACTTTAATTTAATAATTCTAGATTTTGTATTATTCAAATTTTAAAATATCAATTTGATTTAAAGAATAAATTTAATAAATCACAGTTAAATATGTCTATCAATTTCCTGCCCATAAAATCTTTTTAAATTTTAAAATTTAAGCCTCACCTTAAATGATAAAAATCATAAAATTTATCAGATAAGATTTTGAAAAACAATTATTTAACGAATACCATTAAAAGTGATAAGATTAACGACAAAATTAGACTCCAAGTACTAAACTTTCTCTACAGAAATACTCTTATTGTTGTTCATACAATTTACATTTACGCTAACGAAAAAACTACACTATACATTGCATTCTCTCTTTTTGTTTTTTTCAAAATAAAAAAAAAAAAAAGAAGAGAAATTTCACAGGGTTGATTTAGGTCCCCTTAACAATAAAATTCATGTTGGTCGAAGTCAATTTTCAGAAGCAGCAATAAATGCAATATGTGAAATGTCAAAATACCAATTCTCCGCAACCGCAACAATGAAAGCAATCTCTTAAAAAAGATTCCAAACTTGAAACTATCCATTCAGAAGAATAAAAGAAAGTTACAACGTAAGAATAACAGCAACATTTGGTTGTAATTTTGAACCTTCCTTGGCCAGTTCATACAATGTAAAAACTAAAAAACTAAACCAATGAAATGAGAATCCATTGCTATACCCCCTAATACTCTTAATTATATTGTCATACATAAATTACATGAATCAAGAATTAAAAAAAATCCTTCATATTGCAATGCAAGAGTTAAAAAAGAATCATTAATTTCCACCCCCTTTTTAAAAGGTGATGTTCTCTTCAAGCTTATTTTGGCCCATACAATATGGCGTCCGCTTGTGTATTATATATAATATATATAAAGCCATTTCTTTTCTTTCTGCATTTTCATGGTGTAGTCAGTTACCATACATCACGCAGATACCTGCCGGTCGTATGCAGATTTTTCACCATGCTCTCAGCCTTTGAGCTGTCTAGACATCCCTGAAATCAACGAAACAACAGATATGAAACAGAAATGGAATAGCAGTGAATAGAAGAAAAGATGGTGGGGACACTCAGGCCCTATGTTAATGAGACTTTTGGGAGCGCCATCAAATGATAATCAAATCTCAACGATAAAGGAAAAACTTTCTAGCATTGGAATATAAAATTCCAAAAGTTGTAGTGACCTATTTTTGGTCAAATTGCCTTCTAAACTGGCGGCTGGTAATTATTAATATCAGCAATTATATAGTCTAGAATACATGTGAAAGGAACATACCTGCTCTTGCAAAATAGTGAGTAGGGTTCGATGCACGTCTCTAGTCATGCCCTTGGCATCACCACACACATATAGGTAACCTCCTTCAGAAATCATGTTCCAGATGTCCGAGGCCTGGAAAGAAGGCAGAAATGTGCTTAGAACTTGAAATCAAGGGTACTACAAAGAACTGAAATGCACAAATCATCAAAAACAAAGGTAGGCAAAATATACACCTTCTCCATCATTTTATGTTGCACATATTCCTTGGTAGGTCCCTCGCGTGAAAAAGCAACCACAAGCTCAGAAAGTGCACCACTGTTGACAAAGTTGTTGAGCTCATCTTCGTAAATGTAATCCTGGACAAAAAATGTGTACCAATTTAAAACTTGTGTTTAATTACAAATGTATACCTACACCCACCAGCACTGGAGATAAAACTTATTGTAGGACTTGAAAGTGCATGACTTACCATTTTCCGGTTCCTGCAGCCAAAGAACAATACAGATGGACCCAGATCAGCTCCAGCTTCTTTAAGGGCAAGTCTTTCCTGAAAGGGAAAATATAAATAATTAGTTTTATAATATTCACTCACCATCATGAACATTGAGAAGGTAATAGAACTTACCTGAAGGAATCCCCTGAAAGGAGCCAATCCAGTACCAGGGCCAATCATAATAATTGGCACTTTAGTGTTTGAAGGAAGTTTAAAGTTTGATTGCCTGACAAAAATAGGTGCCCAGCTGCAGTCATGGCTATTGTCCAATGGTGTGGAATTCTGAAAAGGGGGCAAATGTGGGATAAAGATTATATAAACACTATTATCCAATGAAAAGATATGTAAAATACAACAGGGAGGTGTAATAAGAAGAGAGGAGAAAATGGATGCTAATGAGTTAGCACATTGCAACCAGGAATCATGTATCTCCACAAAAATGCCATTTAAGCAAAGGCTGGCTTCTCCTAACTATGTAAAAGAGAAAAAGGAAACATGAACTTAATACCTTCATCCAAGTTGAACAAACTCCTTTGTGAATACGACCTGTTGGTGTTTTCTCATAAACCAATGCACAAGTTACATGAATCCTAGATGGTGCCATCCTGTAAAACACAATTGTAGATGGTAAATATGTCCATGTACATTTGAAAATATTAGAGCTAGAACATAAACATGAAATTAAAGATGATAGAAGTCTCCTAAAAGAGAGAATTACATGCCAGTGACATAATTGCCTACTACATATTTTTCAACCTTTTGGAAGGTTTCTTGTTGCTAAAAAAATGCTGAAATAGATGGCTGTGGAATCATTTCTACAAGAGGGTAAACTCTTAACACTCAACTGACCAGGAAATGAGGAATCAGGACTCCAAAATGGTGTTTTTCCTCTTGCAAAACTACTTGCCAAAGAGAGAGAAGATAAGAAAAGAGGATTACCTTGGTGAGGATGAGATAGAATAGTATCTAGGCTGCAACCGTGGGGCAATGGCTGCAAAAAAGACGCCAAGTGGAGGCTTGGCAGAAGGAAATTCAGCCATGACCTCAAGGAGGCTTCTCTGACTTGCACCCATCCATTGTGCATATTCATCCTGGATAAATACCAGGAGCATTAGTTTACAAATAAGCCACAAATGGGGAAACCAAACTATAATATAAGTTCACTCTTAGAACCTTTCCAGCTGGCGATGCAAGGTGTCTTAGTCGATCAGCCTCAGTGGGATCAGAGGCATGAGCAGCCAGAGCAAGTAAAGCAGACTGGAAGATGCATGCATTAAGAATTAGCTTCTTTATTCAAAGAAAAAAAGACAGAGAAGAGTCCATGACATCTTGAGAACAACAAAATGATCTAACCTTTTTTGGTGAGCTCAAAAGATCAGCATATCGTGCCAGTGCTGTCCTTAGAGTGCAAGGTGGGAAAGGAGGAGGCAAAGAACTTCCACCAAGCGAAGTGCCATCCTCTTTATCAGTATGAACAGAGAAATAGGTGTCTGGGGATAGCCCCAACAATCTCAATGCTTCCTCTACAACTTCGTCCAGATTCTCGCAGTAAACACCTACATGATCACCTGTTTCATATCTGAAAAGGAAGACAATTATGAGCTGGTGAAGTTCTCTATTATCTAGCATCTAGTTTTAAGATAAGGACAAGAGAGGAAAGGTCATCATAATTGGAAAAAGGGAAAAAAAAAAAAAAAACACTTAGCAATACAGAACAAAATATTTAGGAAAGTAGTAACTTACGAAAGTCCAGTGCCAGTAATATCAAATTCAAGATGGGTGCAAGAACGATCAGATGCAGGAGTATGAAGCTCCTTCCTCACAGCCACATTAGACCTTCAAGTTAGAAACAAAAAACCATGTTAGATATCATCAAAGAAGAACACTAAAAAAATGGCCACCAGGATATCTGAAAAAACTATTCCTGTATACCTGCATGGATGTTGAGCATCATAAACAGTGTGGCCATTTGCATTGTTCCAGTTCTTATCCTTGACAGGTGCATTTGCAGGATCATAAAATACAACACGGTATTCCAAAACAGCAGCAGTGTATGGGGTAGAAACAGTTGTTGCATCATCGTCATCACGCAGAAGCTGATCTAACTCGGGCCACACTGATTCGCGCCTAGAAGAGCAACATGGTTCAATAAAGGGTAAATGTAAAAGAATGAAAAAGCTTTTTATTCGAACAGAGGTGATGTTCTTTTTACCATGCAGTAAAGTCATCTTCAATGCATTGATCATCATCTCCAAGACCCACAGGAACTAGGCGTTTTGCTCCTGCAAATATAGTAAGGCCAATTTTAGCACATAGGTTCCCGTGTAGTGAAAAATTGATGACATTATGTATGAACCAACTCTAAAAGAATCTTCTACTACATGGCCCAAGCATTTTATCCATCTGTGTATATTTCTGTTTGAACATTTGAATACATAAATAGAAACATTTGGATACATGTCAAGACTCACTTCATCTCACAGAAATTAGAATGCACATCCATTCAGAATTATCAAGTTAAAAGATGAACATTATACTTCTGGATTGCAATGTATATTTAGTGATTTAAGTAATAGTATTGCCAAAAACTTCTGCATTCACCTTTCAATAAAACTTTTCCTCGTGAAACAGTCAAGTGACTAGAGGTGAGTGATAATATAGCGTTTATACTGGAATGATGTGGATATTAAGATGCATCATCATAATTCATAAAACGGAAAATTAGTTAGCCAAGATTAACAGCATTTTTAGCAACCAAGTAGCCATTACAAAAATTAAAATTCCATGAGTCGAAGTGTCAGTTAATAAGCAAGGGGGAGATAAAAGAAAAATTAATAGCATACCCTGCTCAGTAAGGATTTCATCAACAACCTTTGCAACCTTGTTAAAATGTTCATACTGTCTGTTACCAAGGCCAAAAACTCCATATTTCATGTTTTGAAGCCATTCTCCGCGCTCTTTTCCCTAAATATCCAACCACACATTAAATAATACAATAACAGCTAATTAAACAAAATCACTCTAGATACAACTGCAATATCATAATTTTGCTGAAAAAAAAAATCTAACTCGTTATTGTCCCTGACTAACTACAATTAATATTTACCTCAGTGAACCATTTATAAAACCTAGCTGCATTATCAGTCGGCTCACCATCTCCATATCTACAAGTTTACCAAATTAAGCGACTCAGCAAAACATATACGAACAGCATATAACACAGTTACACACAAAACACACGAAAACAAAAGATAAACATATAATCATCAGAAAGAAAACGATTCAAAACAACTCACGTGGCCAAGAAGAAAAAGGCCAAACTTTCTTTCTTCATCTTCTCCTCGTATTCATCATCATCGGCCGCATAATCATCCTATTAGAGTGCCCCCCAAAAAAAAAGTCAAAAGTCAAAATCACCAATTCGAGTTCAAAAATTCAAACAACAAAAGAAAAATGAGCTCAACATTAAACTGACCAAATCTACAACTTTAAACGTCGCCTTATCATAGCGTGCTTTTGCCTCCTCAACTAGAGCCTAAGGAAAAATAAAAAAGAAATGAACAGATAAAAGTAATAAGAAAAACATAAAGAAAAAGCAAATCAAGGAAACACTTATATATAAATGTAACAGAACCTTGGCGAAGCCTTCGGCGGTGCCGGTTTGAGTACCGAAGAAGATAGTGACTTTTTTCTTTCCATCGTCAACTTCATCTTCACGATCTTTAACAATCAAAGGCTTAGGAGGAGTGATCTGCTTAGGTTTCTGAGAACCGGATCTACGCCATACCAAAACGACGACGCAGCCAACGAGCACCGCGATGGAGGTAGTTAAAATCATAACGAACTCCTTGTTCTCTAGAAGCATGGTGGCCATCTCGGCAGCCGAGTCGGCGGAGGCGTTAGAAGGGTCCATTTTTGCCTTGATTATCGCCGACATCAGATCGAGCGGCGAAACTTTCATTGAACCAGAAGATGAAGACGAAGGTTCCATTTGTTACAGAAAATTAAAGAACCGTAAATGCAAAAGACAAATGGAGGAAAAATTAGAGGCGGAGGAAATCTCTGATCGGCTTTAATGAAATAAATAAATAAATAAAATTTGGCGTCGTTGAGAATTTGGTGGTAGTTGAGAGTTGTGAGACTAATAGAGAAGGTGGGTTTAAAAAGGGAGGCAAAGCAAAGCGGCAGACCCAGGGGACAAATGGAGGAATTTTTTTTTTTTTTGGTTTAAAATATTAAGTACTAGTATATATTTTAATTATTATAAATTTTTAATATGCTTCATCATGTATTTTCTTAGATTTTCTTTGATCCCTTTTTTATAGATAAAATTCTGCATATTACTCCGTATTTTTTATAATTTGTGAATTTAATTTTTTATTTTAATTTAATCAATATTAATTTTTGTATTTTTGAATTATGAAATTTTAAATTTATCTAAATTAATAAATTTAAAAGTATAAAAATTTAAATAAAAAAAGGTCTAGATCTACAACTTAATAGCAGAATTTAATTTTTTTATCATAAAATTTTAATTTTTTATTATATTATATTATTAATTGTTTTTACCATAAAAATTATCGAATTTATAAATGATGGAGGCCAACGCCTACCAACCAATACTAGTCACCCACCTAACACCAAAGTTAACTCTGGTTAGATACTTCTTTTGCCAGATAACTACGGTTATATTTAATGATTGAAGCGGAGCCGTTTCGCTTGAATAAATTCGACAATTCATTTATATTTGCGTATATGTTATTATATCTTCATGTATCAAATTTGTATACGGAAAAATTGATACGTACGTAATTGTGACTTTGTGACACACGTGAAAGATTAAGTTATGTAAAAGCTTACGATAAGCAAGCATCGCGGTGAAAAAAAAAATTATTGGAGTTAGAATTATAAAATTTTTGAAAGATAATTTTAATATATTTTAAATTTATCATTGATTATTTTATAATTTTTTTAAATAATTAAAATTTCTATTTGGTTTTAGGTATCAAGGTTCTGCTAAGAGCAATATCTATGATTAAACGAAGTTTTAAAGACATAAATAGTATGCACTAATTCTTGGATTGACGAGAAAAATACATTTGAGCATATAATAGATTATCACATTTTATTAGATATATATATTTTAATATTTTAATGTATTTATTAGAGTGAGCCCAGTATTTAATTTTTTTTATTCTATAAATCTATTAAAAGATAGATATTGACCACGAATTTTAAAACTACTCCATACTTAAAACGAAAGTCTAACTCTCGACTACTCGTTACATATATGGATATAAATATATTTTATGGGTTTGGATATTAATTTTTAAATTTCAAAGAGTGAAGCTAAAGATATGATAACTTTCATTTTTTATACTATTTATTTTTGCACTGCATTTCAGGAATTACAGGGTTTAGCCTCTTTCTTTCCAGAAAAAGAAATTGAAAATTTTAGTTAGAGCTCTCCAATTTCTAAATTTCTCTTTGAGTCTCTTTAAATTTTTTAAAAATTGTAGTTAGGGTCTTCCAAAATTTTGTCCATTTTCATTTAAGTCTTTAAAATTTTTAAATGTTTTAATTAAACTTATCAGAAAATTTAATCATTCTCATTAAATCCTTTAAAATATTTGAAAATTTCAATTAGCCCCAACAATCTTACCATCAAGATCCACTACTTATTACGTGTCAATTCTCTAATATTGCATGTGGAGTCTAGACACGCCACGAATAATATACCAAATATTTTTATATTCTATTTATAAATTGATGAAAAACCTTAATGTTGCATTTGGATGAAAAAATTTAAATTTATTGAAGAAATTTAAAATTATGGTATTTTAAAAGTAATTTTAAGTTATTAGAAATTAATAAAATCGAAAATAATTACAAAAAATGTAAAAAGAAAATACATGTATAGAAAATATTTAACATGAGTATCATTAGATTTGTAAAACATCTTAATAGAAATTAATTGTTACACTGTCAATATATTAAATACTCAACTTATTATTAATTGTATAAAATATAAAATATATTAAATTTAAATAAAATGATATTTTACTATTTAAATTTTTATTTTATAGTGAATACATATAAATTAAATGAAATTGGAAAAATATATTTTGAATTTCTTTATAAATTTTAAAATTCTCGATTTTCTTTATTTTGAGACAAATAAATTTATTTTTTATTTTAAATTTTAAATTTTTGAAGAGATTTTAAAATGTTATCATTTATATGGGCTTATTAACTCTGGGCTCTTCTTTCTTAACCAAAGATTTGTGGGTAACAGAAGCCCAAAGTTCATATTTCTTACCCAAAACAAGCCCAAAGTGTAAAGCTATTTCAAAACGCCGCCGTTAGACTTTTCCTTCCAGCTTTCGGTCAAGAGGGAAGAAAAAGAATCCTCGCTTTTTCATGCATCAACCAATAAGATAATTCCACGTAAACAAACTCAACTGAGCTGGCCACGTTAACGCGCATATTCGCGGTTTCTCTCAATATCAAAAGTCAAAACCCTACTTATTATTATACTGTATTGGACGATTCTCAAATTTGTCTATTAAGCTTAAAATATCAGGTCTTACATCTCTCTATTCTTTTTTTCTCTTTTTTTTTTAATCCACGTCTCGTTATTATTATTTTAATTGTTGATTTAAATATCGATTATAAGCAGAAATCTGGTAAATATTTTGATTTTTGAAAAAAAAATTAAGGTATTTGATTTTGAATTTAAAGTATTGGTTTGTATTTTTGATTTTTGGATTTTGAAAATAGAAGGGATTGAATATCGGTGATGTTGGGCGCTTTAAGGAGAAAAGTTGCGATTGGAGGCTCGTCAGCCTCGGTTAGAACTTCTAAATCTAAGTTTTTTGAATAGTACTTCGTTTAATTATTAGGAGAAAAGCCCTTGGATTTTTCTTTTTTTCAATTTTTTTCAGGTATTAGGGAAAGCGATTCGGCCAGGTATTTCAGCATCTAGAGTTTCTGTCAATGTCGGAGAAGAGGTAAATATTCGAGTAATTCATGCTTATAGTTGATTTTTATTTGAATTTTGATCGATCTTATTGTTCTTTTACTTGTAATTGATGTCGAAGATGCTTGATTTGTTTAGGCTTTGTCTCAGTAAATGCTGATATAAAGTGAGAAGATAGTAAATAATGCAAGATTAACATTTTCTTTTTGTTTCCTTTTCTTTTAATATATAAAGAACAATTAGTGAAATTCTAATTGCAATTCAAACTTAGTCCTGTCAATTTGAAGGTAAAAACCTTGCATTTTGTCATTAATTTATTAGTTACTTTACGCTTGCTATTTTCACTTTTGGAAGCAAAGAGTCAAAAATTAAGTAGTTAAAGCCATGTTACCCGGATTTTTCATTTTCTCGAAAGTATGTGTTGGACACCTATGCTCGAAGTATATTATATGGTCCTTCAAATATATGAAACCACTCTTAAAAAATCGAGCATACTTGTATCAAACACATGTCCCTATCAGACACTCATCCCGTTTCGAATAATTCAGAGTACAAGCAATAATCAAATAGAAGCTGTTGTGTTTTTTAATCATTTTGGATTTTTACTCATCATTCATCCAGTAGTAAATATTCTCGGAAGATTTGAATTTCATGTGTTTGAACAGATTCTATTACTTCAGCCTAGAGGAGTTGCCCATGTCCGTAACTTTTCTCATCTCATTCTCCCAGGTAAATCTTTTGGGTGGTCTTGTTCTGATGTTGTTAGTTGCCTCTGTTTTTGAGTGAAAACTATTTAATGATTATTACAGGTTGTTCTGTTGGTTTAGCAAAAACAAGGTTAGTTTGTTCTGAACTTTCTAATGCACTTGTGGTAGGAATTCCACTATCACTCATTTATCATTAGTTCAGACTGTGAGGGTATGTGTTGACTGCTGTGTTAATCTCAGGATGTTTGTATTTCCAATTTCCGTATGTATATATATTAATAGAAGGTCCATTTCGATGCAAAGTAGTCCATCTCATGGTTGTTTATCACGAAACTAGGTTAATTAGGACAATTAGAAAAGGAAATTTTATGCTCATATACATACATATATTTTAAAGTTCTTTGAATCAATTTGCTGCTTCTCAGCACTTCTTTCCCCTGACAGCTTTTCTTATGTGCAGGGATGTCTTTTCTAGCATTCAGTCGGAGACTATCATGCAAAAGTCATGCAGGGCTTTCTCTTCTGGAGAGGGTATGATATTGATTAATTTCCTTAATGATATTTATTTTGCCGAGGCTTTTTATCATTTTTCTGTTGTTGTTTTATTTTAAACCATTATTAATACATGGGTGTGTTCTTTTGGTTAAGAGTTTGTTTCCCATGCCTTAGAAGTGTTAATTTGATCACCACATAACCTGGAATATACCTTTAACATCTAAATATTATCAAACCTGTTTTTTGGTTTGCAGTTGGGCAGCCCAAGGTGTCTGGTCAGGAGTTACTAGATCAGAGGCAATATGTGAAAATAAGAAAATAGTTTTAGTTCAGAAATTCTTATAAAATTTCTCTCTGGAAAAATGTGAAGGCATAGCATGAAAATTTTGGCTGTAATTTAGATGTATAATGATTTGGAGTAGAAATTCTATGGTACAGATTTGCACCTCTGCCTTTTTTGGCATTTTTATTCATTTTTCGCTTGCAAAAGTACATATTGATGAGGAGTGGGTGTCTGCTTGAAAATGACTGTGCATTCCTTTTAGTTCTTTATTATCTTAAAAATAAAAAAAAAATTGGCTTCCCGAATCATCTTGTGCAGGGGATCTGGTCGATGTTGTTGTCCCTTTTATGGGAGAATCAATTAGTGATGGCACTTTGGCAACATTCTTGAAAAGTATGTTTTCTACTAATCTGATTTCCATCCATCACTCTGGCACACTTGTTTTCATTGTTGTAAGTGCTTGATTTTGGGTATATGTGAATTGAATTTTCGAGAGCAGAACCTGGTGATTCAGTAGCAGCTGATGAACCAATTGCTCAAATAGAAACAGATAAGGTACTATTCTTCACCTTTTCTTGTATCGAAGAGATATGTGTTTATTCCACTAATACTGCAGTGTTTATTTTCATCAGGTAACAATTGATATTGTCAGTCCCCAAGCTGGTGTGATACAAGAGGTAATTTTTCAACAATTTTGGATCTATGGATCACACTTGCATGCATGAATGCACGTATCTAGCTTGTTGGTCATTCCTAGATTCTTTCCATTCCTGGGAGCTAGGGGAGTGATCTGTGTCGTGAATTGTAATGTTTTTCCAGTATGTAGCAAAGGAAGGAGATACTGTGGAAGCAGGTGCCAAGATTGCTGTCATTTCTAAGTCTGGTGAAGGAGTAGCACCTGCTGCTCCTGCGGAAAAGAAATCAGAAAAAGCTGCTTCCAAGCCATCTCCTCCAGCTGAATCTGTGAAGGAGGATAAGCCAAAAGCTAAAGTTGAAGCTTCTCCTGCTGCGGAGAAGCCTAAACCCCCTTCTTCTCCACCTCCCAAGCAAACTGCTACTGAACCTGTACTTCCACCGAAGGAAAGGGAAAGAAGAGTAAGTCTTTTCATTCTGTTCACATCCAAACTATAACTTTGGTGAAAATTTATGTTAGCATCATAGAAAAGAATCCTGAATGTATTGCTTCATGATTACAGGTTCCAATGACAAGGCTTAGGAAACGGGTTGCTACACGATTGAAAGATTCCCAGAATACTTTTGCAATGTTAACAACGTTTAATGAAGTTGACATGTGAGTTCATTTTTGCCACATACATTAGTTCTTTGTATCAGGTGTTAGTCACCCTGACTGCCTGTGCTACCCGACTTTCTGAACCATTTCTATTTGTCCGTACTTAACATTTTGCTTCCCTTTTTCAAAACTAATTTCTGTGAATTTGTTGAGAGCACTTTATAAAGGCTATGGTGTGTTCATGATAAATCTGACTCCATGAATTTGTTTACTTTTCTTATTGGTTTGCTTTGTGTTGCAGGACTAACTTGATGAAGCTCCGATCTGATTACAAGGATGCTTTTGTTGAGAAACATGGTGTCAAGTTGGGATTTATGTCAGGATTTGTTAAAGTATACAATGATTTGTTCTTGAAATGCTCACATATGCATTCCTGGCCTGCCTTCACCATAGCCTTGGTCTCTCGTTTTTTCCTAACCGTTACCTCATGTTTTTTGTTTCAGGCTGCTGTTAGTGCACTTCAACATCAGCCTATTGTAAATGCTGTAATTGATGGGGATGATATTATTTATAGAGATTATGTAGATATCAGCATTGCTGTTGGTACTCCAAAGGTTATCTTTCTTCTTGATTGTCTTGCTTTAACATTCTTTTTATTTTCCAAATTGCAATTTAGCCATTCAAATAACTTGCTGAACCTGGGATCGTCAGTGTGTCTCTCAACATTTTATCTTGGCCAATTTCGAAGAAATTTATAAAGCTCTGGGGTTTATGCATGTAAAAATTATAGAAATTAAAAAGTGAAAGCATTTATGAAAGTTGGAAAGAGTAATCAATGGGTTCAAAAGTGACCTTTGGCAATTAAAGAGCACTATAGATTTGTTCAAGGGATATTTTAGATTGCTCGGATTTTTCATTTTTCTTGAAGTATTCACGTCACTTGTGTCAAATCTATATCACGACATAAGAATAGGAATATGAACCACCTAGGACCCTCCAAGTAACGCTGTTTTTTTACTTGTTTTCATTATTAATTAAGATGCTTTATTTATTCCATGCCACGTAAGAAAATGTGATTTCTCGAAGATTAGACGTGTCTTTTCTCATTTTGTTTTGCTTTTTGTTGATGTTAAGCTTTTTGGTCCTTTTATCTTCCCTTCTAGGGGCTTGTCGTTCCAGTAGTCCGTGATGCTGACAAGATGAATTTTGCTGAGATAGAGAAAACAATCAACAACCTTGCTAAGAAAGCAAATGATGGGACCATTTCAATTGATGAAATGGCTGGAGGCTCATTTACGATATCCAATGGTGGTGTCTATGGCAGTCTTTTGAGTACCCCCATCATCAACCCTCCTCAGGTTCGTGGTTGGAAACTATAAACTGTATGAACGTAGACATACGTGTATATGTATGAATGAGGGTTCAATACATGTGACTTAATCCGTATTGGCGGAGGTGTTTGGCCACTTTCAAGTTTCTCGTTTTCAATTTTTGCTTGTGGACTAAACTATTCTTTTTCTGCAGTCGGCAATCTTGGGTATGCACTCAATCGTGTCCCGACCAATGGTTGTTGGAGGTAATGTAGTGCCGAGACCAATGATGTACATTGCACTCACTTACGACCATAGGCTGATTGATGGAAGAGAAGCAGTCTTCTTTTTACGACGTATCAAGGATGTTGTCGAAGACCCTCGGAGGCTGCTACTCGATGTCTAAAAGGCCTAAATAGCAACTGCCGTGATATATCTCGACGTATCATGCTTTTTTTTCCGGCACACTTAGCATTGGATGTATATCTCCCATCTAAATGAACATGAATAAATTGCCTGAAGTTTTGTAGGGTTTCATTTGTTGATTCACCCGTAAACGAGTTCCAAAATCGCGGCTGGCCATTGTTGAACTGTTCTCGAGTTTGCTGATGTGGCAACTATGGTGTTTTTTCTATTTTGCACTAAGTTGTTTGAAGTTCTGGTATAGGAAGGGTGGGCATAGTACCACTGCTAGTTTAATGTATTACCCATAAATCAAACATTTGTGACACTTTTAAATGTGAAAAAAAAAAAAAATCAGACATGGACAGTTTGAATTTATTATTGGATTAGTGTTATTTGGTTTATACGTATGAGAAGTTGGCAAGCTTTTTAAAATTAAGTTTTCAGTCAACTTTAATTATACAAATTATTACAATTTTTGTAATGTTTTGTGTAATCATCCAATTACATAAAGTATTATTCAATTACATGAATTATTATAATATTTATTACAATTTGTGTAAATTACATTAATAGTACCCAACCATGAATTTTTTTCTTAAATTATAAAATAATCATCTAATTATTTAATTTTGTCCATTTTGATCCTTAGATGGCTAAAGTAAAAATTAAGTAACAAGAAAAAATTAAATTAAATAGTTGAATAATAATTTTATAATTTTTGTAGTTTGAGTGATCAGAAAAGAAAATTATTGATAGTTGAATGGTCAATTTATAAATTTTCATAATTAAGTGATGAAAAAATTGAAGAGTTGAAATGAAAATTTTTCGGTTTTTATTAACAAACAACATGCAGCTACAACAGCTAAGGCTTAGTTTAGGAGTACTTTTTAAAAATGCTTTTAAAAAAGAAATAAAAAACTTAAAATTTTCAGCTTCTAAAAAAAATACTTTTGAACTAATTTTTAATTCAGGAGAAATATTTTTCTCTCAAAAAGCAATTTCTTTAAATTTTTTTTCCAAAAAAATATTTTTTATCTCAAAAATATAAACGCCAGGCCATAAAATTCTATGAATCCTTTTATCTGATTTCCTCCAAAAATGTATTTGGTCAGGCATTGTAGATTTTCCAGCATATGGAAGCCTACCAGGACAAGATCAGCTGATTGGTTGCGCTCATATGGGACCACCAATCTAGACAAGATCTAAATCCCAAAATGGAGAGGTATCGAGTAAACCTCAATTTAATTTTGCAAGTGGGCAAAGGAAAAAACAAGTGTTCGGTCGATTCCATCGTATTCGAGATGGGATTTGTCCATCACAACTTTAGGTGTCACATGCACTAACGTCCTGAAAATATGTCAAATTCTAAATTAAAAAATAAAAAAGTAATGATTTATTTTTTAATTAAAAATTATTTTAAATTTATTTTATTTTAAATTTACGTCATTTATCAAATCATTTCTAAAATATTTATGAACTTTAATTACATGACATTCACGTAGAACACCATGTGAACAAGCAATTAATTTTTAAAAATTAAAAATATTTTTATATTTTAAATAATTCTTATTTTTAATAATTTTTGAACTTCCATATTTTAAAAATCAATTACTTATTAATATAATATCTATATAACAATTCACATACATACCACATAAACAAAATTAATAAATATTAATTTTTCTATTTATTTTAATATAATTTAATAAATAGCAAATTTAAGAATTAAAAAGAAATAAAAATTATAACAGTTTTTGTAAAATTGAAACGAAAAATTAAATAAATGGAATATGTTCAATTTTATTTAGAATCAATTTTGCTCTCCTCCATAAAACATTCGTTCATGAATTGAATTTAGACTCAAATCTACTATAGTATCAAAGAAATTCCCATTTCAAAATTCAACCCAAATCCCTTTCGGTGGCATTTAAAATTTAGTACTTGAAATTAAACTACTTAATAATATCTATAAATTTATTAAATATCTACTTAATAATAAATTTAAATTCTTAATTTTTTTTACTTTTAATGTATCTTAAATCTCAACTAAGTTCAAATTTTTAAATCTATATTCCAAAAGCATTTAAGCGTCAATAATATGCAAGATTTACTTAGAGAAATAACTAGAGGCACATGGAACCAGCACCGTTAACTTGGAAGGTTAAGGGTTATAGTTAACATTGATTCATTATTTTTGGCGACTCTACTTTAAAATCGAACATGAAATTTTGGTTTCATTCATAGATTAAAAAAAATTAAAATACCCAACCCCTCAATAAAAATTTCCAGACTTCTAAAAATTTTAAAATTTTAAATTAATAAAATAAAATTACACTTTAATCTTCTAAAATAATAAAAATTAATTTAATCTTTTAAAATTATAAAATATATATTATTAAAATGATAAAATTACAATTCTACCATCATAAAAATTATAATTTAATTTCGATCCCTCTAATTTTTTTTTTTCTTTCTCCTCTGAATTTATCAACGAGGAGCAACGTACCTTTCAAACAATATGGTAGGCCATAAAAAAATGTAACCTTAGTTCTTATAAAAGCAAAAATTCAGTTGCATCATTTATTATAAGTACAGAGCAAGTAAAATTCTTCCTAATAAAAGCTCCTACCACAAGCAACAATATATTTACATGCAAATTATCATTAGATACTAAATCCCACTCTCTTATTTTTATAAGAGTAATACATAGCACTGCATATTATACATACCAAAGGGGTTTAAATGTTGAACAGTGATTACTTTATGCAGCCTCTGCAAATCCAATTTGCATGTTTCCATAGTCGAAAACAGTATGGAACTTACCCATAAACACGTCGCCCAAGATCCTGTATATCGATCGAATGGAAATATTAGTATGGTTTCGGATATTCTTTGCCAGCCTAGAATAAAAATCTAATATCAGAGTGGTGAAGTATATAAAGAATACCAGAGTGGTCCGCGAGGCGGTGGTACATCGAGAGCACCGAATCCGCTAATGCATTGAGCTAGCTCTTCGTCACCAACTTTTAGAATGTACTGATTTCAGGTCATCAAAAAAAAAAAAAAAAAAAGAAAAGGCAAAAGGAGGTCAGGAACAGAATCAGTGAACACTAACATGATATCGCAGCCAGATCAATCGGTTTAAAATTCATTACTAAGTCCTATCCAAACCGATAATCAAGTAATTATTGATACGCACGGTGGAATCATTACTAGAGCTAAGCTGATATGATGATGAACATTATGATCATGTATTAAATCGAAGGAAAAGGCCGGCATAATACATCCTACCTGCTCAGGGGTAAGCTCAAGTATCTTTCCACCGATTGTGAAGGCGACACTAGGCATAGAGGATAGGCTGTTACAATCAACAACTGATTCTCCCATTGGACTAGGCAACCGGTCACAGAGCTGCAATTATCAATTTCGGCAAAAGGTAAGCACCTTTTTGTTAAACTTGCCGGAATTTACAAAATGGTTGCAGAAGGGAATGCTTATTCACCTCATTGACGTAATCAAGTATACGCTCCTGAGTCTGATTCTGTTTAAGTTGGCTTTGCACCCATATGACTGCCATCTCACAAACAGAACACATTGCATCATGGACATTACCAGAGGCTTTTCCAGCATTCTCATTCACAACACTTTCGATTCCCATACTGAAAACGATAAAATTTACAAAAATTAATGAAGTAACAGAACGTGTTTTTGAAAAGACGTGTACTAATAGTTCTAAGCTAGCTGATTCAAGCTATGTTGACGATTTCACTCAAGGTATGAAACAGAGAGAAAAGGAAACAGAAAGATATGTGGCCAACCTTACATCTCGAGTTCCATCAAATGAACACAAACCTATTTGTGAGCAAACTTTCAGTGGTTGGTCCTGTCAATGCAGAAAAATAAATACTATAATTAGGCAGCCGGCCAATAAACTACCAGAATCTTATTCTGACAATATCCCGATACCATGCAGCTGCAACACAACAATCACATGTTTAAATGGAACATATACCTTCGATAATAGCAAGTCAATTATCGTTTCTCCGTATTCTGAAACTACAGTCTTGCATTCTTGACTTACAACCCCTGTTGCACCAATAGCATGATTGACTTGAGCAATAATAGCCTGAAAACATAGTATAAGAAACAAAATCACCATTGAAAGATCTGACTAAATAGCCAATGCATGCACCAGGTTTATAGTACATCCAGAGAATTGTTTGAAGGAAACGGGTGTAGCTACAAGCTTAGAAGTGTTAGTTAAAGAAGAAAAACTGTTGGATAAATGATAAATCCAATTTTTCCACGATTATCATAGAAAGGACAAATCATGGATACCACCACCTTGCTACACAAGTGAAGCCACACAAGCATGTATGCACATGTAATATACACATATAGTGATACAAACCGTAGGTCCAGTCAACAAGGAAGTTCCGGAATCAACAATAGCACTGCAGCCACTGGCACAAAGTCCTGAAACATGTCAAAGAAAGTAAGGAAACCAGTATAAGACCATAAAATATTTGCCAGTCCCTTATCAGCTTTATCCTGTCAGGCATAATATCATTAAAAAGGTATGCAAACTTCTTCGTAAGATAATTTTGAGGACAGTCTCACCAGTTGTTTGGTCATCAATCAGAACATCACCCATATCGAACTGCAAACTCGAAAAAACAGTAGCATTACTGAAATGAATACTTGACATCAAATATTATATGAAAACAAGGGAAGTTTAGAATCCTAAGTTCCTAACCTGCCAGTATCCTTTCTGTGTTACAGGAACATAAGTGTGTTCCCCCTTGTAATGTTTTGGATCCATCCCACCAAAAACCACTTCTCCGCCAACATCATCCTCAGGATTGCGGTTAAGCCAAAATGAAAAAACTGGTTCATTAACGAGACCTTGATTGACCATGTTGTACCTGTAGCACTTACAAAATTAATACTCTATGCAATGGCAGTTGCGTCATTAATTCTTACACAATAAACATCTTCTGTCAAAATACGAGACCAACAATGCATAAAAGCACATAAAAACTAAAAGGTACTATCGCATACCATACAGGCACAGCATTTCCAACTGAAATCTCTTTAAATCCAAGTCCAAGTATACCATCAAACTTGGCAATCAAAAATATTAAGCTGGACTCCTTTGTTGCCTCAATAAATTCCTAAACAGATGCAGAATAAAACTTTACTTTTTAGAAACCTGGATCATCAACAATAGAGTACCAGTGAAATACAGCGTAAACATATAATAACAAATAATATACCAAACATACCTGATGTTTAACTACAAGATCACCAACTGTTACATGGTCCTCACTAAAGAATCCAGAAATAGCTCCAGTGCCATATTGGATATCCGCTGGTTTACCTGCAAGTACTCAACAAAAGAAAGTACATAGGCATCAACTTCATTATCCTCACTTTGACTGAAATGAACAAGTGTAATATCCTTCTTGTCATCCTTCCAAGGTCAAAAGCACATAGAATTAATTATGAATTAAGTAATAACCAACACACGAGACTTTTTATTCATCTAAAAAACAGAAAGAAAACAAAATATTATAAAAGTAAAAGTAAATAACACCAAATTCAACTACCACATCTGTTCTAATTGGCATTTCTAGATAGATCAAAAGAAAATAACCAGTTTATAAGTGGATTTCAGGAAAGCTTGAATGGATGCAGAAACAAACCATTAGCCTTGTAGGTACGTGAACGGCTTGATTTATATTTTGGATGGAAATAGCATGCTATCTGCAACCATACAAAAACGACATGTAAGAAATATTCCAAATCAAGTGTCCAATTCTTGAGCACTTCAATGTCAATTTAAGGAATAAACTTACCGAGAAATAACATTTAGATGAAGGAACCCACAAATTAGAACTCCCAGTGTCAAATATCACAGTGAAGTTCTGTGTAGGAGTGCCAATACCAATCTCACCAAAGTACTGAGCATCCATGTAGTTCTTTAGTGCCACAATATCAATGTCCTCTGATTCCCCCAAGTTCCCATGAAGGCGATACTTTCTAAGAAAAGCTTCAGATGCCTTTCCCTCCTTGGAGTCAAGGTGTGCAGCCATCCGATTGTTTCGGTCAATCTTTCTCTTTTTGAGTCCAATTCTAACCAATCTGTCATTAGGCGTGGAAAAGACAATAGGAAACAGAAGAAGACAAAGAAAAAGAGTAGCCGTAGTAGTTTTGCCTATTGTCCCCATTCTGATAACTACAAGTCTGCAATTGAAAGCCAACAAAACAAAGATTGCAGTCAGATATGTTAAGAACTCCAAACGGAAAGCTTCAAAAATATGATACAAACGCAGAACTAGAAACAGTACAGCTGGAAACAGTACTTTCACATGAAAACTAGCACACAAGCCACTTTTTGCTTACACAGGGATCAAAACCATCTCTATTTCACCTATGCCTAAAACATCTAGTCAAATACGTTGCCATGTCAAGTTTATTAAGGTCAAATTAATTTGATTAAAGCTAAGAGAAATCTTAAATATAGTTGCTCTACACTTCAATTAAGTGAAAGTCAGTATCCCGCAATTTCATGTTAGACTACCGGAGAAAAAAGCAGAAACAGAATCTTCTCTTCTTGGAACTTCAAAACAAAATCATCAACTTAATTCAACTGAACATTGAAGTCAAAATAGATTTCACTTAAAAGTCAATTAGTTACTCTTCCACTTCTCTCAGGTTCCAAACACTAAAAATTTCACGGTATCTCATCACATAAAGGGAAACACAACAAAAAGATAACTACAAACTTAAACAGATAACTTGAACTTCGATAGTTACACGGTCAACTCAAAAGTCAAAACCAAAAATAATCAAAGCCAAACAGTAAATCTTTTAATTTAAGAATTTTTTTTCCATGAAATATCAGTTTATATCATCACATACTCCAAATATCGCAACTATTCATCAATCAAAACAAAAAAATTCAAAAATAACTAAAGAAAAAGAAGAGAAAACTCACAGAAGAAAAAGAGAAACAAGATTAGAACCAAAAATAAAAAGTAAAGATGAATTACATGAATAGTTTCGATATAATAAAAGAGAGCTACTTACAATTTCGATGATGAAATTGAGCTGAAAAGAAGACGAAATGATAATAAAAGGATGAGATACTCCCTTTTCTAGATCCTTTTTGAGGTGTGTCTCTCAACTATCCATTCCTTTTGTTGCCTTAATTTTCTTCTTTTCTCAAGTAAGAGAGTGTTTAATTAGTGGATTTCTTGGAGAATCATAACCGTACGCGTGGAGAGTGATTACAGGCTATTCATTAAATTTTTCTTTTTGTCGACTTGGAGTGTTGAATTAGAGGGCTGCTTGGAGAATCGTAGCGGTACACGTGGAAAGCGATTACAGGCTTTCATTTATTTTTTTTTTTTCCTTGTTGTGTAAGAAATGGAGAGCGTGATTGAGTACGGTTGAGTATATGACGATTTTGGGTGAGGGAGCGATTTGATAGAATCATGAGGGATAATTTTTGTTATACAGTAAACCTATAAAAAATAGATCGAAATTTTTGTAAATAATATAATACTAGATTATGTTGTTAAATAAATATGAAAAAAATTTAATTAGTATAGATATTGTTATCAATATAGAAAATTATGGGTTTAAGTGCATTCAAATGCATTATCTTTTTTAAGAGTTGAGAGGAATTATGTCTAATTTTATACATTGTGATCAGGGCCGTTCCTGAATTTTTTTTGGTCCGGGGCGAACTGAAAAAAATAATTCCCTAACGCACTTCTTTTTTGAAATACTAAGTCATATAAAAATTTGTTATATCTCATATAAATTTTTTAAATTTATATGAAAGATACATATTATATTTATAAAAAACATTTCCTTCGAGCATTTGTTGATGTAAAATCATTTATGATCATATCTATATCAATTTTCTTTAAAAAAATTTTAATGAAATTTAATAAATTTTCTGTTGGGTCCTGAGCAGGGGCCCCACCTGTCTTGGCCCAGAGTCTGGCCTGATTGTGATAAAAAGAGTAAATATAATTAGATTGTTAAAAAAAATTTTACATGAGCTGTCATTTATAAATATATTTGTTTAATTGAAAATTTTATATATATATTTTAAATAGTTGGTGATTTTTAGGATAAATAGGTAGTTCTTTTAAAAGGTTTAATAGTAAATTTGGCCACTAATGTTTATATGTTTTATCGAAACAGCTTTAATTGTATTTTTGAGCTTTTTTTTTTTTTTGCCATCAACCTTTATTTTTTTTCAAATTATATTTTCTAACAAATTTGATGAAAGTAACGTTACAAAAGTTAACGGGATGATGTGAAATTTATATGTGAAATATTTTTAATGAGGCGTAATTTATTATTTAAATAACCCAATAAAATAATTACATGTGAAAATAATAAAATAAATAAATAAATGAAGTTAAAATTTAACTCTTAATTTTGAAAACTTTTTTAGATAATTACGTTTATGTTTTAAATTAAGAGTTATTTTTAAATTTCATGTATGATTTATTTATTTTATTATTTTCATGTGTAATTATCTTATTAGATTACCTAAGTAATAAATTACATCTCATTAAAACATTTCACATCATCCATGTTAATATTTTTAACGGTACTTTCAATAATTTTGTTAGAAAAAGCAAATTGAAAAAAAAACAAATGTTGATTGCCAAAAAAGCTCCAAAATATAATTAGAACTATTTTGACAAAAATGTAAAGCGTTAGTGAGCAAATTTATCATTAAGTTTTTTTTAAATAATACATAAAAATGAATGTGATAGTTGAAAATAAACCACTTTTAAGTTTTTTATATTTTATTTTTATGAAAAAAAGTAAAATATTTGAATAAATATCTTTCTGAAAGTTTACATTCTTGATTAAAAGCTATCCAACTTAAAACTGCTCAATTTTTTCAAACTAAAACTTTGCTTTGTCAATGGTGGTATCGACTTTTGGGTAGGTTACTGATCTCAACTTCTTCAACGTTATTTTTTGTGGCTTTTATTTTATTTTTAATTTCAGTTCACATTATTATAGTTTTACTTTGTAGTTTTAAGGTTTTATTTTGTCCATATTTTTGAAGTTTTGTTTAACTCATTTTATTTAAATGTGCCGCTAAATTTATTAAGAATCATTCTCAAAAGTTTTATTATGATAGATTATAGTGATGGTAATTAATAAAAGTTTTATTACACATATCTCAAATATATAATTTCACATATCTCATTCTCAAATTTGAACGTTTTATCTCATTAAATTCTTACAAACATCTATACTCCAAACACTACAATTAAAAAGTTTGACTACTCAATTTTTCATTTGTACCTGAATTAGTTAAAAAAAAAGTCTAAAACTCTGATACCCACGTATTTTCTGTGTTTTTTTTCTTTAAATTACTAATAAAGGGCTATGAATGTTCCACGACCACATACAGAAAATTTGTTTTAGTTTTGTGGTGGTCATTCAAGAAAGCTGAAATGGAAAAGTAAAACATGAACAATTTTCCAACATGTAATATGAATGTTGAATCAAACTGGTTGATTTCCAATTTCTGTAAATTAGGGTGTTAACGATTTTAATTTAGTCATTGTAATCAATATCATAAATTGCGTAGACTAAGAAAAATTCAATAAAACTCTAAAGAAATTCAATAAAATTTCCAAATTTTGTAAAAGGATCTTAAAATATTATAAAATTAAAAATATATATTAGATTTTTTAATAAAACGAATTTATTAGTTAACAGTTCAAAAACAATAAAGTTTCCTCTCTCTTTTTTTTTGTTGCAAAATACAAAATATAAAAATTCAAAATTCATTAAAATTATAAAAAGATTTATATTTATTAGAAAATTTTAAAAACTATATTATTTTAACAGTTCATTATATAAAAGGATTTTTTGGCACTTCTCTTTTGTAAGTTTTATTAGAAAATTCGTCTTTCTACAAGTTCTTTTAGTTTTTATTGATTTATTATTTAAACAGTTAAAAGTGATATTATACCGTTTAAAAAATATTTCGAAAAATCTTTTCCTTAATGATTTTAATGAAGATAATTTTTAATTTTAAATAAATAAATAAATAATTTATTTTATAATTTTAATGGATTTAATGAATTTTTGACAGAATTTCTATAATTATTAATAATCTACTCGAACCCTTAAAACAAAGGATAATATGTTTTAAATTCACTCAAACCCGTATTTTTAAATATTGTAATAATAACTATGTCAACTGAAAATAAATTACCATTTTTGTAACAAATAGGAAAAATATTAATTTCATGATATAAATTTAATTAAATAATTTTTCAAATTTTTTAGAAAAATAAAATGCAGTGTTTTCAAGTCACACGTGAGTTTTCAAGTCACATGTGAATCTATCTCATTTAATTTGTGAATATGCTATTGATTAGATTGAATGCAAAAATTCAATTTTTTTTTCAAAGTATTTTAAAACTATAAGAAACACAAATATCAAACTATAAAATTATGTATTGTTGGAGGAATTACAAATTAAATTTAAATTTAAATCATTACAACACAATGGAATAAGAATTTGTATAATTTAGACTAAAGCAAACAAATTATACCAAAACTCATAAAAATTAAGCCTAGAATCCGAACCTAATATGATTTAAATTCGAATTAAAAGTCCGAAACTCGTAATTCCCTTCATAATCTCGTTCAGAAATTTTGTTCGCGCAATCTTTACAAAAACGGTCATAACTTGAGATCTCGAACTTAAAATCGAGTGATTCAAAGTGCGTTTCTAAGCTAAGAGCTAGAACTTCAAACGCCTTGAAGATATCTTAATCAAGAAATGCCTGGATCTCATCCAAAAAGTCGTCGCAAGTCTGAGGATTTCCCAAACTTAATAATTGACAGCTTCGATAAATGGAATTTAATAAATTCCATATTAGTAGGACCCAAAGCGTCTGCTTTCGCTAACTGAACCAAGGCCTTATTGGCACAATTCAAGTTCTTTTAATTTATAATGAGTCGAGTAAACATATTACGTCTTTTAAGAATATTATATCAAACTTTTAAATTAATATTAGATATCGTTTAATAAAATATATCTCATAAAACTAACAAAATCCTTTTCCAACAATGACACCCCTAATTTGAAATATCTATGCAATATTTTTTCCCTTTGAAATTTTGCATGCTTCTACCAATCTTTTAACAAGAAAATATCAAGATAATCATTTAATCAAATATATCTCATAAAATTAACAAATATTTTTCCCTAGTTTGAAATATATATGCAATACTTTTCCCCTCATTAAAAGTCAAAGACCCTCGTTTATATATACATTATGTTCTAACGTAACGTTGCTTGTGAGGCAGTTTTAGTACCGGTTTCTACGTAGTTTTTTTTTCTTCGTTTTAGAGGGAGGAAAGAACATTAATGGAAAAGAGTGAGGTGAAGCTTTTAGGTGCATGGCCAAGCCCCTTTATGTTGAGGGTGAGAATTGCTCTTCACCTCAAATCTATAAACTACGAGTTCATTGAGGTAGATTTATTGGGACCCAAAAGTGAGTTGGTTCTTAAATCCAACCCTATTTATAAGAAAATCCCAGTCCTGTTTCATGAGGGTAACACCATCCTTGAGTCTCAAACCATTGTTCAATACATCGATGAAGTTTGGCCTAATGCCCCTTCCATTCTTCCTTCTGATGCCGCTCAACGAGCTGATTCTCGATTTTGGGTTGCTTATTTTGATGATAAGGTTTGTTATGTAACATTGATAATCTTAGATAATGTGTCTTCAATGAATTTATGTTACGTTTAGTAGAAACTTTTTTTTCACATATTTTAACACACGAGTTAACAATAAATTAATTTTATTTGCTCATGATTTTTTTTCAATAAATGGAAGGAATTTTTTTTTTTACTTTTATTATAAATTTAATCATATTTTTAATTTCAAGTTTAAATTTGTACTCATTATTTTTATGTTATGACAAATTATTTCTTGTGGTCAACTTTTTCTGTTAACGACAATACAAGTACCATGAAGACAATCACTTGAATTGTATTTTGCACTAAAAAATAGGCAAACTAATCCTTGTATATTAGATTAAAGAGAAATAACTAGACAATGACATGTGGCATGTGACATGCCAAGTGTTTCTTATGTTGACATATACAGACCGATTTTTAATAGCATAAATGCATAAAAATTTTCATAGAAGTATTAGTTTACTCTTTGATTTAATAGATATTGATTAATTCGCCCATTATTTTAATAGAGAGAGTAAAATACAATCTGACTCCTAGTACATAAGCCATTATGATACTTTTACCGTTAGTGACTTATCTATGTCTCTTTAATTTAATGTGTTTGATTGAGTTGATGTCACGTATCAACGAGTTTAACTCAATTGTAAAATTACCAAAATCTCATTTCTTATATAAAGTAACAAATATTATTTTGATAGTATTTATATAATTTTATAGTTTGATAAATCTATATATATATATATATAAACATATGATAAAATTTATAAGATTTAAACCCAAAACATCATAGCTTTTACTATATCAATTTTATTGTTTTAATCACAATCATATTTAATATTTATATCAATTTTTTATAAATTTGTTACAGCTCGTCCCCGCCTTGATAATAGCATTGGCCGCTAAGTCAAAAGATACAAAAAACGCGGCAATAGCCGAACTGGAACAAGGGCTGGTGCATTTGGAAGAAGCAGCCTCGACAAAGTTGAGCAAAGGGAAAGCTTTGTTCGGTGGGGAAAATCTTGGGTATATGGACATTGCATTGGGTCCCTTCTTGGTCTGGATTGGGATCATAGAGAAGCTTAATGGGGTCAAGCTGCTCAATGAAACCAACACCCCGTCGTTGCTTCGTTGGGCTGATAGCTTCTTTTCTCATGCAGTCGTGAAGACTATTTTTCCTGAAGTTGAAAAGCTTATAGAATTTGCTATGAAGCTTATACCTGTCTTGAGAGCTAGGCCTGAGCTAAGGTTGCTGCTCGGAATTAGTGATTAATCAGTGAGAAGATTACTGTGTTAATAAAATTTGAAGGTTTGTAATGTTGGGTCACTGTTGTGCTTTGAATTTATAGACTAATTAATGTACTGTTTAATAAGCAAGGATGTATTAGAGGTCCATAGTGATTATTTTTAATTGTTCTTGACCTATTGTATTATTTCGAGTTAAAATGTAATTTCAATATTTGATACGTAATAATAAAATAAAATAAAATTGCTCTCTAATTCCAACCAATATTTTCCTTTTATCAATATAGGATAAGATGCATTATTCATATAAAACCAAATAAAATTAATCAAAATTCATATTTTTGCTTCATCAAATTAATTTATATATATATATATATATAGTTTATTAGTAAGTGTTGGTGTAGTAATAAGACACATTACATTCATTTGAGGAGAATTTAGATTTAAACTTAAGAGATAATATTGTTGAAGTAAATAACTATGAACCCCAAACATGAGTAGTAATTCCGAATGGTAAAAGCACCATGAAGACCCTTATATTAAGAGTTGAATTGTATTTTATCTCCTCTATTAAAAAATTAACAAATTAATTCTTGTACAAATTGTTCTTTCTATTAAATTTATCAAATTTTAGGGTTAAAAACTAGTTCATGTACACTAGTATAAAGTACACATTGCACGCCATATATTATTTATTTAGTTATTCCATTAATTATGTCAATTTTAAACAGTAAAAATAAATAAAATTAATTCACACTTTAATCTAAAATTTTTTTAAAAATAAAGTAATAAAACCCCAACAGTATTTTAAAAAAAAAAAAGAAAAAAAAAAAAAAGCAGCTAATTTCAAACTCAAAAAAGTGTGGTATATGTCTGTCTTTGGAATAGCTTTATTTTCTTCCAAAACCTACTTTCTGCTAAATTATTGGGATTGCTTGGATTCTAAGCGAAGTCTCATTATTCGATCACTGTACTTCACCATGGAACACCACTTCACCCAGCTCGACGACGGCGCCTCCGCCGACGTCAAACCGGCGTCTAATTTCGGAGCGGCGGTTGCGACGGTGCTCCTAGCTTTGCTTTTACAAATATTTTGCCGTTGCTGTCGCTCAATTTACCGTAATCATGTCAAGAAATACAAGCTTTCTTCTTCTTCCGCCGCCGCTAACATGGACCGGTCGATAATCGCCGCCGTGGAGAAGATCCTTAAATACAAGTTTAAAGACAAAACACTCCTGAAAGAAGCCTTGACGCACTCTTCGTGCCGCGAAGACATGTCGTACGAAAGACTGGAGTTCATTGGGGACGCGGCGCTCGGCTTGGCTGTTGCTACCCATTTCTTCTGTTTGGAACCGCGACTGAACTCTGACAAGCTTACGCGGCTCCGAAAAAAAAGTGTAAGCAACGAGAGACTGGCGTTCGTGGCGGCTAGGCATGAGCTTGACCGGTTCGTCAGGAGCAAAGACACTGCTCCTCTTAACCGCAATGTAAGCAGAAACTGTTAATTCTCCTCCAATTTTCAGTTTTATTTCTATGTTTATTCGCTTTTTTTTCATTCATACCTTTTATTGTTTTAAAACATAATTTAATAAAATTTGTACTCGAGAATTTTGCTTTAAAGAGTATTAAATTCAAAATTTTGAAAATTTTGAAAAATTATCGAATTAGTCTGGTTTTTTCAAAATTTATCGGATTAAGTTGATTTTAAAAATAGATAAGAAAAACATGTCTAGTTGGACACGCTTTCTCGCTTAGTCAGTAAAACGTGTTTTTTTTCTCTATCCACGATTTGTTTAGGGGTTTTTTTAGCTTTTTAAGGTTAGAGTTTAGAGGTTTTTAAAGATTTTTGTTTAGGGTTTGTAATTGTTTTTGAAATTTAGGATTTAGGAAATTATTGTTTTAGGAATTTTTTAATTTTAAACATTTTTATATATTCTTTAGAATTTTTTTATTTATGATATTTATATTTGGTGGAAAATATAAATTTTAGAATTGTTTTTAGCAGATGTGACAGTAAAGCGCCAACTGGAGGGGTTTTCTTGTCAAATATGCTGAGACGCATTTTTTTTTTCTCTTCAAAATCTATTTAATTCGATAAATTTTGAAAAACACGACCTAATCCGGTAATTTTTCAAAAATTTCAGCATTTTCGGTATTTCACTCTCAGTAGAGCCATATAATTTGAATTAATCAAAATGTAATACATTAAGCCCATGATATCTATATCTTATTGGCTGAAGGTTAGGAAGTATGTAGAGGCAGTTAAACAAGGAGATGATCATAAAAACTTGGCAGTTCCAGATATTTTGGCTGATATTGTCGAAGCTCTAGCCGGTGCTGTTTATTTGGATCTCAATTTTGATCTCACCAAGCTGTGGACGGTAAGGTTCTTTTGTTTTTTCTTTATTGGGTTAATATAATTTTTAACCCTGAAGTTCAAGGACCAAAAACTATATTATCCCTTTCTGAGTGGGGACTGCAAGTATGCAACACCACATGCATGGCGATTGGTTCGTCATCTAATGTACACTTTATATGATGATATTGGCAGATATTTAAAGATGTATTATTGATAGATGAAATTAAGGTGCCAAAGGATTTTGAATCTTCTGAGATTATTGGAGCACAAGATGAGCTGTATGGATTATGTGGCAAGAGAAACTGGGGAAAACCAGTTTACAGGTTGCATATATATATAAGGATTTTTATTCTTTATATTTTTATTTTTAGGAATTTGGTTTCTCTACTTTTTAAATTTTAAAATACAAATTCAATACAGTTAAATTTATTAATTGGTGACTCACTTGGTAGAACTTGAATTTAACAAAATATTATTTAACCGTGTTAACAGTTAAACCTGGATATAGAGACTAAATTCCAAATTTACAAAGGGTATAATAACTTTTAGCATATTTTCTTTTATTTTGTTTTCTGGAAAATATCCAATCATTTGTGTCCTTTGCTTTGGTGTTTTTTACTTACAGCCTAGTGAAAGCTGAACGTTGCCAATACGAAATGAAATATGTATTTTCAGTTGAAGTTGAAACAGACGATGGTGTTTGCCGCCACAAGGGTGATGAAAAATCAACCCCAAAAGATGCCCGTAACTCTGCTGCTAACCTTTTGCTTCGTTCCCTGCAATAATTTTCTATTATACGACTCTCTTGGATCATATTTATGGGGTATATGGATAATGTCATCGAATTTAGGTGAGTGTCGAATATGAATACATATCCCTTACTGTTATACACCATTGGAAAATTGATATCCTCGTGTACTCATATTGGTATGTACGTGTTGGATTTTACTATAGAAGCAACATATATTGGCAATTTAGGCAGCTTTAGATTGCGACTTTGATGTTGTGGTACCTTTGGATAGTAAATTTGTAGTTCGAAAATTTCTGAAAGTTGAGCAATGATGATTCTTGAACCAAGAAAACAGTTTTTTTTTTTTCCCATTATACCCAACGAACCATAGTTGTATTTGTAATTGAGGGACAAATCATTCCGGAGGTTTATGGATTGTGTGATTGGTTTGATTTTGTCGATTTAAATATGCTTATCGATCGAGTTGTGCATCAACTTATTCATCGATCTCTTGATTAGGATGTCGATTGTTGGTCTGTTTTATACTATCTGTACAGCATATACTTTAATTTCATTTATGCTATTTGGCGATGTTTATAGAATTAGATCTATGGTCGAATCAATCCAACTACTTATTTTAACTTGATTAGCTTAAATAAATTATTTAAAAAATATAAAACTATATTCAACAGTTTCACGGATTATCCAAGTTTTGCCTTGTGTACCAACCAGCTCAATTTGAACAACTTTGCTATTTTGCCTTCATGAGTTTTTTCTTAAAAAAAACAGTTTGTGTTGAATGGCACGAACACTTTAGTTTGATTTATGCTATTTCAGGTTTTCCTTTCAAAATAAAAGATTAAACTCTGCTATTATTAGTACATATATTATGCGTGTGGATTTAGTTTTTTTACTTTAATTTTGTTATTTTTAGATTTTAAAATTTTAGAATTTTAAAATTTTAATCATGATCGAATGTTAGCTATTAAATTCCTGGGTAAATTATATAGATAGTCACTTAACTATTTCTTTTTTTATTTTAGCCACTCAAAATAAAATAAAAAATTGCAATTTAAGCACCCATGTTACATAGTTCAATCATTTTGGTCACTCTCATTAAAATCAAAACAACAAGCTGACGTGGTAGATAAAAAAATTGGTATCATAATAAATTTAGTCTTCAATTTCTACAAATTATATCGATTTAGTCATAATTTTTAAAAAAAAAATAACCCTTAAAATTTACAAATATTCTCAATTTTATCCTAATTTAAAAATCCCCTATCCCTCTCCCCCACCGGACGTCTCCCTCCACTTTTCCTCATTTCATGAAAAAACTCAAGGTTGAGGCATCCTTTGAAATTTACAAAAGCAAATCTAATAAGGCATTATAACATCAGGCTTACATGCTACGTTTTTCATCCAATGATCCTACATTTCTATATCCATCAATTAAGGACAATATCCGATAATAAGCCAATCTATTTCATTTGTCCAAAAAAAAAAACATACTTGTTTGCACATACTATCTATGACTATATACAACTAGGCGATACCACCCTTTGTCTCAACAAAATGAGTACCTTGCGGATACAACTAGAATCATAGTCCACTCTATCATAAAACAAAATAATGCACAAATATACAATAAAATTCACTTGTATGCCAAAATCCTTTTGGGTTTTCGCCCATTTGAAGAATTCCAGTGTTAATTGAGTAACGTGTTTTAGATTGGTGTCAAGCTCGTGTGAAACAAAATTACAATCCTCTGATTTAGCGGCGAAGCCAGAAGAATTTTTTAAGGGCGGATAAAATTTTAATTTTTTATAGTTTATATTTTTATAATTTATAAAAGGATTAAATCGAATTTTTATAATTTTAGACGGACCAAAATACAATTTTACTTTTATTAATTTAAAATTTTTAAAAATTTTAGGGCCAAAATTGTAATTTTATATTTTAGGGGAGCCGGGGCCCATGCTAATCCCCCTAGCTATGCCCCTGCTCCGATTGCTGAATGCTTTTACACCCAGATTTCTTATTTAAATCATCTAAAAAATTGTTGTTATTACTGTTATATTTGGTCCCAAATGGGAACCTTATCACGTAGAGTGTAAAAAAAAAAAAGAAAAGAGAACAAAAATAAAAGTGTAGGTAATAAGAGAGTTATAGGATAGAAATTTGAAAGAAAAGAAGAAAATGGTCGAGGTTTTTAAAAAGAAAAACATGGTAGTAAACAAAATAAAGGAATACTTGAAGTTGCAACTAAATAAATTTTGTCTCCAAAAGCAGCAGTAGCAGAGAGGGAGAGGAAAAGGGACGGTGGTGGGGGAGGGAAGGAGTGCAACATCCCGATACCCGACTCGATTGTCGGATCTAAGTTACAGGATGCCATATTCGTTGCCGAAGTAACTACGATCATTTATATTCAATTACAAATCGTTAAACATTTAAACATAAGTATCACATGTGTATAATACGATATATAATCATTTTTGGGTCATACGAGCTTACGAAAGCTCTATTTTTACTCTAAATTGAAAATTTTTTATAGTTGGGTGACTATCTGTGTAGTTTACTCTAAATTCATTAAGTTAAATTATGCTATTTACAAATTTGATGCGACAAACATATTATCGCATGTATAATGTCATTTCAGCTTATTATTATCACATGTTACACAAAAAGCCAGTTAATATATAGATTTAATGAATGTCGTTGTATTGAGACTGAAATTTCGAAATTCGAAAAATATAGCGACCAAGAATAATCTAATTGGAAAACATGAACTAAAATCTATAACTTTAGGCATAATACAAGACTAATAGCAGAAGTTAACCAAGCGGATTTAATTATTATTGTTTAGTCAGGACTAAAGTTCAAAAATCAAAAAGTATAGAGATTAGAATTGATCATTTCAAAATTACAAGATTAAAATTCATCAAATTAAAGTACAAATATTAAATCCATAATTTATGTAAAATATTGGGTCTAATAGCAGAATTTGACCAAAATAAAATAGTTGAGAAACGTGCAAAAAGAGTCTATTCATTTACATTATACTAATCATACAAAATCCAATTATTGTATACACAAACTTTTCTTTTCATTAATTCCTTTAAGTTTAATAACTCAATATCGTTTATAAACCAAAAAAAAAAAATAAAAATTAAAAGATTTAGGTGATGTGTGATAGATTTTTTACAGAAAATATATTATAGTTTTCAATTTTTACAAATAAGAAATAGAATATGAATTTACATTCTTGACCACAGGAAGTCGAATTATATTTTTATCCTATTTACTTTTATATATTAGACCAATGAGTAAATAAATCTTTTTGTTAAAAATTTGATCCATTTTTACTATTAAAAACTAGTTATTATTTGTCTGAATGAGATACACGCGGCATGACTCGTGTAACTGTTTGGTTATTTTGTCAGTCAAGCGATTTTATCAGATGAAATTTTTAACAGAAAAGACTAATTTAATTTTTAATCTAATATTCAAGGATTAATTTACCCATTTTTGAGAATAGGTCAAATGTAATCTGACTTTTAGTCTAGAGGTCTCAAAATACTTTGAACTTTTTTTGACCCTGTAAGACCCAATTTCAAGACCAGGGCCCAAACCAAAAAACTAAAAATCCCGAAATTAAAAAGCAGTTCATTATTTTTTCAGTCCAAACACAACAAGGCCCAATGGCCCAAAGAAATGAAACAGAAAACAAAAACCCTAAAGCTTGATGCCCCGCACGCCCCACTCCAGCGAAATCGGCCGTCCGAATCTTCAGCGCCCTCAACGTGTGCTGCCACGATTCCACGTCAGAGACGTGAGTCACCACGCACCTGCAAATGTGCAAACAGGAATCAGTTGTAAAGGGCTACAAAAGCCTTCGAAAACGATGTAAGAGGGGAGGGCTATTTTTTTACAGAAATACAAAAAAGAATATAGAGAAATTTTTTTTTTTGAAATACCAATACAGTTGACATTTGAACAGAGAACACTTTTTCGAAGGTAATTTTGAATATATTATCTGTTCTATATAGCTCCTTTTACTTTTTTTTTTGAAAATTCCAAAAAACAAAGAGAAAGGGGAAACTTACCGGGCCGTTGTCTTACGCGTGGTTGGTCGTCGGACTGGTGGTGACGAACGGCGAAGGAGGATTTGGGGGGTTCAAACCCTAGAAAACAAGAAAAGGGGGAAGGGTATTCTGGTTTTTTATTTTGAAACAAGAAAGAAATGAAGGAATGGTTTTGTTTTAGGTTTTAAACATTAAAGAGAGATGGGCCTCGCGCAATTACCTGCAAGTGGATATGCGCAATTTTACCCTAAATGGATAAATTTGTAATTAGCCCTCCTTTTTATGCTGTTGTTTCAATTAGGTCCCCCTTCAGTTTTTTTATTTTTTTTAAAATTTGTCCCTGAGTTTTGCGCGCCGCTTCGATTTAGTCCTGGGTCAGGTGCAAGTGTTCAGGAGCTGGGAGTAATTGCATTACTGGCCCCTCAATGTTATGCGCGCCTTACAATTTAGCCCTTTATTTTTCTTTTGTTTTAAATTGGCCCCAAACATTCTATTTTTAACCCGATTTGATTCTTTTTTCGATTATTTTGCTATTTTACCACTAAATTGAGTATTTCTAAATATTTTTATTACCATTTGTTTATATGTATATTATTCTTATAGCCCTATTTTTTATATTATTATTATTAATATTATTGTTTACTTAAATTTTTGTTATTATTATATATGATTATTATTATCTATTATTTTCGTTATTATCAAATTTTTTACTACTATTTTTATTAATACTACTTTTTATTATCATTAACGTTATTATTACTAGTTTAGTATTATCATTATTATTTTTGCAATTATTCTTTTAATATATCTATTAATTTTTTATTACCCATTTTATTTGAAATTAACCTTGTATATATTATTATTACACTATCCTATTACTAATATTTTTTGCCACTATTTTTTTCACTATCACTACCATATTATACATATTATTATTCTTATAATTATGTTTCTTATTTTTACTTTTATCTTTTTATCAAGCATTGTTATTGCCATTTTTATTGCCATTATTTTTTTATATATTCTTTATTATTGATATTAGTATTATTATTATTTGTCATTCTCGTTAATTTATTTTTTCTTTTACCACGTCCTTCAAAATTCATAAAAAGTTTTTTTTTTTATAATGAGGCTGTATGACCCAATTTTACCCCAATCAAAGCCCAAACAACAAACCAAAAAAAAAAATCAAACCAAACCCAATTAACCAAACCCAAGTAACCCTAACCCAACTAGACCACTAAACCGACCACTAACTCCACCACCCCACTAAACCGACCACTAACTCCACCACTCCACTAACTCCACCATCCCACTAACTCTATCACCCCACTTGCATGCATAAGTTGTAGAATTTGGCTATAAAAGCCATTCAAAACCATTGTAAAGGGAGGTTTTTTTCTTCTATTTTTCGGATAGTTACGAATACACGAGAAATCAAGTACACAAAAAGAAAAGAATTTTGAGATGATTCAAAATATTCAAGGTGTTCTTTTATTTTGTTCTTTTATTCATTTTTACACTTGTTTTTAAGAATAAAGCGAAAATACGGAAGAAGAGGTAGAAGCGTACCCATTTTGAGATCGTCAAAAAAAGAAGCTTTTTAGTTTCACCGTTGTAGTATCTTGGTGTCATGCAGCTGTGACCCTTTTGGAGGGTGGGGATATTTTCCCTTTTAGCCCCTCCTTGTTACTCACAAGTTCTAATTGGTCCATCTTTTTAATTTTATTTCTGATTTTGCCCCATATGCTTATTTTTAAATTCAATTTAGTCCCTATTCGCTTTACTTTCAAATCAATTATCTCTAAATATATATTATTGTACTTCTTGTTTTAATGTGGCCATTACCATTATTGTTTTTAATATTTTTTTCCTTTTACTTTATTATTATTACTAGGTTCGTTAATATTATTAGCATCATTTTATTATTGCCACTATTTTACATGTATTATTATTATAAAATCTTTTTTATATTACTATTTATTATTCCTATTTTTCATTACTATTATTTTTATCACTATTATTACATATATATTATTACTACAATTATACTTATTATAATTACATTTATTTTACTACTACCACTATTTTTATTATTACCACTATTAATTCTAATATTATTACTATTATTTTCTTATTGATATTTTTATTTTTCTTTTTCCAAAATTCATAAAAAGGGTTTCACAAAGGTAATATTTCGTGTTTGGAAGTTCGAAAAATTGTGCCCAATCGTCTTTGGCTTGATTTTTCGTTCATCTGATCACTAAATATTCTTTAAAGATTTTGATCATGTTTTTGAAAATTAGGCAATGTTTCGTGCTTGGAAGTTCGAGAGATTCGTGCCCAATCGTGCTGGGTCTCAATTTTCTATTCGTCCAAACAACTAAATATCCTTCAAAGATTCTTTATCGTCTTTTCTTAAATAAGGCAATATTTCATGTTTGGAAATTCGAGGGATTGTGCCCAATCGTGCTGGGTTTCGACTTTTAGTTTGACCAAATAGCGGAATACCCTTTTTTAAATCGGATGCATGGATTTTGGAAATCATGGAACGATCTTGGTATTGAGGGTTTGAAACATCGTGTCCTATCGTCTTTGGATGTGGTATTTCATCTTTTCGAACAAGAGAGTTTCGATATCCAATGCGAGTTATCCAAACATTTTAAAGATTCATATTTTAAAATATTTTCTAATTTTCGATATTAAGGACATTAATCAATCAACACGGTACCAATTTTGGGCGTTGCGAGGGTGCTAATCCTTCCTCGTGCGTAACCGACTCCCGAGCCCGTTTTCTTAAAATTTGTAGACCAAAATGTTTTCTCTGATGACCCAATCACACTTCAAAAATGATTGGTGGCGACTCGTTTTCTTTTTAAAGTCGGCCCGTTTTCCAAACAAAAAATAGTTTCGACGACTTGGCGACTCCAATTGGGACCAATAAGAGAGTCAAGCCGTAAAATTTATTGATTAATGTCCTTTTATCGAAAATAAAATTTTGGATTTCGTTTCTTTCACTGCATGAACTCGTGTTACATCATATGTCTGTATGGTTTGAAACCCAGAGGATATTTCTGCATTCATATTGCATGACCGTTGTGGTCACACCCTCTAAGTGGGAGCGAGAAGCTGTGCCTTCATGAGGTTTTCACCTCCGCATGGCTAGGAGACTGCTTCCGGGATACATCCGTACTTATGGTTCCGTGAGGTTTTCACCTCCGCATGGCCATAGGGAAATGTATTCCCTTGAACTGAACTCAATCCGTATGAGCCTATAATGGGTGAGGATTGAGGAATCTGCTGGTTCGAGTACCCTTCCCTCAGAGCCAAACCTCATATAGAGAGCCTAAGGAACTTACCCTAGGTAGAGCTACGCCAAACCCTAGCAGTCACCTAGATAGGTGTTTGATTTTACCATCTTTACATGATACTAACATGTTGTCTTTTGTTTATGACTACATTGCATTCACATCATAGAAAAGAGGTGTTGATTTCAAATTCGATTGCTAAATAGAAAAGTTGATCATAAGAAAATAGATTTTTTGATAAAGTAGGTTATAATATGGCCGTCTGAATATAGTCCAAGTGAACATAACGAGAGAAGACTGATAGTCCGTGAAGGAATACAAGACTTCATCACCCAAGGATTCAAACTGATAAAGAAATCACGACGTCTCGACTTTCTTGAAGAGCATCATGGAGGATAGGTGAGTGAAAAGTCACGACTTGGATCAAGCAACAAGGAGCCAGATGAAACATCTATCAAAAGATTGAAAGATTTGACCTTTGCGAAGAGGGAGATTGATGTTTTCACTTGGACTATGAGGATAAAGCCGCATATGTAATTTATTTTGTGTAAAGAAATTTATTTTCTAGTAAAGTTTTTCTAATGTAACTGAATTCAGAGTCAACGCCTTTTTTTTTTTTGCATTCATTTCATGCATTTGCATTGCATTTCATCAATTTGCATTACATCGCATCATATACATCAAATATCACAAAACAACCTTATTAACTAGAGGTTATATTATAGTTATCCTGAAACACCACTATTACACTCAGAAAAAAACAAAAGCAATGGATCAAAGGATGGAAAAGTTAGAGCAGATGCAGAAGGAAATGCAAGACCAACTGCAGGAACAGTTGGCTAAGATCCAGCAGGACATGAGGGATCAGATGTTAGAGTCCCAGAGGAGTATGATGAGCCAGTTAACTTATTTGTTGACTCGAGGGTAAGATAAAGAAAAGGGTCCCGTGGGCGATGTTGAAGATGAAAATAAAAATTCTGCTTGTCTTCCAAGCTTAGCCCCGAAAAATTCTCAAGCACAACCACCGAGAGAGTGTACATCAATATCGGACCTCGGACCAATCGACACCCAGTAGCGATGAAATTTCCTTATAGGCTCGAGCTCCAACCCGGAGGGTAACCTGACAAAGCCGATGGTCCTTGATTTCGATGATGTAGTAGAAGAGGAAAAGACGAGGGTCGAACTCCCAAAGGAGTTTGAGGATCGCTGCAAATGGCTAGAGGAGAAGTTTAAAGCATTGGAAAGTGCTGATTATCAATGCGAGGTGGATGCCAGGAAGCTGAGTCTAGTTCTAAATCTGGTACTTCCTCCGAAGTTAAAGATGCTGGAGTTTGAAAAGTACAATGGGATTAGGCGCCACGAGGCTCATATTACCATGTTTTATCGGAGAATGATGGGATATGTCAACAACGACCATTTGTTGATTCACTTTGTTTCTAGGATAGTCGGTGAAATTGCTGACAAAATGGTACAATCGGTGAGTTGCACTCAAATCAAATCATGGAAGGATTTAGTACGAGCCTTCATGAAGCATTATGGCCATGTGGGTCGACATTACGCTGACAGGATCACGTTGCAAAACATGGAGAAAAGTCGTGCGAAAGTTTGGAAGTATGCCCGGAGGTGGAGGAAGTCGCTACACAAGTTCACCACCTCTACTAGAAAAAGAAATGACCATGCTCTTCATTAATACCAAAGCACCTTTCATCAATCATATGTTGGGGAGCGCGAATAAGTGTTTTACAGACATAGTGATGTCCGGCAAAATGATAGAGAACACGATAAGGTGTGGGAAAATAGAAACTGGAGAGAGCATGAGAAGATCAGTTCCAAAGAAAATAGAGAATGAAGTAGGTAATGTAAGCTCGGGTTATCCCAAACCCATTACTATCAGTTAATCGAAAGCGATCGCTACAGGCCAGCAGGCCTCACCAAGACAAGAGCCCAACACGAGGCAGAAGATCGAGAAATTTCAGTTTACTCCCATACCTGTAACGTATAGGGAGTTGTATAAAACTTTATTAGACGCACATGTAGTAGCCCCTGTCTACTCAGAACCGTTGCAACCCCCATATCCTAAATGGTACGATGTAAGCACTCAATGTGAATACCATGCAGATAGTGGGGCACCCGATAGAGGATTGCTTCCCTTTTAAAAAGCTAGTCGAAAGGCTCATCAAAATGGGCATTGTGGAGTTCAATGATGCGCTGTCGTAGGAAATCCGTTACCAGTCACATTGATAATGGGATGAATGCGTAATGTCGAGAAGCGGGAAAAGAATCAAGTTGAGCGTTGCGAAATAAGAACCCGTTGAGAGAGTGCGGAGAAGAATGGTGGAAAGAGTTTAATTATACAGGATGTAAGGAGTAAATCCCAGGATACGAGGAACTACTGTGAGTTCCATAACAAGGAAGACCATGAGATCCAAAGGTGCGGTGAATTGAGCCCTAGTACAAGGGTTAATGTATAATAAAGAAGCGGAGTTCTTTGACTTTCTGAAGAGGAAAAGCGTGTGTACCATAGGAAATGAGTCGATGAGAAGGACGTCGAGGTCAAATGGGATCAATTACTTTTCATATATATCCAAGGCATTCATATCGGAAAGAATTATCCCTCCTAAGCGGGATAACAAATGAAGAAAGCAGTGAAGACATGTTAAAAGCCTTGAGCATCAACGCCGTATTCGAGAAGAGATCGAATGAAGGAAACTTAAGAGGCATTCGCCCTACGAGCTGAAAGTGTTTTGAATAATCGGGTGTGAAGGAAACTCCTGTAGTTTTAGAGCTAACACGAGTAATGTTCAAAACACACTTGTTGTTTTAAGCCTAGAAACAATAAGAATCTTTTGTGAAATAGGCTCATGTTCAAACATCTTTATTTTTAATAAAAACGCATTCTTGTGTTTCATGCCGAGCAAATATTTTTTCATTTTTTGTGTCATACTATACATTATTTTGTCTTTTGAGGATTTCTTCCATTCTTCATCATCCTAGGAAATGTTTATTCTTTGGAATTTACCTTCGTACCTACAATGGGTCCCCAGGATATCGATGTCATGAAGCGGTATTATTCTGAGACTCTCTTCTGAGTGAGATATGAGTCTAAAGGGATCCGAGGATTTTGAAAATATCGAGATTGTAACTTATCTTTTGATTTGTTAAGGATGGTAGAGTAAAATGAAAATAGACTCTACCGTATAAAGAGTCAAGGAAAAGAGTGAAATATTGCCCACCATAGAAACAAAGAGAGACGACATTGAGTTATTCAAAGAATTCAAAGATGTTTTTGTGTGATCACATCAAGATATGCCTAGGCACGATAAGGCTACCATGAAAGGGAGATTTCGTCAGTGTTGCCGTAAATGCCAAATTGAGAAGACATGACTTATATGCTTTTTCTATACGTGGGGCATAGATGTTACAGGGATGATTTAGTCAAAAGTATCTAGTTGACGCCTATTCGTTTTCGTGATTGTCAACTATTCCACTAAGAAGGTGAGGGTCGGTTTCTATGACAAAGTTATAGGGTCAATCATCAAGTTCAATTTCAACTTCGAGTTCAAGTTCAAATTTAAAAAAAACAAAACAAAAGAAAAGAAAAAGAAAAAGAAAGAAAGAAGAAAAGAAAAGAAAGAAACCATCCAAAAAAAAGATTTTAAAAGATGATGGAAACCTGTAAATATTGGCATAGACTAGTTACCATTTACCCTCTATGCTTCTCGAATGTTGGCGAGGACTTCCACCGGGGCAACACCCTTCTCATTGGTTTATAGATGGATACAGTCTTGCCCATCGAAGTTGAAATTCTTACTCTTTAGATTTTGTCGGGCGAAGTTGGACGAAGCGAGAATGGGTTCACTCTGTATGACCAACTGAATCGATCGAGAAAAAGGTTAAAAGCCAACCATCATGGTCAAATGTACCAGAAACAAATGATGCGGGCTTATAACAAAAGTTCACCCCAGGGTGTTCTATAGATTCTCCCTATGCAAAAGGACTTCAGAGGAAAGTAGATGCTTAATTGGGAATGACCTATATCGAAAAGAGGGTCTTTTATAGAGGAGCATTGATACTAGCCAAGATGGACGGCAAGAGTCAGCCGAACCCAGTTAATGCGGGCTCAGTCAAGAAACACTTCACTTAAGAAGGAAATAGGCCAAGGCAAAAACCCACAAAGGGTGCTTTGAGGTTTTCCACAAAAAAAAAACGGAGAGGCCAAGGTGAAAACCCGCAAAGGGCACTTTGAGACCAAAGGGGCTTTGAGTCGAAAACCTGAAAAGGGTGGCTCAAGTTGTGATCAAATCATGATGGGGCATACAGTAGTTTTGCCACGCTTGAATTGACAATGAAGAAGTATGTTACATCTTGAGGCATCGACAAAGTACTCCGGATCTCTTAAACACATGTTGAGCTTAAATGGTCCTTAAGAAGTTCGAATAGAAAAGCTTAGTCTGTGATATCTGGGGCACCTAATTTCCATCTTACTCATTTTGAATTTCCTCATTTTAAAATACAGTACCAATAAATTTCCTTCTTGATTGCATTTTGTTTCGAGATATGCTCCCAATTAATTTCTTTCTTCTCTATTATTATGATATTTTTCAAGCATTTTTCTTTGAAATAATGATTACTGAACTAATAATGCTTTCACAAAGGAAGTTTTATGCACTACTCTGGAAGTCTATAAATAATATGAGAATCTAAAATAGGACAATTATTTAGAACTAACCAGGCTTAAAGGGCTCGGAGACTTGAGATAAGGGTCTAAGCAGTGACGACATCTTCACATTCGTTGTTAGAAGTATCAGCTGAACAAAGAAGACATACGTCAGGGATCACCTTAATAAGCAGCAAGCAATGACAGTCCAAGTGTTAAAAATAGATCATTCTCATGACATTTTGCATCCATTCATAACATTCATGATACATATGGTTAGGAGCATTTTTCATGACAACCTAATCATTTGACATAAGCATAGACCCCATGAAATCAATTCTATAGGTAGGTTCCCAGGAGGACAATGTAGCAAAGTTGATGGGAGTTCTGAAGATTACTGATCTTATCTCTCTTGAAAGAGGAGTAAGCGGATCGAAAGACTAAAGCCTTATCTCTCTGGCGAGAGTGGGGAGAGTTAAAGATCTGATCCTATCTTCATTGAGTAGGAGTGGAGCGGATTGAAGACAACAGATCTTATCTCTTGGCGGGAGTAAGCAGATCGAAGATGAAGCCTTATCTCTCGGCGAGGAGTGGAGCGAGTTAAAGATCTGAGATCCTATCTTCACTTTGGCGAGAGTGGAGCGGATTGAAGACAACAGATCTTATCTCTCTGGCGAGGAGAGTAAGCGAGATCGAAAGCGAAGCCTTATCTCTCTTGAGTAGGAGTGGAGCAAAGCTAAAGATATAGATCCTATCTCCACCGAAAGGCGAGGAGTGGAGCGGATTGAAGACAATAGATCTTATCTCTACTGAGCAGGAGTAGAGTAGATCGAAAGACTAAAGCCTTATCTCTACTGAGCAGGAGTGGAACAGGTTAAAGATGCAGATCCTATCTTCACTTGGCGAGAGTGGAGCGGATTGAAGACAACAGATCTTATCTCTCTTGAGTAGGAGTAGAGCGGATCGAAGATCAAGCCTTATCTCTCGGCGGGGAGTGGAGCAAAGCTAAAGATATAGATCCTATATCCACTAAGCAGGAGTGGAGCGGATTGAAGACAACAAATCTTATCTCTCTTGGCGAGGGGTAAGCGGATCGAAAAATGAAGCCTTATCTCTACTAAGCAAGAGTGGAGCAGGCTAAAGATATAGATCCTATCTCCACTGAGCAGGAGTGAAGCGGATTGAAGACAACAGATCTTATCTCTCTGGCGAGAATAGAGCAGATCGAAGATGAAGCCTTATCTCTCTTGGCGAGGAGTGAGGCGGGCTAAAGATATAGATCCTATCTCCACCGGCGAGGAGTGGAGCGGATTGAAGACAAAGATCTTATCTCTCATGGCGGGAGTAGAAGCGGATCGAAAGATCAAGCTTTATCTCTACTGGCAGGAGTGGAGCAGGTTAAAGATGCAGATCCTATCTTCACTAAGCAGGAGTGGAGCGGATCGAAGACAACAGATCTTATCTCCATTGAGCAGGAGTGAGGCAGTTCGAATATAATGAGCCTTATCTCCGCTGAGCAGGAGTGGAGTAGGCCAAAGATACAGATCTTTTCTCTACTAAGCAGGAGTAGAGCAGATCGAAAGCAGCAAGTCTTATCTCCATGTATCGACAATGGAGCAGACTGAAGTTTATAGCCTTATTTCCACCGGCGGGGAGTGAGCGGTGAATATCTGAGATCTTATCTTCATTGAGTAGGAGTGAAGTAGATCTAAAATTACAAGTCTTATATCCATGTATCGGCAATGGAGTAGACTGAAGTTTATAGCCTTATCTCCACTGAGCAGGAATGGAACAGGCTGAATATATAGATCTTATCTTCATTGAGCAGGAGTGAAGCAGATCGAAAATTACAAGTCTTATCTCCATGTATCGGCAATGGAGCAGACTGAAGATCCCAGCCTTATCTTCACTGAGTAGGAGTGGATCAGGTTGAAAGGAAGCAGATCGAAAATTACAAGTCTTATCTCCATGTATCGACAATGGAGCAGACTGAAGATCCTAGCCTTATCTTCACTGAGCAAGAGTGGAGCAGGCTAAAGACAGCAGATCCTATCTCCACCGAGCAGGAGTGGAGTGGATCAAAAATAACGAATCTTATCTTCATGTATCGACAATAGAGCAGATTCAAACCACTAGCCTAACCCCCTAAGCAGTAGGGTAACAGGCCAAAAATTACAGATCCTAATTCCCTAAGTAGTAGGGTGACAGATCGAAGACGATGAGCCTTAACCCCCTAAGCAGTAGGGTAACAGGCTAAAGATAGTAGATCTTATCTCTATTGAGTAGGTGTGGAGCAGATCAGATCGATGAGCTCTAATTCCCTAAGCAAGTGAGGGTAACGGGCTAAAGAATAGCGATTTTATCTCCATTTGGAGAGAGTGGAATAGATCGAACAAAATTTCTATACCACGAAGATGCAATGGGTCAAAGCAAGGCTACGAAGAGAAGAAGCGCAAGAAATCAAGACTCGAAGAAAGCGGGCAAAATTGGCTCCTTTAGAATCTTTGCTTTGTTCCCGTTACACGACAGCAAGCAAAGAGGGGCAGCTGTATAACCCAATTTTACCCCAACCAAAGCCCAAACAACAAACCAAAAAAAAAAATCAAACCAAACCCAATTAACCAAGGCCAAGTAACCCTAACCCAACTAGACCACTAAACCGACCACTAACTCCACCACCCCACTAAACCGACCACTAACTCCACCACTCCACTAACTCCACCATCCCACTAACTCTATCACCCCACTTGCATGCATAAGTTGTAGAATTTGGCTATAAAAGCCATTCAAAACCATTGTAAAGGAGGTTTTTTTCTTCTATTTTTGAATAATTCTGAATACACGAGAAATCAAGTACACAAAAAGAAAAGAATTTTGAGATGATTCAAAATATTCAAGGTGTTCTTTTATTTTACTCTTTTATTCATTTTTACACTTGTTTTTAAGAATAAACATAAAAATACGGAAAAAGAGGTAGAAGCGCACCCATTTTGAGATCGTCGAAAAAAGAAGCTTTTTAGTTTCAAATTGTAGTGTCTTTGTGGTCAGAAAGTGTGACCGTTTTGGAGGGTGGGGATATTTTCCTTTAGCCCCTCCTTGTTACTCATAAGTTCTAATTGGTCCATCTTTTAATTTTATTTCGATTTTGCCCAGATGCTTATTTTTAAATTCAATTTAGTCCCTATTCGCTTTACTTTCAAATCAATTATCTCTAAATATATATTATTGTACTTCTTGTTTTAATGTTGCCATTACCATTATTGTTTTTAATATTTTTTTCCTTTTACTTTATTACTATTACTAGGTTAGTTAGCATTATTAGCATCATTTTATTATTGCCACTATTTTACATGTATTATTATTATAAAAATTGTTTTTATATTACTATTTATTATTCCTATTTTCATTACTATTATTTTTATCACTATTATTACATATATATTATTACTACAATTATACTTATTATAATTACATTTATTTTACTACTACCATTATTTTTATTATTACCACTATTAATTCTAATATTATTACTATTATTTTCTTATTGATATATTTATTTTTATTTTTTCAAAATTCATAAAAAGAGGTTTCACAAAGGTAATATTTCGTGTTTGGAAGTTAGAAATTGTGTCCAATCGTGCTAGGCTTGATTTTTCGTTCATCTCGGATCACTAAATATTCTTTAAAGATTTTGATCATATTTTTGAAAATAAGGTAATGTTTCGTGTTTGGAAGTTCGAGAGATTCGTGCCCAATAGTCTTTGGGTCTCGATTTTCTATTCGTCCAAACAACTAAATATCCTTCAAAGATTCTTTATCGTGTTTTCTTAAATAAGGCAATATTTCATGTTTGGAAATTCGAGGGATCGTGCCCAATCATGTTGGGTTTCGACTTTTAGTTTGACCAAATAGCGGAATACCCTTTTTTAAATCGGATGCATGGATTTTGGAAATCATGGAACGATCTTGGTATTGAGGGTTTGAAACATCGTGTCCTATCGTCTTTGGATGTGGTATTTCATCTTTTCGAATAAGAGAGTTTCGATATCCAATGCGAGTTATCCAAACATTTTAACGATTCATATTTTAAAATATTTTCTAATTTTCGATATTAAGGACATTAATCAATCAACACGGTACCAATTTTGGGCATTTAGAGGTGCTAATCCTTCCTCGTATGCGTAACCGACTCTCGAGCCCGTTTTCTTAAAATTAAGAGACCAAAATGTTTTCTAAAGTGACCCAATCACACTTCAAAAATGATTGGTGGCGACTCCGTTTTTCTTTTTAAAGTCGGCCCGTTTTTCAAACAAAAAAATGGTTTCGACAGAGGCAATGTCGCATGTTTTGGAAATTCAAGGAATCGTGCCCTAACGTGTAAGGTTTCGATTTCTGTTTATCCAAATCATTAAATATTCTTTAAAATTGTGTCTGTTTTCTCTAAAATTAAAAGCAAGTTAATATTTTATGTTTGGAAGTTTTGAGAAATTATGTCCTAACGTGCTGGGTTGCAATGTTTCGCTTGTCTAAATGACTAAATATCCTTTTAAAGTTCGGATCGTGTTTTCTCAATTTCAAAAATAAGGCAATGTTTCATGTTTGGACATTCGAGGAATCGTACCCTAACGTGCTGGGTTTCGATTTTTTTCGTTTGGCCAAATACCGGAATACCCTTTTTAAATTGCAATGTATGAATTTTGGAAATCATAAAATGATCTTAGTGTCAAAGGTTTGAAACATCGTATCCTAACGTGCAGGATGTGATATTTCATCCTTTCGGAACAAAGAAATTTCGACATCCAATTCGTATTACCCAAACATTTTCCAAATGATTCATATTTTAAAATCTTTTTCTAATTTTCGATATTAATGACATTAATAAATAAATACGGTACCAATTTTGGGCGTTGAGGGTGCTAATCTTTCCTCGTGCATAACCGACTCCCGAACCCGTTTTCTTAAAATTCGTAGACCAAAATGTTTTCAAAAGTGGTCCAATCGCACTTCAAAAAAGATAGGTAGCGACTCTGTTTTTTCTTTTAAAGTTGGCTCGTTTTCAAAACAAAAAAATAGTTTCGACAGACCCATTGAGACTTGTGTTAACTATATTTTTTTTTTTTATCAGTAAAATTAGCAGAAGGCTCTTGTACTAGGAGTTGGTTGCATTTTGCCTCATTTACTTAAAAAACTGAACAAATTAATCCTTGTACGTTTGATCAAAGAGCAAACCGATTCTTTTGTTAAAAATTGATTCATGTATATCAGTATGAATTATACGTGACACATCATACGTTACTATTTGATTATTCCATCATTCACATCATTTTTTAACAGTACAAATGGATGAAGTTTTTAACAGAAATAGCTCATTTACTCTTTGATCTAATATATAGAGATTAATTTATTTATTTATTTAGTAAAAGAACAAAAAACAACTTAACTTAACGATACTTTTACCTTTTTTCTTCTCGGTTCCTTTTTACTTTTTGGTTAATTCATTGTAAAAGGATTTGTATATTTATTTTGACAAGGAAATGTAAATACAAAACTATCCTTAAATTTCAATCTAAACAAAATTGTAAATATAATGAAAATTGAAAATTGTTTTGAGATGATTCGAATTTATAAATATTATTTATTTAAGTAATTTAATGAGAGATTATTTGTAATGTTAAAAAAATTTAGTTATTAGTCGATTCAGTCTTAGCTTGATTAATATAGGTATTATTGTCAATACAAGAGGACGTGGGTTTGAATGCACTAAAGCACATTATCCTCATATTTATGGGTTGAAGGCCATATAAAATTTTAGGCATTGCATCAAAAAGAACCAAATATTTTTTTAATGTAAATGCTAACTAAAACATTAATTTTTTTAACAATATTGGTGTTGTAACTTTGTCTACAGATTCACATGTACTTCATATTGTCATGATATTATTTGTATTATATGTCACATCGACAAGTAATTTTAAAAAGATAAAATACTCATAAATTAAAATTAAAACAACTATAAAAGTTTATAAAAAAACATGAAGTACATATAGATTGCCGTACTATGTTTAAAAATTTAATATTTTAGTCAAGATTATCGTTAAAAAAAACAAATCAACTATTTTTAAAAGTTGATTGTCAAATTTAGCTCAAAAAAAGAATAATGGTCAATTTGACAAAAAATATAAATATTAAAGGTTGCATTTATCATTATGCAATTTTTTTAAGTACATAAGGATAAACTATCCCGTAGTCCTTCAAAATAGGGGTTGTTCTTATTTTGATCACCCAATTTTTTTTTTTGTTAATTTGATCAACCTAAAAAAATTGATCAAATTAGTCACTCCACCGTTATAATGGTAACAGAAGACTAATCGTGCATTTTCACATAATTTTTTGGATGACCGAAATAAGAATGAGTCCTATTTAAGGTGACTAATCGGATAATTTATTCTAATTTTAGAGTGGGGAAATTTATATAAATATGCTGAAAAAAATTTATTTGAGAAACTAAATCATTTTTTTTTAAATTTATCGATCTATGTTGTTTTTAAAAAGAAAAAATAAAATGCGTCATACAGGGCGCATTTTCACTGATCTAGTAGAGAAAACGTGCCCTGCAGACGCGTTTTCTTGTCTTTCCTAAAAGCACGTCCTACGTTATGCGTTTTCTCTAATGAACACGCGCCTTGTAGGACGCATTTTATTTTTTAAAAATTGTTTTGTTTAAAATAAAATGAAAGGATTTAGACCATTTTATTTTAAAAAAATGTTTTGGAATTTAAAATAAAAAGCTGAGAATTAAAAATTGAGAATAACAAATCAAAAACAAAAATTGTGAATCAAATTGTGAAAATTGAGAGTTGAATTAAAAAAAATAGAATTGGTCTTTAGAGTCCTATAGCCGTTGGGATTTCTGCCCATAGGCAAATATTACCATTGGACAGAACGCATTTTAATTGATCTGTCAAAAAAACACACCACGTAAGATGCATTTTCTTTTCTCTCTTCAAAAACAGCATAGATTAATAAATTTTAATAAAATGACATGATTACTCAATTTATTTATTTTTCGATATATAGATAAATTACTTTTAGAATGACTGATTTGATTAATTTTTTAAGTGACTAAATTAATAAAAAATTAAAATAATCAAAATATGAACAATATCTATTTAGATTCACTAACGAGATAACTTACCTGAAATAAAACACAATCCTAATCGTATAAATAAATAAATAAAGTAAAATTATTATTTTTAAAATCAAGAATTAAAAAAAACCATACTGAAATTAATGTAATTTGTGTAAAAAGAAGATTAAGCCATCCTTCGATCTTCCCTCTTCCATTTTATTTTTTATTTATTTTTTTTCATTTTAATCCCTTATTTTTTTTCAGATTTTTAAATATATTAAATATGGGCCTATCAATCTAATGAGTCTACTTTTTGATCTATTTAAATTTTTTAAATCTCTAATCTTCTCCATCAAACCCTTTTGTATTGATATAACAATTTTGCTGTTCTTTCAATCTTTGAAATTTAAAAGATCTCATTTTTATTTACCTTTTTGAGAGAATTTGGTGAAGATTTAACTTCCGATTGTTTCCGATGAGGAAAGGGAGAGGAGCCGCCGCGCCTGCCGATGCAGCGATGAAACCGGCGGTTGCAGCCAACGGATCGGTAAAAGAACAAAGGTACAGAGGTGTTAGGAAAAGACCATGGGGAAGATTTGCAGCGGAGATTAGAGATCCCTTGAAAAAAACTAGGGTTTGGCTAGGGACCTTCGATTCGGCCGAAGAAGCTGCTCGAGCCTACGATGCGGCGGCGATTACCCTCCGTGGAAACAAAGCGAAAACGAATTTCCCTTTTAATTCCTCCGATTTCCATGCTTTCGGAATAGATCGTCATCATCGTCGGAACAACGAAGGCTTTATCGCCGACGGCCACCGGTTACATCAGACAGGCGGCGATTATGAAGATCCGGAAGTGAACCCGCAGAGACCGGCGAGGAGTAGCATGAGTAGCACGGTGGAGTCGTTTAGTGGTCCGAGACCTACCCAACCACCGCGAAAACCATCAGATTTAGAGGCGGTTTCGACGAGGAAATACCATCCCAAGATGCCGCGGATGGCGCCGGAGGATTGTCGTAGTGACTGTGATTCGTCGTCGTCGGTTGTCGATGACGGGGTTGATGATAACGTGTCGTCTTCGCGTCGGAAAACCTTGCCTTTCGATCTCAATTTTCCACCGTTGGATGAAGTCGATGATCTCACGTTATGCCTCTGATCAACGGTAACGATCAATTTATCAAATCCTTATGATTTAAGATGAAATAGTACGATTTCCCTTTGCTATTTATCAAATGATAAAGATCATTGTTGTTTTAGAAATATGATCATGAATTTAGGGTTTTCGAATATTCATATCTCAGTCTGATTATCTGATCTTTCTTTTTTGTATAAAACAATTTGTCTAATTCAATCCCTCAAAAGAAAAAAATGGGTCTTTGATTCTATGATCTATAAACGCATTTCCTTTCAATTTTACTATGAATCTTTCTGCATCCGCAAATCTTTTAACTTTCAATTCAAATAAAATTTTCCTGCTATCATTTAGAAGAAAATTTAAACTTTCAAATTACAAATTTGCTAAACATAATAATCGATTTTCTGGCGAAAAGAAATTATTAAAATCATGAAGGATTAAAATTAAGTTTCAAATTAGATTTTTATCATTGGAATAATACCATACAGATTGTTCGAGTAAAATTTAAATTATTGCAAAAACATTTACAATTTAGATATCATAAACGAAGAACACACGTATTAAAATTACGCGTGATAAAGATTTAAAAACTCGTGTATAAAATTTTGTATAATGAATCTCAAATTTGAATATTTAAAACTCAAACAAAAAGAATATACATGTAAATTTATTAAACATAATTTATGAAAAATAAATAAATGATTTAGTTTAGAAACACAAAAATCAGATTTTAGGCCTCGTTTACGGCTTAACTAAAAATTTTACGCTTTTCTGGAACAACTAAAATTCTTTTACGGCAAACTGACAATTTCTTTTTAATAGATGTTTGTTTATAAATTGAAGATTGAGATTGAGAAAAATATTTCAGTAAGATGAAGAAAATAAATAATTGAAAATTTTCTCTTAGTTTAAAGAATGAGTTTACGAGCATTTATGACCTTTTAAGATCATAAATTATTTTTAAAATAATCTTAAAAATTATTATTATTAAAATTATTTTTCAAGCTTTAAAATTTGATAAAATTTTCACTAAATGATTTAAAAATATAATATATAATTTTTTTAAAAAATTAGATAATCACTTTGATATAAAACCATAATTGAACTTGTTTAGATCTAGTCTAATCCAAACCTAAGAGTAAAAAATATATGTCAAGTCTTGAAGACGAGTTAGAGGGTCCAAAATGCAAAAGTTCCAACCAAATATCTGTTTTTATGTTCCACTTTTCTCATCACTCAATTTGCATTATGAACATTAATAGAGATCATTCTAATCTTTGGTGCCATAAAACTAAGTTCACTAACAGCTGAAACCTCTGTCGACGTCGCCGAAAACCGAGTCCTTCGTGCTACGTTCGTATGGATCATACAAGAGACCTCCAAAGATCGTTATCAAGTCCGACTAGCAATCACCCGAGGGAGAAAAAATGTACACTATTCTCCTCAATAAAAAAAAATTCAAACAAAAAGAAGCAGGAAATCAAAGTGCATTTGTGTAAGAACTTTGTTCAATATAGTTTAACCATTCTCTCCTGCAATATTTGACCTAACTTGGTATGTAGAATTTGCTGCTCCTCCAAAGTAAGGCTGCGTAATATCTACGAAAACAAACAAACAAATAAAATCGTATTCAGTTGTGTTTCCAAAACTTAAAAGAAATGATGGAAGATCGATGCGGTTACCTCGTTTATAATCATCTCGACCGTATAATCTTGGGGAACAATAAATGACTGATGATAGATGTATGCAAAAACAGCCATTACCATCTGGAAACAGATAAACAGATAAAAATTAGTTCTCGAATCGAACTTTACATGAAAAGATAAAACACTATAGCTGTTCACTGAAAAACATGTCATACAACTAGTTGCTTGCCTGGCAGTCCATTCTGTCAGTAAATCCTCCATGTCCGGGTATACTATCGCCAAAATCCTGTGTCACCCAGGAAAGGGTTGGTCAAGGAGATCGGAATGGATATGACAAAGTTCATGAATGTTCGGTTTTTTACAATCTCAAACAGAGGAATAACAAACAAAAAAGTGTACCTTAATCTTAAAAGCTCTCTTGAAACCACTTGCAAAGAAGCCTCCAAATGGTGCAATACTCGACGCAAATAAGCTTAGGCATAGAGCATGCCACTGAACTGGTAAAATTGCTACTTCTTTCCATGGCAGCTGCAACATATTAGTAAAAGTGTAAAATATGGAACTGATCGTATTTTGCTGGACAGATTAATATATAAATAAAGCTAGCAAATGCCGAGTAAGAGATATTTATAGAGCAGAGTTCAAATTGAATAAAATTCTCCCATTTCTCAATCCCTCACCACCCATCGAGAAAGCCATCCCGGCAAAGGATAATACTCTGGCTTAAAAAGTGGACCAGGATCGCATAGAAGCCAACCAGTTGATAAATCCTGCATGCATTTCAGTCATATGAGCATTGTCAGAATAGCGTCACTTTTTTTAAAAGGTGAATGCATTGCAGAATGAGTTACCTTCCTTGGACATGTCAGCCACTGAAAATGACCAAAGACATTTGCAAGCTGCATAAAAAGATGCAAAGAAATTATGTTCACAATCATGCATACTGGTTACCCGCGGTGATCAAAGTATTAGAAACACTCACCTCGCAGAATCAAACTAATATTGATGGCACAAAAGAAACATGAATAAGGCATCTCTATAGTTTCAAGTCTATCCCGAAAGGAAAAAAGTTGAAGACCGAGTCAAGCACAGTGTAAAATTTCTTACCACAAATGCCGAGATTGTTGTTACAACTGATGCACCGATAAAACCCTCCCATGTTTTCTTAGGAGATAGCTTGATCAAAGGAGTTTTACCGAAAAAGAAACCGAAGAAATAAGCAGCAACATCATTGACAGCAATTAGTGATGCCGGGAGAAGGAACCTGCATAAATCCAAGACTTGTTTCGATTTCAGTAACAGGAAAAGAGTAAATGATAAAAATAATTTAATGTTATTTATCGGACCGTAATAAATAAAAAGTAACAAAGCTGCTAAAGACTAACTAATGAGGCTCGCATGTTACCAGAAGATGCCTTCGAAAATGTTGGCTACGGTAAATGCAGACTGAGTGAAGACAACGATGAGAATCATGTGTGTCCATGCAAACTGCCCGAATTGATATTTATACATCTTCTTCTTTAGTGTAAGAATGAACCACATGACACCTGAATACGAAACAATATTGGACTAATAAGGGAATGCAGATAAAAACTACTTAATATTATTATGAACCAACTCGAATTCCAGAACAAAAATAATAATAAACTAACATGGAAGTTAATGTTCTAGACAACCGAACAAGTTAATCGACCCCATCATAATTGAGAAAAAGCAATGAATGCAAGACGATTAAATATTTGCTCATGGGCTTATATGTAAAAAGACTGTGTGTCTCCCTCGCTTAAAGCAATATAATTACTAACCTGCTATGTATAAGAAATAACAAATAACCATCTGATACTTGATGAGCTTACTAACAAGCTTGTAGAAAATTTTATCTGAAGTTACTGTGTTCACGAGCTGGTGACTGAGAATGCGGCCATATACAAACAGCATAGCTGTGAAGTAAAAGTGCCTACAAGGACATAAAGTTCCACCAGAATATCAATCCATCTGAGGTGCTATACCACAATATCGAATTTGCATTGTAAGTACTTTTACCAATTCAAGATCCTAAACCCCGGCAAGCGTTTATCTTCATGAGCTCTTCTGAGTAGATTGAAGAGTTCACTTGCCATGAATATTTGGATAACAACCACCATTGCCAAAATATAAAGGTGCCCCAAATAGATAATCAAAAGGAAGCCCCCCAACATCCACAGAGATGAACACGCACGAATCCACATTGATTTATATTTGTTGTGATCATTGATAAGCAAATGATTCCCATTTGTTTTGCTCATCTCAAAATTAAACTGACATCAAAGAACATAATCGAACTTTCACCATTTGATGATAAAAGGAAAAAAAGAAAAAAGGGATCTCATCACTTAACAGAACAAATGGCATATCAAGTGAGCACGTCCAAATCGAACTATAAAGGGCAGGTTGCAAAAAAGGAGTAAACCTTTCATTGCTACTGTGTAACTTATCTTGTTACCCGAACATTTCATTTTCTCTAAAGTTCACCTATTAAACAACTACATATATTTGGACACGGGTATGTGAGTAACATACTCTCCAAATATCGAAATCGAGCTCAAGGTCTTAAAGAATCAAGAATATTTCGAGACGAGATATTGGGAGGTGCAACCACGAACCCAAAAGCACCGCAAAAAATACTTTAATCATACCAAAATAAAAATAAAAATCAACTGCCCTAGAACACTTGAATTATATTTATGTTCGTGTAAATAATACAGACCTCAATGGAACGTCGCCGGTGCCGAAGTCGGGCAGAAGTAGGCGTAGATGGTGCACTAGAACCATGATCCTTTTGCATTGCTCTTATTATTGTACCGCTAAGCTAATAAACTTTGAGACAACATAAACACACCCCTCCCTGCACCAATAAAACAGTTTCTTCTTATCACAAACAAAGAAATTCAAGCAAATGATGAAATTTTAGTCAATGCTATCACGCATTAATGCCTAAGGGATAACCCATTTTTTAATTTTCGCTTATTTGTTAGATTTCCTCTTTAGAACATATAATTTTTACCCTAAAATAAAAAAGTTTTTTTCCTTTCTTAAAAAAGAAATTTTAAATTTGCATTCTTTGTTCTATCTGTATTTTTCGTACATCTAAAGGAACCCAAAACTGTAATACTTAAATTTGACATTCTCCATAACAAAATGGAGAATGTGAAAAAATAAAAACAAAAATGTAAACAATGGGAAAAATATCCATGCAAATCTACTGCCATAGTTATAAGGAAGAAAGGAGAAATGGTGAGCTTACAGTTCCGAATCTGAAAAGTTTTAAACGTCCTTTAAATGCAAAATTCATAAACGGTGAACGATCGAAATGATGTGAAAGAAAAAGAGAATAAAACATAGAATGAAAGATTGAAGAGGAGAATGAAGGATCAAATTGTCGGCTTCTACCGATTCTTAGGAAACAAACAGAAACTGAAGACTGAAGAACACGAAAAAACTCTTCGTTTCTGGACCCAATGACTTGGAATTCCCAGAATCTGCCACGTAGTCCTTTGAGAATTAATTGTATATAATTGCCACGTGGGCGGTAAATACGATAGATAATAAGGCTAAATTAAAAATGTGTCAAAAAAAAATTAACTGACCAAATAGGTCTATTTTTTTGAAAATTTATATCTATATATTTTAGAGTGTGTGTAAAAGCGTGTTCAGTTAAATGTTTGAGTCTAGTTGGGTGCACTTTCTAGATAGTTAGTAGGAAAACTCGTTTAGTTAGGTAAACTTTTTGTTAACATGTCAGTGAAAAGTACGTCCAGTTGGATGCGTTTTCTTTTCAACTGGGCACATTTTTTCCTGACATATCCTTAAAAATTCGCTTAGTTAGACGAACTTTCATATTCTCTCCTCAAAAACAGTTTATTTCTCTAAATTTTTCAAAAACTGACCTATTTGACCAATTAACAATTTTTTTTAATATATAATAAAATTTAGCCAAATAATAAAAGGATGTGCTTAAGTTAGAAAAAATCCATACCATTGAGTTAAAAATAATATGAAAGGCTTAAACTAAAATTATTTTCGAATTTTTAAATTGATTTGCATTTTGATGTGAATTTAATTGAAATAGTTTATGAAATAAAAATAAAATTACAGTAAAATAAAATATATTTTTAAAATTCTTTTGAAAGCGTTTAATTACGTTACACATTTAATTATGCTTTTGAAAATTTTGAATACTGTTTTATATTTTATGTTAATTTCAAAGTGTATATAATTTCTCTTTCATTAATAAAAGATTAGATATTAAAAATTAAAGATTTTTATAAGTAAAAATCGTTTATTTAACCCAAAAAAAAAAGATTAAAGTCTTGTTTAAATAAAGTGTAATAATTTAATGGTTTTAATAGTTAAAATTTGGATAAAATGTAATACTTCAATATTAAAACCAAAGGAGATTGTCAATTTAAAATTTGTATAATATTAGTTAGGAAAAAAGGTTTAATATTGAATTTGACAAAATAATTATAATAAAAATAATATTAAATTCTCAAAATAATATTAAAAATAAATTAAAAAGTGTATCATTGAATCTATAATTGAAATTGTCAGTGATTGAACTCTAATCTATAGAAATATATATGAAAATATTTTACTTGAGCTTTTTATCTTAATATTTTTATATCATAAAACTACATATTTATATTCATAAAAGAGTTTAATTATAAATGAGATCAAACTTGAATATAGACAAGTTTAATCAAATTCTATTCAATTTTAGTATGAAAATTAATGAATAAACTTAATAGAACTCAAGCTTAATTATGTCTCAAACTAAACTCAAATTTTAAAATTTTAAAATTGATGTTCAAATTAAGCTCGAACCGAATACAGAATCTTAAGTCAAGTTAGAGGCTGAAATTACCGCCATTTAAACGACTCTACTCAATTATACCTCTAATCTGATCCATGGTAAAAGAAAATTACCAAATTACCATGGTTGCATCAAAGTCACATGTCCATTTTATTGCTCAATTAACAAAAATAATATTAAAAAATTGTCTTTCTAATATCAGTTTTCATTTCCAGAAACAAAACTAGGATCAAATTTCTGATTTAATCTATAAACAAGTCCAATCAATTTGAGATTTTAATTTAAGCATTTGGTCACATACACCCAAAAATGATTTCATATAAAAGAAAATGTGGGGAAATGTTCTAAAAAGTTGAAACAAATTAGAAAAGGCACTAGGAAATCGACTTAAATTGCTAACCAAACTATGATACACAAACTAGTTCTAGGACTATGCCTACATGTACAATACAAGGCAAAATAGCAAGTAATAATGATCCTCAGATGTGTACAACAGGTCCAAGCTGCAAACCATTTTTATACCTGTATTCAACACAAAAGGTTACAATTCCGGGAAATTTATCAGGAAAAAAAATGGTTCAGGGTAATATTAGAATATCGAAAACAAAATCAAGATGTTGTTACTATGTTTACCCAATCTGAGTAGCGGATATAATGTGCCACGGCAACAACTCATGGCATGGTGGGTAAGTGGGTGCATAATTGTATTAACTTGATATAGACTGAAAGCTTCCATTGAATTCATCATAAAGCCATCTGCAGAATGAATAGTTCCACATCCTTAGTCGAAATCCGATCTGTCGTGTGCTTAACACATGCTAAATTTATCGATCGAAAAGACATACCTGCATAAGAAAATTGCCTTTGATCTTTCATTTGCTTCAATTCCTAACTGACTTCGTCTTTCACTTTCTTCTTTGAATTTATCAGCGGGAAGAACTTCACACGGGCACTGGATCGAGCTTGCCATTACAGTGCTATCGTTATTAGATTCATAAACCTACAGAGAATAACAGAAGCAACAATTGGCAAACCACCAGATTTTACTTGCTACTATGACAGTCATCATGTATAGACAACAAATAGAACAATAGTAAGAGAACAGTCGGAGTAAACATGCATGAAGGATTACCTCACTGATTTCAGGAGGACATGGATGTGCAACACCCTCCGGTAAATCACTAGGAAAGTAGCACCTTTTGACAACCACCCACTTTGACCCTGTTTTAGCATCCTCCCACATTGCCTGCAGTGAAGATCCAAAATTATAAGTTCGTTTTTTACAGGACACTGGAATCAGTAATCTCGATAAAAAAATTTTCGAACATGCTCACCTGAAGCTTAGATGGTATCAGTTTATCCTGGCCAGAATGAACAAGAGCATGATTGTGAACTTTATAAGTTATGCCATCAATGCAACAAGACTGGTAAAATTTTTTCCCATCCACAACTTGAAGTATGTCACCATCCCATTCCACAGAACGCAAACCATCAGAAGAAAACTCCAGATGCCTTGAAATCTCAGTATTAGCTCCAGAATTTCCAGAAGGATTAACTTGTGCAGCTACAGCATCTTGTTCACTTTGATTAATCTGTTTAATGCAGTCAATATCTCCTTTCGAACAATCTTTCTCCATATCTTTAACTCCGGAACTTTCAACATGGCAATTATTTGAAGGGACTTCAGCACAGTTTTGCTGCCCTGTTTGGATATCTTGAGAGTTATCTGACGGCTGAGAATGATCTGCCTTCTTACAGATTGTGTTATCTGATGTATCAGCAGGTTCTGATGTTGATGTAGGATCTTTTCTTTCTTCATGATTAGATGATTCAGTCATTTGAGAATGTTCTTCAGGTCTCTCATTTACGGTGCCAACAGAAGGCAAATCACATACAGCCTCCAAAGGTTTCATCAAATTCTCTTTTGGAACCTTAGAACCAGATGCTGACTCAACAGAGTTGCTGTCAACTGCAGTGGCCATAGCCAGAGTCTGTGATGCGGAGCTTCCATTTGCAGTTACCTTCTCATGATTGACAGTTGGACCCAGATTTTCCATTTTCTTCTCTGAAGATGACTGAGGTTCAGCTGTGCTAGAAGGCACTTTGGATACATTGACACTTCTCATGACACGACCATATTTAGGGGGCAAAGGCTTGCCGTTGCAAAATGACAAGCATCTAGCACAGTGCCACTCACCTCTAGGGATTGCCTTCTGATTGTTTGACTGCAAACATTTCAAGTGAAATCCTTTCTCACATGCATCACAAATCAGCACAGTTTCCACTTCATTAATGGTAACTTTGCACGTTTGGCAAGTCAAAGCCTTATTCATATACTCTCTAGAAGGAGGTGTCCAAGTTGGATGCGCAGGAAGCTTCGGTTGTAACAGTTTTTGAACAATTCGAGCAATTTCATTGTGATTATTAATAAATGGAGGAGCTTGTGTAAAGTTTGCACCTTGCACTGGCTGGTGCACACTAGGAAAAGTTCCAGGTGCAGTTTGAGTAATGAATGGTCTAAAGGTTTGATCTCTCACTGCTTGATTATTCATCTGGGCTGTAGTCAAACCAGAACTTCCTTCAACCTTTATTGGATTATGAGTCAAAACCTTGTTCTCTTGCCCAGATTTAGCTAACCCTGCAGATTGAGCTTGTACGGACCAAGTGGGAGCATTCGCGGGTGGATGGCTTGCCGAAGAATTAACTGTAACGGACAATATTTGCAATAAAGATGCAGAAATGTTTAACAGAACCGAATAAGGGAGAGAATAGTAATAACATAGTAGCAGAACATTTGGGTAAAGGAAGCATTGATCATCCGATAATTCATCATAAAACACCATTGCAGGTCAAGAAAGCCATTCCCCACCCCACCCCGCCCATGGAAAAAGTAAGTAGACCATATTATCTAATCTCTAGATGGTAATAAATACAAAGCTCAAAAATTCCAGTTGATATGTACATAGCACTTCAATTTTATTTGCTAATAAGGGACAGAGACCTGGCTGAAGAGAGAATTACCCGGCATTTGGGAAACATAAGAAGCCGCATTTGATCCTCCATCCAACATAATTTGTGGTCTCTCAGCCCTGGGATATGCAAATGAAGACGAATCCCTTCCCATATGGCCACTTGGTAATCCAGTGGACATTGCTGGCATTTTTACATCGCTGGTGGGCAATTGATGCTGTAAGGGAGTTGAACCTGCTGCTGCAACATGAGCAGGTGGCAAAGAAACTGGGATGCCACCAGAAGATACAGTTGGGTGAATCGGTCGATCTGATGGCAAAAGGCGAACTGCATGTGATGCTCCACGGTTTTCAGCTGATCCACCAATATTTGTTTTCAAAGGCTGAGATGTATATGTACCAGGTATAGTGAATTTCTTAGGTTCTTCCATCTGGAAAAGCATTAAGGTAATCAAACACTCAGATTCCAATATAATACTATGGCATGACCTTTTCAATCGTTTAACATGCCCAGAAAAAGTGAACTTTAAATTAAATCAAGCCCTATCTGCATTTGATACGAAAAATTTAATATTACATTAATAAATATCATGAGAATGCTACAACATTTAGGAACTAAAGGATAAGTCCTTTAGATAGCATGATTGGTATAGTATTCTTTGCCATTGCCACCCTTTAAGACAACATATCTGTGTTATTCCGATTTAATTTCCTTTGAAATACTTGTGTCCAGCACATATTTAGACATGGGTATGAACAGATACGATTCTCCAAATATATGAAAAGATTTAAAAAAAAAAATTGAACATACTCACGTCAAACACATACCTATATCGAGTATTAACACTCACACCCAAGTCTAAGTAGTACAACAACATGTGAATCAAATGCATCTTTCAATCCATAAACAACGACCACCTTAAGCCATGTCTATCTTATGGTGCTAAAAACCATGAACCCATAAATAAACAACTATGCCACAAAAAATATCAGACTGAAAATGACAAAAACCTGCTAGCAGTTACTAAAATCATTATATACCTTTTTTTTCTTATGAGCAATTTGAACCAAATTAAGCTTTTCACAGCTACACACACAACCCTTAATCCACCAAAATTCACTTTAAAAACCGAGAAGAAAATCAAGTTATACAATAGATTGAGAACTTTAACTTTCGTCATTATACGGAAAACTGAATTTCAGGACAATTTCTCATATAAATTGCACCGAAGAAAAACAAAATTAACGTCTGCCCTGTATACTTCTTGACCAATATAAAATCAAATCAATCAAAAAATGAAAATGACCACACAAATCCAAATGTACCCATAATTCCAGACCAAATAAAAAACAAAATTAATGAAAAATTCACTAAAAGAATGAAAAAATAATACAATTAAGACGTTTTTTACCTTCATTTTGGCGAGCAAAACCTTCTGAGAAATCGACATTCCCATACCCGTAAACCCTAATCTCTGCTCCTTGAGATTGGAATTAAGCCCCAACTCTTCAATCACATTCCCTATCGCATCCCTCCCAACAATATCCTTAGGTGCCATCTCCCCGCACATCTCCGCCAACGTCTCACGCGCCTCCGCCATCAACGACATCTCCGCCGACGTAGGATTCTTACCTCCCCTCATCTTCCCCATCGTTGACAACACCAGCACAATCTCCGCAACCCTCTTTAGTTCCCCACCGCACCGCTGCTTCTTGGACGCAGAAACTGCCCCGTTTTCGACCCCTCGTTTCTCCCCCACCGCAGGAGAAGGCTCAAACCCTGCGTTTTCGTCGACACCCACCTCGGGATCCATCACAAAACAAAGCCAATCTAGAAGAAAACGTCGTCGTCTCAGAAGAGGGACTGAAACCAGAGCGAGAGCGAGAGAGAGGGAGAAATAAAGATCCGAGTGGGAATTAAGAAATTATAAAACTAAAAATTAAAAAAATCAGGGAACTTTTTGGCGGGTAAATTGGGGGAAAGAGAGAGAAATTTTTAAAATAAATTTTTACTTTATCAAAGATGGGATCAGAGTTAGGATTGAATGAACGAAGGGATTTTGTGAGAGCGTCGAATGACGAAAAAGATAAAAAAGATGGTTTATTTAGGGGAGGTTTTGTAATTTAAACATGAACCGGGCGGTTTGCTCAAATCGAACCGGATATTATAATTTGGGGATTTTGAGGTGAATCTAGGGTTTCTGGAGTTTTTACAACGTGAGGTGAACGCTTTGTGGTTATGGGGAAGTGAGCAATGAAAAGTAGCCACGTCAGCAAAATAGAATAAACTAGTGAAAATCTAGATTATATGGCACCACTAAGGTCACCATAAAATTTTCGTTAAATTAAATTTAAGGGAACTAAAACAATTAATAAGTTTATATTTTAATTATTTAATTTTAAAAAGTTACTGAAATAATTATTAAACTATGACATTCTCTGTTTGCATCATACACAAATTATTTTTTTTTTCTCTTTACGTTTATTTTTATTCCATGAAATAGTATATGTTTTTGGAAAACTAAAATTTAAGTTGAAAATTTAAGTAAAAAAATTAAATATGTTTTGATATATTACTTAAAATTAAGTATGATACATAATTAAACAATTTGATAGATATAAATTTTAAATTATGTAATTTTTTATTTTATATTTTTATCCTATTTTTAATTTTACAATGTAATATAATGTTAAAAGAAATAAAATAAAAATAATTAAAAATATTCTATAACCGATAAGTAACTCTTTATTTAATTATAATTTTTTGCCATAGAAATGTATATGAGACAACTATTTCATGAATTATCAAATGTGCTTGAAAATATAAATCACTTAAAATATTAATATTTTATTTTTTGCCAAGTGAAATGCTAGTTTCTATACAAATAAAAAGAAGTGCTCTCTAAGAATCAATATTAATTGAAAAGTGAGTTCTCTCTTGAGAAGCAAAAGTGCTTTCCACAAGAATCCTAGAGAGGGTGGTAACTATTGCAGTCTAGGATGGCGGAGGGTGGTGGCGATGAAAGGGATAATGGTGAGGAAGTCTCAATGTTAGTAGAAGAACTAGTCCAGTTATCTATTAAACGATCTATGGTGGTGCCAGACACAAGGCCGACTCTAGTTTGTTCAGTATGGACAAGAAAACCTTATAATCCGGATAGTTTAAGAGCGCAATTGAAAAGCTTATGGAAAACTAATAGAAAGTTTGAAATCAAGTCAACAGGACAGAATCTTTTCTTAATCATCTTTGATTTGGAGTATGACTTGGAGTTGATCATGGAAGGGCATCCTTGGCTGTTCCGTAAGTATCTAATCTTGTTTGAACGTTTACGAAATTCAACTGATAGGGATAGTATTACACTTACGTCTTCACCGTTTTGGATTAAAATTGGTCTTATTTTACCTGATTTTGATAAGAAGGATCTTATGCATGCCATTGGATGTACTTTTGGTGGACTAATTAGATCTGAAATTAAGGAGGATTTTTGCAGAATTAGGGTTAATCTTGATGTTCAAAATCCACTTAGAAGAGGGGTGTTTGTGTCAACTGATAATGGTGTTAATACGTGGATTGCTTTTAAATATGAGAAATTGCCAGTATTTTATTTTGGGTGTGGCAGATTGGATCATAGCTTGAATGATTATCAACAGATAAAACCTGCAGGAAAAGAAAAAGTTAGAGAAGATCCTCCTTTTTCTATTGCATTAAAAGCAGAATCAAAAGCAATAGGAAAAGAATTTTTAAAATTTAATGCTTTTGCGAAGAAGATAGGGGTGCAGCACAATTACAAAGGAAACTTAAGTAGTTTTATTGTAGAAGAAAAGAAGTCTAAAGCTGCTGTGTTGGAAGACATAAGAAAAACAGGCAGGATATTGGAAAGTTGGAAGGAATGACTCATGAACCAGGAGGAGATACTTAAATCGCAAGGGATGGACAAATAGATGGGAGTTTTTTACGGTGAAAAGAAAGCAGAAGTGCCTATCAAGAAGCCATGTTGGAAAAGGGTGGAGGCAGTAAGGTGTGTTGAGAAAAGGAAAGATGTGAGTATTACAGGTAAAAGGAAATTTGCAGCAGACATTGATGAGGTGGACTATTCAAGGTCGACGAACAATGTGTTACTTAAAAAACAGAAAAATGAAGATTTGATTGAAAATGGGGTGGATTGTATGGAGGTTTCATGTGTCAATGGTAAACAGGTTCATGTTTCAACTTTATTAGGATTGGCGGCTGCCAATGGGCAAGCCGACCGGGAGCAATGAAAACCATTAGTTGGAATGTTCGTGGGTTGGGGAGCTCACGAGCGGTTCGAAGGCTGCATTATTTAATTAAGCAGCAATATCCCCAAATGGTCTTCTTAATAGAGACTAAACTGGATCAAATGCGCATGGAGGGGTTCGAAGGAAGTGTGGTTTCACAAATGGCATTGATATTGAGGCAAAAGAGTCTAGAGGTGGACTGTGTCTTGCATGGAAGGGGGACATTGATGTCATAATAAGAAGTTATTCAAAATGGCATATAGATGCTATTGTAGGGGGTGACTGGGCAAGATGATTGGAGATTTACGGGTTTTTACGGGTGGCCATATTTGAAGGATAAGAACATAGCTTGGAATGTCCTTCGAAGATTGAGCTCTGAGAATACTCATCCTTGGTTGGTGGCTGGTGAATTTAATGAGATATTATTTGGCTTTGAGAATAAGGGCGGAGGTATAAGAGATCAGAGTAGAATGGATGCTTTTCGAGATATTTTAGAGGAATGCCAATTGCTGGATATTGGATACTCTGGGACTTGGTTCACGTGGGAATGAGGAAACCTTCCAGAAACAAATATTAGGGAGCGATTGGATAGGGGAGTCGCAAATGAAAAATGGATCACTTTATTTCCAATGGGCAGAGTGCAACATCTTTCATTTTCTATGTCAGATCATTTTTCTTTACTCATTAGTACAGAATACAAGAAAAGTCATTTTGTTCAACAAAAATTTCACTTTGAATCTTGGTGGACGATGGAGGATTCTACTGAAAATGTCATTAAGGAAGTATGGGAAGGCAATTCAGAATCTTTATTGGCGAAATTACAGATTTTGCAGCATAGATTAAAAGTGTGGGCACTATCAATCAAAAACAAGAAGGAAGATCGGAATAGGAGATTAGAAAAAGAACTTGAGTTTTTGTTAAATGAAGAACGAGATGATGAGATATTGGCGAGGATAATTGATACCAAAATCCATTTAAACATGGAAATTGACAAAGATGAAATGTACTGGGAGCAAAGAGCAAGAGCAAATTGGCTTAGACTTGGTGATAAAAATTCAGCTTTCTTCCATAAATGTGCAACAACACATCGACGAACAAATTCAATTTCCAAGTTAATTTTAGAAGATGGGAGTGAAATCACTAAAGAAGCTGAAATTAACGAGACAACAATAAATTTTTTCAGAGAACTATTCACATTGAAGGGAGTTGCGAACGCAGATATAGTGATGGATGGTATCGAAGTGAGCATCATAGATGAAATGAAAACAGATCTATTATCGCCATTTAGAGCAAAAGAAGTTTGGACAGCTTTGAAAGAAATGGGCCCAACTAAGGCTCTAGGCCCAGATGGATTCCCAACACTGTTTTTCCAGAGGTATTGGAATATTATAGGAAAGGACGTTCACGAATACTGTTTAGAAATTTTAAATGAAGACCAGGGGGTTGAAGCAGTAAATTATACAGACATAGTGCTCATTCCTAAAATTCCACACCCGACAACCCTGGTTAACTTTCGACCAATAAGTCTTTGTTCAGTTATTTACAAAATTATCGTGAAAATAGTGGCAAACAGATTACAAGGGGTAATGGGAAGCTGTATTGACAGAGTACAAAGTGCGTTTGTTCCGGGTTGATTGATCTCAGATAATGTGCTGTTAGCATATGAAATCCTAGATACTTTTAAGAAGAAACGAACGGGGCAGAAGGGTTATATTGCGGTCAAGCTCAATATGAGCAAGGCTTATGATAAGGTGGAGTGGGATTTCGTCAAAAGAGTGATGTTAAGAATGGGTTTTGCACAGAAGTGGGTGGATCTTATTATGAAATGCATCATAACAGTTTCTTATTCAGTTATTACCAATGGAGAAAGGGGCAACATTTTTAATTCCTCTAGAGGTCTTAGACAGGGTGATCCTTTAAGCCCTTTCTTATTTCTTATTTGCAGCGAAGGGCTTTCATCTTTGTTGAGATTGGCACAGAAGCAAAGTGTGTTAAAAGGAGAAAAAGCGAGTAGGAGGGGCCCAGAGATCTCCCATCTGCTCTTTGCAGATGACTGTATAATGTTAAATGAAGCTTCAGAGAAGGGCGCTAAGATTTTGAAGGAATATGAGAGCTGTTCTGGTCAGTACGTTAACTTCAGCAAATCTACAATTTTCTACAACTCTAACACAAGAAATGAGAAATGAGAAGAGGTGTCAGAGTTTTTAGAGTTAGGGGTTCTACGTGTCCAGAAAAATACTTAGGGCTCCCAAATATCGTTGGTCGAAGAAAGAGAGGCATTTCATAGTATAATTGACAAAATTACGTAGAGAATTGACGGGTGGAGTACCAGGATGCTTTCACAAGGGGGCAAGGAAGTTTTTATAAAATCTGTGTTGCAGGCAATTCCCACATATGCTATGTCCTGTTTTCTCTTGCCTAAAGCTCTATGTGAGATGATTGAGAACAAAATTGCGAAGTATTGGTGGCAAAAAAGAAGAGGAAAACGTCTGGTGTCAATGGAGATATTTGTGTCGTCTGAAGGAAGAAGGTGGTTTGGGGTTTCGAAACATGACACAATTTAACATTGCTTTACTGACTAAACAAGGGTGGAGGCTGTTAATTTATCTATATTCATTAGTGGCTTAAGTCTTTAAAGTAAAATATTTCCCAACAGGTGACTTTCTCAATTCAAGTTTGGGCCATTCAGGTTCTTATGTTTGGCGTAATATATAGGCGACTAAAGCTATTGTGGAAAAGGGTATGTTTTGGAGAGTAGGCACGGGCACACATATTTTAGTTCAGAATGATGTTTGGATCCCAAATTCCAGTAATGTTAATTTAATTTCCAATGATCATAATTTGCATGGTGTGACAGTTGCGCAATTCATAAACAGTCATGATAGAGTATGGGATAGGGATTTAATTGTTAATACCTTCCAAGTAGAAACGGCTGAACGGATCCTTCGCATCTCGTTGGTGCTGAAACAACACGAGGACTTTCGGGTATGGAGTGGCGAATCGTCTAGTGAGTTCTCCGTTTGAAACGCTTATAAACAATTACAACAAATAAATCCTACAGCTTACGCTTTACAGAACCTCTACACAGATTTCTATACAAAACTCTGGGAAATAGAACTACCCTTGAAAATTAAAATGCTAATTTGGAGAATCTCCTGAAACTTTCTACCGACTAAAGTTAATCTGGCAGTTAGTGGAGTAGCAAGACACATTTTTGGTCCTCGATGTGGTGAAGGGCAAGAAGACATGAATCATATTTTTCGTGCATGTCCTATTTCGAAATTAGCATGGAAAGATTTGTCAGATCCAAGCTATACGATGTTCTTAAATGAAGATTTCTTAGAATGGCTTACCAAGTTGTTGGTCTTTCTCCCCTCCAGAAAACGTAGAATCTTTTGTGGAATGTTGTGGGTCATGTGGGGTGATAGAAATTCTCGTATCCAAAAACAATAAAGCAGATCTAGTCAGGAAATGGTGAGTTTTGTTTATGGGTATCTTAAAGAACTTAACGGACTCAAAATAGTAAATCAAAAGACCATGTATTCTAAGGTAAAATGGCAATACCCACCTAGTCAAATATTGAAGATAAATTTCGACGGAGCGTTCGATGAAAGACAAAGGCAATCAACATCTGGAGTCGTTGTCAGGGACAAAAATGGTCGCGTTCTACTCACAAAATCAGAACTTCATTAAGGAGTGAAGTCTGCCTTTGCTGCTGAGGCACTTGCTTGTCATCGTGCGACTCAGATAGCTCTCGCAAAAAACAGAGAAAACATTATTATAGAAGGCAACTCTTTATCCATTATCAAGAAATGTAAGAACTCAAACCTTGATAGATCAGAGGTAGGTGCTTATATACAGGATATACATAGATTGAAAGCACAATGCAGAAGACTTAGTTTTAAGCATGTTCCGAGAATGGCTAATAACGTTGCATACATATTAGCAAAGGAATTCTTGAAGAGGAGAGAAGAAGTAAACCTGATTGAAGTGGTCCCCAGATACGCAGAGGTTCAAGCAAGAAATGAGAGCACGAGAGAACCAGATTGAAAAGAAGAGGAAGGAAATATAGAGGGAAGTTTTTCAAACTGGAAACTGAACAATCGGTCAAGACTTATCTCTTCCCTCGGTAATCTGATTTGCCATTAATGACGGAAATGATTGAAACGGCAGAGTAGGCAGGCGAACAGATTTGAGGATTGGGCAAAAGATTCGGTCAATATTTAATTATGGTTTTAGAGTATTCTTGATGTCATGGCGTCTTAATTTTGGATGATTTCATTAGGGCCCAAACTGTTAGTCCGGTTTTTGGTGTTTTTAGGATTGGTATTTCGTTTGGATAGGGCCTAAGTCATTAGCCCATTTTGTTTGTTTTTGGTTGGCCTTTTGTTTTGTTTAGTTTATTGTTTTGTAAACTTATTCTTTAATTTATAAAGCCCAATCTGTTTTGAATAAAAAAAGAAAAGAAAAGAAGAAGTGCTCTCTCAATACCTTTTAACATAATACAACCTGATCATATACGAAAATTATAACCTTGTTACATAGGTACATTTGTTATTTGTTCCAACACTTGTTTACTGTTAACGTCATGATGAGGAACAGTCAGTGAGTGGCATCGCAATCTGAAAATCCTCGAAGTTACAACGTCAACTCGATAGTTTAAAAATTTTACAATCTGATCCTTATTCGACCTCGAATTATATAAAGAGTTAAAATATGTCAAAATGATGTTTTGAACTTAATAATATGTATGAATTGTTCAATTGAATTGTAATTGATTGTAGTTGATCTGACAATGAATGTAACATCTTGTAACTCGAACCAGACGATCATGTTAAGTATAAGATGTTACATACTTTTATTCAATTATATTTAAAAAAACATATTTAAATTTTTGTAGATTTAGATATTTGACATATGATTAAAATTTTGAATCTAAATTTTTTGTGGATTTAGATATATGACTAATAACGATAATTTGGGCTCAGATTTAGGGCCAGTTTGGCAATGCTTTTGAGAAGTGCTTTTAAGAAGTGCTTTTGAGAAGTGCTTTTGAGAAGTACTTTTGAAAAATTTAAGTGTTTGGTATTGCTGTCAAAAAGTACTTTTGAGAGGTAAAATGTCTATTTTAGACATGATATTATAAAGTAACAAATATGTATTTAAATAATGTTCAAATTAGTTAATATTATGATATTTTAGCAAAAATATAAAAAATAATTTATTATAATTTATTGTTAATATTTTAATAAATAATATTAATTTTAAAATTTATAAGTAATTAATATTAATTATTTATTAAATTTAATTATGAAGCCCTACAATATGACAATGAAGCTCTTCTCAAAGAGGTAATAATTAATAATTAATAACCCAAAGTGTTCAATTTTCCTACATCTAGTTTGAACATGGAATGATTTGTTGCGAGATAAGAGAGTTGCGAGGCAAAGCAAAGTGGAGAAAGCTTGAGACAGAGAGTAATATTTCGATGAAAGAAGTGATTGTATCTGAAAATACGATAACAAAACACTTGAACAAAGTGAACCAGCTGCAGATCTCAACTATGGATCAGTTGTTGTTGGTGCAACTCTTTTTCCAGACATGAAAGATGGATATCAGACGGTGATTCCAGTTCATTTTCAACACCAACACCAACAAGGACAAATGACCCTAACAACGCAGACTTTTTCATCATCCTGGGTGTTAGAGCTAGGCGATCAACACCACCTTTTGATATCATCTTCTTCGTCACCAACATCCTCCATGGATTGCTTCAATTTCACAAAAACAAGCTATCAACCCCACCAATGCGTGAAGATGGAAGAACATAATTTCTTCACTGCAGATGAAGCTTGTAATTTCTTTTCGGATGAAGTTCCAAGTCTTCATTGGTATTCTCTGAACAATGGAACTAAAATGAAGCTCCAAGATTTTTGTAAGATGGGAATTATGTAAGAAGTTAAAACTAGTACCCAATATCATGATCTTGACTGTGATTGAAGAGAATCGAAAAATCACCGGAGGAACCGGAGGAAAAATCAGACAAAGAAAAGGGAAAAAAAAGAAGCAGAACGTCTATTGGGAAGAAATAATAAGGATAAAGAAGTAAAACAACGACCAAAAGTGCTTTTGCCATGAAAAAGCTAAAATTTTAGCTTTTTCATCTAGGAAAAAAGTTTCAAGCAGTGAAAATTTTCTCCACTGGCCCTTGTTCTTCATTCCTTTTTATTTAAAAGGACTTTTGGCCAAAAAAGTCCATCAGAGATGGAGCAACTAACGGACCCTTAGATAGTAATAGTCGGATGATTCAAGAATAATAAAATAAAATTAAATTTTTAGTGATTTTAAGGTATTTGAGCCCAATATTTGACACAATTGGATCATCTTAGCCCAAAATGGGCATCCATTTACTTCAAGGTTGGGCTGGGTCATTGATGAACACTCAGTGTTCCTTTGTGGGGGATGATCCGAAACTAAAAACTTAAACCTCAACATTTCCAAATCCAAGCTTAAGATCTCAATTCCTGTTATTTTCTCCCATTTCCCCAGAAATCATACAAAAGGTTTTGGTTTTTAGCATATGAATTTCATCTTATCTCCATTTTTTTTGATTAATTTACATCCTTTTTGTTTTTGCAGGAAATTTTGTGTAAAATCGACATCTGGAATATGGGTTTCTTGGTAACAACCCTGATTTTCGCTGTAATTGGGATAATTGCATCGCTTTGTACCAGAATCTGCTGTAACAGAGGTCCCTCTGCTAATCTGTGAGTGTCCTCTTCACAATCTCTTTTTAGATTTATAATTCATATGTTAGAACTTGTATTTTTTATTATTTTTTTACAATCTGGTTTGATGTTGCTTTAATTAAGTTTAAACTTTTAAAGGGTATCTGTTGATTGGTATACTTCAATGAAATATGCTTTAATTTGGTATTACAACTTGGAAGAATAACGAGTTGGCACTGTAAACCAATGCTGAATTCTTTGTGCTGTGGTTATTTAATCTAAAGATTGCAGTAAGCTGTGTTTCAAGGCATTGTGCCACAACAAAAACGCCTTGATCCTTTTCAGGCATGAACTGATGTTCCGATCAGGCGCCCAACTGGTGCTCTGAGATGTGCTTTTTGCAAGGCAATATGTGTGCCGAAGAAAGGCCCCCGGCTAATCAAAGTTCTCTTTCATTTCTTTTATTTTTGGACTTCTTTCAATAGTTGTACCATTATGAGTACGACCAAGATGGGGATCACAAGGAAATCATGCATATTGATCAAAGAAAAACTAGATCACTACCTTAACCTTATTTTATATGTATGCACAGACACATATACAAAAATAAATCCATATACATTTTGTGCTTTACTTCACTTGGGAAGTTTCTTATTCCTTTCTTTTTGTTTTTCTTTGGTGCCTTGGGCAATATAAGGATTCTAGCACGTAGAGTGTGCCTTGCACCCTTGAAAATACTGCCACTGGGTAAAAGATCAGTGACTAGAAAACTGATCTGCGTCGATTTTAGTTATGTAGTACCATGTTTTGATAACCATAGCCTGGTTTGCTATCTAGATACTACCACACTAGGATGTTTTCTTTTGTTCGATTACTATTTCCTGCCTAGAAGAGTAATGTCTCCCTAGATTTTCCTTGCTCTCATTGAAAAACTGCTTTTCCTTGTTTTATTTATACAGGCTCCACCTAACACTGGTCATTACAGCAACTGTCTGTTGTTGGATGATGTAAGTTCATTTTTGCTTTACATTTTATCTTTCTTCTGTAGTAGCTCGACTTTCTTATAGATACTGTCTGTAACGCAATAATAAGATGAAATCTTCAAAGCGCGATGATTGTTAACTGCGGGATTCTTTTGGCTATGCCCATTGCCCTTCCAAAATTTTGTTTTAGATGAATCATATAGTCCCACTGCCTTTTCTTCCTATTGTTTCTGCAAGGAGGAACTACTCTTCCTTCCTAGGATTTTAAGGCTTCATTTTCTTTTTGAAAATATTTTATGTTTTTATTTTCTATTTTCATTTAAAAAACTTTTTTTCATTTTTGAAAATAAAAAACATGTTTGGTAAATATAAATAAAATTTTGTTTTCAATAATGAAAATATGAAAATCGTTCATTACCTCTTTTTTTTAATAATAGAAACATGAGAAGTAAAATAAGTAAGTTTGTACATTTATATGGACTTGAACTAAGGTCAGAGATTTGATATTTAAAACTGTTGAAGAAAAATATTTTGTGTTTATATTGATTTGAATCAGGGTTAATTCATTAATTACATTCAAAGTTAAAAACCTTTGTTTTCAACATTTGCAATTTTACAAATCATTTTTAATAAGAACTTTTAATAAAAACAATGAAAACAATTTCTTTTTCTTTTCTAATTTTCATATATTTTTATTTTTCGCTTTCCAGAATCCATTTTTAAAAATTTCAACCAAACACATTTTCTTTAGTGTTCTCCATTTTCCAGAAAACCAAAAACAAAAATGACATTTATTTCTTGAAACCAAGCGGAGCCTAAATTTTCTTTTTGGCATGTGTTAAGTTTGTATGCTTTTACAAGAATCTGATTTGAAGGTGTATATAAAGAACTTGTCATTAAATGAGAATAATATCTTGTGTAGCTTGTTCCTTAGGTTCTTTAGCTATTAATTCACCAAATAGGACACCTTATTGAAGTCTGATATCTTTGAGTTCCTTAATATACTGACCATTTGTGAGAATTAGCTGGATTTTATGATTGTGGAAATAATGGCTGTGGTGTAAGGTAGATTCACTAGTTCATTAGGTTGTCATGGTTGATGATGAGCTTCAAATTTTCATATAAATGACCTATGTCCTGCATTAAGCTCATTGGTTCTAGGCTGCTTCAACTCTATATTTTTCCTAAAACACTCGTGTTTGACATCCGTGTCCGACACATATTCAGACATGGGTATGGAGACACAGAAAAGCTTTAAAAAGAATTGAACACACTCGCATTTGACACATCACTCATCTGACATTCTCACTTGAGTCCAAGTAACGCGGCATGATTTTGATGAAATTTATCTTTGTAACTACTTTTAGGTATAGCTCTAGCTTTGATAAGTAAAACATGTTTTGTTTCATTGTCTTGCTAGTTTGTAATGTTAATTTTTTGCTTTGATAGGTGGGCAATTGTATATCTTGCACAAATGAAACCACTCATTGTCCCCATTTTGAGTGAAGGAGAGTGAAATTCTTCGCACAAGATCGTTTGCGCGGTTATCGGTAAACAAGCTGTAGTCATATTTGATTGTGGATTAGCCTCTGAATTTAGTTGTCATGTAATATGTCTTTCTCATGTCGTTTCTGTAAGTAAATCCTTATTCAAAGCTTGAACTTTGAATTGGTATTATGTTAGCAGTACTTTATTATTTGTTTCTCATTTGTTCAGTTTTTCATAAAAAAATAGTGTTGCTTCCATTAGACATTATGCAGTTTTTGATGAAATAATATCGAAAAAAGATTACATTTATCAATAATCATCATTGTTTCCAAGATGCTTGTTTACATTCTTTGACGATACGTTAATCGCAAAAGTACCATGAAAGTCCTCATGGTAGGAGTACAATTATATTTTGTCCTTTAATTTAAAAAGGTAAATTAATTTTGTAGGTTAAATTAAATAGTAAATTAATCTTTTTGTTAAAAATTAACATGATTGACAAAATAATTAAATAGTGTTATATGTATCTTATGTTGATTTATAAAGATCTTATAAAATCAATTTTAACAGTTAAAATAGTCAGAAAGGACAAATTACAATCTAAATCTTAATACAAGAGCCTCTATGATACTTTTACCCTATTATTACATTTAAGTAATAGTGTCTTACAAAGATTATATACAATCTATACATTAGTTTATTAATGAATAGGGTAATTTAAAAAAAAAAAATGGTCAGAAGTAAATCAAAACAAGCTCATGCCATTCAAGTTGACATTAATTTAAGAGTCAAAATAAATTTACAGAGTACAAGACAACTACTTCACATCTTGTTACATGGACTCCTCATTGTTCTAGAATACCTGTGTCCAGCCATTGTGTCCTTTGAAAAAAATTGAGCATACCCACAATTATATCCGACATTTGCTTCGAGTCCAATTAACATAGAAAATATTCGAAGAAACGAGGGGAAAACCGAACAAAATTTGCAGCATATAATCAAGATAATAAAAGTTGAAAAAACAAATTCTTAACCCCAAACAAAACAAAAAGGGCAAGTTTGTTGGGTTCAGTGTTCGTTGGTATTACAAGTATTTGATGAGTAGGTATATGACGACAGCCAGAATCACAATCCCGATCACAGCTAAAAGCATGCACATACAGGAACAACTGTCTCTGGTTCGCCTGTTCAATACCGCCAGGTTTTTCTGCACTCTCTGTTACACAACAAGATAAAACCAAAGGAAAACATATTTATTAGAAGCCATGATATCAAAGTTATAGGAACTAGCAACGTTGTCGAGAAGTGACCCTTAACACCATGCACCAAAGGCACTGCATACATTATCACTTACCAGACAAGCTAGCATTTGATCAGGTGCATGCATGCCTAGTACGCTTGGACACCTTTTTTAGTAAGACAATAAATGCAAAACAAGTCCATATATTATAAGTTCTCTTCAATGTCTTTTTTTTAATACTTTTCATTAGCATATTACCTTTACTGGTAAGAAAGAGGATGATATTCGAGTATTCAACAAAAAACACGGGAAATCATGCATATCTTTAACAAAAGGAACAAAAATTTGGCATGCTTTTCAGATAAATTGGAGCAGTCTTTAGAGTTTATCATAAGCATAATACATATACAAAAAACACAAACATGTACATATCGTGCCTATCTTCACTCAGGTGATTTTTTTTTTTGCTGTGTATCACCTTAAGATGACAATGATTCTAGTGCTGAGAGTGCATCTTACACCCTCGGCAACACTAGAAACGAGTATGGTAAGTGATAAAGGGTGTTCTACATTGTAACTATTCTGGACTTGAGGCACTAAGAAAATACGCACATCTCGCTTTCAACATGGAATATTTCAAATGATCCAACCTTGCTCACACTACCAACATATCAATGGTCACAAACAATATGGAAGTAAAGCAAAAGCAACATTTTCATATCAACAGTTCTGTATTGCTTTATTCTGCTTCATCTAACAGCTGACAAAGAATACTACTGATAACCGGTTTGGTTCCAACAGAATTCAATAATCAAAGACTATGTAGTTCTTAGTAAACTTGAGGAGGATTTCATCTATTACTAATAAAGCTTGGATGACTGTCGAGTGAAAATATAAAAAAAGATGCATACCACTTTAGGATCACATATAGGTGGACCATAGAAATATATTCAAAAGCAGTAACTGGATCTTGTTTAATTCGAAAAAAGAAAGGAGGATATTTTGCAATGCATATAAGATAGTTAATTAATAATGGCTATTTTACCCGCAGACGAGAATCAGAAACATCCACGTGTTGGTCCAGGTCATCCTGCACAGAGGAAGAACCAAGATAAATGTATTATGGTGGATGAATCAAACGTCACTAGCATTTATTTTATAGAAATAAGAGGCAGAAAAGTATAGCAGAAATAAACAGAAACATACAATTAGTCGGGTTTGCAGATCAAGTTCTTCATTGACCGCCAATGCAATATGCTTCGTACTTACTACTGTCTCCTCCAACTTCTCAAGATCCTCATCTTGCTCTGCTCAAAAAAAGACAACCCTCATAAATCGAGGAAACTCAAACCATTTTGCAAGCTAGCACTAAAATAACTTGCCTTTCATTATTTGTCGTTGAAGACCAACAAGGCCGGAATTATCCAAACCAACCGTTCTACTCATGGCATCCGGCTTACTTTCGGGCCCCAACAAGCTATCTCTGTTAGCAAAGTTTGACATGTTGAATGCAGAAGCCATCTGGTTCACTTTTGACCTCAGGTTTGCAACCATGTCCTTGCGACGATTCATCTCCTTCTCCGTTCTGTAAGCCAAGTATAAAGCATCAACATACCGTCAAAGTTGGTTTGGTCATGATAAAACATACTTCAATCATAAGCAAATAACGAAGTGCCATGTTTATGAACATCACATACAATCAAAATCACTAATCGAACCTCAATTCAGTCCTATATGCACCTCAAGTAAGATGACTTACAAGGGCTTCCCGGTCGGTCTAGACAAAAGGGACTGCAATCCATCAAGTCTAGTCCCTAAAATAGTAATCTTTCTTCGTATAGCCGATGCATGACGCTGAGTTTCTGGACCCGAAGCAGGCAAGGAACTCCTTTCAGATATCATGGCATTGATATCATCAACCATTTTTACTGCTTCATTATATTCTTTTATCCATGAGTCTGAAGAAGATGCCATTGTCCTTAAACAAATAACAATGAAAGTCAAAATCTGATCTTTAAAAAAAAAAAAAAAAAAAAAACTTAATATATAACCAGAAAGCATAAATTTTACACACTTGAAAACATCATTCAAACTATGAAATAAGAACATATAAGAGAAATTAACCAAAGTATTAACAATTCTGAGAACAAAATTTCCTTTTATCTCCTCCTTTTGAATTTGATGCCCTTTTTAAAAAAGAATTAGACCATTACCCACAAGGAAAAATAAAATTCTGTTTGCAACTGGATATCAGCTTATATTGAAAAAAAGCAATCAAATTATACACACTAACCCACTTAGTAACATAAACTTTATTTAGAACCATCAACAAAATCCCCCCCTTTCTTTTCCTAATTAAAAATAAAAAGAAACTCATATTTGTCTCTAAAAAAACCTTCTTTGAACTGGGTATAAGTTCAAATATTGAATATTTTTTTTCCTCAAAATCTAGTAGCCAAATTAATCCCAATTGTAAAAGGAAAAATAAAAGAAAAAGAAGGATACTTCATTCAAAACCCATCAATACGTTCTTTTTATTGGATGGAATTAAACAAATACATGTATCATAAAATGCAAAATTCAATTAAAAAAGCGAAATTAGAAGTAACTTACAAAGATGAAAACTTTAAAAGACCACGATGGAGCTGTCGATCAAATCCCAAAAAAGAAAAAAGCGAAAACCCAGGAAAGGGAAAGTTCTTAACTTTTGAAGATCCGCGTTAAAGTAATCAATTGATTAATAGCAATTTCTTGGTTTTTCTAAATGGAATTAGTTAAACTTGATAGAAATTATGTATATCGTTGAATTATGGAATAAGAGAAACGGCGTCGTAGAGGCTAAGCGCGCATTTTTCTGTTCTTTTTATAAATAAAAAATTTAAATAGATCTTATCCAAAATTTAAAAATAAAAAATATAAATAAAAAGTTATTTTATTATTTGAATTGGTAATTAAATTAATTAATGCCCATTATTATTATTCTGATCTCGTCCGATTTAATCGATGCTTGTATTTATCTTTATCTTCGTACTCATCATGATAAAGTTGGTATTGATAAGATTTTTAATTGTTTCTATTCGATAAATTATTTTTATTTTTTCTAAATTTTTAATGATATTTTAATAATTTTTTTTCATGTCATTGAAAAATAATTTTGGTCATTTTTTATCCCGAACCTTGAATTCAGGATCATGAAACTTCTAACCTTGAACACCAAACTTGAACTCTTAGGGTTTGGGGTTCGAGGTTCAAAATTTTAAATTTAAGATCGTGGTTCGAGGTTTGGGGTTTAAGATTCAAAATTAGAGTTTTAGGTTCGAGATTAGAAGTTTAAAATTTTGGGCTTAAAATTCGATATTTGAGTTTGAGGTTCAAGATTTTGAGTTTAGGATTTTAGAGTAAAAATTTACTAAAATTATGTGAATAGAATAAATTGTAGAAATGTCATTAAATAATTAAAAATAACCATAAATAATATGATGATAAAGAATTCCTAAAATAATTTCTCTTATAAATCCTTTATACATTTATTTATATTTAAATTTCATAATTACAATTTCACATTTAAAAATTCCAGTTTGATTTGTGTTAAAAATTCTTAAATCCTGTATAACAGAAAGTATTTTTATCATTATTATCTATATAACTCTATAACTTAAATTAAATGATTTTGTTTTATTATTATCCCTTTATTTATTTTGACATTGATAAATTTCATATATTATAAAATATTTTTATCATAATTATCTATTAAAATCGCTATTACCTATTAGATCATAATTTTATTTTATTTTAAAAATAGATCATATTTTAATATTTAAATCATAGTTATCTTTTAATCCTAATTACCTACTAATAACTCTATAAATATTATGTATCATGATTATTTTTTCTCAAATTACAATTTTCATTTTCAAAAGTACATTTTAAAAAATTATTACTAATATTTTCTTTTTTTTAAAGACTTCTGTTAACCTATTCATGGTATTTTTAAAAACTATTCACTTAATTTATTACATTTATTTATATGTTTTACTACACTATCATGTTTACTCAACTTTGAATTCAATGGGTTTATTCAATTTTTTTTTATTTTAAGGTGTTTTAAAAAAACCTCACTTGAAAATTAATTGAAATTTATAAAAATAAAAATTCAAACAAAAATAGCCAGTTAAGTAAATTTAATATTTTTATTTCAAACTCTTATTTTATTATAAAATTTGTTACTGTTTTAGAGACCTTACTTATTTAAATATTTTTAATATTATATTATTTTGTTTAATAAAAACACATCGAGCTCAAATTTTAACATTTTATCCGAATCAAACTTGAACAAAATTTTAAATCTAATTTTCAAGTCAGACTAGACTTGGGCTTAACAAACAAACATAAAATTTTGATTATGCCCAGTCCAAACCCAACCAAACCCGACCCATAGGCACGAATTGAATGATTTTGTAGTGTTGAGTATAAATTGTGTTTGCTTGTGAGTGATGATGTGGATGTATAGCTTTATAAGTAATATAATTTGTCTAAAATTATTTCAATCTCAAAACAGTAGCAATATATATGTACAAAACACAAGATAAGAAAAATAATAAATATAGCAATTTTCAACAACCAAACAATATGCTAACATATCACCCCTCTTACCAAAGGGGCCAAAGTGCATTAACACCACATTAGAAAAAGTCATCCTTAGACACATGCTGTGCATTGGGGATGCTTTCTTCTCAGAATTAGATGTGAGTACATTGCAGAACAATTCTAGCAGACAATTCTCACATTTCAATCTCACAAGCCAGCATGGATTTCTTACAATATTGATGTGCATTGTTGCCATTAAAGACTAGCCTACAAATCAATAGTAGCCATCATTTTAAAATTTAGCTTCAATTGCAGGCCACTTGAGAGTAATCCTAGGCCCTCCCTACCTCATAAAGTCTACCAACTTTGGTCATTTTAACCCCCACCCCCCAAAAAAAGAATCAGAAAAGATTAAGGCCTGCATTTATAAGGTTCAAGAATATCAAAATTCAAACACAAATATTATATTGTTCAACATTACACAACAACCCACTAGTTGACATTCAAACTAAAAAGTTCAAAAACTAATACAATCTTGAATGTCCTGTAAAAAGATAAAAGTAGAAAAGAGGAGATTCTGACATGATATATGAAAAGCTCACATAACAAAATTTTTACGCAGCTCCCTTCCCCTTCTTTCTCTGGATCTTCTTCATGTAGAATTCCAGCTCTTTGCCTTCCAAGATATACCTGTCCAACCCATTCAACCTCGCATTAGAATAAGAATGATAATAGTTACAATAACTGATAAACTAGTTGCATAGTGAAAGGGGAAAGGTTTAAGGAATATGTTTTAAGGCTTTTTTGTAAGAGAAGTTTCGAGTCAACAACATACCCATCAGCACGGCCACACTGACCAGGCCTTGAAGAGATACAAGCCAACAAACGACCACTTGCGAATTGATCCTCGATATGTGGATTGAGCTTGCGATTCTGTTGACGTTTCTCCAGCTTCCTCAAGACATGGTTGCTCTTCTTTACCTCCTCAGTGCCAGTTTCACCTTCCTGTAAACAAGAAATGCCATCATTTGAGGATTTAAAGAACCAGACACAGAAGGCTAAGCAAATAATTGCAACTAAAACAATTAACTCATCACATAGGAGCTGATCTATTGAAATAGTACCCATGTGATTATAGCATAAAAAGAATTCGCCCTACCTCTCCTTCTTTCTTGGCTGCTGTTTTCTTCTTGCGACCAATGTCGACACCATAGTGCTGGAGATACCACTGCTTGAATGGTGCAGCATCAACTTGAACAATAGCACTCTTAACCAGAGTTTGAGTACGAACCAACTCATTATTGGATGCATTGTACACCACATCCAAAATTCTGGTCTTACGAGTCACGGCCTCACTTCCCCATGAGTAGTTTCCAGTGTCGAGCCTCAGAGCACGCCACTTGACATTTCCACCACGAACCCTAATCCTCCTAACTGTCTTGTTGCTTGAAAGCTTTGTGTTTGCTGGTTGCCTTCCAAGCTCATACCTTAAAAAAATAAACCACCAAAATTTAGAAATATCTATATGAACACAAACTCAAAAACACCAAAAGAAACAACACTCTAAGAAAGAAAATAGGACAAGATCTATGGCATCTAAGCAAAAACTAAAATGGCACAGCTTTTACAATCATTAAATAAATAACATAGCTTTTAATCTTTGGCCATGGTATACGATTCGAATAAATATACAAAGAAAAAGAAACCAAATAAAGGTAATAAAATTCCTCCAAAAATTCATGTGACAGTAAAATGAAGCTAAATCTGAAACTAGAGGCTAAAACCTGTATATTTGGTTAAGTAAATTACAACGACACAACATCTGCTTTTAGAACATCCTAAATCAACTTTCTAAGATATCAAACAGAACAAAAAACTGATCAAGAAAAATCAAAACACGATTTTTTTTGGAAATAATGGGTTTGATTATTACTTTCTCTTCTTCCTCCAAGCCTTCTTTTTACCTCCAGTGGCACGCCTCTTGTGCATCGAGTCACGAGAAATACCTACCAAGAAAAAAAGATAATAAACCCATTTAAGGAAGAAATTAAGCAGAAAATTACATGATTTAGAAAATATTAGTTACAAGCTAGAGGAGTTTCAGAATTACCCATTTTGACTGCGAAAAAGTTCAAGGGTTTTTTTTTTTTTGGGGAGGGATTCTGTTGAAGCAAATCCCAGAAGAGACTGAAGCTAGGGTTTGAGAGGCAGTACAGCAATAGGCGGAGATTTGAAGCTTTGCAATACGCAAAAACCCTAGTTTTTGTGAAATTACAGCAATGTCCATGTTGGGTTGGGTTGGGTTTATGTTGGAACAAAAGTAGTCAATAAGTACATTATCTCTTTTGGGCCCAACTAGAAAAATATTTTGGGTTCATGCTTTAGGCCTAACTGCTATAGGAAGATTTTTTTTTTTTTAAATTAGTAGAGATTTTATACAAAGAAAAACAACTGGCTAAAACAAAATTTACTTGAGATCAAAACTACAAATTAAATAATGTAAACACATGTGTTTGAATTTTAACTCAATTGTTATAGATATTATTATCAATGTAAAATAACGTATGGTTGAATACACTAAAACCTATTATTCTCTTATTTACGGGTTGGAGAAAGATTATTGGTGGTTCTAAATATTGTATAAAGAAAAAATAGATATAATCGGAATCTATAATAAGATTAACAAAACGTAACATTTATATCGGATCAATAACAAACAAAGACCTAAAGAAATGACAAAACGGTCCAAAACAAAGCCCTAGAAAATCGAAGCCAACCACCCTTGGAAAAAACTCCATCGGACAGACCAAACTCTCAACCGTCAGACAAGGCGCCAGGAAGGGCAAGCCATCAACGCCAACATCTGACTCTATCGCTGCCGGGAAACCAAGGGAGAAGGTTATACCAGTCAATTTAATTTCGCCACAAAAAGAACATAAGATGGTCACCAGCTGTAGGAACTGGTAATGGAGGACAAGGTGCAACAGTCGATCTGATTGTCGATCGCAAGTGTGACGGTGATACTGGAAGAGAACCCATCTCGATGTAACAAAACAAGAGAGAGATGGTTTGTCGTTGTATCTATAATCTTCAGTTTGTTTAAGAGGTGGCAAAGATGTAGATATCAATGAGAGATTTTTTAGGCTTACATGAAGATTTAGTCTCTCAAATTGTACTTTTGTTTAACCTTATTTTTGTATTTAAATTAGAGAAATAATTGTATAAAAAAGCATGCTACGTCATCATATATTATTTTTTAATTATTTTATTTCTCGATGTTAGTAATGTACAATAGTTAAATGGGATCATTTTCTTTTCGAGACCTTTTATTTTTTTTTCATCATGTGGAATTTAAATTAATTCCCATTTATCTACTTCTATCAATATGGAGGGGAAAGGAACATGTTGCACACTATAGGAGGTTTCTTTTCTATTAATAGGAGTTTTGGGTCTCAATTTATACGGTTCTAATGAGCCAACGTTAAATTTTGAAACATTAGCTAATCAATCATATCTCGTCGCATTGAAAATAATATTCTATATTGGATTTTTTATTATTTTGCTATCAAATCGCTGATTATACTCTTACATACAATGTTGTCAGATACTGACAAGGAGGTCCATTACAATACTGGTATGCTTCTAGTCTGAATTTTATTAAAAATGGGTCTATGTAAAACCCAGAGCATAAGTTGTTACACAATTATAGTTATCTAATGAGAGATTTTAGTTATCTAGATATGATGTCCATAAGGAATCAACAAAAAATTATCATGTTTCAATTTTTCATTGAATAGATTAAAATAAAAGAAAAGATATAATTTTTAATAGAGCATGCCATGTCTTGTTTCCATTAGTACATTATAACGAAATAAAAGAAAAAATATATATAAATAGAAATGCTATAGCGCATGTTTAATAAATATAATTTTTTCCGTATGTAGTTCAATCATATTCTAAATATTTTACTAAAAATTAAAATGTGGGTAAAAGCATCTATTTTCTCTGCGAATTGTTCTTTGAACAACAGAGTCCATGAAAAAATTAAGCGCTGAAAAAATTAACTCTAGATATATATTATGATTATTTTGTTTTTATCTCAATGGACTAATCAAATCAGAATTCCTTTTATTTTCCGTTATTCAAGAAATTGAATTTTTTTATATTCTATATAAAACTCCAATTGACTAAATGGCATTTATCCATTATTTTCTATATTTGTTTGTTATAAATATAAATTAAAATTTTAGTTAGAAGTCATTTGTTTGGTGACTAAAATGCCTATTTTTATTTGTATATGTAATAATGTGTAGCTTCTATAAAGAAAGTTTCAATCCTTCAAACATAAATAAATAAATTTTCAAATGGGGCAAAACGAAAAAAAAAATTGAGAGGTCGGAAATTAATTTTATATTTTATAATAATAAAATTGTAATATTATCATTTAATAATTTATATTTTTATAATTTATAAATAATTAAATTAAATTTTTAATCATTTTAAAAAACTAAAATATAATTTTATCATTTTAATTTAAATTTTATAAATTATAAAAAAATCTAAATAAAAAATTTCATTTTAGAACCCAACCTCAACCAATCCTCTAACTTCCCCACTAATTTCAAAACTATAAATGATGAATGTTTATAACCTTTTGAAGAAATAAATTATTGCTTTCTTCTCATAACAATAATCGTGATTAAATTAGATTAAAATTATTCTTTATTGCCATAATGATAGCTCTTAATTTTTTTTCTTTTAAGCTTTGACCTTAATTTTAAAAAATTATTTTAACTCTTAATCTTTAAAATTTAATCAAATTGAACACTTAAATTTCAAGGGATAATGCGTACTTATATTTTTATAAAATGTTTAATGTGATATATGTATTTTGAAAATGTTCAAAATAGTATTTGAACTATCAATATTTGTTTTATTATAGTACCTTTATAAAATAGCCGATGTGATACTTACATTTGAAAATGTCCAGCGTAATATATGAATTATAAATATGTGTTTTATTATAATATATGGTGTTAATGACGTTAGTGAATTGCTAAATCAACCAATAAAATTCAACACTTCACATTTTTTCAATTTATAAATTAAATAAAATTAAAAATAAATAACTAAACAACACACAATATTTATAATGGTAGTATATTAAAAAACAAAACAATAAAAATTAAATAGCAATGTTTTATTATACCAACAAGAGCATTAATTAAATATAAATTTTATTATTTTTGCAAAAAAACATTAATTAAATATAAATTTTATTAATTAAATATTTATTTTAATTATTTTAATTCAATTTTATAACCACGTTATAATTCATTCATTAGCATAAGTTTAATCAGGGGCATAGCTAGAGTGCTGGCAGGAGCTACGTTATAATTCATTCATTAACATAAGTTTAATCAGGGGCATAGCTAGCGTGCTGGCAGGAGCTACGATCTCCTTAAAATTTTCCATTTAAGACATTTACAATTTTTAAAATTTTAAATTAGTAGAATTAAAGTTGTATTTACCCTAAAATGATAAAAATTTATTTAATTATTTAAAAATTATAAGATATAAGTTATTAAAATAATAAAATTTTATTTTACTATCATAAAAATTACAATTTAATTTTAATTTCCCTAAAAATAGTTTATAGCTTCTCCCGTGAGTTTAATACATAATATAATTTTTTTATATATATATATATATATATATCCTTAAAAATACACATAATAATTTTCATTTTATTTAAAACTTACTTATGAAATTTAAATTTATTAAACTTCCTCGATGATGAGCATGTGTAGACTTACTGGCAGACACGGATTGGCCAATAATTTATGACTTTTTACCTATCGTAGTTCCTGAAGCGTGCGTCTTGGAGTACATGCCATGGTTTAGAATTGGCAAGTCCGGATGAAGAGAGGCGGCAAATTCATGGCGAAGGAAAGCCCTTTAAAATTACACAATCACGGACCTAGTGACAACACCGACAACACAATATTCACAGCTTTATGCGGTGCGTACTCGCCTTATACCTAACCCATATATGTTTCCTTTTCTAGTCCCCCTGTGTTGGAATGCATGGTCGGGTTCGAGTCCATTGTCGACAACTCCTTTTTAGCCACCGATCGTGAGGCCGACGTCGGGTGTGGGATTAGAGGAGGCGCCAGGGAGCATTCTTTCTACTGAGCTCCTTCACCGTGACGGATGCGATCACCCCGCCGTGGTTTATGCAAACACCTCCGTGGTCATTATTTTATCAAGGTGGGTCATCATCGCAACACCCGTAACCTGACCCACCGCCGGGAGGAACTGGATTCTCGCCTTGAGGTTCCACGACCCACGGAAGCTAGAAGAAGGAGGAATCAGCCAGAATCACGACCGCCCCATGTGGCACCGTGTTGGTTCCCAAGCATCACCACTAAACCCTAATTTAGTTTTGTTATTTTATTTTTTGTAATTTAGTTTTAACATGAGTAGAAAAATTTGAGTTTAATTTTTAATTTCTGTAATGTAAATTTTTAATTTAACTTTGATAAGATAGAAATGGTTTTTTTTGTAATTTAATTTTTATATGTAATAAAATTTGAGTTTAATTTTATTTCTTTTGTAATTTAATTTTTTATTTTAATTTTAATATCTTTGATAAGATAGAAATGGTTTATTTTTTTGTAATTTAATTTTTTATGTGTAATAAAATTTGAGTTTAATTTTATTTCTTTTGTAATTTAATTTTTATTTTAATTTTAATATCTTTGATAAGATAGAAATGTTTAATTTTTTAATTTTAATATCTTTGATAAGATAGAAATGATTTAATTTTTTAAATTTAATTTTTATATAATAAAAATGGAGTTTAATTTTATTTCTTTTGTATTTTAATTTTTTATTTTAATTTTAATATCTTTGATAAGATAGAAATGATTTAATTTTTTAATTTAATTTTTAATTTAATTTTAATAACTTGAATAAAATAAAAGTTGGTTTATTTCTAAGCATCAACGTTGATTAGGATAATGCTTTTATTTTTAAATTGTAATAATTTTTTTATTTTTGAATAAAAATTTGTTTTTATTTGTGTTTGTAATTTAATTTTAATTATCTTATATTTAATAAATTTGAGTTATTGTACAAAAGTTCACCGCTTTTCTCCAAAAATGTAAATTACATAGCCAAAGAAGAGACAAACAAGCTAAAAACACGGTCAACTAGTCCGATTTGGACACGAGCGAGAATTAAGAAATAATTTTATTTGATAATTATGAGTTAATTTTATTTCATGTTTTCTAATTTGTAGACTTACATAGCTCATGGGGTCAAGACGGAGATATGTCACAAGTACATGAGCACATGGGTAACGGCGCATCAAATATCCACAATGATGTCCTATTTGTCAAGTGTACACGATAATACCCGCCAACAATACCTTGGTTCGGCTCATCAAACTCGTGGACGAAACCATAGTCGTCGCTGGGCGTGACAATCTGTTGCATGGTGTTCGCCTGCGCCTTCCACGGTTAATTTCTTGCAAGACCTTCTGCTCCATACATGGCCTCCTTACATCTCGCCGATAACTCACGCTTCTTCAAAATAGGCCGCTTAAACAAAAATATGTCTCCAGAAATCGCAGTAATCGGCAGATGACGGGTTCCTTTTAGCACAAAATTTATGCATTCGCCAGTTTGTGGTCATATGACCATATCTTAGGGCCGCCATATGCTTGTGTCCATTGCTCAAAAGGAATATTGATAGGTACTCGCGCCTTCGGCGTTATCTCTGCGATAAATCGGCCAACATCTCGTGAAACGGTCTTTATTGATCTCGCACCAATATACGTTGATAGCTATTACATACCACTATTCAATTGCGAATAAATTGAAAATTTCAAAAGAAGTTATATTAATAGATATTTCATACCCATTTACCACTTCACTGCTTTCGCTTTTTCGGTGTTGCCCATAGTAGTTGGATGAAACATGCCTCGTAATATCGATGGTGTGTGCGATGCCACATGCTTCCCCTGCTTCTATTGCCGCAAGTATTCCAGGCCCCATCCGATATAACGATATGTCGTGTTGGCGGCGTATATGCCTCCTTAACCTAGATAGGAAGAAGTCCGCCATCACCGACCGTTGTTATTATGAACTAATCGAAGGATTCTCCACGTACCGTTTGTGCCACGCTAGCAATAGCCGATGCGATATCTACCATACATGAAGGTACACCAATTTGTACCAACCAATGCTTGGTGATGTAAAAGCATCTCTAGATTGCTTAAATGTCCGCACAGCGCTTGAACACCGCGCATCCACGAGCGCACGATCGTTGTAGTACGCCGGTTCTCGCTTTCAATGTCTCATAGCCGCCTGGGACATATCTCTAGCACTCGACACCACCGCCACACTTCATTATATGAAGCGCCCCACCGACCGCAGGCAACTTTGCTAACGCCTATACGCTTGGCTATCCAAGCCTTTTCAGAAGAGGGCGTGTACCCCATTTGGCTACGAATATTGCCAATTAAGGTCGGCACTGTAGTTTTGGGATCGACCTTCACCGTCGGGATTATTAAATCAGCCAACATGTCTGAATCCATCCTCGGATGATCTTGTGTTACACCTGTCAACGAAGTACATTAAATAATGCAACATTACATAATATTAGTGTTATTAGAAATCATTGAACACATAGTGGTAACTGTACGGTAAGACATGTATGCGGACCTTTGTACTTCTTCACCTCCCACATCCCCGTCCCTTTTCCTCAACGACGCCATTATTTTCTATGCACATGTGTCGCCTTGCACAAAGACACTTCGCCTGCACTCTATCGAGCTTTGATTTAACCATAGTGTAGTTAACCCTGCCTCGATGTCAGTATTGTTTCAATGCACCAAGAAAAGTGTTCTTGTTGGAAAACCGGTTACCAACTTCTAATTGGTCCGAATCCAACGAAGAATTTGTACGGTCACGCCGTCCGATGTGGTAGTTCAGAAACTCCAATGCATCATCTTGAGATAGATCGACATTATGCATGTGTACCGGAGGCGCAGTATGCCCCGAATAGCGGATCTTCTTCTTCTTCATCCGAACCGCCTCAACATCTTCGTGTACAATTGAACGAGCTCGGTTCGAAAATAGTCCAACTTCGCACCGTCAGCCCTCGGCTCCCCGAGGTGGATCCACATCGGATTCATCGTCCGATCCTCCATAACTCGCAACAAACGAGGGCCCTCACGGTGGATGCCGCTTGTAATACATCATCCTCCTTAAACATCTTTCGTAAAGATTCCAATCGTATGTGGATTGCCATCCACTAGAAGTTGATGATGTCTCCCAATACGTATTTCAATAAAATTACCACATTGAAAACAATTTTGAAAAATAATATTTAAAATGACATAAGATAATTATTAATATTTTAAAAATATATTATTAAATTTAATTGTAAACATATAAATAATAAAATTATTTAGATATACAAAAACTTGGCCCAACAAATTTAACTCATTTATTTTTAAATTTATAGGAGAACCCAAAAAAGGAAACAATTTCAACTGAATTACTTGTGAAACTCTTCCTATTTTCATTATAGAAATTAAAAAAAGAACAACTTTTGACCCTCTGCTCTTCACTGTATATATATATTTAGCTTTGGTTTATGGTAATGGAGGAACAAATATTGGCTCCTTCTTCTTTAGCTACTGGTGCTACTCAGCACGTTCTATCACGTTCGGCTGGTTCTGGTGGAGCTCGTTACAAGCTGGTGGCTCCGTCTAAGCTACCTATCTCAAGGTCGGCTTGTCTTACGACCCCACCTGGGCGTAGTCCTTCGTCTTTCTTGGAATCTCCTGTTCTTTTATCAGATGTTAAGGTTAGAGCTGTTTTTTATTTTGGATCGGATTTGAGTTATGTTTGTTTCCTGAGAAAATAGAGGAAAGTGGGCTTCTTTTTGAAAATTCACTGGTGAAATTGAATTCTTTTCCTTTTTTAATAAAAAAACCCAAGATTTTTCCTTTTTTTTTTTCTGAAGTGATTGCGGAATTCAGCAATGCGAGGCTTCAAGGATTTGATTGCTAATCTTTCAAAGTAGCTTTTTAGTTTTAGTGGGGAATTTTTTTTTTCTTTTCATATTGGGTTTGAGTGGCTAGGCTTTTTTTGCATGATGTGATTTGGATTTAATTGTCAGCTAAAGAGATGCATAAGGAGAAAAAAAATATGGTTTTCTGCTGTATTTATTTGCCTTCTTTTCTTATTTAAAACTTAGAATCTGATGCTTTTGTTATTGCAATTATTAGATAAAATTATTAAATATGGCTCTTAGTGTCCATGGATATTTGTTTTATGAAAAGAGGAATTAGGCCTTTTCTTTTAAATGAAATTAATGCAATTTTTGTTTTTCCTCATAATGAATCTTCCCCCTTTAGACTGTGGGAATTATGGAAATTTTTCTTATCATTACAATATTGGTTTATAAGTGCTAGATAAGAGCATTACAATATTGGTTTGAACTTGTATTATGTAAGTGCCAGATAGGAGCTTTAATAATCAATGCCGGTGTTGAGGTCGAGTGGATTGATGGATCAATGCTTCTTTAAAGGCCGTTGTTTTGATTTATATCAAAGGATGAATGTTTTGTTTAATGTTTGGTGCAAGGAGAAAATGAAATGAATCTATGTGTATGGTGCATGATCCTCAAATCCTCCAAATACTGAGTTCTAAGCTCACACCCGAACACGAGTAACATAGAAATGAATTAATGTAAGTTAGAAAAGACACGATTGCCTGTGACTTAATAGAGTATACGACATCACATATAGTTGAATTTGCAAGAGGAATATAAGTAGTGGAAGCTTAAGGAGTTGATGGGTGGTTTTTTCGGACTTGTTTTCGGCATAAGAGTAGGTTAACTCGATGAATATTTTATTGAATGGATTTTGCTTTTATATATCTTTATTTGATTTGTTCTGGAATCTTTTCTTTTGTCCCCCTTATTTGTGCTGATGAGAATAATAGCTGGTTGTTGGTAAAAGGAAGCAGATTGGTTTTATAAAACCATATCGAGTTAAAAGGTTGTTGATTTGCATCTTGTTCTTCCAGGTGGAGCCTTCACCAACTATCGGTTCGCTCTTTAAGCCTCAAGCAGTGCACGCCTGGGTTGCTTCTTCTACAGATCCAGAATCTGTTGCGTGTTCTAATGCTTTTGATGAAAGAAATACCAGCTGCTTTGAGTTTAAACCCCATCCTATATCAAATATGGTAACTTCCTGATAAATTTTAATGGCTATTTCAAGATCCTTGGCACACGTAAAACTTAGCAGCCTGTTATAAGATCTTTCTCATAAAGTTATTGAACACTGACATTGTTATTTAAGTTCATTATGTTCTGTTTGTTGATTGGCATAGGTGTCTAACGTTTTTTGCTCGTTCAAGGCATCTGCAGATTTAAACCATCAAAGAAGTGAACAGTCTCTGCACATTCAAGGTCAAAACGGGACTGTATCGTTCGATTCATCAGCTTCAGTTAAGAGTGAGATGGCTGGCCTCTTGAATGAGTTGAGTCTCTTGGTGCCTGTTCATACAGCTACTTCTATGGTTAGTGTTCCTCCTGAAGTTGATGTTGAAGAGTTAAATCAGATGGGAAACCCAAATATCGGGATTCAGTTGGGGCAGTCTGGTCATAGAGTAGGTGGTCAATCCGTGTCATTTGATGATGGATACAACTGGAGGAAGTACGGACAGAAACATGTTAAAGGAAGTGAATTTCCACGCAGTGATTACAGATGTACGCATCCCAATTGTGAAGTGAAAAATCTATTTGAGCGATCTCATGATGGTCAGATTATGGAGATAATATACAAAGGTACACATGATCACCCTAAGCCTCAACCTAGCTGTCGGTATTCTTCGAGTAATATCGAGTCTGGCCAAGAAGAAAGATCTGACAAGCTCTCATCTTTGAATGGTAGAGATAGCATATATGGCCAGACAGTTCATAGCGTTGAGCCAAATAGTACTGCAGATCTATTGCCTCTCACAGCTAATGATGATAACGTAGATGATGTTGACGATGATGATCCATTATCAAAGCGAAGGTACTTATTTTCTGATAGAGACTTTTAACTTTTTTCCCTCTGGTTTTGTCTGCTTTGCTAAGTGAAACTATGAAACTATGAGCAGGAAGATGGATGGTGCAATCGATATCATTCCTGTGGTGAGACCAATACGGGAGCCCCGTGTTGTTGTTCAGACTCTGAGTGAAGTTGATATACTGGATGACGGGTATCGATGGGGCAAATATGGCCAAAAAGTAGTGAGAGGAAATCCTAATCCTAGGTACATATTGTAAAATCAATGATGATAGAACGCCATATATAGTAGTATTCACATCTTCTTGTTTTGCATATAGACTCAATGCCATTACTTCATTGTCGCTTGCGTTTGGATTTGTATAGGAGTTACTATAAGTGCACAAATGCGGGTTGCCCTGTTAGAAAACACGTCGAGAGGGCATCTCATGATCCAAAAGCTGTCATAACCACATACGAGGGAAAGCACAATCATAATGTACCTACTGCAAGGACCAATAGTCATGATACAACCGGACCAATACCCGTGAATGGACCGTCAAGGATTAGATCAGAAGATAATGGTGCCATAAGCCTTGATCTTGGTGTTGGGATTAGTTCTATTTCGGAAAATAGTTCAAACGAGCATCAGCAATTGCATTCTGAACTGGTCCAATGCCATCCGCAGACCGGTGGCTCTAGTTCCAAATTTGTTCAGCCTCATCCAATGGCAGCATATTACAGTGTCCTAAACAGTAGCGACATGAATCAGTATGGATCTAGAGAAAATCCAAACCAAGGTCCCGGCGTCGAAATCACACCCTTAAATCATTCTTATGCATTTCCACAGAGCATCGGAAGAATACTAACGGGACCATAAATTCGTTAACAACAAAGGTGACAAGAAAGAAAACGTGGACAGGATTCCCTTTTTTTGATCTCTACGACCGGTAAAAGAGAAAAGTTAGGATTGAATTCTGCAAATATGGATTGTTATATATATATATATATATATATTGCTTGAACTCTGAATTGATATTGTTAAATAAACCTACAAAATACTTTCTGATGGGAAATCACTATTTGTATAACTTACAGGTTTGTACAAAAGTGGAAGTGATACATTACATGTATAATTTTTTCTTACAGGATCAAGTGTTGTAAAAACATATTCTTGAATTGGAATTTGTAAGAAAATTTTCCTGTTCTTTTCTTGACCATTTGTCAAATCAAGGCTTCTCTACGAAGCATCTAGACAATAAAAAAATGATTGCTTTAGGTCTGTTTAAGAGCTTGAAATATCCAAATCATTTGACCAAATATGTGAAGAATTAAATTCCAAGCAGTAATATCAGCTTCACAGGGGAGGAGACCATTCATTCATGGCAATGATTCAGACAAACTTTGCATCAAGCTACTCCCAAGAGTCAAACCAAAGTCCAAAAACTATCTCAAAATTATACATGAATTTTGTCAAAATTTGACATAATTTTGATTCAAAGATAGACATTTAAAGAAATAGTTACAAATAAGTGAAGATTAGAAGCCACAGATCCACTTAAACCAGCTCTCCTTAGAAATCAGAACTAAGCCAGATTGTCTAAAGAGAAGCATTTTGCACCAAATCAAAGCTAAAATTAAAGTGAAACTAAACCCCCACAAAAGATGGCGCCATGAATTTCCAGCTGAATTTTTCAAAGGATTCTACCAAACAAGAGAGGGGAATTGGAAAAGACTGACCAGAACTCATTAAAAGCTGAACCTTCAAAATCTGCAAACAGGTCAGTGATAAACCCTAGAAGAAGGCTGAGGTCCAAGCTTGAGATTACCCAAAGGCACCAAGATGCAGCTCTGATTGACTGAATTAAGAGAAGCATTTTCACTAATGAAAAAAAAGTGCAATCTTGCTTAGGCTTAAAAATACAATCATTTAGCATAAAAAAAAAAACAAACTTTTTTCCAAGAAAATTCAGGGTATTCTGTTTTTCAAGTTTTTACTTTTTGTCTTTTGTTTTGATGCGCTGAACAAGAGAGAGTGACAGACAGATGAGGGGGACAAGGTTTACCTAGTAATTATGCTTGTAAAAAATTGATAAAATGCTATCTAATCCCTTTAATTTTGATATTGAACAAATTGATCCTTTTTAAGAAAAAAGAGTAATTTAATCTTTTTTTACTTTTGGAAGTGAGCAATTTAAGGACAATTTATCAGGATGATAACTTATTCCGTCAATTTGGTTTTAATTTTAAAAAAAATTAATAAATTTAGCCATCAACATTTACACATCTTTAATTTGGTCCTGATTTTAAATTTTTTGATAGCCAATGAGGACTAAATTTGTTGATTTTTTTAGAACCGAACCAATATGATAGAATTTGTAAACATTGATAGTTAAATTTATTAGTATACCAATCAAAAGTGGGATAAATTGACAAATAAAAACAAACGCCATGATTAATTGTCCTTAATTATTAAATGCATCTTAAAGTCACTTGTCCAAGTTCATTTTAGACCTGATTTTCAGTAATTTGTTTAATAAATTTAATAGCTCTTAAGAATTTTAAAATAATTTTTATATTTTTATATTTTTTAAATATTTATCCACGTCAAACTTAGTCAATGTTAATGGATTCACTACCTTTGTTCTTTGCTCCATACATAAATTTATCTTTTGAATAACTATATATAGAAGGGTAAATTTTATCCATGGTCACTTTAAAATAGGGTTTATCTTATTTTGTTATTTTAATTTTTTCTCAATTTAGTCACTTTAATTAAGATAATTGTTCAAATTAGTCATTGCCATTAAAAATTCTGTTAGTCCACTGACATATTTTTGAGGTGATACATTAGCCCATTGAATGATTGACATGTGATTTTTTTTAACTTTTGATTAAAACTATAGAAATCTTTATAATTAGCCAAAACTCTTTGCTTTTATTTTTTATTTTTCTCTTACAGTTTTCTGAAATGACACATTTAAGGTCTCATTTATAGCCCAAAGATAAGTTTCTTGGGGTGATTCTTTATTAACCTAAGCTGAAATTAACGATCCATGTTGCTCCACGAAAATCGTATCGACGAGTTCTGAATGAGAAATTTTTTAATATGATATTTTCCAATTTATTCAAGTCTTAACAATTATCAAAGATACGAAAATTCATTACCATAAGCAGCCACGTCCACATGATTTTTCTCCTCTGCAACCTCAGTAGCATCTTATGTTCCTGTAAGGTGAGCATCAAATAATCTTTATGATTGATAGAGACCACCAGGGGGTGATGCTTCCAGCGGAATTGGTCTTTCCTTCTAGTCACAACCCTTTCCAAGGTTTTATTGGTGCTCCAAATGCGGCACATGAACCACTATTTTGTGATGGTTAACTCTAGCATATCTTGCCATGTCCTTAATGTAGTTATAGTTTTGTCCTGCTCTTCAAAACAATAGGATTTAGAGAATACAAGGTGCTGCTCCCCAACATTGATGGGAACTGCTGCCTTACATCCACTAGCACCATAGTTCCAACTTGACGCTTTGTAGGAGGCATTATTTAATCTGTCTCTGGCTAGATGTGTGATTTGTGAGGGGCTGGTACGTATATCCATGAATCGCTCTGTTTGGGTTTAAGCTGAGCCAATTTTCGTCCCAGCTTTTCTCATTTTTCAGCTCCGTTTCTCTGTTACTCTGCTTCAGTTTCAGCTCAAGAAGTTGGTATGTCAAAAACAGAGTACATTTATCTTTTATTATTATTATTATTATTTTTGCATTGCTTACATTATATATATAAATGAAAATGAAATGAATTGGAGAGGATGAGAGGGAAAAAAAAGATCTCAAGAAAGAATGGGCTGCTTGCAAAAATGGAGATTTACAGTCCCCAATCGATTTGTCAAATCATAGAGTGAAAGAAATAAAGAAAACTGGAAGATATACAAGCCTTCTCATTTAATTATAAAAAAACAGAGGCCGTGATATTTCTGTAAGAACTTAAGCAATCCATCATATATATATATACACACATTTAGCTTAAGTAATGGGTTTGAATCAAGTCATAAGCTATATATATCACAAGAAATTCTTCATCTTCACTGAAAGGCCAATGGCTTTAGGCAGATGCTGGTAATTAACTGTTGTTTCCATGGGTTTTAAAATGATTTACTATAAAGCCAAGAGGATGATAAACAAAAAACTTGATTTATAGCTAGGAAGTCTGGGTTTGTTGAGCAACATTTTCCAGGTTTTGTTTCAACTTCATTAAATGGAAGAAAAAAAACCTCTCTAGAACCCCCCCAAAACAAAAGAAAAGTTAAAAAAAAATGTTTTGAGCTAATAATAAGTAAATAAAAAAATAAAAAAAAAATACTATGTGTCAATCACTCAATAGGTTAATGTACCACATTAACAATCCTTTAATGGATTAACGGGTTAATTAACAGTGATTAATTCGAACAATTATTTTGATTAGAGTGACTAAATTGAAAAAAAATAGAATAGCTAAAATTGGACAAACTCTATTTTAAAGTGACAATGGGTGTAATTTACCCCAAATATAATATAAGCTATGCTCAAAATTTTGATTTCATCAAACAATTTAAAGATATTAGAAGCTTGCCTACATCTAGGCAAAAAAATAATAAAGTTATTTTGTCAAACATTTAAATGGTGCAGTGAAAAAATGGAATTCATCAAAGTATGATTTATAAAAAAAAAAATTTTTTTTTTTACTGGCAAAATTGGAGCTTGAAAAACTTGGACAATACCGGCTTTCACATTCTTTTGCTTCCATTAAACTATACATAACTCTCTCCTCATCGCCACCAGAATCGACCTTGCTGCTGCCTTTGTTCTTGCTTTCGCCTGCATTATTTATCACTCCGAAATCAAAATGTCATTTTTTTTAACAAAATGATTAATTTTGGTAAATACATAAGGGTAAGAAAGAAACTTCACCTCTGATATTCTTTAGAACGCTCAAGAAACTCTTTCGCGAGATCTTTTCTTTCATAAGATTGTAATACTTGTCTGATATCAGCTGGACTATTGCGCGCTATGTCTGTGGAAATAAAAACCAAAACATGTAGTACCAATCAAGAGAGACTGTTTAGATCGATCAAATGTAGACCCTATTGACTATGCCAGTTGGCACACACACCAGATTAGATTTGAGCAACGGCAACAAGCAAAGAATAAAAGAAGTAGCATAAAACTTACATTCGAGAAATGGAATAAGATCCAAAAGTGCTGTATCATCTCCCTCGAGCTTAAACGGCTTAATAGGAACACAATTTTCAGGTTGAAGGCTAGACTCGAATGCATGAGCACTCACGTATAAAATCTTGGCTGGATTCCGGTTAAGCTTTGAGAGATCCTGTCAACAGGAACTATTTGTTAAATGAATACTCGAGCACTTAAAAACATTATCTCATAGATTAATGGGTAAACTACAATAGAGGTCACCCAACTAAGGATTTTTTTCTTTTTTGGTTACTCAACTATTCAATTCTCTTTTTTTTTGTCACCAGCTGGCTAACATAAAAATGGAAACACTCTAAAATCTAAGATAGTTGGGTGGCCAAAAAACAAAATTGAATAGTCGAGTGATCATTTTTTAACTTTTCATAGTTGGCTGACCAAAAAAAAAAAAAACCATAGTTGGGTGACTACTAAGTTTTACCCTAGATTAATACACTTAATGGGGGATGCTTCCAAAGAATGTGAATTGTAACATACTCTATAATGCTTGCCATTCTGATATTTAGTATCACCCCTTGATAGCCTATATCGTATACAATGGTTAGGGTCCAACCTTTCGCAAACAGGATCGACATACTGCATATAACAAAATGAATACAAAATTAAATTGCTGGTAACATCAGTTATCCCATGCTTAAGTATTCAAAATGGTTGTCACAAAGGGAAAGCTACCATATTCATCTGGTCGGAGTACACAACAATTTCATAGAACTTTGCCAAGTGTTCCAAAAAGGCATCAACTCCAGGTCTTTTGAAGGTACGCCAGCCTCTCTCTCGCTTTTGCCAACCAAAAGGGAGAAAAAAAGTCAAGAATAAAGAAATAGGCATTCAAACATGAGCATAAAAACATGTTCTTGAGGATGCAAGTCAATTTCTTACCTTCCAATCTGTATAAAGTAATGTCTCGTTCAGATCTAGGACAAGCGTAAAAACATGTTGTTCTTGAGGATGCAAATCAGGAAGAAGCTTATCTGAGGTTGGTTCAGTAAATTCCTACAACATGACATAGTAAGTACAAGAAATAAAGAAAAGCTTAATGCTAATATGAAGAAGAAAGGTTGTGTAAGTTGTGGATTTAGTACCTATACTTTAATTTGGTCATTTTCAGTCCCTCTACTTTTAGAATTTGAAAATTTTAGTGCTAACCAAATGATAACTACTAAATTCATTAAGTTCTGTTATTTTCAAGATTTGACGCGTCAAACATATTATCGCATGTGTAATACTATGTCAGCTTGTTATTTTCACATATTACTCACACAAAAATCAGTTAATAGATTTAACGGCTGCTGTTTGCATTAATATTGAAATGTCAATATTCAAAAAATATAGTGACTAAGAATGATCTAATTGGAGAACATTGACTAAATTTATAACTTTACGCATGATACAAGACTAATAGCATAATTTAACCAAACAAATTTAACTGCTACCATTTGGTCAGGACTAAAAATTCAAATTTTGAAGAGTACAAGGACTAAAATTGTTCAAATTAAAGTACAAGTAGTAAATCCACAACTTACACAAAGAACATGGTCTAATAGTAAAATTTGACCAAGACGAAAAATAAAAACAGTCTGACAATACTAAAAAAGCCAGAACCAAGAGAAAGAAGAACAGTACTCACTAATACGTTTTCTTCCACCAACCTCCTGAGATCCAGATAGGATTCGAGTGCTTTAGCTGGAACTGAAATTTTACGAGCAACAAAGACGTGAACATATAAGAGTGGAAGCAGAACATGTAAACAAGTCGAGCATTGAACAAGTTAACAGAGAGCAATGATTATCAAGTAATGATTCTTTTTGCTGGCTCAACAAATCCATTTATGATGAACCCAATAATTCAAAAGAAGGTAAAAATACTATGTAGGCCCTTGTACTAGGAGTCGGATTGCATTTTGTCCCATCTACTCAAAAAATGGGTAAATTAATCCCTGTATATCAGATCCAGTAGCAAATTGATCCATCTATTAAAAAATTCATTCATTTTTCTGTTAAAAACTAGTCCTTATATGTCAGCATGAGGTATACATGGCACACCACACGTAACTATCTAATTAATCCGTCAACCACGCCAACTTTTAATAGTAAAATGGATGAAAGTTTTAACAAAAAAGACCAATTTGCTATTTGATCTAATGTACAGGGACTAATTTGCCCATTTTTTGAGCCATTTTTAGAGTAAAGGGGGTATAATGCAATTTGACTCCTAGTACAAAGGTCTCTATAGTACTTTTACCTTCTAATGAACATTTATGAACACATTTCACTAAAAATGCTTACACAAAAGGCAAACATAACCCACTTTCATGCAAATATTCTTCTAGTTATTAGGTTAACATAACGAAGAAAGAGTGTAGAGAAAATTGTTGCTATGAACAAAGAAAGGAGCAATAAGAAATAAACATAATAAAATCCTCACCTGTCATAGCAGCAGAGTAAAGCAAGCCTCGGTATTTCTGAGGAAAAAAATATATGGAAAACAACTGATTCATTCATAGGAGCAACAAAACAATGGCCATATCAAATTCAGAGGCGAACGGTCATTAGGCCATCCCAAATTTTTGAAAATTTTTGTAATTAGTGAGAGTTCTTGTTAAACCTTTCAAAACTAAAAAAAGAAATTTAATTAGACTCTTCCTTTTTTTTTTTTTTGCAAATTCTCAGTAAATCCCTCAAATTTTTAAAAATATTCTAGTTAGGCCCCTAAAACCTAAGGCCAAGATTTGCCACTGATCAAATTACAAAGACTGATCAAAAGTGTTAAGCATATGAGTGAGAATCAAATTGTAATAGACCAGATATACGCATTATTGTAAAAGGCATTATTCAAACACTAAAATAAAATGAGAAAAAATCTTTTAAAAAAACCCCAAACAAATTCAAACATACATCAATAGCAGATGCATCTTCACTAGGAGCAAAACTTGCTGCAGCCCGCAATGCCTTTGCCTTCTGATCTACTTCCTCGTACGAACACTCTGCAAATATATATATATATAATCATATAAAAAAACACCCGCATTCTTAAACAGTAATACCCATTAAATCGCAAAAAAAAAAAAGAACTTACTGTAAGAGAGATAACCAGCATAGCCAACAGTTCCAGTGACAGCTCCGACGAGTCCGTACTTGAGAAAGCTCCAAAGTTTCCCTACCGAAGCTGGAGGGAAAGTTTCCGGGGCCGGAGGAGGATGAGGCACCGGAGATTGATCGGAAAGAATGGATTGTGAAGCAATGACCGTTTCTTTAGACCGAATTGAAGATGAAGAATCCACTTCTGAACTAAATACCCTTCGATTAATGATCTTTGAACTGCATTTATGTGAACTTATTCGCAATCGAAGAACAATCGAAGACATTTTTATTAGGGTTTTGATTTTGGGGTGTTGGGTTGCCTTTGTTCGATGGAGGTTTTAGTAATTGTTTAGGGTTTTTCGGGTTTTACAGATCGAACCCGACACAAGGGTTATTTTTAATCGGAATGTTTGGAAACTGGTTTGGGACAATCTTCTTTTGGAATAGTGGAATCTAATATAGGAATGGGCCAAAATTCTCTGATGTTGTCACGCTTAGCCTTTATCTAGTGGTGAAAATTTGTTATTAATCTCTATGAGTAAATTATGAATCTAGTCCTTGTATTTTAATTTATTTAATTTTAGTTTTTATATTTTCAATTTTTCAAATTATCATTTCTTAAAAATAACAGTTAAATATGTTTAGATCAGATTTTACTATTAGTCTAATACAATTCTTAAGTAATTCAGTCTATGTTATTCAATTTGATTATTTTTAGTCTTTATACTTTTTCGATTTTTTAATTTTAGTCCGACTTAAGCGGTAGACATTAAATTCGTTAACTAAAATATTATAGTTTTTTATGATTATTATGTGAAAAATAATGTGACATGTCATTACACATGTGATAATATATTTGTCACATAATATTTGGAAATAGCAAAAGTTAATGGCCATGATTTGTGTTAGAATTGAAATTTCAAAATTCAAAAAAGTATAGAGACTAGGTCTGCAGCTTTCACATGATACAATGACTAATAGCATTATTTAACCTTATCAATAACCTATGCTTACAGTTAGAAATATTCATGGGTCGAGTCGGGTTTAAGCATGTTATAACATACTTTATGTTTATCCAAATCTGACTAAGCTCGACACATGGACCTAAAATTTTGCTCTAAACTCACCCATATTTGTAAATGGTTAACCCAAACCTATTTTAGGGCCATCCATTTTTTTTAATTTTTTTAAAAAATATATTATTTTTAATTTAAAATTTAATAATTCTTTAGATTATTAAAATTTTTCGTATAGGTAACTTAACATTTTTGTAATGTTTACATTGTAGCATTATTTATTACTATAGGTTTTTTTTACGTGTTATAAGTTACATAATATATTATATTATAAAATTAGAAAATGGGTTGGGTCAGATTGAAGCATTAAATGTTCAAGCTCAAAATTGACTAATATTTTAAATGGGCTTAATTTTTTTACTTAAACCTTCTTAAATTTTAAACAGTTTTAAATTTGAGTAGATAACTCAACGTCTACTTGCAACCTTATGTGGCTTTCAAATTTTGATCCTCTGAATTGTATCGGTATTATTCATAGTTTGGTCAGGTGTTCTAGTGTGAGCTTTTCATGAGCTTTGATTGCATAAAACATTTTTTAATCATCGGGTATTATTTGATACATTTACGGTGAAAAGTTTTGACTCCACAAATAGAGTTGAGATTTTGCTCTGTGTTCTTAAATTGTATTTAAATTAAAAAAATGCATGTGGCAAAATCTCAATCCACTTGTAGACTAAATAGGACATGTGTTCTTAAATTATACTTGCAACTTTTATAATATATTGTGTAATGGAAAATTATTCCATACATCGCCTATGGAGTTTTAAAACTTTACAAGTGGATTAAGGGATTGACAAGTATATTATAGGATGCAGTAAAAAAATAAAATAAAATAAAATATATAAATAAATATAATACTTGTCACATTCTCAAATTACTTATGAAATTTTAAAAATTTGCAGGTGATATATCAAATAATTATCCATACGTAATTCTATAATCACACAAAATATTACTTTTGTAATGTTTATTTACAAATAAAAAATTTTAAATTTTCAAGTGATTATTTGTAATTATCTAAAATTCACGGGCATCAGAAAAGTGCAATATCGGGCATCCGTCTTAGTAAACCAAGTTCGTAAATAATTATTAGAAATATTTATGAGTCTAGTAGTGAGCTTAATTAAGTTTTAATTTGGTGAATTTAGCTCAATTAAGAGTAATTCGAAAAAGGATTAAATTGAATAAAGGGTAAAAGTTTAATTATAGATTAAAGAAAAACTTAGGGCTAAATTAGCAATTAGACTAATTGCTTAGAATGAGGCAGTTAATGATTATAAAAATCTTGAGATTTTGTTATTAATTTATTATTATAAAGTATAATTATTAATTATTAATTAGTATTATGGTTTTCTATTTAAATATTATATAATATTATTATATTATGAAATAAAATAAATTAAGACAAGTGTATGGTGATAAGATGGTACAAGTGTAATAATATATATATACACACTTGTATTATAATTATTTATTTACTTAAAATTTAAGTTAAAATATATTTATTAATTAAATAATTATATTATAAGATTTTTGTATGATAAATAAATAAAAGAAAAACGATGGTCACGATAATATACAAATGTAAAAATATTTATATGTACAATTGTGATATATGTATTTGTTACTAAATAGATATTTATTATAATTATTATTATAGTTTTATATTAAATTATTAAATTATGATGATGATTATTATTATTATTATTAAACTAAATTAAAATGAAGACAATTGTATAATGATTAATGGTACATGTGTAAAATATATATAAATACACTTGTAATAAAATAAAATATTTTTTATAATTTAAGTAAAATATATTTATGAATTATTTATTATTATATATTATTATTAATAATATTATTAACTAATATATATGTGTGTGTGAAATAAAGTAAAATAACAAAAAAAAAAACAAAAGGAGAAAATAAACACAAGCTTTCAAAATAGGGAGAAAGGAAAGAAGAAAATAAAAAGAAAAGGAAAAACTAAGGTTTTAAAGCTTGAAGTTTAATTTGGTAAGTCAATTAAGTCCTTTTTATTTAATTTTGATGTTTTAGAAGCTTTAGAACAAAGTTTTGTTGAAATTAAGTTGAAGTTTTGGAAGTTCTTAGGTTTTTGAACATGATTCATGTTGAACAAATTGTTAAATTAGGGGTTTAATTGAATGAATTTTAAGTTAGAATTGATTAAAGGATTAAATTGTAAAAGAAGCTATTAGTTTTACATAGTAGGGACTAAATTGCATGAATTTCGAAATTAGGGTTTTATGATGAAATTTAGATAGTTATGTCTAAGTTTGGTTGAAATTTGAGTAGAAATAAGGTATGAATTGAGATAGAAAAGTTATGAAATTATCTTAATTTTTGTAGCTAATATCGCACCCGAGGCATCCACGAAGAAAGGAAAAGAGAAGATCATCGAGAAGTAATCACGAATTTTGGGTTTGTATGACTATAATTTAAATTACTATTTAGTTTTAATGTTATATTTAAATTATTATGTATGGTAAGTAAATTATAAAGTAAGTATTACTATTGACATGAATGAAATTGAGACGAAGTATGAATATGTTTGAGTATTTAAATTGTTTATTGATTAGAAAGTGGAAAATGTATTAAATTGAACTATGATTAACTTGAAAGGTGTGTTTTGAATTGAAATGAGATTGAATTGAGAAATGATTTGAATACCCTATTAACTAGTGAAAGTTGGATATAGTTGGCATGCCATAGGATTTGGAAGAGTTCAGGGGACTTTTCGACTTGGCCTAGGAGATAATGATGTTACTTTATTTATTCGGATTATCCGAAGAGGCATTTAATGACTTTCTGGTATGTTTGAGAGGATTATTTATTCTGGTGTGTTTGGTTGGAATCCGTGTATCCGCCAAGGTCCGAGTCTTGTTAATAGGGGTAAACAAATAAAATGATAAAACGAATGAAATTGATCGATTGATTTATTGGAGAAATGAGAAAGTTGAATTGTGAATTGAATGGAGACTGAAAACGAAAGGCATGAACCAAAGGTCCATGAGATGATTGAATGCAGTTTGATGATATGTGATATCAATTTGATTAATTGAAAATTTGAAAGTTAAAGTATGAATTAATATATATAAATAAATTATTATATGTTTGATATTTATATGTTTATACATTATTATTTGTTATTATAGTTTGAATTATGATAATACCACTGAGTATAGGCATACTCAACGTACGATTGTTTCCGTGCGCAGGTCAGTAGAAGTCAAAGGTCCCCGTTCAGCATCCAGATCAATCCTAACTTCAGAGACAATTTGGTGATGTAATCCCTCTTTTGGTAAAAGTGACATATACTTAGGTATTGTATAAATTATGTACTTAAGTTTTGCAACTTTGGTTGTAAAATGATGTCTAATATGGGTTATAAGTATGAAATGAATTAGTATGGCATATTCGGTAAAATGTGGCATGAAATTAAAATGAGAAATGAATGAAATTATTAGTTCAATTAAAAAGTTATTTACGAGTGATCAAATGGATAAATTGTTAAATTAATGTTGTAGGTATAGTTAGGTATGTTTGAGTGTGGAAATGTATGGTTTGTTATATTGGTTGCAAATTGGTTGCGGTTTGAAATTTTGCAGGGAAGGCTAAATGTTTATAAAGTGATTATATTGAGTTAAAAAATAAATAAAATAAAATTTGGAGTACTCGAACTAGTCCCGTTTCACTTTTAATACGTGTTTTGGGCCTCGAGGGTCCATTACAGGGACTCAATGATTAAATTATACTATGTATGTTAATTTATGAATTATCCATAAATTATCCGATATGTCCAATAATGCTCCATAACTCTATTCCGACGACGGTTTAAGGTTGGGGTGTTACATGATTAATTAAAAAGTCTACTAAAACAAGAAATAAGCTAGCTCTCCTCTTTGCTTGAAAGAATGAACAACCATAAGAAATTATTTTCAAAGAGTGTCGTGTTATATAATAATTAATTATCTCCATAATTGATTTATTCAAAATTATTGATTTATTCAATTAACTTTTTCCATGATAGTTTCATTTATTTATCATGATTTTTGTTGTTACACATAATTATTATTAAATATAATTTAATAAAAATATAATAACATCTTAATATATTTATTATATGAATTAAAAATCAAAATATATAAGACTATAAAATATATATAATCTATTTTATTATTTTTAAACTGTAATGCATATTTAATGTGCTAAAATATCATTATTGAAATAAATAATTTAATTATTCTACAATAAAAAATATTAGAAATAATAAATAACTTGAGAATTTATATTTTGCATAAACATAATATTCATATATTAACAAAAGGTTACATGAAACATATATAAGTAAGTTAATTTTAACTTATGCCATGCATCTTTAAAGGCTACTTTTAATCAAAATAGATGAACTCCTGGTCCTTGCTATGTATTAGTTAATTAATTTATGTGATTAAAGTACATGTCTTGCATGCTTTATATTATAGTATAGTATACATTTCAAATATATATCCAATAAGTAATTTGAATATAACATTAGAGCAGTACAAGCTTTGTCCTGAAAATTTTCATTTCATTGAACTGCATCGATCAAGATGCATTTGTTAACTTGATAGTATTCTACACATAAATGGGGAAGGATCTGTAGAGGCAGTGTTACAGCAGGCAATTTGTCACAAAATATGCCTAATCTGTCCCTTGATAAACTAAAATCTGCAGTACCATACATAAGCCGTGGACAGTAATGAAAATTTTCCAAATTCAAACACCCAATTCCATACAACTATTCTTTATACAGATCACCATGCATGTAAGAACTCATAAGACCAACAATTGAGGAAGAACTAACAATTAAATCCCAATTTAATGGGAATTTAAATAATATAAATTACAAGAACAAAGAGAAAACGTAATTCTATCATTATCTTCCTTGTATAAGAATACATCCAACATTAGAACTATTTCTCCCGCTTCTTTCACAAAGCTTTTGTATCAAACATAACAAGAAGCATCAAATCAAGGCCTTTTCGTCTAAACAAATGTTTTAGACAATTCAACCTCATCTAAACCAACAAGAACAAGAATTATACAACAACAAAAATAAAAGAGTTAGTTTTGCTCGTAAGTTATGTAATTAGCCAAAGCAATCAAAGGCGACTTTCGGAATCAAATCCTTGCAAGAACTCTAATGAATCACTTCTCAATTTCTCGCAAACTCCTTTGACTTCTATTCCAATCAACTTTGGATAAGTGACTTTATCACCAACAAAACCCGTATAAAACAAGACATCATGATCATAATATACATAAGCTTTTCTAATAATTACCACATCAAGAAAGTCAAATTCCATAAATCCAAAATAAATAAATAAGAGACTAGTGGCTTTAATCCTCATAAAAACAAAAACCCAAAAAAAATAAAGCAGCAAAAACCAGAGTTCACTATATATAAGATACAAAACCTTGATCAAATCCCAGATTATTGAAGCAATCAAACAAGGTACAAACCCAATTCAAAGTCATCACTTTTATATGTCAAAAATCAAACTAAATCAACCTTGATCAAATCCCAGATTATTGAATGTCAAGGCTAATGTAAAGCGAGAGCAGCAGATGGAGAAATAAGAAGGAAAAAGGAAAACAAAATGCCTAGCACAGAGCTTATTTACACAGAAAGTCGATGGCAACCATAAAATTTAGCTCAAATCCACTAGAAATGTAGTCAAGGAAGCTGAAGTGCTCTTTCTCAATAAACGATCTACAAAGAGTCGGCCTTGAGAACTGTAAGGCAAAGGTATGTTTAACAACACCACATATTTTTGGTAAAAATATTGATGCCAAGCATAGTGAACACCTTTTCCGACCACGATGAGATGGGAAAATCAAATTTGCACCACTACATCTTTGTGAAGTTTTTCCAACTCGAAACCGATTTATGAAGTTGGTGATTAAGTAAATAAAGCAGTCCAAAGTCGTGGTTTTTCTTACTGTGCAACAAACACTTTAACTAGTAAAAGCTAACAAAGGACAAAACCAACAAATGCAGAGGCCAAAATTTTAAAAGTTACCCAATAAGTACATGATTGCCATTCTTTGTTGAAATCAAACACTCTATAAGTAATGGGTCATCCTGTAATCAACATAGAATCATAACGTGGGATAAAAATCTTATAAAACTTTTAATATTTTATCATGGGAGCCTTAAAGAAATTGCGTGCTTGCCTTGCTTCCAAACTGCTGCATGCTTAGATATAAGGGTCTCCAAACGGATTTAAATTATTGTTTATCACCTCATCTTGCATATTGGGACATGATTTTCGTCTTGATTTGTCTTGATATTCTCAAGAAAGGATCCTTAAGCAATAAGAAGAATATGGAAGTTGTAAAACACACACATGCACAACTAAACTAGTTGAATCATGAGCACATGCACTTTTAGAAAACATGTCCACATTGTCTAACTGGGAACAACACAATTTCATCTCAACATCATCCCGGATAAAAAGTTTCTTCAAGATGAACAACAAGGTGCCCCAAAGTTTCGGAACCTCCGGACCATTTCTTCCATGGAGATTGAGAGTTAAAGTTCGATTACTTTTGGTCACTATCCGCCAAGAAAAAGTGAAGAACTCGAATGTTAGAAATAAGAACTGACAAATCATTCTAAATGGTTCTAAACCACTACCTTTGGAAAACTAGCAAAGGCAACCAAATTTTATTTACAACCGAAGAAAATGCAATATATTTCAAGAGCCATGATGAAAAATGAAGTGCGAGTTTATCAATAACTTCACTTGAAGGACATTAGATACAAATGAAGTAATTTGAGAAAGTACAACTACTTCCCAGTTCATAATAAAGAAATACATATTAAAATCCAAGAAACAATAATAGATGTGAGGCAACTCATCTCGCATGAACACAAGTGGTTTCTCCCAAAAATCCTCGCTCATTCAAATTTAGTGCCTACAAAGAAACACAATGTAAAAGTTTAATAACAAAGAAAGCAAAGGATACTTGTCATATGATAAATTCCAAATCTTGAAAGAAATTTTATGTAACAAGCATTCTTTCACTAGTTGGAAAGTCCTTGGGCCAATGGTAAAATCAGAAACACTTTTTCAACTAAGCTATACAATGACTCTTCATTTTTCTTGAAATTCTTAGAGACACCCATATCTAACATGGGTATGGGAGGTATGACCTCTAAGAACCTTGCAATAAACGGGAGAGGAAGCATACCATGTCAAACACATACTTGTATTCAACACTCACATCCGAATCTGAGTAACATAGCATCTAAGCCCAAACTCATTGATAATTATTCTTTAATATTGTTCACCATAAATTTCTTAGGTTCCTCAAATGTTGGGTGCTATTTAAATTCACACAGAAGTAGTTTCACTTAAGAAATATGGAAAGGAGGTTATCCAACACATAAAATTTGAAACATTATGATTGGTAATGAAGCCATAGTAATCGATATCATCGACATCTCTTCCGAACTTGTCAATGACATTCATTAATTAAATTTGGAAATGAAATAATAAAGCCTTGAAAAGAAAAAGAAGAATTTTGACATACTTTCACGGTTATGTTGTGATATTTGGTATCCACATCATATACATGAAAACTGGAGCAGAGGAAAGGAGAAGAACATCGGTCTCACAATCCACACACAAACCTACAAGACATCTTGGGAAAATAATCGATAGACATACAGAATATATGGGAAACTTACACCAAATTTTGAATAATCTCAAACCGATAAGCAACATGAATCTTATCAATCCAAGCAGGATTCAAACTGTTGAGTATAACTTCAAGACGACCGAGCTCCTCTAGTGTCCCATCCATTTTCTTTACATACAAAAGCGCCATAGGATCACTCTACAAGAAAACAAAAGCGGTTGCAATTTTGAAGTCAACTTATATTATGTGAAGCAAATCTTACATGCAATAAAAGACACGAATTTCCGTGTACATCCTATGATGCAAGACATGTTCTATACCTTTTATTTTCGGATGTTTAGAATCAACGAGGCATGTACTTCATGTTATAAACTTCCAATATTTTGTGAATAAGAAATGATAAAGGCACTTGCACCAAAATGTAGAAAGCAAGTTATATCTAGAAGCTTACCTTGATGTTATGTCAAGATCACGCAAGTTTGATGTCGACAATGATAACGCAATGCACATTTTAATCACATTAAAACACCATAAGAGTCACTTTTTCACGTTATAACACTAACATAAACTATCCCAATCGCATCCATGAAATTGTTTCCATGCAACATTAAGATGTCCGAAACAAATAATCATCCTTCATTAACTAAGTGGATGACTCGTGGTTAGAAATGAACATATCATTCAAATGATAATAGAGGAGAAAAGAGAGAACACACACACACACACACACACACACATATATTCTTGCAAAAACATGACAATGTAGTATATGATCATATTTTAGCAAGAAGACAATCTCTCCAATTAATTTATTTACCATTTTAAGTAAGTTAGACCAGACAACCGTGACAGGGCTAATACTTGATTTCAAGCATAAGATATGAATAGTTCATAAGATTTGTTGAACATATATCAACAATCTTGATTTCATCAAACATAAGATGAAGGGAAATAAGAAGGAAAAAAGGGAAACGCAGATATAAGACGAAAGCTAAGTACCCAGACTTCAATTCCAGACGAATCAATCAAAAATCAAATACCCAAAACAAATTAACAACAAAAGAGTTAAGAAAAGAGAAATCGATCCACCAAAGCACTTACCGAAACAAAGAATCGGGAGAGGGTGGAGCGGTGGAGCCTTGTGGGGTGGCTTTCTTTGGTAGCTTCGCTTGCTCTTGCTTTTAGAGCTCTGGGTTGGGAGGGTAAAATTGGAAAGGAATAGGTAAGCGGTGGTTTGAGAAGGAATAGAAATCCCCAAAAATCGGTGAATTTTCCGATACGACGTAATGGAATAAGCCTGTAATAGGCATTCCATTGAACCAAACGGGAGATTAAGGTGGGCCCATGGAATAGGGGTGTAATGGCATAGCCATTACACCCAACCAAACATACCATTGATATTTAGATATATATTTTATAAATTTCCGAGTTAACAAGTATAGTATATTAATAATATTATTTAAAATGATAATATATCAATAATGTTAATTATTGAGATTTGGATCACATATTTAACAAAATTTATCAAAGTAATTGCATTTATTGAAAATTATTTTCTTTAATAAAATGTGATTTTTATGAATAATTTTAAATATTTTATTGAAATAATATTTTAATTAAAATTATTATTATTTTATTTAGGAATAAAATAATTTCATTAAAATTTGATTGAAAGTTTGTTATAGATAACTAACTTAACAAAAAGTATATTTCATAATTTATGGTTGTCACAATTACTAGTGAAAAGTTAGTCAAAAGGGTAAAAATAAAACATAAAAATCAATTATGCAACAAATTGTTCTATTATAATGAAAAATTGTTATAAAGAGGGTTTATATATAAGTTTGATGTCTTATTAGAAGGTAATTAAATATTTTTAAAATAATATTGATATATATATTTTATAATTAATTTTAAAAATTAAATAATAAATTAAATAGGAAAGAATCTACCTGCCCAACATAAATTAATATCTCTTACACACCTCCATAAATTTATTTTATTTTTAAAACCCAAATGCCAACTACTTACTTAACCACCATTAGACAAATGATTGATTCCAAAGAAATTATGAATTAGTGTTGAATAATTAATTAAAATGATTTCTAGATAGTTTAAGATCAATATAATGATCACATACAACAACAAAATTAGTGTTGAATAACTTAGGCATTAAATATTGGTTTAGATTTGATTCAAAATATATTTAAAATACATAAATTAGATTATAAATATATGTATATTTATTACATAGACAGTTTTAATTTAACGTGTCAAAGAATAAATTGTCGGATTCAAGTAGTCTATGTTGTAGGAGCACATGCTTAAATATGTTCAACGTTAGATTCAACTAACATTTAACGCTTAAGCTAATAGTTAGGTTAACAAAAAATCTAGTTGATATGAAATTGATAGTTTAAGGATTTAACTGAAATGTTTTAAAGTTTATCGACCAATTTACAATGTGAGCATAATTTGGGAATATCCAATAAAATTAAATAATTTTGTTATAACAATTTTTAGTTGGTCACCCCGTTAGTCAGTTCATCTTTTTATTGTCATAGATGGTTAGAGTTGGGAGGATGCAGGTTTTCTGACAAAGAAGAAGGTAAAATTCTAGTGTCTGGAGGCAACCCCTCTCAGGAGGGTATTTAGAAATGTGTACAATGGGTGTTTTCCAGGTCAGGTTAAGATATATTTATTATAACTTTATAACAATTTATCCTCCACTTTGTTGAATAAGAGTTATAAAACGACTCTTCTGAGATAAAGTTACATGTGTGCAACATGTAATTAGGGATTTACTACATAAGTTTTAACTTGAAAATTTATTAAATAAATTGTTACGGAATTATAATAAAATATATCTTAACCTAATTCGAAATCCGACCCGAAAAAATCCTCTTCTACACATTTCTAAATACCCTCTTGAAGGGGTCAATTCTCTAAACGCTGGACTTCTACCTACTTCTTCATCAAAAAATCTGTCTCCTCCTAATTTTTAATAATTTATGACAAGAAGAAAATGAACTGACTAACGGAACGACCAACTAGAAACTGTTCTAACAAATTTAAAAATTAAAAATTAATTATAAATATGGAGATTCGAATTTCAAAAATCACTCGATACCACACTTTGTGAGAATAATTGCTTAAACCATCCATATTAAAAGTCACTTTTTATGATTTCTTGTTAGGTTGAGAATTGAACTTCGTGTACTCACCAAAATGATAAAATAGAAAGAAAGCTTTGATGCTATAATAAAGCGTGTAAATAAAGCAAGCAATAAAAGTCTTTAGAAAGAAACAAAATTTGTGAAAATTTACATTTGGACCATAAATAAAAGTTGGTTGGATCTTTTGTCGGTCGGGCATAATTTAGAAATTATTACAACCTTTTGGGTAAATTGCATTGCAGGTCACTCAACTATTATCTTTTTTCTTTTTTAGTTACCTAACTATCAATATTTTAAATTTGGTCACTTAACTATTGCTCATTTTTTTAGTCACCTAGCTATTAAATTTTTTAATTTGGTCATTTAACTAATCAAAATTGTGTTTTTGAGTCTATTTTCGTTAAATTAAGACTATTTGTAAATTTTGAGAATTAAATTGAGAACTAATCAAAATTGGTAGTAGTTGGGTGACCAGAAGATTAAAGCAAAAAATTAATATGGAAAAATCGAGAACTAAAGTGAACGAACCAAGTTATGATAGATAGTTCAAAAAAAAAAAAATCCGATTGAATTGAATCGTTATCATCCCTATTGACTAAGACGTTAAAATTTTAACATAATAGCTTGTATGACAATCCACGTGTCATAAAAATAGTTTAAAAATAATTTTATAATTTTAAATTATTTATTGACATGTCATAAAAGATAAATAATGTTATGTTCACATAAAGTATAGGTGAATTGTGACACCAATCATTAGCTTCTTCGTCTGATCGATGATATGACCATAGACCTCTCTATTTCAAATTTAACTTTTTTTAGTTAATCAATTTAGCTAAAGAATCCAAAGAATTCCACTCATTTTGCACTAAATCACCAAAATTCTCATGTGCTAATCACTCGATAAAATAACGAAAAGGTCTAATGCATTCATGGGAGAGTATTCGATAGAACCGAGTGAAATTTTTTGAATCATATCGAGTAAAATTTGAGTTGAGTTGAATCAAATGAAATTATACGAGTAAAATTAAAATTTTGTTACAATATGATTAATTTTATGTTAGAGAACATAAATTTGAAACCATATATTTTGAAAACACTTTCAAAGTAAAATAAGAAGAAAAAAAAACTTTAATATGATAAACTTCAATAATTAATTTACTTATTTGGGTCCCAAAATTATTATTTTAAATTTTTTAAAAAAATAATTTTGTAATTTTATTGAGAGACCAATTTGTTCATTTTAAAATTGACAAGGACTAAAAGTGTATTTATAACAATATATTATTTGAGTTATTCAATTATAAAATTTAACTCGAATAAACTCGAACTCAAAACTCAATTTACTCAAAAAAAACACCAAATAATTCAAATAATTTGATTTAGTTAACTCCAAATTCGATTTTTATTTTTATTTTTTCGAGTTGAATCGATTTTTACTCACCCTTAAATATCTCTACAACCTCCTTATTCCGTAATGTAATTGACAAGGGCATGTGATCAGATTTAATTTTTTGAAGGTGCAAAACAGTCGTACCTGAGAACTTGCACTCCCATTGAACGTTACAAAGAGCACGATGAAGCTGCTCAAGGAGCCCCCCTCTCCTCCAAGTGAAGTTGGGTCCCTTGTAACCTAATCAGACAGATTGCAGTTAAAACCCATATCTTGAAAGAGTCGGCAGCCAGTTTAATGCTTTAACCGGAGGCATCTAAGCCTTCCTCCAATATCATCCGCAGCTGGAACCACTTCCCAATTCATCAGTAATTTTAACGCTTTAAACGTTATGGCAAAAAAATTTTTTTGGGCGGAATTAAATTATATGTTTTTATTATCGTAAAAATATAATTTTATTTTTATAATCTTTAAAAGATAAATTAAATTTTTATTATTTTTAGGGATCAACGTGTAATTTTATAATTATTAATTTAAAATTTTATAAATTATAAAAAATTTAAATAAAAAATTTCCCTTTTAGGGAGATGGGGCTCCAACCTCCCTAAATTCGCCACTAAATTGTATATAATAACACAGAATAAATTAATAGTTGCAATGGCTTAAATAAGAACAAACAGTTTAATATCCTATGTCCATGTGTTAAGAAACTGAATGTTTCCTAAAATGATCAAAGAACCTACTATAGTGTAAACTAGTTTGTATTCTCAATGCATGTGTTCATTGTGTATACTAACTTTTAAATTTTTTTATAATATCGCATGAGTGTAGTATTATGATTTCTAATTTTTGTTTTTTGATATAATGTCAAGAACTATTCATAGCATCTCTTCGATCAAGATAATACGCTTTAGCGCACTCGAATTCACATCCGACAACGTTATTTTATTCCCTTAATTATTTTCAAAAACCCCTAACCTAAATCCCAATAATGTATCAAAGCCATCAACCTCAAATCGGTGAAGATTACCTAAATAGTTTGACAACAACAAAGTTTCAAATTATCAAGTTAATGTAAAATGTCAAATCCCCAATTTCCAAATGGCAACATTGAATTGCATCCACATCACATAGAAAAGGCTGGCTTTGCTTGCCTCAATACTTGAATTTAAAGTTCAATCTTTGCTAATTATTTGCATGCAAACAAGGGATATTTTGGGGAGGGGGGGGGGGAATCAATCCCATATTTCCATGAAGTTGAAGTCATTTTTATTTAGATTTAGTTCCTCTATAAAAAAAGGGTACCGAGTTCTTAGTTTCAATACTCAAAATCAGTCCTTTCTAAATTTCAAGCCATTTCAAGATCAAACACCCAAAAGAGAGGTTCACAAAATGGATCAAAGAGAAAACAAGAAACAGAAATCTTTGGTTCAATTTATGAAAACTCGGTTTCAGGGGAAATTTCCTCATTTGATCCTTTCGGTTTCTGTTTTTTCCCTTCTGTTGTCTCATTCATGTTGGCTTTCTTTGCTCCGTTGTTTTAGCTTCAATTTCCAGAATACACTCCCTTTCCAATTATTTAGTCATAATATAGATAAGAACTACATGTTCCTTCTCTGCAATGGCCTGCTTGTTTTTCTAGCAAAATTCTCAGGATCTATCAGTTCATCAAAGTACAATACTAATCTCAGTGTTCTTGATGATGATGATGAAGATGAAGATCTTCCCCATACAGTTGAGTCACTTGTCTTGGACCAGCCCATAACACCATTGTCGCAGAAAGATGAAGCAATAGAAAACAGTGCTTTAATGGAAGAAACAGCAGCAGCAGAAGCTGAAATCGAAACTCAAAACTGCAGCCTGCTAGAGGAAGAAGATGAAGGTGAAAAATGGGATTTGGATCCTTTGATGAAAAATGGTGTTTTTGTTGGAGAAAGCACTGAAAGTACAGATGAGCTGAACAAAAGGTTTGATGAATTTATTAGAAAGATGAAGGAAGAATTGAGGGTCGAAGCTCGAAAGCAGTTAGTCATGGTTTAATTTAAGGATCGGTCCTGTTCCATGGATTCAATCACCATAATAATCTCCTTAACTTTACATGTTTCCATGATCAAATTTTAGCATGTTTCTAGATTTTTGACGTTGGAATCTCTACAATTAGAAATTCTTCCTCCATATTCCAAGGTATTTAGGCTGCTGCATGTAAATTATGTGTTTGATTATGCAATATTCAGTCTTTAGCTTTCATACTCCATTTTGCAAGGAAATTGATGGGTATTTTGTTTTTTGATTCTCTGAAAAGCCTATTTAAAAATGTGATAAGTTCATAAAACAAAAGTACCTCGTTAGGGGGGCGGAGTAGTCTACCAAGCTAGACCAAGTGTTACCTATCCTGATAGGTCAGCCATTAAAAGTGATTTAATTTGGTTAAAATTTTATTGGATATAGGTCAAATATATGTAGATACTTTAGTAATTGAGTTTTAATTAAATTCTAATTAATGATGGGCTAATTTGGAAGATCAAATTCCCAATAATATTCAAGGAATTTATAAAACTTCTTGATTTAGGAATTTATGGATTCAATTTTATTTCGCAATTTTACCATAAGTAAGTATCTAGTTTTGTTCTTGATTTATTCTTAATGATTTGACATGATAGATTTTGATTTATTAAATTTTATTTCAGATTTATTTTACAAATCTAACAATTTTACCATAAGTAAGTGGCCACGATTTCTTTGGTAGGTCATTGTCTTGTGACGAGGTGCTTTCACTCATGAACCATTGTCTCTTTAGATAACCTATCAAAGTATTCGAGCTCTTTGCAAAGTAAGAAGATAAAATCCTAACTCGACTCGGGATCATTAGTTCCAAACGAACGACATTTTGAATATTTCTCTGAAAAAAACCAACCTTCTCTCGACAAATTTATAAACTTACGGATCATATGATTCTTATCTAATATCGAATCTTTTCAAATAAAAAAATTTAACTCATCTTGTCGTGAAATACTATTTTAAGATATAACATTCAATAAATTTAATTCAAATTTTAATATCTGCCCATTATTTTATTTTTAAATATCAACTGGAAAAATTGGGTATAAATTTTATTGGTCCATTTGTATTATTAGACTATGAAAATTGTGGCAATTAGGATTTAGCTTTGATTGTCAAAAGCTCTATGGTAGCTTTACATTTACTTCAAATTTATATATATATATATATATATATATATATAAAGGTAGGTTGAAGGAAAATTGTGGATTAAGGCTCATTATTTTCAGTACACATCACCAGAAAAATGAAAAGCTTAAAATTAGTCCAATAATAAATCCCCATTTGTCAGCTTTAAAATTTATTAAAATTGCTTTAAAAAATAAATGTTTTAAAAATTAGATATATGATGAAACTGGTGAGGTCATTAATTTTAATTTAACTAATTCAATTGTCAATTTAAAAATAATTAAATAAATTATTAAAAAATTATAAAAATAAGAAAAAATTAAAAATTTATGAACGGACTCAATAATTGATTTTTTTGTCCCAATTTCTCTTTATTATTAGTTCTGAATGGTTTGTTTTCGTTCGGCTCAATTTCTTTATTTGAATCAATCTGATCTAATTCCGACCAACATTATTTGTACTGTGAGGAGTTACAAATATTTAAATTTATTTTTTGTTTTTAAAATAATTTTTCAAAATAACTGAGGAAAGAAATTATTGGAAAAAGAAAATTATGCATGTTGGGATTTTGCAGATAATATTTTGAGAAATAAGATCTCAATAAACAATCTTAATTGAGATTAAAAAATCCCTCTTGATTGTGTTTATAAATAAAACTTTGTGCTTTAAAAAATTAAAAAGTTTTGCCAAAATAAAATTTAGTAATTTGTCTGCGGGGAAAAACTTGTCTTTATTTTTAGAAAAGAAAAACATCATTTTCGTTTTGTCAGAAAATGAAAAAATCAAAAAAATTCTGTAAAAAAACATACATAAAAACAGCTACATTTTAACCACAATTAAAATTTTATTTGTATAATTACATTAAATTAAAGTTCATTTAAGAGCGAAGCCAGAAATATCTTTTAGAAGGTTTAAAATTAAGTTGTAATTTTTACGACAGTAAAAATACAATTTTACTATTTTAATAGCCTCTATTTTTATAATTTTTAAAAGATTAAATTAAATTTTTATCATTTTAGGAGATTAAAGTATAATTTTATCATTATTAATTTAACATTTTAAAATTTCAAATGGCCTAAATAAAAAATTTCTATTTTAGAGGAACTAGACCCTTGCCAACCCTTGATTTTGCCTTTGAATTCATACATCAAATTACATATTGAATCAAAGTTAATGTATAATTTTAAAATTTGTTAAAAAATTAAAACCCAAAATTCACTTTAATTTTTATTTTCTAGAGGCAGTAATAATGCGATTGTGGACCTAGTTCAATAATTGCTAAACAGAAAATGTCTAGGTTTTTTTTAAAAATTCTATTCTTATCCATTTTGGATAACTATTTCCACGTCGGAATGTTTATGTATAAATTTATTTATAATTTTCAAAAAACAAGTTGTATTCTTTGAGCCAAAATTTGCATTATTTATTCACAGTTAAGATTAAAATTTAGAATCGAAATTTTTCAAACCAAAATACAATTTAGTAAAGATGTAGGATTAGAATGCAAAAGTTTTGAAAAACAAGGTAGATTTTGTAATTAGAGAAGGTGATGCAATCTTAATTTCAATTCATGTAAATAAATGTTAAAATCTACTCCAAGTCCCTGTACTCTTTAAATATTTGAGATTTAATCCTCTTACTTTTATTTGAGAAATTTAATCTTTTACTTACAGATATAAAAATACAAATCTAATTGTTAATATTATTAAAATTCTATGTTAAATCTAGTTTTTATTCAAAGTTGTTATTTTTGTTATATGACTACAGAGTGAGTGTTTTTCTATTCAAAATTCTACACAAGAATAATTTTAATATTACTAGCAATCAGACTTGAATTTTGAAATATAAAAAATAAAGAGATTAAAATCTTAAAAATAAAGTAAAATAACTAAATTTTGGATGTTGAAAAATAAAGAGACTTAGCATAATTTAACAGAAAAATACAAGAAATAATTTAACAAATCCACTATTAAAATTAATTTTTTTCTATTAACAAAATCATCAAAATTCAAACATAATAATATTAATAATTAAATTTCATTAGATCAACCCTAAAACTCGAATTAAATACAAAAAAATTAACATTATTTACCTTTAGATACCAAAATATATTACATTTATCAAATACAGACATTAGATCAAACCAAACAAATAATACAGATATCACATTACAATTTAATTACTATTTTGGAATAAATTTACTTGAAAAACTTTTCTTCTATGTTAATAACTAAAATTTTAAGGACAGTTTTGTCATTTAATAATTTATATAATAAAACAATTTGACAATCATTACATAAGTTGCCACCTATGCTAATGTTGTTGTTCTTTTAAAATTTTAGTGACTGGACAAATAAGGGTAGTAGGCTGATTACTTTTAATAATTAATTAAAAACTAGAAATTAAAAGAATATATACATGTATGAAATTTATAAAAATTTAAAATTGAATATAAAAGAAACATAAACATAAAAACTCGAAATTTTTAAAAATAATAATATTTTAAAAGAAAAATTGATTAGTCGACTCTTAGTGAACATGTGTTTATTGATCGAATAGCTCTCACCCAGTTAATTGATGTAATCCATTTTAGGCCAAGCTTAAGCTTAAGCTTGTCAAATTTAGGTCAACATATTTTTTTATTAAAACTAATATAAAATATAAAAATATTTTTATATATTTTATAATTAAATTCAAATAAAAATATATTTGAAATGGAGGATAATATACACTTAAATTAGCTTGAATTCATCTCTTTTTGATTGTTGCAATAATAACGATGATAGTTAAAGTTCAATTGACACTTATTATTCTCTTTTATAGGTGTTGTGATTAATTTAAAAATAGATAAATTTTAAAATTATATATGAATTTTGTTTAATGTGTAATTTTATACATGGATTTTAATTTTGAGCAGTTTTATACGTGAAATTTTGATTTGATTTAATTCTCATAAAATATGTAGAGAAACGTCGGTGACCGTAGTCAACCTGTGATACATCGGTGATGAACACAAGAGAAGCAAGGCAGAGGAGCAAAGACGACAGCTAGAGCACGAAAAAGAGATAATGGAATTAACTTTCATTAATTTGTTGAAGTATTAAGAACATTTAAAACATATGTTGAAACTAAGGTTTACCCATTTTTACAACTTGTTTTCGCGAATCTGCATTCTTGTAGTCTCGGTGAAAGTTAACCGCGATGTGCCGGATGCAGTAAACGGATCACCACGAAATACTGAAACGCCTAATCACGACAATTATTCCCTTAGCTATATCTGATATGAAGCAAATATTGTCGTCCCTAATAATATACGTTTGCAAGTTCGTTAAGAAGAATTCTTATGATTCCATATTCTCCTTACCCACAATGGCAAACGCTATTGGGAGCAAGTTTCGGTTCCCGTCTTGAGCAACTGCAATAAGTAGGATCTACATATATTTTTCGTATAGCTAGGTCCCAACAACCTGCACAAGTGGCTTGCAGTGTGGAAACGCTTGCACGCATGGATCAAATGTCCAAAACATCAGGTATATACTCAATGACAGTATAAGGTTGTGCGAAAACTCTTATTCCCCGTTGTAGTTGGTCATTCGGGCCGTAATAAGGTTGTGTTTGCAACTTAATGACAGTATCTAGCATATACTCCCGCATAGTGGCTATCCACCATTGTAACTCATTGTACGACGCACCCCAATCTCCGTACAACCACTCCATGATCATTTATTTAGCTATCTATGCTTTTCGGTATGACATTCGGTACTGGAATTGTTCTTACATTTTGATAATCAGTACCAAAACTAAATGGTCGGCATGTCCTTCACCATTGACATGATGCGGTTGCAGATAGTTTTGGAATCAAGTTTGCAGTGATCTTGCGTCATACGTGTTGAAGTGCATGTGTAAGGCCCAACAAAGTTTCGAATCTCCCACATTTGCGACTTCTAGAAAAATGCGGCTCGTACCCACCAATTGCAACCTTTTGCAGACCTCCAACACTCCCTAATATACAATGTCGGTTTAGACACAACGATTTTGTATTCAACCGCACATTCATGCTATATTGCTTAATGATAAATACACAATCTTTCTTAGTTGCGAATTCTTGGCCCATGAACAACTCCTCACATTCGAAATTTGCGACCAACCTGTGAATAGGTAATATATCGGGTTAATTCAGGAACTCGGATGCATGCGTCTCATCGGGATCTATGATTGACACGTGTGCCCCATGATTATTGCGTATCACAATGCCTCAACTCGGGTTCTCGACTGAAGACACGTTAACAATTTCATCATCATTCACGTTTTTGTCATCAACATCATCTGGGACCTCTTCTAGATCGGGACCTCTAGAATCTTCAACCTCGTGATCAAAAGGATCATTATTATCAAATCCATCATCACCATCCACATCGGTCTCGATCACCATCGGATGTATTTGTAAACAGAGACCCAGGTTAAGGTTCTTAGACGCAGGTTGAGCATTAAGATCGATGTCGATACCGTGTACAGTCGATCGCCTATCAAAGTACGCTATCAGAACCACCGTACATAGATATTGAACTCTAGGTTTTTCACCTTATGGAGTGAAATCTTCAGTTGGCTCCAGATCAGCTAACTCATCAAACAACTGAATCAGATCATTTTGGCGACTCCGATCTCGGCAATAAAGTGCAACCATTATCTCCATGTCTTCATCATTTACAAGTTCCATCTCTGTGAATTTGATGGGATCTGTCGAAATTGGAACTTTGTAGAATAGTTTCAAGATCCTCCTCCCACAACGTCTAATAATTTTTACATCGATCATTTCTTTCATATCATCAACCAAGACATTTTTATTAAATCTCATTACTATTTGTTAGCGACATTCAAATATACATCTATCTGTTGTTGTCAAAATTACTCCATCGAAATAAACGCATACGAAAAATTGATAATCTATTTTCAATACTAAATTTGCAAAATTAATTAAATTTCTCAATATTTCATTTAAAAAATACTGAAAAAATAATATGAAATTCATATATACTAACCTTGTAGATTCTTCATTGGTTTTTCTTCATTTACACCCAAATTTTTTCCTCTTTTCTTCTTATCTTCAAAATCGTTCAAAGAACACTACTCAAATAGGGGTTCAGCATTAGGTGCCGCCTGTCAGGCACCCTCCACTGGGTGTCGCCTATCAAGTACCCTCCACTTGTCACGTCTCTCAATCACCCTTCACTTCTTTAACCTGTATTTTTATCCGATTTGACTCATGTACAGGGATAGAATATAGTGTTGCCTTTCTCACTCCCTCCATCCCTAATATATATATTTTACCTCATATCATTTTGTATTGATGTTTTGTTGATCAAGTCAAAAAAAAAAAAAAGTGGTGCCGCCTCCTCCATACCCTCCACCTTTAAAACTGTTGCAAACATATCATTTTTGGTAAATAATAATATTGGTATATCATTTAGGTATTTGATTTTTTTTGTATTATCTATGTAAAAAAAAGTCTAATTACTATTTTGATAAATTTAAACTTTTATTGTATATTAATAACTAAAATTTTAAAGACACTTTTGTCTTTTAAAAATTAGATGATAAAACAATGTAAACCGCCATTAAAAAGGATTAATCAGTTCAAATTGACAATCATTACATAAGTTGCTACTTATGCTAATGTTGTTGCTTTTCTGAAAATTTTAGTGATTGGACAAATAAGGGTGGTAGGCTCATTACTTTTTAATTATTAATTAAAAACTTAGAAATTAAAAGAATTATATATATGTAAAAAATAAATATTAAATATTAAATAAAATAACCATAAAAATGCTAAAGTTTAGAAATTAAAAAATTAATTTTTTTAAAAGTTGATTAATCAACTATTAGTTAAATGGCGTTCATTTATCCAGTAGCTCTCATTCAATTAATTGACCTAATTCACTTTAGGTTGAGCTTACGCTCAGATTTTTAATTTTAGATCAACATGTTTTATTATTAAAGCTAATATAAAATATAAAAATAATTATTTTATATATTTTTATAATTAAATTTAAATAAAAATATATTTAAAATGGAGGATATTATACACGTAAACGATGATAGTTAAAGTAAAGTTTAATTGTCACTCATTATTTTCTTTCATAGGTGTCGTGATTAATTTTAAAATAGATAAATTTTAAAAATATATATAAATTTTAGTTTAATGTGTAATTTTATATATAGATTTTAATTTTGAGTACTTTTATACATAAAATTTTAATTTAATTCAATTCTTATAAAATATATTGAAAAATGTCGATGACCGTAGTCAACTCGTGATACACCGATGATGAACACAATGTCGAAACTATTTTTTGTTTAAAAAAGGGCCAACTTTAAAATACAAAATGGAGTCGCCACCAATCTTTTTTGAAGTGTGATTGGGCCACTTTTGAAAACGTTTTGGTCTCACGAATTTTAAGAAAAGCGGGCTCGGGAATCGGTTACATACGAGAAAGGATTAGCACCTCATAACGCCCAAAATTGGTACCGTATTGATTGATTAATGTCCTTAATATCGAAAATTAGAAAATATTTTAAAATATGGAAAAAAATGTTTAGAGAACTCATATTGGATATCGAAACTCTCCTATTTCGAAAAGTTGAAATACCACATTCAGCACGATAGGACACGATATCTCAAACTATTGATACTAAGATCATTTCATGATTTCCAACATTCTTGTCTTGCAATTTTTAAAAGGATATTCCACTATTTGGCCAAACCAAAAATCGAAACCAAAGACGATTGGGCACGATTCCTGAATTTCCAATCATGAAATATTGCCTTTATTTAAGAAACACAATAAAATAATCTTTGAAGGATATTTAGTTGTTTGGACGAGTAGAAAATCGAAACCCAGCACGATTGGGCACGAATCCCTCAAACTTCCAAACACGAAACATTGCCTTATTTCCAAAAAACATGATCAAAATCTTTAAAGGATATTTAGTGATCTAGAATGAAAAATCGAAACCAGCACGATTGGGCACGATTTCTCGGACTTCTAAATACGAAATATTACCTTCGTAAAAGCCCATTTTTATGAATTTTTTTAAAAAAGCAAAAACAAAAATCTTGAAATATGAACACGATAATAATAAGGGGGAATAGTAGATGCAAAAAGCGGAAAAACAATAATATTACGGTGAAGAAAAATATGTGACAAATAAAACAGCTAGTAATAATAACACTACTAATGAAACTAATAAATACAGTAAAAATAAATAAATACAACACTACAATATAAATGTGATAATAGGATAGTAACAACAATAAGTAAAAACCAATAAGAAAATAATAATAATATTAGAATAATAGTATTAAAAAAAGTAGCAAAAATAAAAGTGATATTAATGGTAACTATAATAATAATTAAAGTAATACTAAAAGCAGTAAAAACAATAATATATAATTAAAAGAATTAAAGCAAACAAGAATATGTATATAATAATAATAAATAAATAAATAAAAATGATAAGAAAATAAGAAAATAATAGTATTAATAAAATAGTAAAAAAAAGAAAGTATTTGATAACAATAAAATAGTGGGTATAATCGAATATATAAAAAAATTAAAGTAAACAAGGATATATACATATAAGCGATGATAAAAAAATAATTAATTTAATGGTAAAATAACAAAGTAATCGAAAAGGACTAAATTGGGTTAAAAACAAGACATATTTGGGGCGAATTTAAAACAAATAATGATAAAGGAGTAAATTGAAATCTGGCGCAACTTAGAGGACCAAAGGAAATAAACCCCACTGTAAAACGCAATACTAACCGAGGACTTAATTGAAATCAGAAGCGAACTTTTGGGGCCAAATCGGGAATAAGAAAAACCGATTCTAGAACCGAGGAAAAACGGAGGGCTAATCGCATAATTAGCCCCCCAAGAAAAAAAACACGGATCTTATCCTCGTGCGGGTCGGTCATGAGTCGAGGCCCAAACAGCGTCGTTTGGCCCGACCGATGCTCAAAAGCTGCCGTTTATATATAGTATAAATACCCAATTTCCTTTTGAAAAACATTCTTCCTCCTTTTCTTAAAACCTAAAATTGCTCTCCTCTCTCCCTTTCTCCAGGCGACTTACCAAGCTCGACACTTGCCCGCAAATCACCGTCGCACATTGTCACGGCCATAGCGTCTTGATGGACCGAATTTGAAAAAGTGAGTTTTTCTTTTTTTTTTTATTTCTTTTGAAACTCCTATATTTTTTTTAAAAAAAAGGAAAACCCCAAAACAGATTCGGGAAAAAGATAAAAAACGAAAAAGGGAAAAAAAATGAACCTTTGTTATTTGGATTGTATTTCTCTGAATTATTTTTCTGTTATCAGTGTATTTTTTTCTTTTCGTATCTCTCCCCAAAAAAAACCCCCTGATTACACTGTTTTGCTTGACTTTTATAGTATATTTTACAACTGATTCCTCTCTAATTTGCAGGTACGTGATGAAGAGGGACTCCTCTCACAAACGTGGTGGACGTGGCTCAGTGGCGTGGGAGTGCATGGCACGGAGGCTGCTGTGAGGGTTGCGGCGCTACTCATAGCTAGGGTTTTTGTTTTCTGTTTTGGGTCTAATGATTTTAGGCTAAAAATTTAGGCTATGGTTTGGGTCTGATGAATTTGGGTTTTGCGCTTGTTTATTTTATATTTTAATGGGTTTTAAAATTGGGCTTGGTGAGGTGAAAATTGGGTCATACAGCTGCCCCTCTTTGCTTGTTGTCGCGTGACGAGAACGAAGCAAAGATAAAAGAGCCAATTTTGCATCGTCTTGCTGAGTCTTGATTTCTTGGTGCTTTTTCTCTTCAAGTAGCCTCATTTTAACCCACTGCATCTTTAGGAATATAGGAGTTTTGTTTCAATCTGCTCCACTACTACTCAGTGGAGATAAGATCTATTATCCTTAGCCTGTTACCCTACTGCTAGGGATTGGGCTAGAGGTTTGAATCTGCTCCATTCTTAGAACATGAAGATAAGATTAAATGCGTCTTCGATCTCGCTCTACTCTGCTTCGATAGAGATAAGATCATTATCTTCAATCCGCCCACTCCTTTCGGTGGAGATAGGATCTATTATCTTTGGCTGCTCCACTCCCTTTCGGTAGAGATAAGGCTTGGTCTTCGATCCGCTCTACTCCATTTCAATAGAGATAAGATCGTTATCTTCAATCCGCTCCCTCCTTCGGTGGAGATAGGATCTACTATCTTTAGCTCCTGCTCCACTCTTTCGGTGGAGATAAGGCTTGATCTTCGATCGCTCTACTCACCGCTCAAGAGAGATAAGATCTGTTATCTTCAATCTGCTCCACTCCTTTCGGTGGAGATAGGATCTACTATCTTTAACTTGCTCCACTCTCGCCGGCGGAGATAAGGCTTGATCTTTCGATCCGCTCTACTCACCTTTCGCCATAGAGATAAGATCTATTATCTTCAATCTGCTCCACTCTCGCCGGTGGAGATAGGATCTACTATCTTTAGCCTGCTCCACTTTCTTTCGGTGGAGATAAGGCTTGATCTTCGATCCGCTCTACTCTTGCTCATTAGAGATAAGATCTGTTATCTTCAATCCGCTCCTCACCTTTCGGTGGAGATAGGATCTACTATCTTTTAGCTCCACTCACCTTTCGGCGGAGATAATGCTTGATCTTTCGATCCGCTCTACTCTCGCCAAGAGAGATAAGATCTCATTATCTTCAATCCGCTCCACTCCTTTCGGTGGAGATAGGATCTATTATCTTTGGCTCGCTCCACTCCTACTCGGTAGAGATAAGGCTTGGTCTTCGATCTGCTCTACCCAACTCAAGAGAGATAAGATCTGTTATCTTCAATCCGCTCCCTCCCCTTTCGGTGGAGATAAGGCTTCGATCTTTTGATCTGCTCTACCTTTCGGTAGAGATAAGATCATTATCTTCAATCCACTCTACTCCCGCCGGTGGAGATAGGATCTACTATCATTAACTCGCTCCACTCTCGCCGGTGGAGATAAGGCTTCAATCTTGATCTGCTCTACTCCTCGCCATTAGAGATAAGATCTGTTATCTTCAATCCGCTCCACTCGCCGGTGGAGATAGGATCTACTATCTTTAGCCCTGCTCCACCTTTCGGTAGAGATAAGGCTATAATCTTGATCCGCTCCACTCTTTTCGGTGGAGATAAGATCTCTTGCTTCGATCTGCTTCTACTCCCGCTCAGAGAGATAAGATCATACTCTTCAGTAACTCCCATCAACTTTGCTACATTGTCCTCTGGGAAACCTACCTGTAGAAGTGATTTCATGGGGTCTATGCATATGTCAAATGATTAAGATGTCATGAAAGATACTCCTAACCATATGTATCATGAATGTTATGAATGAATGCAAAATGTCATGAGAATGATCCATTTTTAACACTTGGGCTGTTATTGCTTGCTGCTTATTAAGGTGACCCCTGACGTATGTCTTATCTGTTCAGCTGATACTTCTAACAACTAATCTGAAGATGTCGTCACTACTTAAACCCTTATCTCAAGTCTCTGAGCCCTTTTAAGCCTGGTTAGTTCTAAACAATTGTCCTGTTTTGGATTCTGGTATTTTTCAGAAATTTCCAGAGTAACGCATAAAACTTCCTTTGTGAAAGTATTATTAGTTAGTAATCATTACTTCAATGTGAAACACTTGGAAAAAGACTGTAGAAATGAATAAAACTGAAATTTATTTGGGATAAAAACCCGTGAAGAATGGGTTGAACAAGAAAAACCAATTCCATTAAGGTACAATATGAGTAAGAATGGTATTGATGCCCGGATATCGCGATCGAACTTCTCTCAGATGTACTTCTTGAAAACCACTCGAGTTCAACATGTGTCTGAAGATCCATGGTACTTTGTAGATGCCCCAAGACGTAACATATCTCTTCATCGTTAATTCAAGTATAGCGAAACTACTGTATGCACCCTCACGAGTTGATCATAATTTGAGCCGCCCTTTTTGGGTTTTCAACTCAAAGCCCCTTTGGTCTCAAAGCGCCCTTTGCGGGTTTTCACTTTGGCCTCTCCGATTTTTTTCTTTTTTTTGAACGCAAGATGCCCTTTGTGGGTTTTCATCTTGGTCCACTTTCAAGCGAAGTACTTCTTCATCGAGTCTGTGTTAATTGGATTTGCGGACTTTTGTCGTCCATCTCGGCTAGTATCAAAGCTCCTCCGAAAAGGCCTTCTTTACAACATAAGGTCCTTCCCAATTAGGCATCCACTTTCCCTGAAGTCCTTTTGCATAGGAAGATCTGTTTCAACACCAAGTCTCCTTCATGGAATACTCAGGGCACTTTCTTATTGTAGGCTCGCATCATCGCCTCTCGTATAATTGGCCATAGCGAATGGCTCTTAGCCTCTTTTCCTCAATTAGATTCAGTTGATCATATCGAGATTGAACCCATTCTGCTTTGTCCAACTTCAGCTCTGACAAGACCCGGAGTGAAGGGATTTCAACTTCGATAGGCAAAACTACCTCCATCCCATAAACCAACGAGAAAGGAGTTGCCCCGGTAGAGGTTCTAACCGATGTTCGATAGGCGTAGATGGCTAGTGGTAACTTTTCATGCCAATCCTTGTAGGTCTCAACCATTTTCCCCACAATTCTCTTGATATTTTTATTAGCCGCTTCGACTGCTCCATTCATTTTCGGACGATATGGCGACGAGTTATGGTGCTTAATGTTAAACTGACTGCAAACCTCTGCTATCGCGCTATTGTTTAAGTTCAAGGCGTTGTCAGAGATGATCCTTTCTGGCATACCGTAGCGACATATGATTTCTTTTCTCAAAAACTTGCTAACTGTCGTCTTCGTGACATTAGCATATGAAGCTGCCTCTACTCATTTGGTGAAGTAGTCAATGACCACAAAAATGAAACGATGTCCATTAGAAGCTTTTGGTGAGATCGACTGATGACATCCATGCCCCACATTGAGAAAGGCCATGGAGAAGTCATAACATGAAGAGGTGAATGAGGAACATGGATATTGTCTCCATAAACACGGCACTTATGGCACTTCTTGGCATAACGGATGCGATCTCCTTCCATCGTGGACCGAGAATACCCGAATCTCATGATTTGCACGCCATCGTAAACCCATTGGCATGTGTTCCATGAGACCCTCATGGACTTCTTCCGGGATTTTCCTAGCTTCACAAACATCCACACATCTCGAGCAACACTTGATCCTCCTCTTTTTATACGGGATCTCTCCATCTAGGACATAGTTCTTTGCAAGTCTTCTCAATGTTTTCTTATCATTTTTACGCTTGATCGAGATTTTTTACTTTTCACATATTGCGAATATCATAGTACCAAGGATGATCATCTCTCTTCCTCTTTGTCAATATTGAAACAATGAGTGAGAGCCCATAAATACTCATTTGGATAGGCTTCATACCCTCGCGCTTATTCACTTTGATCATAGTTGGAGTGGCCAAAGCATCGACCATCCGGTTTTCATCACGCGGGAGGTAAAAGAATGTGATATCATCAAACTCCTCAATTAGTTCAAAACTAACTTTCGATAGCTAATCAGTTTGGGATCTCTTGTTTCCCATTCTCCTTTGAGCTGATATATTACAAGGGCAGAGTCTCCATATACCTCTAGCACCTTAACTTTGTGGTCTATGGCTGCTCGGATCCCCATGATACACGCTTCATACTCTGCCATGTTATTTGTGCAATCGAAGTCTAACTTGCAAGTGAATGGATAATGCTCTCTCTTTGGGGATACTAGGACTGCTCCAATTCTATTACCAATGGCATTTGACGCTCCATCAAAGTTTATCTTCCAAGGATGATCTTCTAGGATGCCTTCCTCAGTCGCTGCTACAAACATCAACTCTTCATTAGGAAAATCGAAATTAAGAGGCTCATAATCATCTAGCGCCCTGCTGGCTAGGAAATCTGCTATTCACTCCCTTCATTTACGGTTCACATAGACAATGTCGAACTCAGAAAGTAAAATTTACCATCGGGCCATTCTTCCATTCAGGGCGATCGACTCTATCATGTATTTCAAAGGGTCTAATTTCGAGATTAACCAAGTTGTGTGGTATAACATGTACTGCCTCAACCTCCAAGTTGTCCAGACCAATGCACAACATAATTTCTCAATTGGCGAGTATCTCATTTCACACTCGGTGAATTTCTTACCGAGGTAGTATATCACTCTTTCTTTCCTCCCTGTCTCATCATGTTGGCCTAGCACACATCCCATTGAATTATCGAACAACATCGGATACAAAATCAAGGGTCTATCAGATCATGAGGCATTAACACCGGGTGTTGGAAAATATTGTTTAATCTTGTCAAACGCCTCGAATTCATCATCCCAAATGCCCGGATTGTGCTTCTTAAGAAGGCGAAATATTGGATCACATTTCTCGGTCAATTGTGAAATAAACCGAGCGATGTAATTCAATCTCCTAGAAAACCTCGACTTCATTCGGAGTCTTGTGGCGAGAGGTAATTTTGTACGGCCTTGACTTTATTTAGATCTACTTTGATTCTTTTGACCGACCACGAAACCCAATAGCTTCCCCGATCGAGCCCCGAAAGTACATTTGGTTGGATTGAGCTTGGTGAAATTTCCTCAATCTCGTGAAAGCGACTTCCTCAATACTTGCACATGCTCCCTTCCGTTCGAGACTTTGCGATCATGTCGTCGACGTAGACCTCAATCTCCTATGCATCATGTCATGAAACAAGGTTACCATAGCCCTTTGGTATGTTGCTCCCGCATTCTTTAACCCAAATGGCATCACTTGGTAACAAAAAGTCCCCCATAAGGTTATGAATGTGGTCTTTACCATGTCTTCAGGATGCATATTTATTTGATTGTATCCTGAAAAACCGTCCATGAAGGAGAAAATGAAAACCCCATTGTGTTATCCACTAAAGTGTCAATGTGAGGTAGTGGAAAGTTATCTTTCGGGCTAGCCTTATTTAGGTCCCATAATCGACACACATCCGGACTTTTCCATCCTTCTTGGGGATGAAACCACGTTGGCTACCCATTCGAGTAATTTACTACTTGTAAGAACCCAAGATCAAATTGCTTCTTGACTTCTTCCCTTATCTTTCTTTGTGACATCGGGTCTCATCCTTGAAGCTTCATTGGACCGACTTACATTCTCCTTTTACGGGAATACGATTGCACCGTAATATCAAGACTCAACCCCGGCATGTCTTGATATGACCACGCGAAGACATCTTTGAACTCTAGCAGAAGTCTAATGAGGTCCCGCCTTGTTTCATGGGTTATCAGTCACCGATTTTCACTTCTTTCCCATCCTCTAGAAGCACATTTTCAATTGTCTCTTTATGAGGTAGAATCGCTTCTCCTCCCGCCTACCATCCTTAACAAACCGGGATAAATCATAATCTTTGTCATCAGTAAAGTCCCGAGATCCCTACGCACGCGCGTCTTGCTCATAAGGGAATTACGAGTTCATAGCAAGGTGTCCTCATGACGTTGATATCCTGGGGACCTATGGTAGGTATAAAAGAATATTCAATGAAAATGAATTTAAGGACGACTTATTTATGCGTTATGATTATGAAGCGAAGTGGAGTAAGTAGAAGAATAATTGCACGAAATGGAAAGAAAAATACACTTCTTATTGAGAATAATGATGCGTGAACATGCCTATTTCACAAAAGATTCTTATTGTTCCTAAGCTTGAAACAACAAGTGTGTTTTGAACATTACTGCTTTTAGTCCTAAAACTACGTGAATTTCTTCCAGATCCGGTTGTCCGAACACTTCCAGTTTGTGAGGCGAATACCCGCCAAGTTTCCTCTCCTCGAACTTCTTTCAGACACAACGTTGATGTTCAAAGTTCTCATCATATCTTCAGTTGCTTCCTCATTCATGTCCTCCTGTCCTGAATGAATAATTCCTCCTGACACGAATGTATTAAATATATGGGGAAAAGTCATTGAGCCCCACCCAATCTCAGTACCATTCAATCGTGCCCTTCGTCTTTCACGTTTCCTCTCCAGCACTTTTTTTCTCTGTCCAACATCTGGCATATGCCCCAGATCGAAGCGATCCTGCTTGTCAACCAATCCTGACACTCTGATTGGACCCTGGAGATATTTTCCAAGTCCCCTCCCGGCAAAGGCTCCTTTTCTTATTGTCATTCGTAGGCTATCTTCGTTGCTTTGCAGAGTTTGGGCACCGGGATCTTGCTTCCTTCACTTATGAAAGTTGAATTTACAAATTCCAACGACCTAAAGGAACACTCTATAGCCTCTATATCATTCTCTATGTACTGTGCATTACTGGTAACGAACGCGATAATATCCTCTTTCGCATTTATGGTGATCAAACGGCCCTCTATCCCCAACTTTACCTTTTAGTGTAACGACGATGGCACAACCCCTACTGAGTGGATCCGGGCCTCCTAATAAACAATTATAGGAAGGCTTGATGTCCATTACGAGGAAGTCTACCTCGTGACGTGTTTGCCCGATTAGGAGGGTATCTCAATCCTCCCATTATTTTCTCTCGGTACCATCGAATACTCTCACTATATTTTGGCATATTTTCATATGAGGCGTCTCTAGCAACCTTTGTTTAGTGTAGATAGGGCAAGATATTCGATCTTGACGTTGTCGATTAATATCCCGTAATGTATACCCTTTGCATCGAGTAGTAATGTAAAGCCTTGGTGGACCCAGTAATGTAAAGCCTTGGTGGACCCCATGTTTCCAGCTAATTTCATCATCACTAAAAGAAATGAAATTGTTCTGCGCTTATGTTACTAACGAGGCGATCTAGTTTGTTTACTGGAATGTCTTCAAAGAACATAAATTTTATTCAACACTCTTATTAGTGTCTTTGCGATGTACTCGAAGTTTAGAATCAAAGCCGATCTTGATGTCGCGTGTCATTTGCTTGTGTCATTGTTCCACCATACTGTACTCACTGTGTTTTAGGAACTTTAAAAACTCTCTAGCATCACTCTCTACTACTGGCTCATTAACCAGTGATCCTATCTTCTCATCTCCCCTTCTCATCACAGAAGACTCATTTCTAGGTCGGTGTCTTGGCGCAATTCTCTTTCCCGAAAATTGTCATAGTGCAATTGTAATTCCAAGGTACCCTCTTGTCATTTTTATAAGGAAAAGTCACAGGTTTCTGGATTACAATCCTCGTAGGAAGAGTTACGAGTCTAACCATCGGTGCACCCTTATAAGGAGAAGTCGCGGGTTTTTTAATTTTGACCCTCGGTGCCACCTTCACTCCGACCTCGTCGACTCCTGGCCACGTGATAATCACACGTGGGTGATTGACTTTAAGGATCCTTTCTGCTGACCCTCCTTCTGTGGAACATACATCCTCTCTTTCCACCAAGTCAAAGAACTCCAGCTCTTTATTATCCATTAGCCCTTATACTAGGGCTCTAAATTCATTACATTGCTGGATTTCATGGCCTTCCTTGTCATGGAACTCACAGTAGTTCCTTGTATCTTGAGATCTGCTCACATTCTCTTGCAGAACTAACCCAACTTTCCGCATTTCTTTCCAAACCTTTCTCAATGGAGTTCTGACCTCAGCAATCTCCTGTTTGAACCTTCTCCCCGCTTTCAACTATCGTGTTTACCCCACTATCAACATGGTGGGTAAGCATTTCCTCCACCGTGGGTCATTGAAGTCTACCACCCCGTCTTGATAAGTCATTTCGACTAGTCTTTTGAATGAAGTGCAGCTTCTATCGAGTGACCTACTACATCCGCATGGTACTCACATCGAGCATTTGTGTCATACCACTTAGGATATGGAGGTTGCGTGCTTCAAGTAAAACGGGACACGATATCGCAGATCGAATAAAGTCTTATACAACTCCTTATCGTCACGGTATAGGAGTAAATTGGAATCTCTCGTCTTTTGCCTCGTGTTGGGCTCTTGTCTTGGGCAGACTCTTTGCTACACGACTACCGCCTCGGTTGGGTAATAGTAATGGGTTTAGGATAACTTGAGCTTATATTCCCTACTTGACTTCCCTTTTCTTCTGCCGCTTCTTGTGCCCTCTCTCGCCTCTATCTTCCCACACTTGATCGCGTTTCTATCATCTACTTTGACATCACCATGTCTGCGAAACTCTTAGTCGTGCCTCCTAACATATGGTTAATGAAAGGTGCCTTCAAGGTATTGATGAAGAGCATGGTCATTTCCTTTTCTAGTAATGGTGGTCGGACTGCGTGAATGACCTCCCTCTATCTTTGGTACTTTCTAAAGCTTTCACTTGGCTTTTCTTCATGTTTTGCAATGTGATCCGTCGGTGCTATATCGGTCACATGGCCGTAATGCTTGATGAAAGCTCGCGCCAAATCTCTCCACGATTTGATTTGGGTACAACTCAACTGGTTGTACCATCTTCTTTGCGTTTCAATCGACTATCCTCGAAAGCAATAGATCAACAATGGTTATTGTTGACATATCTTGTCATTCTCGACGAACATCGTAATATGGGCCTCAGGCTAGTCCGTTGTACTTTTCAAACTCGGCATCTTGAGCTTGGAGGAAGTACTAAATGGGACTAGACTCACTCTTCTAGCATCCACTTCGCATTGGTGATCAGTACTTTCCAATGCTCAAACTTCTCCTCCAGCCATTTGCATCGATCTTCGAACTCTTTTGGAAGCTCTGCTTTTACTTTATCCCCTTCTGCCACCTCATCAAAGTCTGGGACTATTGGTTTTACCAGATTGACTTCGGGGTTAGAGCTTGAACCCATGGGAAGTTTCCGGTCTTGGGAGCACCAGATTGGTGCTGAGGTTTGATATTGACCGATACTCTTGGTGGTTACACTTGGGAACTTGTCGGGGCTAGGCCCGGAAGGCAAACAAAATCTTCATTATCTTCTCCAAGATCGACCATAGGTTTTTTCCGTTTCGAGCCCTCCACCAACAACCGTGTTAGTTGGCTCATCATGCTTCTCGGGATTCGACATTTGATCCTCATATCTGTTGGATCTTGGCTAATCGCTCTTGCATCCGAGCTGCGCAGTTGGTCTTGCATCTCTTTCTTGCATTTGCTCTAACCTTTCCATCCTTTGATCCATTGCTCTCGTCTTTTTCGAGTGTAATAGCGGTGTTCGGGATAACTATAGTATGACCTCTAGTTAATAGGGTTGTCTTATAATATTTAATGCAAATGTTGTGATGCAATGCCAATGCATGTGTAATGCAAATGAATGAATGTAAAAATAAAAGGAGTCGATTCTGATTCAATTTCTTTTGGAATACTTATTGAAAAAAACAAAATCCTTTACATAAAAGAGAGTCACATATATGACCTAGCCCTTATGCCCAAAGTTTTAACTTTCTCAAGAAGTGAGGCTAACTCTCGACCCTGGTCTGACTTTGACTCATAAAATATACTTAACACATCAGTTGAACCGCTAAAGTTTGTAAGTAATCGCCACTTCTGATTCGAGCCACGCTAGCCCATAAGGTAGTCTCTTTCTCGACTTGGTTACGAGATCGTTGAAGTTGTTCTTTCCTCATTGGTTGTCTACCTCCACTAGTTAGATCCGAGCTCCTTTGTTTTGTAGCACCGTTTCGAGCTCCACTACCTTTCCCTTCAACTCGTCAATCTGGCTTAGGCTTGATTCCAACTTCACCGTAGAGTTGTGACTTTGACACAATGCCTTCTCTAATTCTGCTACTCGAGCTCGTAACATCTTATTTTCGCTTTGGCTCTCCCCCACTGTCTTTTTCAAGGCATCCTTTTGCGCTTGAACACCATGGAATCTCTTCTTCCACTGGTCGACCTTGGTTTTCTCTTCCTGGATTTATTGACGCTATTGTTCTGAGGTTTTACCCAGCCCAGCAGTCCTCATCGATAGATGCAACTTCTTGTAATCGGTCTTCAAGCTATCTAAATCTTCTTCGGCCTTCCTTTCTCCTTTCCTCAGCTTCTCAGCCTCTGATTTCTGGATATCGATATCTAACATCAGATTCATTTTTTCCTCTTCCGGTTGTTCTATCTTTTTCCCTAACTCTGAATTTTTATTTTTAAAGTCGTGCTTCATGATCTCCAACTCAGAAGGGACTACTCGCAGGTATTCTTCTATCGATCGAGCAGCATCTTGTGTTGGCCTGGGGATATTATCGTTCACTCTCCCGCTCCACTATGTGTTATATTCGAGGGTTACCATTGGATTTATAGCAACTCTTTTCATTCAATGAATCGCTCCACGCATCCAAAACTTTCGAACTCTTTTCTTATAATTATTCCCACTATACGAGAATTCAAACCGAGCTAACCCATGCGTTCTTGGTATAAACTGCTCTCGATTGGTATTGTCTTAGCACGAGCAAAGGAGCATACCCAACAGCTCCTAGATCCCTAACGAGAGAACCCAATCATAACTCCCACAGGTAGAGGATTTCATCGAGGAGCGAACCAAGGAGCTCTCCATTCCACATCCTTTTCACGAAGATTACAAGAAGCGCGATCCGCTTCTTCTCTTCGATATGTCATCTCTCCTAGCGCGCGGCCAACTCCTTTAATGGGGAGTAATTCGCAAAAAGACCCAACAAGAATTTCTATCTACTTTCCGAAATGGCTATGGAACCACCCAAAAACAGTTGTGCGCATCTCATGAATCTTCCCTTACCGCTCTCCGCACGAGTTTAAAGATCTTAATGTTTCATGAGAATCTTTGGTGCCGCGTAACCCCTTTGTCAAGACGATCGAACAAATCAATAAGCGCTTGCCTACATGGCTCAAAGCCTTGGGAAAATTACCAAACTATAGATACTTAAGGCAAAAATGTCGACTTTCCTCTTCACATCCAGTGTGCCGCCATCGGTCTCTCAAGCTTACCCAAGGAATGCATTTCCTTCACCCTTCTTTGAATTAGTCTATGACCCATCGTTCGCTCATCCCAATGATACTCATCACTTCTTTACAAAAGTCGGTGTATTAAGCGTACAAGTAAATTTTGTCAACCCGAGCCCTTTGATCATGACAAAGTCAGATATTCCTCCACGGTAGGCACCAAGTCTACTTCCCAAATGTAAAAGCAACTATAATGGATTCCAATATTGAGTCATAGCAAAACAAATGTTTGTCCACTCGATGTCGAGTAAGTAAGGTAGATCACCATAATTAATGTAGAACAGCTTGCCTAGTTGCTTCATCCCAACCAACCCATATATCTCTTAGTTCTTGTAGCTCATTTCTCACACCTTGATGCGAGTGAAGTCCAATAATTCGATGTGTACCCTCCTTGTTAGACTATCCCCTTCTCAAGTGCGTCTTCTCGACCATTTACACACGTACCGCATTATCCTCTACTTTATCAAGGAATCTGTTCTCCATAACAAGCATTCTAACTTAGTAATTAAAAGCAGAATCGACGCTTTTTAAGTATGAAATGACATGCAAATATGACCAAAATAAAACAAGTTAGTATCACATAAAAGTAACCAAAGCAAGTGAAAAAATGTCTAACCACTACATAGGTAGCCACTAAGGTTTAGCATGGCTCTACCTAGGGTGGGCTCTTAAGGTTCACTATATGTAGTTTGGTTCTAAAGAAAGAAAAGGGTACTTGAACCAGCAGATTCCTCAATCCTCACCCATTATAGGCTCATATAGATCGAGTTCGGTTCAGGGGAATACATTTCCCTATGGCCATGCGGAGGTGAAAACCTCACGGAACCATAAGTACGGATGTATCCGGAAGCTATCCCCAGCCCATGGAGGTGAAAACCTCACGAAGGCATAGTTTTCGCTCCACTTAAAGGATGTGACCACAGCGGTCATGTAACATGAATGCAGAGATATCCCATGTGTCTCAAACCCAAAACAAATATATGACGCGACAAAAACTCATGCAAATAGGAAAACGAAAAAAATTTATTTTCAATAAAAAGGACATTAGTCAACCAATTTTACGGCTTGACTCTCTTATTGGTCCCCAGTGGAGTCGCCAAGCTGTCGAAACCATTTTTTTGTTTAAAAAAATGGGCCAACTTTAAAATACAAAAACGGAGTCGCCACCAATCTTTTTTTAAGTGTGATTGGGCCACTTTTGAAAACGTTTTGGTCTACGAATTTTAAGAAAACAGGCTCGGGAATCGGTTACGCACGAGGAAGGATTAGCACCCTCGCAACGCCCAAAATTGGTACCGTATTGATTGATTAATGTCCTTAATATCGAAAATTAGAAAATATTTTAAAATATGGAAAAAAATGTTCAGGGAACTCATATTGGATATCGAAACTCTCCTATTTCGAAAAGTTAAAATACCACATCCAGCACGATAGGACACGATATCTCAAACTATTGATACTAAGATCATTTCATGATTTCCAACATTCTTGTCTTGCAATTTTTAAAAGGATATTCCACTATTTGGCCAAACCAAAAATCGAAACCCAGCACGATTGGGCACGATTCCTTGAATTTTCAATCATGAAATATTGCCTTTATTTAAGAAACACAATAAAATAATCTTTGAAGGATATTTAGTTGTTTGGACGAGTAGAAAATCGAAACCCAGCACGATTGGGCACGGATCCCTCAAACTTCCAAACACGAAACATTGCCTTATTTCCAAAAACATGATCAAAATCTTTAAAGGATATTTAGTGATCTAGAACGAAAAATCAAAACCAGCACGATTGGGCACGATTTCTCGGACTTCTAAATACGAAATATTACCTTCGTAAAAGCCCATTTTTATGAATTTATTTAAAAAAGCAAAAACAAAAATCTTAAAATATGAACACGATAATAATAAGGGGGAATAGTAGATGCAAAAAGCGGAAAAACAATAATATTACGGTGAAGAAAAATATGTGACAAATAAAAGCAATTAGTAATAATAACACTACTAATGAAACTAATAAATATAGTAAAATAAATAAATACTGACATTACAATATAAATGTGATAATAGGATAGTAACAACAATAAGTAAAAACCAATAAGAAAATAATAATAATATTAGAATAATAGTATTAAAAAAAAGTAGCAAAAATAAAAGTGATATTAATGGTAACTATAATAATAATTAAAGTAATACTAAAAGCAGTAAAAACAATAATATATAATTAAAAGAATTAAAGCAAACAAGAATATGTATATAATAATAATAATAATAATAATAATAATAATAATAATAAATAAAAATGATAAGAAAATAAGAAAATAATAGTATTAATAAAATAGTAAAAAAAGAAAGTATTTGATAACAATAAAATAGTGGGTATAATCGAATATATAAAAAAAATTAAAGTAAACAAGGATATATACATATAAAGCGATGATAAAAAAATAATTAATTTAATGGTAAAATAACAAAATAATCGAAAAGGGACTAAATTGGGTTAAAAACAAGCATATTTAAATGAATTTAAAACAAATAATGATAAAGGAGTAAATTGAAATACAGCAACTTAGAGGACCAAAGGAAATAAACCCCACTCGTAAAAGCAATACTCAATGAGGACTTAATTGAAATCAAGCGAACTTTTGGGTAGAATCGGAATAAGAAAAACCTGATTCTAGAACCAGGAAAAAGCGGAGGGGCTAATCGCGCAATTAGCCCCTCCCAAGCAAAAACACGCGGATCTTATCCTGTCGCATGGTCGGGTCGGGTCGGAGCCCCAAACGGCGTCGTTTGGCCACGACCGATGCTCAAAACGACGCCGTTTTATATATAGTATAAATACCCAATTTCTTTTTGAAAAAACATTCTTCCTCATTTTCTTAAAAACCTAAAATTGCTCTCCTCTCTCCCTTTCTCCAGCGATTTTCACAGCTCGACACTGCCATTGGCCATCACCGCTAACCATCGTCATGTACCATGCATGCCATGATGGCCAAAATTTGAAAAAGTGAGTTTTTCTTTTTTTTATTTCTTTTGAAACTCCTATATTTTTTTTTTTAAAAAAAGGAAAACCCCAAAATAGATTCGGGAAAAAGATAAAAAACGAAAAAGGGAAAAAAAAATGAACCTTTGTTCTTTGGATTGTATTTCTCTGAATTATTTTTCTGTTATCAGTGTATTTTTTTCTTTTCGTATCTCTCCCCCCCAAAAAAACCCCGATTACTTGTTTTGCTTGACTTTTATAGTCTATTTTACAACCGATTCCTCTCTAATATGCAGTGCGTGATGGAGAGGGACTCCTCTCCTGACGTGGTGGGCGTGGCTCGATGGCGTGGGGCGCATGGCACGGAGGCTGCTTTGTGAGATTCTTGGCGCTACTCATAGCTAGGGTTTTGTTTTCTGTTTTGGGTCTAATGATTTTGGGCTATGGTTTGGGTCTGATGAATTTGGGTTTTGGGCTTGTTTATTTTATATTTTAATGGGTTTTAAAATTGGGCTTGGTGAGGTGAAAATTGGGTCATACACACAAGAGAAGCAATGCAGAGGAGCAAAGCATGCGACAGCTAGGGCACGAAAAAGAGAAAAGAAAATAACTAGAAGTAACCTTCATTAGAATGGTAAAAAGTATATTTTAAATTACAATTACAATATATTTATATATCAACAATTTAGTCCCTAACCAAGCCTTTTAATAAACTAATTATTAACATAATTATTGATATAATATTATTTTATGTTTACATATTACATATATAAGTAACTATATTTATCTAATATAAAAATAAATTAATATATTTATTTTATTAAATGTAAGATTGAATCAAAATTATGAATATGATTTTTTAAAGAAAATAAAGAGCTTGAATATCATGATAGTGGCAAAAGAGAATTAGGGTAGTAAATCATGTCGAATTTCAAAATTTTTTGAATTTCAAGGGCATAACTGCAAAACCGCCCATTAAACTTTGTATAATATGCATATTATAAAATAAAAGGATGGGAATTTTTTTCCTTTAAAAAAACAAAGAAAAAAAAAGTGTAGTACTAACATTTTTTTTCCTTCAAAGGAAAAAAAAAAGAATAAAATAGAAAAAATAGCTTTCACAATTATTATTTTTATTATTTGATCTTTTCTCTGTGCAAAACCAGAGAAATTGATGAGAAGAAGAAGAAAAAGAAAAAGATGGCATGCAAGTGTGGAGGCTACTACTACACTTTGAACGCAAAGGTGAGCTTCGATCGCGACTTAGCGAAAACGCGAAAGTTTCTTCTCCGAAACGTTTCGGTGATCCGCATGTTCACGAGCGGATTCTTCCGCAGTAAATGGCGATCCATTGCTGGCAAACGTCGCATCTTGAGGTCGGTGCCTGATATTTTTCGTTTTATTTTATGATTTCTAACTTTTTCCCGTTTGATTACCGAGAAAAATTGTACAAAATGAAAATTTCGATATCCGTGCTCTTTTTTTTTTTGCTTGAATGTAATTAGTCTTAATAATCGAAGAGCTGATTGGAAGCGTTTATTTTAGGAGAAAATTTGGGTTTGTCGTATCTTAGAGCTGTACATTGCAGTTAATGTTTCGCTGGCGATAAAAATAAGAGAACAAGGAATATTGTTGAATTGATAAAAAGCGGAATCTGTTTTTGTTAGAGCTGAAAAATTAAATTAAGTGACGATTTTTTAGTTTATCTAACTCAGAAGAGAGAAATCGTAACCATTCAGCTCTGACAAGAAAAAGAAAGAAGAAAACACTTGTAAATTGTAAAGCTATATTATCAAATTTCGAATTTAGATATGAAGCCAATTAACGATAAGGAGGATTTGTTCCGTTTTGATCAGATTTTAAGGCAATGTAAGGGGAAAAAAGCTAAAAATGATTTCGTGGAGTCACTTCGAGTAGTTAGTATACTGTTTTATTTAAAAACGAAGCTCGTGTTTCTGGTTTTTACTGAAATGGAATTATTTTAGTATGGTGAAGTAAGCATGTGATTTTGTTGTGGCTCAAGTGTTTCAAAGTTCTATGATACTTCTTCTTCTTATTCCTTTTAATTTTCATTGGAAGAGATTGATTCTGTTGAAATAAGTTACTGCTTAGGTTGCTTGGATTGCAGTGATGGGATATTACTTGGCAAACTTAACAAAATATAAAATTTTTTGGTTTTCTTTTTAGCTGAATTATATACCTTACTCTGATGTAGAAGTACTGCTTTCTTGCAGCATGGATGCTCGAGAGAAATCAAGATCCACGATACTGGAATCATCAAAAGATAAGAGGGTGCCTATTTTTGTAATGATGCCTGTGGATATATTCACTCTTGATGCCTCTGGGTGTCCAAGAATTAGAAAGTAAGGTTTAGGCATTTCATCTGCTCGATTATCAATATATTGTATGGTTCAGCTTTTCTAAAAGGGAGGGAGACTCAATGTCTGCCTCATACTTTCCACTATAAGGAGAATATAACCACCTTGTCCTAATTAATATTCTCATTTATAGGATTTTCTTTTTTTTTGATATCTTGAATTTTGGATATTATGCCTTGTTTTGCTTTCCAAAATAAAACGGTTTTTGATTTGGTCTTTGTTGTTTCAGACTCAAGGCCTTAACTGTATCTCTAAAAGCACTCAAGTTGGCAGGTGTTCATGGAATTGGAGTTGAAGTCTGGTGGGGAATAGTGGAGCGTTTCTCACCTTTTGACTACGATTGGTCTCTGTATGAAGAGCTGTTTAAATTGATTTCTGATTCAGGGCTGAAGTTGCATGTTGCTTTGTCTTTTCACTCAAATATTCACTCAAATCATGGAAAAGGGGGTGTGAGTCTACCACTGTGGATTTTGGAGGTTTGCCATTTACTTGTTATCTTCTAATGGAATTGTCACAGAGTAAAAATTGCACGGTCAATTTACTAAGGTTTTATTTTGGTGCAACACATTAGACTGGTAGGATTCTTGCCATCCTATCTGTCGAGTGATTTAATAAATTCAGATGGCAAAACTTACATTTTTTACTCAACCACCAGTTCCATTTGCTGGGTGATCTACTTTTGTTATCCTGTAAGTGAGACTGTATTCTATCTTCCAATATGTCTTAAGCTACTTCATTGAAAAGCTTATGAGATAGGAAATTCACTAAGAGCACCTTATTTATAAATTATATTATCGTACTGCTAGCTAATATGTTTTTTTCCCTTTTGCTGTCAGATTGGTGATGTAAATAAAGATATATACTATAGAGATCAACAGGGGTTCTCCAACAATGATTATCTCACACTAGGGGTGGATCATGTTCCTCTGTTATCTGGGCGGACTGCCCTCCAGTGTTATGAAGATTTCATGCTTAGTTTTGTTAACAAATTTGAATCCCTTATTGGAACTGTAATTGAAGAAATAAGCATCGGTCTTGGTCCTTCTGGAGAACTTAGGTACTTTATGGTTCTTATGTTATTCTTTTCCCTTTTTTTGTTCAATCTATGAAGTTATTGTTGAAACATGATTGTGAAGTCATTGCATGATTTTCTTAGTGCAGGTATCCTGCTCATCCTTTTGGTGATGGTAGATGGAAATTCCCTGGCATCGGTGAATTCCAGTGTTATGATAAGTACATGTAGGCATAAACTGTTTCCATCCTAATACAAACTCAGGTTTTTCATTATTCTCAAGATAGTTTTGCTTGCAGGATGGAGGACTTAAAGATGGCTGCATGCCGAGAAGGAAAACCTCAATGGGGGGACAAAGGGCCACAGAATGCTGGCTGTTACAACAGTCTTCCATCTGGGGTGCCCTTCTTTGAAGAGGGAAAGGAGAGCTTTCTATCCGATTATGGCCGTTTCTTCCTGGTACTAAGCTTTATCTGTAATATTTATTACCAGATTTATGTCTGTACATTGTGCAGATTAATATTCTACAACATTCATGCACCAATATAATATGTACTGCTATCATGCATTAACTTATAGTATTCAAACCGTCCATTTGAATTTAATCCATTGACCGGATATCTGCAATATAGAAGAGTAGTGCTGAATTTACTGACTGTCAGATTGAGAGGTTATTTATGATCATTACAACTTTTTTATTTTCCAAGTTACTCGTCTACTAAAATGGTAATATATGGGGTAGAGCTCCTTTTGGCTGGAGCTCATAGTGATATACAAATAGGTATGTATTTATTGGGGAAAGTGCGTGATAACATCATGTTTTCAGAAATCCAATATGCAATCCCCAGCCTCAGATTAAACATGATTATGGAAACAAACTTAGCATATAAAAACCATACTGGGGAATGATCTTTTGCAGGAATGGTACAGTGGTAGGCTGATTTGTCATGCAGATGCCATTCTTGCAAAGGCAGCAAAGATACTGAAAAAATACCAAGAAAATGAGCAAACTTCTGTTATGTTGGTGGCTAAAATTGGTGGAATTTATTGGTGGTACCAGACTCTATCACACCCTGCTGAACTTACTGCTGGTTACTACAACACTGCTCTGAGAGATGGTTATGATCCAGTTGTCTCAGTGTTGTCTCGGCATGGAGCTGCTTTGCATATTCCGTGAGAATTTTATCTTTATCTAGTTCTTTTTTTTATTTTTTTTTCATTTTCTTCTTTACCCAGATGGATTTCTGTTTGGTTGGGTTTCCTCTTCAAAAACTTTCTGCACAATGCATTATTCATTTAATGACTGAAAATAGTTTTGGTGCAATATCTGGGGTGAACTTATACTTGCTCATAGATTACAGTGGCATGATTGACATACAAGGCTGTGAATCTCATATCCACCTTTGAGTCTCCGTAATGAAACTAATTTTTGTAGAAACTTTGGAACCAATTTGTTTCTATCATTTTCCAGATGTACCAAATCTTGAGGTTAAAGCTTACAAGATGTAATTTAGATGTTAGGGAATAGCAAGCATCAACAATTGAAGTTTTTTTTTTCTTTTTTTCTGTTCTTTGCTTCTTCATTGTGCCCCTCCTCCTCGTCCTCCTCTCTGTTATCTAAGTTTGATCATGTATATTGGTTGTAGATATTTATCCATTTCGATCCTGCATTTTCATTTCTTCAACTTACCTTGCAGCTGCTTAGAGATGATGGACAGTGAAACCCCACCAACCTATCTTTGCAGTCCTGAAGGATTACTGAAACAGGCATGAGTTCTTTTTTATTGACAAAATTTTATTTTCTTCTTTGACCAAGAAATATGTGATTTTAGTCATTGCCATTTTAGCTGCTTAAATCTACAAATGGTACTGTTCCATGACTTGAATTTATCTTGTAATTGATTAAAGAAGTTTATGTAGTAACTTGTTTTGACATTCCCTTCATGCCTTATTTGGTGTAGACCTGTCAATATTCCTGTTGTGTTTATGTATTTTGTTATGTCATATTAATTTTTAAGCTGTTATAAATTTTGACATATAGATTTTAACACATTCTTACTCTTGTTCATGTTATTTTTCATGTAGAGTGTTTTTTTTTGTCAAATTTAATTATTTCCAGTGGCATGTCGGATATTGACAAGACTTATTTGATGCTATTTTTTAGTTACTATTTGCTGAAATATGTTTACAAGTGTAGCCTCTCACCATATGCCCCTTGAAAAAGAAAAGAGAAAAGATTATCTTGTTCCATCTCCATGATTTTGTGACGAGTGAACCTGAATCTGTGTACATTTTAGGGCTTAATGGGCTAACGCTTAAGGCCTAATCCCTTTCCAGACATCAAGAAACAGTTCTGTTTTCACCTTCTATGACAGATATATAGAGAAAACATCTGGTTGCATGTTATAAGGAAGTTCAAATGAAGTTGGTGAAACTGTATTACTATTATATATGATTTAACGGCTAAAGAGCGTCAATACCAGATGCAACTTGTCTCATTAGTCATTCCTATGCTTCCCTTGTGCCAAAACCTAGTTTCTTTGACCTTCTGACTTTCAATGCAGATGCAGTCTGTTTCAAAGAAAAGGATCGTTAACTTGATTGGAAGAAATACAAACGAACGACTTGACAAGGTAAATATCATTCTATCTTAACACAATATTGTCTACCCTTCAGCTTAATAATAAGATTTAATTGTTTTTTGGCAATGATTAATATGGTACTTGTGATGGCTTTTAAATCTCAGGTTCACAATTAGTTTAGTACTTGTCCTTTCCCAGTTCCTTTAAACTTTCTGTTGCCGGTATTTTCTTTACTAGAATGACTCATATTTGCTCTTTCGTTCTCTTTCAAACTCTCGCAGACTGGACTACGGAAAATTCGCTCAAACTGTTACAATCCCCAAGCAGAAGTTGTAAGATCATTTACTTATTTCAGAATGAATGATAGTATATTTAGGGTTGATGACCACCACAGCCATACCACTTGATAAATAATCTATTTGCCATACCATTTTAAATATTTTTTTTTTTTAATCTATGTGTGTAAAAAACCCAGCAAAGGCCCAACTAGGGCACGAAAAGAGAAAAGAAAATAACTAGAAGTAACCTTCATTAGAGTGGTAAAAAAGTATATTTTAAATTACAACTACAATAAATTTATATATCAACAGTTTAGTCCCTAACCAATTAACCAATTAACAGTTTCTAGTTAGATTGCAAACTAAAACACTAACTAACCAGTGACTATCAATTAGCCCTTTAACAAAATAATTATTAACATAATTATTGATATAATGTTATTTTATGTTTACATATTACATATATAAGTAACTATATTTATCTAATATAAAAATAAATTAATATATTTATTTTATTAAATGTAAGATTGAATCAAAATTATGAATATGATTTTTTAAAGAAAATAAAGAGCTTGAATATCATGATAGTGGCAAAAGAGAATTAGGGTAGTAAATCATGTCGAATTTCAAAATTTTTGAATTTCAAGGCATAACTGCAAAACCGCCCATTAAACTTTGTATAATATGCATATTATAAAATAAAAGGATGAGAATTTTTTCCTTTAAAAAACAAAGAAAAAAAAAGTGTAGTACTAACATTTTTTTCCTTCAAAGGAAAAAAAAAAAAAAAGAAAAAATAGCTTTCACAATTATTATTTTTATTATTTGATCTTTTCTCTGTGCAAAACCAGAGAAATTGATGAGAAGAAGAAGAAAAAGAAAAAGATGGCATGCAAGTGTGGAGGCTACTACTACACTTTGAACGCAAAGGTGAGCTTCGATCGCGACTCAGCGAAAACGCGAAAGTTTCTTCTCCGAAACGTTTCGGTGATCCGCATGTTCACGAGCGGATTCTTCCGCAGTAAATGGCGATCCATTGCTGGTAAACGTCGCATCTTGAGGTCGGTGCCTGATATTTTTCGTTTTATTTTATGATTTCTAACTTTTTCCTGTTTGATTACCGAGAAAAATTGTACAAAATGAAAATTTCGATATCCGTGCTCTTTTTTTTTTTTGCTTGAATGTAATTAGTCTTAATAATCGAAGAGCTGATTGGAAGCGTTTATTTTAGGAGAAAATTTGGGTTTGTCGTATCTTAGAGCTGTACATTGCAGTTAATGTTTCGTTGGCGATAAAAATAAGAGAACAAGGAATATTGTTGAATTGATAAAAAGCGGAATCTGTTTTTGTTAGAGCTGAAAAATTAAATTAAGTGACGATTTTTTAGTTTATCTAATTCAGAAGAGAGAAATCGTAACCATTCAGCTGTGAAAAGAAAAAGAAAGAAGAAAACACTTGTAAATTGTAAAGCTATATTATCAAATTTCGAATTTAGATATGAAGCCAATTAACGATAAGGAGGATTTGTTCCGTTTTGATCAGATTTTAAGGCAATGTAACGGGAAAAAAGATAAAAATGATTTCGTGGAGTCACTTCGAGTAGTTAGTATACTGTTTTATTTAAAAACAAAGCTCGTGTTTGTGGTTTTTACTGAAATGGAATTATTTTAGTATGGTGAAGTAAGCATGTGGTTTTGTTGTGGCTCAAGTGTTTCAAAGTTCTATGATACTTCTTCTTCTTATTCCTTTTAATTTTCATTGGAAGAGATTGATTCTGTTGAAACAAGTTACTGCTTAGGTTGCTTGGATTGCAGTGATGGGATATTACTTGGCAAACTTAACAAAATATAAAATTTTTTGGTTTTCTTTTTAGCTGAATTATATACCTTACTCTGATGTAGAAGTACTGCTTTCTTGCAGCATGGATGCTCGAGAGAAATCGAGATCCACGATACTGGAATCATCAAAAGATAAGAGGGTGCCTATTTTTGTAATGATGCCTGTGGATATATTCACTCTTGATGCCTCTGGGTGTCCAAGAATTAGAAAGTAAGGTTTAGGCATTTCATCTGCTCGATTATCAATATATTGTATGGTTCAGCTTTTCTAAAAGGGAGGGAGACTCAATGTCTGCCTCATACTTTCCACTATAAGGAGAATATAACCACCTTGTCCTAATTAACATTCTCATTTATAGGATTTTCTTTTTTTTTTTTGATATCTTAAATTTTGGATATTATGCCTTGTTTTGCTTTCCAAAATAAAACGGTTTTTGATTTGGTCTTTGTTGTTTCAGACTCAAGGCCTTAACTGTATCTCTAAAAGCACTCAAGTTGGCAGGTGTTCATGGAATTGGAGTTGAAGTCTGGTGGGGAATAGTGGAGCGTTTCTCACCTTTTGACTACGATTGGTCTCTGTATGAAGAGCTGTTTAAATTGATTTCTGATTCAGGGCTGAAGTTGCATGTTGCTTTGTCTTTTCACTCAAATATTCATTCAAATCATGGAAAAGGGGGTGTGAGTCTACCACTGTGGATTTTGGAGGTTTGCCATTTACTTGTTATCTTCTAATGGAATTGTCACAGAGTAATAATTGCACGGTCAATTTACTAAGGTTTTATTTTGGTGCAACACATTAGACTGGTAGGATTCTTGCCATCCTATCTGTCGAGTGATTTAATAAATTCAGATGGCAGAACTTACATTTTTTACTCAACCACCAGTTCCATTTGCTAGGTGATCTACTTTTGTTATCCTGTAAGTGAGACTGTATTCTATCTTCCAATATGTCTTAAGCTACTTCATTGAAAAGCTTATGAGATAGGAAATTCACTAAGAGCACCTTATTTATAAATTATATTATCGTACTGCTAGCTAATATGTTTTTTTCCCTTTTGCTGTCAGATTGGTGATGTAAATAAAGATATATACTATAGAGATCAACAGGGGTTCTCCAACAATGATTATCTCACACTAGGGGTGGATCATGTTCCTCTGTTATCTGGGCGGACTGCCCTCCAGTGTTATGAAGATTTCATGCTTAGTTTTGTTAACAAATTTGAATCCCTTATTGGAACTGTAATTGAAGAAATAAGCATCGGTCTTGGTCCTTCTGGAGAACTTAGGTACTTTATGGTTCTTATGTTATTCTTTTCCCTTTTTTTGTTCAATCTATGAAGTTATTGTTGAAACATGATTGTGAAGTCATTGCATGATTTTCTTAGTGCAGGTATCCTGCTCATCCTTTTGGTGATGGTAGATGGAAATTCCCTGGCATCGGTGAATTCCAGTGTTATGATAAGTACATGTAGGCATAAACTGTTTCCATCCTAATACAAACTCAGGTTTTCATTATTCTCAAGATAGTTTTGCTTGCAGGATGGAGGACTTAAAGATGGCTGCATGCCGAGAAGGAAAACCTCAATGGGGGGACAAAGGGCCACAGAATGCTGGCTGTTACAACAGTCTTCCATCTGGGGTGCCCTTCTTTGAAGAGGGAAAGGAGAGCTTTCTATCCGATTATGGCCGTTTCTTCCTGGTACTAAGCTTTATCTGTAATATTTGCGTACCAGATTTATGTCTGTACATTGTGCAGATTAATATTCTACAACATTCATGCACCAATATAATATGTACTGCTACCATGCATTAACTTATAGTATTCAAACCGTCCATTTGAATTTAATCCATTGACCGGATATCTGCAATATAGAAGAGTAGTGCTGAATTTACTGACTGTCATATTGAGAGGTTATTTATGATCATTACAACTTTTTTATTTTCTAAGTTACTCGTCTACTAAAATGGTAATATATGGGGTAGAGCTCCTTTTGGCTGGAGCTCATAGTGATATACAAATAGGTATGTATTTATTGGGGAAAGTGCGTGATAACATCATGTTTTCAGAAATCCAATATGCAATCCCCAGCCTCAGATTAAACATGATTATGGAAACAAACTTAGCATATAAAAACCATACTTGGGAATGATCTTTTGCAGGAATGGTACAGTGGTAGGCTGATTTGTCATGCAGATGCCATTCTTGCAAAGGCAGCAAAGATACTGAAAAAATACCAAGAAAATGAGCAAACTTCTGTTATGTTGGTGGCTAAAATTGGTGGAATTTATTGGTGGTACCAGACTCTATCACACCCTGCTGAACTTACTGCTGGTTACTACAACACTGCTCTGAGAGATGGTTATGATCCAGTTGTCTCAGTGTTGTCTCGACATGGAGCTGCTTTGCATATTCCGTGAGAATTTTATCTTTATCTAGTTCTTTTTTTATTTTTTTTCATTTTCTTCTTTACCCAGATGGATTTCTGTTTGGTTGGGTTTCCTCTTCAAAAACTTTCTGCACAATGCATTATTCATTTAATGACTGAAAATAGTTTTGGTGCAATATTTGGGGTGAACTTATACTTGCTCATAGATTACAGTGGCATGATTGACATTCAAGGCTGTGAATCTCATATCCACCTTTGAGTCTCCGTAATGAAACTAATTTTTGTAGAAACTTTGGAACCAATTTGTTTCTATCATTTTCCAGATGTACCAAATCTTGAGTTTAAAGCTTACAAGATGTAATATAGATGTTAGGGAATAGCAAGCATCAACAATTGAAGTTTTTTCTTCTTTTTTTCTGTTCTTTGCTTCTTCATTGTGCCCCTCCTCCTCGTCCTCCTCTCTGTTATCTAAGTTTGATCATGTATATTGGTTGTAGATATTTATCCATTTCCATCCTGCATTTTCATTTCTTCAACTTACCTTGCAGCTGCTTAGAGATGATGGACAGTGAAACCCCACCAACCTATCTTTGCAGTCCTGAAGGATTACTGAAACAGGCATGAGTTCTTTTTTATTGACAAAATTTTATTTTCTTCTTTGACCAAGAAATATGTGATTTTAGTCATTGCCATTTTAGCTGCTTAAATCTACAAATGGTACTGTTCCATGACTTGAATTTATCTTGTAATTGATTAAAGAAGTTTATGTAGTAACATGTTTTGACATTCCCTTCATGCCTTATTTGGTGTAGACCTGTCAATATTCCTGTTGTGTTTATGTATTTTGTTATGTCATATTAATTTTAAGCTGTTATAAATTTTGACATATAGATTTTAACACATTCTTACTCTTGTTCATGTTATTTTTCATGTAGAGTGTTTTTTTGTCAAATTTAATTATTTCCAGTGGCATGTCGGATATTGACAAGACTTATTTGATGCTATTTTTTAGTTACTATTCGCTGAAATATGTTTACAAGTGTAGCCTCTCACCATATGCCCCTTGAAAAAGAAAAGAGAAAAGATTATCTTGTTCCATCTCCATGATTTTGTGACGAGTGAACCTGAATCTGTGTACATTTTAGGGCTTAATGGGCTAACGCTTAAGGCCTAATCCCTTTCCAGACATCAAGAAACAGTTCTGTTTTCACCTTCTATGACAGATATATAGAGAAAACATCTGGTTGCATGTTATAAGGAAGTTCAAATGAAGTTGGTGAAACTGTATTACTATTATATATGATTTAACGGCTAAAGAGTGTCAATACCAGATGCAACTTGTCTCATTAGTCATTCCTATGCTTCCCTTGTGCCAAAACCTAGTTTCTTTGACCTTCTGACTTTCAATGCAGATGCAGTCTGTTTCAAAGAAAAGGATCGTTAACTTGATTGGAAGAAATACAACTGAACGACTTGACAAGGTAAATATCATTCTATCTTAACACAATATTGTCTACCCTTCAGCTTAATAATAAGATTTAATTGTTTTTTTGGCAATGATTAATATGGTACTTGTGATGGCTTTTAAATCTCAGGTTCACAATTAGTTTAGTACTTGTCCTTTCCCAGTTCCTTTAAACTTTCTGTTGCCGGTATTTTCTTTACTAGAATGACTCATATTTGCTCTTTCGTTCTCTTTCAAACTCTCGCAGACTGGACTACGGAAAATTCGTTCAAACTGTTACAATCCCCAAGCAGAAGTTGTAAGATCATTTACCTATTTCAGAATGAATGATAGTATATTTAGGGTTGAAAATTGGAATAACTTTGTACCTTTTGTCAGAATGATGAGCACCGATTTGTAATATACTGTTTCAACTGTCTACCACTTTACTAAGCTCATTAAGATAACCCTGCCCCTACTTTATTTTTTTTACCCAACTGGGGGAGGGGGCAATTGCAGAAGCTTTTGTGGTCTTGTCTTATATCTGGTTATACATCCTTTCCTCATTCATTTCCAGCATTGATATTTTTAGATGTTGGAAAATAAATCCAAAAAGTATCAAAAGGTTCACCAAAATTTGAGGAAGCTAAAATTGTATGAAAAAGTGGAGTTCTGCTTGGTTAGATATTAAATCCTGTGTCCTGTTTAGCAAATTAGAGCTATGTGCTCTGAGTCTCCATCTTTTTACGAAGTATCTGTGCCCGACACTTGTGTCTGACATGTATTTAGACATGAGAGCTTCAAGAATCCTATGGGACACTACCCATATTTGACACTCACACACAAGAGTCACATGTTTGTTAGAAGTGATGTTGGTTTTGCCACAGTGCTTGATGCTAATATAACTTTGTGGATCTTCTTCTCCAGAAGTGTGAAAAATGATCGTTGAGAATCATATCCTTCTGATTTTCAATCCCAGTTCTTCCACTCAGCATCTAATAGCTTTCATGTTTTATGACCTGGTTGAAAATTAAATTATTAACACATGGAAACTCATAGAATCATTTTTGAAGTGGTTGATGGACATGGTATTCAGTAAGCTTATTTTAGGAGAGAGATTATATCAAATAGCAAAGTTTCATTAAGTTTTTTGCTTCTCTTCTACTCTTCTATGTTCGTAGGCCATATTGTACTAAAGGCACTTTGTTTATTTTGCTATTAGTCTTTCTATATTGTGGTTAATATGAAATTACCAAAATGTTGTATTTCTGTAGCGTGTTCCAATTCTTCATTTTTCTTGAAATACTTGTATCAAATACATATGAACCAGGCCTTTGGCAAATAAATTGGAGGCAATTGTGACTTGCATGTACTTCTCATCATCGTGATTTGTTGTGATGTAGCATATAGTTGTTAGAGATTGTTATCAATGTTGGAACCCTATGTGTCAGCAATATGCAACCGTGCAGTGATCAATGCACACATCCTCTGAGCTAAATATTGAGATCCTATCCCTATCAGAACAACAGCTTATTGCATATTGGGGGTGACTGATCCCACACTATGTCATATCCTGAAGGTAAGCAATAATGGATATAGATGTTATGTATGATTAAATATTCACATTATCTAAGGTTGTGCATGGTCTGCCTGTTATTTGGATAATGTGGCCTCTCCTGTCGATGTCTATGTTGGTTCAGAGTTGTCTTACTTACACTTCCTTTGGTAGGAAAGAAAGAAACGGGTGAGAAAACAATTTAATCTAATGGTTGAACTACATTAATGTGCTATTTTGTAGCTCAACTATTAGATTAAAACATTTTCGTTCTTTATCTCACACTTTTCTTCTTCCTACCAAACAAAGCTTTAGGCTTACAACTTTATGATGATCAAAGATGACCCTTAGATGTTTGTTGAGAAGAAGAAGAGGTTGGAAGCTTGAGAGGCAGTTCACACGGTGGTATGCAGATATCCGTAAGAGAGAGGTTTACGACTGTCAAGACCCCAGGTTAAGAAAGGGGGAGAAGAACAATGCTCCTCCTCCTACCTTTCTAATTAACCAGAGACACTCATAAACCCCCTCTTACGGCTCTTCACACACTGCTGTGTGAACTGCCTAAACCTTTAACCTCTTCTGGACAATTTTCTTTAGTGGCTGCATGACGTAGTGTTCCTAGAGTTGGACGTAACTGGATCATCATAATAGTATCCACATAAACTTCACCATCTGGACCTGGTAGGTATTTTTTCCCCGAACCCAATTGTGTAGTCAGTCAGCCTTTTCCGATCGTCGTTCCATTCAGGGTCACGCCTATAGTGTAACCAGATCGTTATATGCCATAGCATAGCATAGAAACCTGGGAATTGAATGGTGCTGTGAGAGTAATTTTTGGCGTGAAATTTCCATTTTGAGTAAAGCTTTTACTGATCCCAGTTTTATTTTAATTGGTTCGTGTCAATCTGTCGGGGGATTTTTTTTTTTTTTTTCATCATCCAGGCTTGGGTTGAACTGGTTTAGGCAAAGCCTGTTTCACTATTCAAACTAATATTAAAAATTATTTTTTATCTATTTTTTAATACAAATTTAAACTGAATATATTCAATTTTACTTTATTAATTGTTTAATAATAAACCCTTGATTCTAAAAACCGAGATTGTCATAAGGCGTTTATGGATATTTCTTGGTCTCTCGGAACTAGCAGAATAAATAAATGAGATGTTTCTATTATCATTTTCAAGCGATTGAAAAATAAAGAAAAAAAAAAACAGAATATTCAAAATAATTGCATAACGTTATGGGTAAATTATAATAAGAGTTATTTTGTTTGTTTCAGATTACGTTTTAGTCATTTATGTTTAAAATATTACGTTTTAATCACTTACGTTATTGTTTTGTTACGAAGTGGTTACTTACCGTTAAGCTTCGTTACTTTCCTAATAGTGGACTTACGTGTAGTTTAAATTTAAATTTAAATTTAAATTTATTTTTATCCCAACAACTAGGTATTTAAGTTGGTATTTAAAATCCATTTGGACCGCCAAGTAGGACTGTTATGAGGGAGGTAATGGAGTTTTTCGTAACAAAACGATAATGTAAGTGACTAAAATGTAACATTTTAAACATAAGTAATTAAAATATAATTTGTGACAAATAAAAATAACTATTTTATAATTTACTCTATCATTATGTCATCTAATCTCATCGTATATGACTATGAAAATGAACTAGGCAACTCTAATAAGATTTCTTTCTTGCAAAAGAGAAGTTTTTTTATTTCATCTATTCCATTACTTGAATTTGACACACCTTTATTTTACTAATTTTTCAAGGGCTAAAAATCTCATTTACTTAATTTAAAATTTTTGGATACCTATTAAGCATATATAACAGTATTTGATCTCGCTTATAGGATTTAAAAATTTATAACAGTGTATCAGGACACAATTTACCCTTTCTTTTTCCAACATGATTCCTTGAAAATAAAAAGCAAACAGTACAATCGAGCAGGCCTAAAAGGAACCCGGAGAAAAAAACATAAGAAAGGGGTTCAAAAAAGTCGGCGCCAAGATCGAAGAGGTGAGCGATAGAGTGACCAAAGTGTTCGAGGGCCAAAGCATATGCACCATCAACAGCACGCGTGCTTCCATCAAAGAGGCCATGTTGACAGCAATGCTCAAACCATGGAAGCCGGCTAGAACCACCAAAAGATTCAGGGTGTTCTAGTTCGATGTAGTAGGAGAGACATAAGGGACTGAACAAATATTTATATGGAAGCCGGCATAACATAGAGTTTTACATGTATAATTATACTAAATTAAAATTTATGTATATAATTGTACATTAAATTAAAATTTATATATAATTTTGAGATTTATTCTTACATTAATTTTAAAATTTAAGCCAAACTCATCCTTGAAGTTCAAAATTTTAAATTCTTGGTTAGCATTGATATTGAAGTCTTAAAGACTAAGAGAAACATGATTGTTTTTTGTTTTATTGGTATAAATGAAGTCTAGTACTCCAAATCCAAATTTATTTAATACAATTTATTAAATACCACATTTTAAGGGTGACAGTTTCAACTAATTAAATCAAATTTTAAATTTAAATTCAAATTTAAATTCAACTTTAAGAAAACAAAAACTTAAGCAAAACAAAACCAAATCAAAATTAAATTAATCTTAATTCTTAAGTATGCTTTTTCAACTTTATATTTTATTAAATTTAAATGTGAATAAAATTATAAATTTTAACATATAAATTTTATAATTAATATCGTCTAACTTGAGAATGATGAATTAAGTATCAATATATTTAGTTGATTGAGTCTTAACTCGATTAGCATTGACATTATTACCAGTGCAAGAAAACGTGGATTCAAACATACTGAAGCGCATTTATTCTCCAATTTAAAGGTTGTGATAGGCTATAAGTAGTTTTTACTTTCACAATTAAATTAGATTTAAAAAAAAAATCTTATATCTATTATTCAATTTCAATATCTATAACTCTTTCTTATAATTATTTTTATAAATTAAAAATATGAAAAAAAAAAAAAAACCAAGCAGAGGTTAAATAAGTCATGATCATCTCTATCCAACTTTGTACATTAATTAATTAAAATGTAGATGAAATTAAAGATTGGTCAACATGCAGCTGCAATTGTAACTCATAATCATCTTTGCTCAATCTTATACTTTAACGAGTTAAAATGTAAATGAAACTATACATTTTTCAATACATTATTTGAATTTTATTACACAAAAGTATTAGGTAACCTTCAGACGTTCCGAGGTTTGAATTCAAAGGCGAATCCGGGGGTGACATGGAAAAAAATTTCATTTAAATTTTTTTATAATTTATAAAATTTTAAATTAGTAATAATAAAATTACACTTTAATCCTCCCAAAAATAATAAAAATTTAATTTAATCTTTTAAAAATTATAAAGATATAAATTATTAAAACAGTAAAATTATATTTTTACTATAATAAAAATATACTGTTTAATTCTGACTCCTAATTTTTTTTACTTTGCCCCAATATAAATCCTAATATTTACAAATTTTTCTTTATCATTTATAACATTTTTAACAAATATATATATATATATATATATATATATATAAACGCATAGAATATGATATATTTTACTTTGAATAAATTAGAAAATTGACAAAATCAAATCAAGGTTAAATCATAATTCATAATTGTCTCTTTCCTACCCTATAACATACTGAGTTAAAAATATAAACGAAGTTATAAATTTTCAAAGGCATATTCTTTAATTTATGGTTAATATTACTTAGTGTAGGTTTGGATAGGCGGTGTGATACGTTTAGTTTATTTTTTATCTCACGTTATAGTATCATTATAATAACTAATCTCACTGCAATCGCTGATTTTATTGTAAACGTATCGCTTATCTAAACCGACCTTTAAATTAGTTAGGAGGCATAAAAAAATAGTTGAAAAAACAAACGAAATATAAAAGAAAATAGGAGGCATAAAAAGATATATTTTATTTTAAATAAATTAAAAAATTCAAACTCCTAAAAACTTATGCATTTTGTTATCATTTCCGATTGGATGATCCATTAATTCATGTGGCAGAAGATTATAAATGGATATTCTTTTTTATTGGAGATTGAGAATAGATGGACTTTCTACAGGACCCATTTACTGACAGGATTTATCACCATTTTAGCGACTTTGGTGGCTTGGTTAATTACTTGAGATTAGCAATTATTTCATTTATTGATGCCAGCAATGTACAGTGGTCAAATAGGGACATTTTCTTCTCGAGATCTTTTACTTTTTTTCATCATGTGGGAGTTTGAATTAATTCTCGTTTATCTACTTCTATCCATTGGGGGGGGGGGAGAAGAAACGTCTATACTCAACTACAAAATTTATTTTATACACTATGGGGGGTTTTGTTTTCCTATTAATAGGAGTATTGGGTCTCAGTTTATACGGTTCTAATGAGCCAACATTAAATTTTGAAACACTAACCAATTAATCATATCCTATCGCACTGGAAGTAATATTCTATATTAGATTTCTTATTACTTTTGCTATCAAATCATCGATTATACCGTTCCATATATGGTTGCCGGATACCCACGGAGAGGCCCATTACAATGCTTGTATGCTTCTAGTTGGAATTTTATTAAAAATGAGAGCATATGGATTAGTTCGATAAATATGGAATTATTATCTCATGATCATTCCATATTTTTTGCCGGCTTGATAATAGTAGGTACAATGCAAATAATTTGAAGCGTAGAAAACCAAACAAAAGTTTAAATCTTAACTCTTAAGCATCTCTTTCTAATCTTAAAAAGGTGTAGTTCGAGTTTTAGCATGCATAAGTTTTTCTTATCTTAAATTTGTGACTTCTTTATTGAGACTTATTTGAGTAAACTAAAAATTTAGACGTAACCAAACTAGAGTTAAATATTAACTCTTAAACGATTCTTTCTAATCTTACACCGTGATGAGTTAAAATATAAATGACATTATAGATTTTTAGCGCATGTTCTTTAGATCTTATCGTTAATGTTTTCTTATACGAGAGTGGTCAATTGGATTTGTCTGAACTTAGAAACAGGTTAGCCGGCTAATTGGTCTTGGAATTTGGATATTAAAATTTAAGTTTGATTTATATTTTGAACGAGTCTTATTTATTATCCAAATTCTTTAAATCTCGAATGAACCTTTAAATTTAAGCAAATATTTAGAATTTAAGTAGGATGGGCCTTCATAATAGTGCAATCTCAACCTTAAACATAATTATAATTGTATCAATTAAGACTTTAACTTTTTAATTTGAGCCAAATCCACCCTTGATATTGAAGTCTTAAAAGACTAAGAGAAAGATGATTGTTTTTTGTTTTATTGGTATAAATGAAGTCTAGTAATCCAAATCCAAATTTATTTAATACAATTTATTGAATACCACATTTTAAGGGCGACAGTTTCAACTAATTAAATTAAATTTTAAATTCAAATTCAAATTTAAATAAACTAAAAACTTAGCAAACCTAAACCAAAGTTAAATTAATCTTAATTCTTAAGCATTTTTTTCAACTTTGTATTTTATTAAATTTAAATGTGAATGAAATTATAAATTTTAACATATAAATTTTACAATTAATATCGTCTAACTTGAGAATGATCTAGTTGGTTGAATCTTAATTCGGTTGGCATTAGCACTGTTGTCGGTGCAGGAGGGCGTGGTTCAAGCGTGCTATAGCGCGTTTATCCTCCAATTGAAGGGTTAAAATGGGTTATGGGTAATTCTAAGCATTGTAATAATTTAGAAAATTTCAGATACTTTCAACCTTAAACATAATTATAATTGTATCAATTAGGGATAAATCTCAAAATTATGGTTTAATGTGTAATTATATACATGAAATTTTGATTTGATCCAATCCTTGTAAATTATTAGCACAATTATGGATATAACATCATTTTATGTTTATATATTGCATACATAAATAATTATATTTATCCAATATAAAAATAAATTGATGTATTTATCTCTTTAAATATGTATGATTAAATCAAAATTAAAGTTTCAAGTATATATTTGAACCACAATTAAAGTTTCACGTATACAATTACATCGAATTAAAGTCCGTGTATAATTTTAAGATTTATCTCTATCAATTAAGACTTTAACTTTTTAATTTGAGCCAAATCCAGCATTAAAGACTAAGAGAAACATTATTGTTTTTGTTTTATTGGTATAAATGAAGTGTAGTTTCCAAATCCAAATTTATTTAATACAATTTATTGAATATCACATTTTAAGGATGATAGTTTCAACTAATTAAATTAAATTTTAAATTCAAATTCAACTTTTGAATAAACTGAAAAAGTAGCAAAACCAAAATTAAATTAATCTTAATTCTTCAACTTTTATTTTATTAAATTTAAATGTGAATGAAGTTACAGATTTATTTTAAATTTTACAATGATGAATTAAGTATCAATATATCTTGTCGACCGAGTCTTAATTTGGTTGGTTAGTGCAGGTTCAAGCGTGCTGTAGCGCGTTTATCCTCTAATTTAAGGGTTGGAATGGATTATAAGTAGTTTTTCAGATACTTTCACAATTAAATTAGATTTTTTTTAAAGAATCTTTATATGTATGATTCAATTTCAATATCTATAACTCTTTCTTATAATTTTTTATAAACTAAAAATATGACAAAAACCAAGCAAAGGTTAAATAACTCATCATCATTTCTATCCAACTTTGTACATTAATTAATTAAAATGTAGATGAAATTAAAGATTGGCCAACATGCAGCTGCAATTGTAACTCATAATCATCTTTGTTTGAATATATTGTTTGAATTTTTTTACATAAAAGTATTAGGTGCCCTTGAGCTTATTCAGGTTTGAAGACGGAGGCGAATTCGGGGAGTTAGCAGGCTTTAAAATAGAAAAATTTTCATTTAGTCCTCTTAAAAATAGTAAAAATTTGATACAATATTTTGAAAATTATAAAATATAGACAATTAAAATAATAAAATTATATTTTACTATAATAAAATATACAATTTAATTCTCGCTCAATTTTTTTCTCAATTTGCCCAATATATATAAACGCATAGAATATGATATATTTTACTTTGAATAAATTAGAAAATTAACAAAATCAAATCAAGGTTAAATCATAAATCATAATAGTCTCTTTCCTACCTTATAACATAAAGAGTTAAAACTATAAACAAAGTTATAAATTTTCAATGCATATTTTTTAATTTACGGTGCAGTTTGCTTAGTTTATTTTTTGTTTCACGCTATAATATTGTTACAATATTCAATTTCATTGTTACTATTATTTTTATACTAATCGTAGGTAAACGCATTGTTCATCCAAATCCATCCTTAAACTGGTTAGGAGGCATAAAAAAATATATGAAAAAACAAACGAAATATGAAAAAAATAGGAGGCATAAAAAGATATATATTATTTTAAATAAATTAAAAAATTCAAACTCCTTCTAAAACATATACATTTTGTTATCATTTTCGATTTGACGATCTATTAATTTAGGTGGCAGAAGATTATAAATGGATAATTTTTTATTGGAGATTAGGAATAGATGGACTTTCTATAGGGCCCATTTTATTGACAGGATTTATCACCATTTTAGCGACTTTGGTGGCTTGGCCAATTACTCGAGATTCACAATTATTTCATTTCTTGGTACCAGCAATGTACAGTGCTCAAATAGGGTTATTTTCTTCTCGAGATCTTTTATTTTTTTTCATTATGTGGGAGTTCAAATTAATTCTTGTAACACTCCTACCCATATTCGTTGTCGGAATAGGGTACGAGGCATTACCGGAGTTTACGATTTTTTTTTACTCAATATAACCCATTTATAAATATCTAGCTTTTCCTGCAAATTCTAAACCGAGACCATTCCAATTCAACATATTTTCAAAATAAAATTCATGCATATTTATAAGATAACTTCAACACATACAAAAACTAAAATTTGTTAGCCATATCAATGGCTGACCTTACATTCATATCATATTAATATTTACTTTATTATCTTATACATGCCATTTATTTCTAAAATAAAGTTTCTTTAAATACCAAAATCTTGGTGTTGATAGTGTGATGTGTCTCTGACCGAATCCGACCTCCGAGCTCTTAAAACTACAGAATAGGGAAAAAGGAAATAGGGTAAGCACTTTATGCTTAGTAAGCTCATGTAACAAGAATTATACTTAGCCAATATTTTCAATACAAGCAATAACCATTCATATACCCATTCAATGCATTATTACCCTAACATTCACAAACTCAACATTCAAGTCAGTCCAATAATTTCCATATATCAATAATATAAAATTATGATTGATGAGCTCATCAATACCACGATTTCCATTTCTTTGTTATATTTCCATATTTATCCCGTTGAATTACTCGAAATTTCGATGGATTTTCAGAAGTACACTTTTAGTGTACAATCCAGGTCCGTCAATTCATGTTCATGTGAGCACATTTTTATTTCAGAGAGCACACTCCCGCGAACCTCATCTTTACAGCGGGATTACCAGTCCAGGATAAATCCCCTGTAATGTAAACTCATAGAGTATTGTCAGGATTACCAGTCCAGGCTAAATCCCCTGCAACGACAATTACTCTAATGAGCTTGGATCTGAATTACCAGTCCAGGATAAATTCAGACGCTAATTCGGATTACCCGTCCGAGCTAAATCTATTTTTCACATATTCTTCGGGAGGGCTATATCAGGATAGGATCACCCGTCCGGGCTAGATCCTTTTTACCGTCAATTCCTTTTCAGAGATCCATCGAATTTTCCTTTCATTCAATCGGGATTTCTTCCACTTTTTATCAAATATATCAATGTTTCATCAACCTTCATACAATGAATATTCAAATTATATTCACATCAATAACATACATTTCAAGCATTTAAGAATATAATTCAAGTTACATGAACTTACCTCGATACTTGTTCGTACACAAAAATCTACTAATCCGGGACTTTTTCCTTTCCTCTATCTAACTTTGTATTTGAGTTTTCCGGATCTAAATAAATAAATTCAATCATCAATTTAATACATTTCATGTTCACATGTAGCATTTTCTATAATTCTATTATTATTTTTTTAGTTTATTCAAAGCTGTCTACTTGAGTCATAGTCACTAAATTGTTTATTTCTTGAGCTACAGAACTCCAAATGAAGAACCGTTAATTTTTCCTGAAACTAGACTCACATGTCTTCATATCATAAAATTTCCAGAATTTTTGGCTTAGCCAATTTGTACAGTTTATTCATTAAAATCACCCCTGTTCTGCTATCTGACAGTTCTGACCCTTCTTCATTAAATATTAATATCTCCTCATATAGAATTCAGATGATGTTCTAATTTATTTTTATTGAAAATATATTCATTCAGCATTCCAGATATATAAATTTAAGCCCCTAATTATTTTTCTTCAATTTTGATGATTTTATAAAATCAAAACAGAGGAACCCAAATTCATTCTGAACCAGTCTTACAAAAGTATAAATATCTCAAAATACAGAATTACTTTGCTTTTTATGTTTCTTTCATATGAAAATAGACTCAATAAGCTTTAATTTCATATCTCAGTCAACTTCTAGTTCCACTTCTATGATTTTTGGTGAATTTTCAAACTTACTCTACTGCTACTGTCCCAAAACTGTTTTCTTATAACTCATTTTACAATTTAATCCTAATTAAGTTTACTTATTTTCTTAACTTAATTCATACTTTGTTTCTACTTAATTTCCTTCCATATTCAACTTGACTATCTAATATTCATATTAAAACCCTAATTTATAATTTCTTCCAAATTAATCCCTATAGTAGGAAACTTATAGTTTACTTTACAATTTAATCCTTTTCTAATTCTAACTTAGATTTCATTTAATTTAATCCATAACTCATCTTTTACTTCAACATCAACTATATTTAAAAACCTAAAACTCTCAAAATATCAACTTAGTTTCATCGAAATCTTGTTTTAAAGCTTCTAAAACAACAAAAATTAAGAGAATATGACTTGATTGACTTACCTTTTAAAGCTTAAAACCTTGAATCTTTAGTTTTTTCCTTTTTCCTTCTTTTTCTTCTTTCTTTCTGCTTGTGTCGAATGCTCTCTGTTTCTTTTTCTGTTTCTTTGTTTTGTTTCTTTTCTTATTTCTTTTATTCTATTTACTTTATTATATAATATAATATTATATTAATAAAGTTAACTAATATTAATAATATATTTTAACACATAAAAATCTTAAGATTTTTATGCTTATGTCACTCAACATTTAAAAATAGCATAATTGCCTTTTTAGTCCTTTTTATTTTCGTTAATCTTTAATTAAACTTTCACACCTATTTCAATTTAGTCTTTTCATTTAATTATCTACCCAAACGTTAAAATTTTCTAACGAAATTTTAATACCACATTACTAACATTTTATAAATATTTATAAAAATATTTCCTATCATATAAATATTCATGCAAATATATTAAATTAAATTTCTCTTTAAATCGGATTTATGGTTGCGAAACTATTGTTCCGATAACCTTGAATTTAGACCATTACAATTCTCATTTATCTACTCTATCCATGGGGGGGGAAGAACGTCTGTACTCGACTACAAAATTTATTTTGTACATTACAAGGGGTTCCATTTTTCTATTAATAGGTGTTTTAGGTCTCAATTTATACGGTTCTAATGAGCCAACATTAAAATTTTGAAACATTAGCTAATCAATCATATCCTATCACATTGGAAATAATATTCTATATTGGATTTCTTATTGCTTTTGCTATCAAATCACCGATTATACCCTTACATATATGGTTACTAGATACCCACAGAGAGGCCCATTATAGTACTTGTATACTTCTAGTCGAAATTTTATTAAAAATGGGAGCATATGGATTAGTTCGATAAATATGGAATTATTATCTCATGAGCATTCCATATTTTCTCCTTGGTTGATAATAGTAGGTACAATGCAAATAACTTGGAAGTTTAGCAAAACCAAACAAAAGTTAAATCTTAACTCTTAAGTGTCTCTTTCCAATCTTAAAAAGGTGTAGTTCGAGTTTTAGCATGCGTAACTTTTCTTTACCTTAAAATTATGGACTTATTTGAGTAAATTAAAAGTTAGACTTAGCCAATTTAAAGTTAAATATTAACTCTTAAACGATTCTTTCTAATCTTACACCATGATGAGTTAAAATATAAATGAAATTATAGATTTTTAACGCATGTTCTTTAGATTTTACGGTTAATGTTTCCTTATACGAGAGTTGTAACACCCCTACCCGTATTGGTAGTCGGAATAGGGTATGAGGCATTACCAAAGTTTAACGAATTAATATTATTTTTATTATGAACTCAATATAGTCCCTTTATAAATATCCAATCTTCCCTGTAATTTTAAAACCAACCAATCCAATCCAATTCAATCAATTTGATACCAAATCATACTTCCATTATAATTATATTATTTAGCATATTCATCACTCTTTACTTTAATACATATTCATTAAACAAGTTTTGGTATTTATATAATCATCAAACATGTACATGCCATATAAATGAAAAAGGAGATTTACAAAAGCTACCGGAGATAATCTTGATAGTGTGATCCTCAGTGTTGATCCGATCCTCCGTATATTTATATGTCAATATACATGAGACATTGAATACACTCAAGTAAGTTTATAGAAACTTAGTAAGTTCATAGGCATAAAATATAAATCTTACCAAACATTCATACACTTATGCATTATACACATTTGATCGCTGCAAAACAGTCTAGTTTTAATATTTATAAAAGAGTGATCGAACACAGAGATCGACTGCGACAACGATAGAGGCAAGTGCACCTATCGAACAGTAGTATAGCTCAGGAAATAATATCTTATCGAACCCAAGGAACCTAAAAGTACTACTACTCATTTTCTTTCTATTATTTAGCCTAAAATATAGAGTGATTGGTTTATTAAACTAAAACAAATGAAATATTTAAACTAAATGCAAAGACAAAAGAAACGAAACTTTGGGAAAAGACGTTGAAGAAAACTCAATTGATAAAGATGATACCTTCGGGAAGAGTCCACCAATGACTTCACTTATTATCTACCTTTTCAATTCATATGATTTCTTTACTTAGCTTGATCCGTGAGACTCCCTAACCTATATTAAACCTTCTCTCGAAGTGAATAACGTCTAACCTTAGGTTAATTAGTGGAACTCTCGTTCTCTTATAATAACCCCCTAAGGAAGTAGTAAATCGATCAATAGACTCCCATATTAAGTTTCACCCTAATTCGGCAAAATCTCGTAACCCTATCTCTAGGCACCCGATCAACTCCGCTTAATTATGCTAGATTTACTCTTAGGCAGGGTCTATTCCTCCTCCACCTAAGCACATCAGATAAATTTAAGCAACATAATTAAGAACAAACTAAGTATATATCATATAAACCAAAAGAATTAAATAACAAAATCCATCATAGGTTTCATCCCCTTCAGGTATCTGAGGGATTTAGTTCATAATTAAACAAGAAAACATCTCAAGAGAAAAGATAAAACAAAACATAGGAAATCCTTAAAACCCCTCGAAGGAATTGAAGAGAGATCCTCCGTCTTGAGTAGAATTTCGACTCTTGAGATGGATCAATTGGCTATCTTTGAGTAATTCCCTAAACGAGTAAAGCTCTGGCAGAAAACTCTGCTAATTGCTGCCTTCGATTGTTTATATAGACGTTTGGAATGCTTTACTTGGCTCCTAAGTACTCGTAATTCAAGTGAAATTCGTCCTAAGTGTTTGAGTGGACTTAGGATTGCATTTCTTGGGCTCCAAGCATTCAATTCCGAGTGAAATTTCTCTTTCCCGCGACAGGGGCACGGGTAAGGCACGCCCGTGTAAGTCGTGGTCCAGCCCGTGTCTCCATCCTGTCAATTTAGGCACGGCTATGACACGCCCGTGTAATATATGAGTAGAGGCCGTACTTCGGGTCTGCCAATTGGGGCACGGCCGTGTACATCGGGGTCAGGCCGTGTTGGCCTTTTTTGTCGACGAGGCACGATCGTGTAGATCAGGGTGTGACCGTGTGCAATCTAAATATTGGGGCATGGCCGTGTGGCATGAAGTCCAGGCCGTGCCGACTTCTTGGGTTGACCAAATTTGGTCTGTATTAAGCCCGTTTTACATTATTTTTATCCTTAGGTGTTCTCCTGAGTATAAGACATGAAAAGAAAGGATTAAGAGCATCTTTTTACATAAATTGAGGGCTAAATCATCCAAAAGTATACTAAATATGGGGTTAAAATGTGTTACTTTTACGGTTTATCAAATACCCCCACACTTAAGCTTTTGCTTGTCCTCAAGCAAAATTCTCAATTTACAATTAAAACAAACTTTCCAAAATTCATAATTCCCATTGACAATGCCTCATCATAATTCATAGATAATTTATACATGGATGATTTAACTCGAAGTGCCCTAAAGATTCAATTACGATAAGTCATTCCTTTATAGCCTGAAACCATAGGTGTCTCCCCTTATCTAAGTAATTACCTTTGATTCAAAACCGACAAGGACCGACATCCTCACTAAAGATTCACTCACATCACTTAAAAGTGTTTAAGGTTCAAGAATAAGCACTCTAAGTCGAACTTGAAAAGTTAATCCCATAAGCTTGCCTGAAAATCAAATCTCCACCACTGTATATGAGATGATAAACAGGTCAAAAGGTCTTTATTAGGGTTGTAACGGGGCTAGGGTTAAAGGTGTGGATAAAGGCTAAATTAGAAGGTTAGAATCGAGATTGAATTAACCAATTACCTAACTAGAAATAATGAACTAATATAAGTACTTACATTAATTAAAAGCTAATAAGAATACTATAATACTTCAATACGAGCTCTTCTTCTATCAATTGGAATTTAGATACATGAGCTCTAAACTTTGATTGATTTTTTTTTTTAAGAACAAACTAAAATATTACATCATAAATGATAAATGTAACTACTGAACTAATATAATTTGGTAATTTAATCAAATCAAACCTCGATTAAAGGGTAGTCAAAAGAATGGTGATAACAAATATAAAGGGATTTTGGGTTAATATTAGTGGGTGAGTCAATAAAAAGGTTATTAGGATTCAACGGGGTTCACTAGGGGTTAATTTGTGAAGATAGGCTTTTTAGTGGAGTGAATGGGTTAAACCTAGGTGCCTTTATCATCTCAGTGTATCAAATCATTAATGTGGTCTTGACATGTATAAACGAGGCAAATTCTAGAATAACAATTCAAAGTTGACACACTCATAATCAATTAAAGCGAGCATAAAAAAAAAGGGTATATGCTCTATAAGGCTCAAAATCTCACAAAAAATTATGGGTGTTTTGACATCAATCCTTATAAATTTTGAACTTCAAGGTGATACTCAAATTAGGTTCAACAACCTGTCAAAATTTTTTAGAAAGTAGACTTATCATGCTCGATTCTCTAGTATCCTTCAAATTTAATCATCAATGCATAATTAACTAAGATTTAATTAGAGACATATCAATAAAGATCATAAATCATTAGAAATTTCATCCTAATTAATAATATGAGAAAAATACTTAAGATTAAGACTAATTTCAGGGTTTTGAGAATTATGCAAAAAGTTAGGCATTATTACCCCCACACTTAAGATGTACATTGCCCTCAATGTACAAAGATAGATAATGAAATTTATATGCCAAATCAAAAAGATAAGTGGGGAAAATAATACTCCCTAAAATCTGGATGATCCCTGGCGTCTTTGGTGGAGGTGATTGTGTTTTATATGGGCCTGGTGGAGTGGTTACCGAGAAGTAATTTGCTAGATGAAGAAATTGGGTAGCCTGTGAAGATATAGCCAAGAGATCTAGAGAAATAATAATGATATACTAATAATAAATTTAAAGATTAAGAAAATAAAAAGAATGAGACTAAGAAGAGAACTGAAATTGAAAGAAAAGACTAATGGACTAAGGAGTCCTTATTGTTGGATGGTTTGCGAAGTGGGTGTGACTTCGAAGGCTGTGTTGTGTGATTCCCCTTTAGAACCTAAAACCAAGAAACTAATATGAAATAAATTACATTAAGCATCAAAGAAGTATAGTAAGGAAAATAAAGGAGACGAGAAAAGAAAAATAGAACCGAAAAGGTTTCCGAGACCCTTGGCGTGTCAATTAAGTGAAGCTGCCGGCATGGACTCATGTTGAGGTTTCCTTTGAGGATACGATGCTTACGTTTCTTCGGCATGGTCTTTGTGTTGCTCAAGTGTCTTGGATCTTGTAACACCCCTAACCCGTATCCATCGCCGAATTAGGGTTACGGCATTACGAAACCATTTATACTAATACATACTTGAATCCAAATATAATTTTCCTAAGTCACCAACCTATTCGACCATGGACACTATAAGCATGCACTCTCACTCATTCATATGACTCTCATCTATTTTAATATTGATTTTTAACTATATCGTTAACATGTATAACCATTATGCTCGGATAACACTTTTTAACAACCCAAAGTCACATATCTCGATAGGTAGCATCATATACTTATTTAACCTTTGGAATCGTAGCAAAACTCATTCAATTAATCAAGAAGGTAATCAAAAATCCATACACAAACACCAACACAAATTCGAATTTCCTATGAAAAATCAATATGAATATGTCTCTAACAACTCACCTATTGTATACGCACATATTATGTACCATATGTATATAAAAAAAATTTATGCATTCCATAACCGCATAATACTTGGTATGTAATGATCTTTCCAAATAGGATGGTATTTAATAGTTTAAACATTCATACCACGGCACCAAAATTCAAAGGAGCTAGTTTGTCTAATCGTGAAAGTATAGCCATATTCGCATGGCTTATATACAATTTTATAACAATCAAATTATACAAAAAGGACCTAGCCTATACATGCCTTAATTTTCAAAAGAAGTGTAACTTATAAGATACCCAATTTTGGTGATAGTATAATTGACTTGACAAGGATTCCCAAGCTTGAGCTTTGACTTGAAAGATCTATAAAGCGTAAAAGAAAAACAACACACCATGTAAGCTTCAATAGCTTAGTAAGTTATAAGCAAGAAGATGAAATGTACAAACACGCCTTTCATCAACATTCTTTTCAAATTCAATCTAATTATCTATTAATTAGTAATATCAAAATTTATGCTAGGTTAACATTCATCAATCTTTTGCACATTCCATCACAAGACAAAATATTTAACTTTTCATATGCTGCAAACTCTTATCGAACTATCTTACCTAATTATACACCAAGATAATAACCTATTCGTTCATTAAGAACATACCTGAGACCTTTGTTTATCCTTCTAAGTGTCTTTGTCCTTAAGAAAATTCGATAACCGCATACACCTTGTTATTCAACCGATCACACACACAGTGTTCGGTGATTAAACCCGCACACACAGTGCTATTCAACCGGTCTCGCACACACAGTGCTCGGTGATTAAACCCGCACACACAGTGCTATTCAACCGATCTCGCACACACAGTGCTCGGTGATTAAACCCGCACACACAGTGCTATTCAACCGATCTCGCACACATAATGCTCGGTGATTAAACCCGCACACACAGTGCTTTTCAACCGATCTCGCACACACAGTGCTCGGTGATTAAATCTTCCTCTTCTTGTGCATATCATATATTTTTATCTCAATTTTGTATATAAGTAGCATGTCTATATAGGCAAATCAAACACCTTTTCTTCAAAATCCCATTCTTTCTATCCACTATGCCCATATATGCACATAACTAAATATCCAATGATCATTATACTATAAGTCAAGATTTGATTTAACTTATATTCCATTCACTTCAAATCATCTAATTTTATCACATTAATTGAACACATGCTTTACTGCACATTTGGTTTTTACATGATTTAAATCTCACACCATTTTACATTCAGCAATTTAAACGTAATTACATCAATAATTACATGCATATACAACTCATACAATTTCCAAGTACTCAACCAAATACATAATCCAACATATATATATATATATATGATAGTATTTCATTCGGCATATACCATTAAAATATCATGGTGCACTTGGCATTTGTAGTTCTTACCTCAATTTTAAGCGAAAATGTATATTAAAATTTAGTACTACTTATTTAAAACCAATCACTTATAACTTACTTTGAAATCGGCGATTTTCGGTTCCCTGCTACTCGTTCAATTTAGATTTTCCCGCTCCCTCTGGTTTCTTTTTGCTCTTTCTCTAAAACAATTCCAATTTAGTTTATTTAATAACATTTCCATTCAATTTAGTCTATAAGTACTTGATTTCAATTTACCATAATGCCCCAACATTTTTAATGTTTATAACCTAGTCCTTAAAGCTCAAAATACAAACTATCATGAATTTGATTACATTTACTAAAAGCGAATAGTCCTAGTCCTCTACTAACTCTTCTCTTCAATTTATTAGCTATATCATCCTTTCAATGATTTTCTTTTAAATGAAAATCACCCTTATGCTAAGCTCCATCAAAGTTTCAAGGAAAATAAATAAAAATCTAATTTATTTAACAAGCTTATCACCTATTCTATCATCAACTAGACCAACATCAAAATTTTCTTTCATGGAAACATTCAAATTATAATACAAGTTTCAAAATTTCGATTATGACTAAATAGATTTCAAGACCACAACCTCAAACATGCTAAAACTAACAAAAACCAAGTTCATTTACTCACCTTATGAGAACATGCAATGACCGAATGTTGAGAACTCAAACCTCCTTCTTGTTCTTTTTGTCTCGGTGTTAAAGAGGAAGAAGATGATATTTTTCCCTCTTTTGTTTCTTATTTTCGGTCACTTGAAAGAAAGATGAACTCTCTTTCTTTTCTTTTATTATTAAACTATTATATCATCCTAATAACATATAATATAATAATAAATAATTATGCTACTATTACATGCAAATGATGGCCGGCCACTACCTAATCTTTTGGCAAAATTATCCTTTTAATACCTCAATTAATAAGCCACCTCCAATTCCATACTACCACATTCTACCACCAAAAAAATTATTTATGCAATTAAACCCCCTTTTTCAATTAAACACTAAAATAATCAAATTTTAATACATAAAATTTCACATATAATAAGCATTTAATAATAATAAAATTATTATTCGACTCGGATTCGTGGTCCTAAAACCTTTGTTCGACTAGGGTCAAAATTGGGTCATTATGGATCTTTTCTATGAATAGGAAGAAAATTTGAAAGAAAGAGGAAGAAGGAATAAGAAAGAAGATGGGAAAAGAGGAAGGGTGTGGGGGTTTAAATAGGATTTCAAATCTGGTATGTTCCCACGCCCGTGTACCTAGGGTTTGTTGATTCACACAGCTGCCTAGCACGGCCGTGGCTAATGGCGTGTTACTTTTTACACGTCCGTTTCTTAGTCAGCCACGCCCGTTTTGAGAAAGTCAGTAGCTTCACACGGTTCATAGGCACGCCCGTGCTGTTCTTGTCTATACCCGTGTTTTAGGGTTGTTAGGCTCGTGACGTCGAGGAGTGGTTGGGCTGACTTGCACGGCCGTGCTCCTGTCAGTGTGGTGGTTCCGGTGGTCCACACGGCCACGGACACGGCCGTGTGTAAGGTCGTGTGGTTTAGAAATCTGCGCTTTTGTATTAGTTTCCAAATAAATACTTAGGAAAGAAAGATAGACAGAAAAGGAACTGAAAACAAATTTGAAAATAAATAGTGTTAATGTTCGGGTTGCTTCCCGAGAAGCGCTCGTTTATAGTCTTAAGCTAGACTATCCTCATGTTTGAAAATTTCAAGGAGGTTTAAAGGTTTAAATATCTTCCCTCATGCTTTCGATTTTATTTTCATGACAAAGTTGGAGTCGAGAAGCATTTACCTTGAATTTATTGAGTTTTGGGTTACTTACCTCAACTGTGTTGTGGGGGAAGATTTCGTGTACCTTGGGAATAATTTCTCCCTTTGTCCTCATGTTTGTTGAAGTGATGTAAAGACCGGCTTTGTCTAACAGCACTTGGTCTCCTATTTTAAAGTGATTGGATGTTCCTATGAGCTCTTCTGGTGGTTCCTTAGGTTTTACTTCGTGTGGATCGAGCTTTTCTTTGGTGTATATCTTCTACTCTTCTAAATTATTGATCATATGCTTCTGTGTTGGCTCAGTTTTGATGCTTCGTGATGTTTCCTGTGATGGAGGTTGAATAATTTGATTATCTATTGAAACGACTTTCTTACCTTCATCTTCTATGGTTCTGGCTGAGTCGAGATCTTGAAGATTGACTGATTCATCTCCTACACGAAGTATGAGTTCTCCGGTGGCAACATCAATTTTAGTCTTGGCAGTTGCAAGAAAAGGTCTTCCTAAAATTAAAGGGGTTGAATTTTCCTCATCCATATCTAAAACAACAAAATCTACTGAGAAAACAAATTTATTGATTTTGACTAAAACATCTTCAATAATGCCCCTAGGGATTCTGACAGTTTTATCAACTAGTTGAATACTCATCCTAGTTTGTTTGGGCTTCCCTAGACCTAGTCGTTTAAACAGAGCATAAGGCATAACATTTATACTTGCCCTAAATCGCCTAACGCATTAACAATAGTCAAACTACCAATTAAGCATGGAATCGTAAAACTCCCCGGATCTTTTAGTTTTGTGGTAGCACATTACGTAGCATAGTGAGCATGTTACGTTTAATTCCACATGGTGCTCTTCATCTATTTTGCGTTTGTTCGTCAAGAGCTTGCTTAAGAATTTCCTTGCATCGGGCATCGAAAAGAGCTTCAAGAAGAGGTAAGTTAATATGTAATTTCTTCAAGAGTTTTAGAAACTTACCAATTGTTCCTCTGAATCATCTTTTTTCAATGCTTTGGGATAAGGTATGCGAGGTTAGTATTCCTTGATTACCGATTTTGGCTTTTCTTGAGCTACCTCGGTCTTATCCTTCTTTTCTTGTGCTGATGTGGGTCTATCTACTTCATACCCTCTTGAGTTGTAATGGCTTGGATTTGCTCTTTTGGGTTTATTTCTGTGTTACTTGGTAGACGTCCTTGTTGGCATTCAGAAATTAGCTTTGTCAGGTGTCCCACTGACCTAGTAAGTTCTCCAACTTGATTCTCGAGTCCTTTCATCGACTTGTTGTTCATCAAGGTTTGTATCGGTCTTTTGAAGCGAGATTACGTGGTCGCCATGAATTTTGTCAACATCTCTTCAAGGCTTGATTTTTTTTTCCTGTGGGTAGGGCTAATTTTGATAATTTGGAGGAGTTTGCTACCTTTGAATTCCTTGATTTCCTTGTCCTCCCCACGAAAAATTTGGGTGGTTCCTCCAACCTGGGTTATAAGTATTACTATAGGGATTATTATTGGATCTAAAATTGTTACCTATATAGTTTGTCTGCTCGTTTTCTGCTCTTGGATGGTAGGGTGGGTACTCAGCATTCGCCACATTCCCGCTTGCTTCGCATTGCATTACTGGATGTACCTGCAAAGAACATAGATTATCAAGCTTTTTATTCATTAACTCTACCTATGTTGACAGCATTGTCACTACGTCTATGTTAAAAACTCCGGCTGATATTGTTGGCTTTGCCCTTGTGATTTGCCATTGATAAGTGTTTAATGACATCTCTTCAATAAAACCGTAGGCCGCTTCAGGAGTTTTGTTGTTCAGAGTTCCACCGGCTAATGAATCAATCATTTGCCTTGTTGAAGAATTCACACCATTGTAGAAAGTTTGGACTTGAAGCCAGAAAGGTAATCCGTGGTGTGGGCATCTCCTTAGGAGATCCTTATATTTTTCCCATGCATCATATAATGTTTTTGCATCATTCTGCACAAAAGAAGATATGTCATTCCTAAATTTGGTTGTTTTGGCTGGTGGAAAATACTTTAAAAGAAATTTTTCGGTCATTTGGTCCCATGTTGTGATTGACCCTCGTGGTAATGAGTTCAACCACTGCTTTGCTTTATTCCTTAATGAAAAAGGAAATAACTGAAGACGTATGGCATCATCAGAAATGCCATTTATTTTGAAAGTATCACAGAACTCTAAGAAATTAACTATATGAGTATTTGGATCTTCGTCCTGCAATCCATCAAATTGAACAAACTGTTGAATCATTTGTATTGTGTTAGGTTTTAATTCAAAATTATTAGTAGCTATAGTAGGCCTAACAATACTAGATTCTGCTCCTGTCAGATTAGGTTTAGCATAATCATACATAGTATATGGAGTATTTCGATCTTGCGCATCAAAGGATTATTTTCGACCATCCTTGATAGGATTGGATCATTTTGTTGTTCTTCTCTTTGGTAGTCTAGAGCTCATCTAGTTTCTCTGCGATTTGTGCAAGTGGTAGCTTCAATATCACCGTCAGATTCTAATGGTCCTTTAAGGTTTCTTCTAGTCATAAACTAGAGGTACCTTGCAAGTTTAATAAAGAAAGAGGATTAGTAAAATTAATAAAAATTAGAAATAATGGCTAAAGTAATGAAAATAGAGCATTCGTAATATTTTAGAAAGTTTTTCGGCAACGGCGCCAAAAACTTGATCGCTGCAAAACAGTCTAGTTTTAATATTTATAAAAGAGTGATCGAACACAGGTCGATGCGACAACGATAGAGGCAAGTGCACCTATCGAGCAAAGAGTATAGCCGAGCAAGAATATCTTATCAAACACAAGGAACCTAAAAGTACTACTACTCACTTTCTTTCTATTATTTAGCCTAAAATATGGAGTGATTGGTTTATTAAACTAAAACAAATGAAATATTTAAACTAAATGCAAAGAAAAAGAAACGAAACTTTGGGAAAAGACGTTGAAGAAAACTCAATTGATAAAGATGATACCTTGGGAAGAATCCACCTATGACTTCACTTATTATCTACCTTTTCAATTCATATGATTTCTTTACTTAGCTTGATCCGTGAGACTCCTAACCTATATTAAACCTTCTCTCGGCGAATAACATCTAACAAGTAGGTTAATTAGTGGAACTCTTGTTCTCTTATAATAACCCCTAAGGAAGCGATAAATCGATCAATGGACTACCATATTAGGTTTCACCCTAATCCGAAAAAATCTCGTAACCCTATCTCTAGGCGCCGATCAACTCGCTTAATTATGCTAGATCTACTCTTAGGCGTGGTCCATTCCTCCTCCACCTAAGCACATCGAGATAAATTTAAGCAACATAATTAAGAACAAACTAAGTATATATCATATAAAATAAAAGAATTAAATAACAAAATCCATCATAGGTTTTATCCCTTCAGTATCTCGAGGGTTTAATTCATAATTAAACAAGAAAACATCTCAAGAGAAAAGATAAAACAAAACATAGGAAATCCTTAAAACCCACGAAGGAATTGAAGAGAGATCCTCCGTCTTGAGTAGAATTTCGACTCTTCGAGATGGATCAATTGGCTATCTTCAAGTAATTCCCTAAACGAGTAAAGCTCTGGCAGAAAACTCTGCTAAAACCTGATGCCCTTGAATTGCTGCCTTCGATTGTTTATATAGACGTTTGGAATGCTTTACTTGGCTTCTAAGTACTCGTAATTCAAGTGAAATTCATCCTAAGTGTTTGAGTGGACTTAAGATTGCATTTTTTGGGCTCCAAGCATCCAATTCTGAGTGAAATTACTCTTTCCCGCAGTAGGGACACAGCTAAGGCACGCCCGTATAAGTCGTGGTCCAGCCCGTGTCTCCATCCTGTCGATTTAGGCACGGCTATGACATGCCCGTATAATATATGGGTAGAGGCCATGCTTCGGGTCTGCCAATTGGGGCACGGCCGTGTACATCGGGGTCAGGCCGTGTTGGGCTTTTTTATCGATGAAGCACGGTCGTGTAGATCAGGGTGTGACCGTGTGCAATCTAAATATTAGGGCACGGCCGTGTGGTATGAAGTCCAGGCCGTGCCGACTTCTTGGGTTGGCCTAATTTGGTCTGTATTAAGCCCGTTTTACGTTCTTTTTATTCTTAGGTGTTCTCCTGAGTATAAGACATGAAAAGAAAGGATTAAGAGCATCCTTTTACATAAATTGAGGGCTAAATCATCCAAAAGCATACTAAATATGGGGTTTAAATGTGTTACTTTTACGATTTATCAACAATTACTAAGTTCACCTGTCAACCACAATTTGGTGAGTCCTCTTGTATAAACTCGCTACCACTTATCCATTTACCTCTTATGGGCCCTTTTATCACTTACCATCCTTAATCAAATTAGGGAATGATTACGAAAAATTGAGTACTTTACTTCCACTTTGCCATAGTATAACTATGGTCTTACATATGATCACTTATCATTTTCTGAAGCCATAGCCACCTTGCGGTCTTACGGATCACATTTATCACTTGTCACTTATCACTGATCAGATAAGCGTATGAAGCTACCACTTATCACTTGTCACTTTCCACTGATCAGATAAGTGTAGCTAAAGCTATCACTTATCACTTGTCACTGATCAGAAGTACTCAAATCGATGTTCCGTTCAATTTGATCATTTATTCGATTTTTGCATTGTTGTTTTATTCTCAATTCATCAATAAATATATTTTATCATACATTATATAATTCATGAAATTAACATTTAATCATTAATTTTAAGCCATATGAACTTTCCTGGGTCAATTTGCAGAATTTGAGAAAATTCAGGGACTAATCAGCTACTTTTTCTTTTCCTCGACTTGCTTTGAGTTCTCAATCTGTAAATAAATTTGGATACTGAAATCTCATCAATTTCTCCGTCTCCCAAGTTGCCTCCTCTGATCCATTTTGATTCCATAACACTTTAACAAGTGGTACACGTTTATTTCTCAACTCTTTAACTTCCCGAGCTAGAATTTTCACCGGTTCCTCTGAATAAGTCATGTCGGGTTGGAGCTCTATTTCCGTATGAGGAATTACATGTGATGGATTTGATCTGTACCGTCTCAACATATATACATGAAACATGTTATGGATCTTTTCAAGCTTCGGAGGCAAAGCCAATCTATAAGCTACTGGACCGATTCTTTCAATGATTTCATACGGCCCGATAAATCGTGGGCTGAGTTTTCCCTTTCTGCCAAACCGCAAAACTTTCTTCCACGGTGACACTTTAAAAATACACGATCACCCACATTAAACTCTATATCTCTTCTCTTCAAATCAGATATGATTTTTGTCAATCGGATCGACTTTTAGACATTCTCGAATAATCTGAACTTTTCTTGGTTTCCCGAATCAAGTCCACTCCCACTAGTTTCGGTTCACTTAATTCAGACCAATATAATGGAGTTCTACACTTTCTTCCATACAAAGCTTCAAAGGTGCCACTTTAATACTAGTTTGATAACTATTATTATAAGCAAATTTAGTTAAAGGTAAATACCTTTCCCAACTGCCGCCAAACTCAAGTATACAGCACATTAACATATCTTCTAAAATCTGAATCACTCGCTTTGACTGCCCGATGCATGCTGGGATGAAAAATGTCTTTGAAATTTAATTTGGTGCCCAAAGCTTCTTGTAATTTACCCCAAAATCTCGAGGTAAATCTCGGATCTCGATTTGAAATAATAGATATTGGTACCCCATGTAATCTCACTATTTCACACACATAACTCCACTAACTTTTCAAGAGGATAATCTACTCTGACCGGAATAAAATGTGTTGATTTAGTTAACCGATCAACAATCACCCAAATCGAATATTTCTTCTTCAGAATTACTGGTAATCCGGATGCAAAATTCATCGTGACATGTTCCCATTTCCACTCTGGAATCATAATGGGTTGCAACAACTCTGTCGGCACTTGATGCTCAGCTTTCACCTGCTGATAAATTAAACATCTTGCTACATACTCACAGATTTCTCGTTTTATTCTGGGCCACCAATAGATTTTCTTCAAATCACAATACATTTTCGTACTACCCGGGTGAATAGAACACATACTACTGTGAGCCTATGATAAAATATCATTTTTCAAGTATAAGTTATTCGGAACACATATTCTATTACGATAATATAACATACCATTTTCATCAATGGAGTATTCTGAGCTTAACTCATCTTGAACCATCTATCGTTTTGACATCAACTTTGGGTCTTTATCTTGTAGCTCCCGAATCTATTGAAAGAACACAGGTTTAACTTTTAATTCTGCTAGTACAAAACCATCTTCATTAATAGATAAATGAGCATTCAATGCTCGTAATGGAAATAATAATGATTTTTGACTAAGTGCATCTACTACGACATTTGCTTTCCCTGGATGATAGTTAATGACAAGATCATAATCTTTCAGCAACTCTAACCATCATCTCTTTCTCAGATTTAACTCTTTCTGATTCATTAAATACTTCAAGCTTTTATGATCAGTATACACGTAACATTTCTCACCATATAAGTAATGTCTCCATATCTTCAAAGCAAACACGATCGCTTCCAATTCCAAATCATGTGTAGGATAATTCTTCTCGCGCGGTTTCAGTTGCTGAGAAGTATATGCCACCACTTTGCCTGATTGCATAAGTACACAACCCACACCATTCAGAGACACATCACTATATACCACAAACGGTACACCCGATTTTGGTTGAGTCAACATTGGAGCCTCTGTCAACATCTTTTGAAACACCCCACACCCGGCCCACGAGAATGGACCGGATCTGGTATGTTCCTAAAGTAAACCGGTTTCAAACATTTTCGTTACTTAGAGAAAATTTGTAAATTTTAGAAAAACTATTGTTTTGAGTTGGGCTTAGGTTGTAAACCCATTTATTTAATCTTGTAAATCCAATTTGAGGTAATGTGTCCAAAATAGATCTTAGCAAAATATTAAAAGTAATGTAAAAACAAAGAATAATCCATTGGGCCTTATGGCCTTATTACATCAAATAAACCCAAAATAAAATTAAAAGGTATTAAAATCAAATAATGTCCAAATTTCGAATAAATTCTTCAAGTGATGCATGGCCTCCTCGTGGTCTACTACCCCTGGTCAAATCCTTGCTCATCGCTGAAAAAAATAATTCCCACAATGGGGTGAGTCAGCAGACTCAATGTGCACACAATACTATCAATCAATAATTCAGCATTCACGTTTAAATCATCAAGTCCATATAATAATAGAATTCATGATGCAACCCAACCCAAACCTATAAGCCATCCGCTACTCTCCACCGTACCAACTCTGCACAACCGTGAGGACTACTAAGTCGACCCTCCATCCACTACTCTCCACGTTGTGTCATTAGACACTATTGTAACCGAAGTTACCAAAATTTACATGAATGTGACCGTAGTCGACATATTTCGTTGGTGAGACAAAGTCAACACCTAAATTTCATAATGTGACCGTAGTCAACATATTTAGTTGGTGAGACCAAGTCAACACTGTTCTCCCCTTTCACATAAATCCCGAATGGCCCAAGACATGTATATATATATATAACATAATTTAATTTCATGTTTATATTCATATATTCGCATGTTATTAAGATAACATTTTTTTTATCACAATCCTATCGAAGTAGGAAAGCGTGCCTTGGTACTTTTGTCACATGTGTGGTACTTAGCCACATTCATAATATTATTCATATCATACATTGAAATATTTAACCAAAATATATCGAAGAATAGTAAGGGTACACACCTTTTTCGCTAATAGTTTCCTTGATATCTTGAGAATCCCGATCTAATTTTTAGATCTATTAATCCCTATATTCGCCCATCCATTAACACACATTAATAAACCCTTTTAGTCAAAACCAAATCCTAGTAGGATTTGTAAGGAAAAACTCACCTTTGCCGATTTGGTGATTACACAAATCCGGAAGTTTGGGTTTTCCTCTACTTGATATTCGACCAACCCTTGTAGTTCAATATGGTTAGTTTTTCGACTTTTCAAAATTAAGGAATGGATTTAGATACTCACACAACCCTTAGCGAATATTTTGAGGCTTACTTAGAGATTCCAAATCCCGAAAGTCCCTTTTGTCTTGAATACATGCCGAAATCCCTAAAGATCATAGGTTAGACTTGATCTAACTTTAATAAGTGGTAGATGGCCTTTAGTAGAATGTGTCTTACCTTAATTTTCCTCGGATCGAAATCCAAAACTCCTCCTCTAACATTCGACCATAGACAAAAAAGAGGTTATTTTCTTAAGCCTCTTTTAAATTGATTTAAAGAACAACAATCAATTGTTCTTACCTTAGAGCCTTGATCTTTATGTTCAACGATGGTGGAAACCCGAGATCCCTTGTATATTCGGCCATGATCAAAGAGAATAGGAATTAAGCCTTTTACTTTTAAGCAACTAGAAAGAAAGAAAATTGAATGGCTTAACTTACCTTGAAACCTTCAATCACTTGTTTCCTTGTCTTGGAGTTCTTGAGATCCATTATGGAGATCCAACAGAGATTGGGAGAGAAGAGTTTTGACTAGGTAATGGAAAAAGGAAGGAAAAGAAAAGATGGAGTCCTTTCTTGGGGAAGTTTGACAATGAGAGGGAGAAGGAAAAGCAAAATTTGACAAGTGGGTGAATGAGAGAAAAGTCTCTCTTTTCCTCTTTTAAGCGAACTGCTAGACCAAGAGTCCAAAACTTGGCCTACTCTCCCAAGTGATAATTTAATCTTCATTAATTATCACTTTATTAAATTAAAATAACCTTTAATCCTTCTTTTAATTCCTTATTTATCTTAGTAAAATAAATCCTCTATTTATCACTTTAATTTGATAAGTTTCAATAAAAATAAAACTCTTCCCTTTCAAGCCAACATGTGTAGTCCATCCCTAGCCTTGGGAAACAAAATTAAACCTTCAATAATTGCTTTCCATGTGACTCGAACTTAGGCCATTAGCCATAAGCCTTAAGTGACACTTGTGCCACTTTTCCAAGCTCGATTGTATGACAAAATTCACCAACTTTTTCTTTTAAGGCCCTCGCCCTTATCTCCTATTTTGGGCTTTAAAATTTGTCATTCGGCCTTATTTCTAAGTTTCCTAAAATTTTCAATGGCTCAGTAACTTGCCATTTTTCTTACATCCTCGGGTTTCCAAAATGTTTAAGTTTCCAAAATGTTTAGGTTTCCAAAATGTTTAAGTTTCCTAAATGTTCGGGTTTCCAAAATGTTCAGGGTTTCCAAAATGTTCGGGTTTCCCAAAATGTCTAAGTTTCCAAAATGTCTAAATTTCCAAAATGTCTAAGTTTCCAAAATGTCCATTTCCATTTCCATTTTCATTTTCATTTCCATTTCCATGCATTTCTAGGTTTCAAAAGTTTCACAAATTTATTCATAGTACTTGAAACTTGTCATTTCATACAATTAAACCTGAAATGCATAGGCCTATTCGAGGATATTCTGATTCTACCCCTTAAACAAAATTTCGTCCCGAAATTTCCTAACTAAAATAATTGAGGGTATTCTTTGTCTCATCGCCTCTTACATCTCCCACGAAGCTTCTTGGTTCCATGATTGCGCCATAGCACTTTGACTAGAGGCTGTCTTCTTTCGTAGTACTTTCACATCACGTTCCAAGATCCGAATCGGTTCTTCCTCATAGGATAAGTCGGCCTTAGTTCCACCTCTTCAACCGGTACCACATGGGATGGATCCGATCGATAGCGACGTAACATGGACACATGAAATCGTCATGCATTTCTTTGCAATTCTGGTGGCAACTCTAGTTGGTATGCCACTGGCCCAACTCGCTTCAGTACTTGATAAGGCCCTATAAATCTTGGGCTTAGCTTCCCTTTGTGGCCAAACCTCATTACCTTCTTCCAAGGTGAGACTTTCAGGAATACTTGATCTCCCACTTCAAACTCTATTTCCTTTCGCTTAAGGTCTGCGTATGACTTTTGCCTATCAGAGGCTTCCTTCAACCGTGCCCGAATTAACTCAACCTTCTCTTCAGTTTCTGCCACCAACTCTGGACCCAAAACTCGGCGTTCTCCTAACTCGGTCCAACAAGTAGGTGTTCTACACTTCCTTCCATACAATGCTTCGTATGGTGCCATCCGAATGCTGGCTTGATAGCTATTGTTGTAGGCGAATTCAGCTAAAGGCAAGTAATCTTCCCAACTTCCTCGAAAATCCATTACACAGCCTCTCAACATATCCTCCAACACTTGTATAACTCGTTCAGACTGCCCGTCTGATTGTGGATGAAAAGCCGTAGTGAAGTCTAGCTTAGTGCCTAAAGCTTGATGAAGTGCTTTCAAAATCGAGGCGTAAACCTTGGGTCTCTATCGGAGATGATCGACTTGATTACTCAGTGTAATCTCACAATTTCGCCACATACAACTTAGCCAACTTCAAGAGAATAATCCATTCGACTAGGATAAAGTGTGCGGACTTGGTCAAACGGTCCACAATCACCCATACCGAGTCCTTCTTAGTAAGCGTAAGGGAAGCCCACTACTTGAAGTCCATGGTAATTCTTTCCCACTTCCATTGGGGAATTTCGATTGGTTGGAGCAATCTGATGGAACTTGGTGTTGACCTTAACTTGCGACCGTCAAACATTTCCCCGAATTGATCACTTACTTCGCTTGTGTCGGACCACCAAAATTGTTCCTTAGATCTCTATCTGACTTGATGCCTCGGGATGTATGGCATAGGGGCTACCATGCGCTTCGAAGAATCTTTTGTCTCAACTCCTTATTCTTGACATACAAACTTTACCCTTATAGCACAATACTCCTTCATTATTGACATCATAATCCTCTAATCCCCCTTCTTTGTGCTTTTGCAACTTAATACTTAAGTCATCATCACCAACTGTCCTCCTTCACTTCCTTTAGCCATGTGGGCTGACTTGCAACTCGCCAATAGGCTTCCATCATCATATAAACTTATATGAGCGAACAAGGCCGTAGATCCGTTACAACCTTCCGAGCTTAGGGCATCGGCTACTACGTTCGCCTTGCTCGGATGATACTCTATCGAGCGATCGTAGTCCTTTAGCAATTCCACCCACCTTCGTTGCCTCAAGTTCAACTCCTTACGAGTTAATAAATACTTAAGGCTCTTGTGATCTGTAGATAATGACCTTTCTCCATAAAGGTAGTGCCTCCAAACCTTAAAGGCGAAAACCACCGCCGCTAGCTCTAAGTCATGAGTTGGGTAGTTAAGCTCATGAGGCCTTAGGCTAGAGGCAGCATAGCGACTACTTTACCATCTTGCATTAACACACCCTAACCCGTGTCACGAAGCATCACGAGACACCACAAATTCCTTTCACCTTCTCATTTGAATTAACACTGGAGCCTCTGTCGATTACCTTCTTAAGCTTTTCAAAGCTCTCTTTGCATTTAGTAGTCCATTCGAAAGGTACTTCCTTCCTTAGCAACTTGGTTAAAGGCGCGGCTATTGGCGAGAATCCTTCCACAACCTTACGTAATAGCACCCAAGCCTAAGAAACTTGGTTCGACCACGGACCTAGGTGGCTTCAATCCAACAACGCTTCGATCTTCCTAGGGTCCACTCTTATTCCTTCTGCGGATACCACATGCCCTAAGAATGCCACCTCCTAAGCCAAAATTAGCACTTCTTTGAATTTGGCATGAGCTTTTTCTCCTTAGTACTTCCAACACGACTCGGAGATGCTCATCATGCTCTTCCTCCGACTTGAATACACCAAAATATCATCGATGAACACGACGACGAATCATCCAAGTAGGGTTGGAAAATCCGATTCATCATGTCCATGAGCGCGGTGAGGCGTTTGTCAACCCAAGCGGCATCACCACAAACTCAAGTGACCATATCTTGTCCTAAAAGTGGTCTTATGGATATCGACCTCCTTCACCTTTAATTGATGGTATCCCGACCGTAAATCGATCTTCGAAAACATGCGGCTCCTTGGTGATCGAACAAGTCCTCGATCCTTGGCAAGGGTACTTGTTCTTAATGGTCACTTATTTAATCGACAGTAGTCTATGCACATACGCATAGTTCTATCCTTCTTCTTCACAAAAGGAGGTGCTCCCCATGGAGATACACTGGGTCGGATGAACCCACGATCCAACAGTTCTTGGATCCGAGCCTTTAGCTCCACTAACTCCTTTGGTGCCATTCGGTATGGAGCGATTGACACGGAGTCGTCCCTAATAGTTCAATTCCAAATTCGACCTCCCGTCTGGGGTATTCCGATAACTCCTCCGGAAACACATCTACAAAGTCCCTTCTTGTCCTAACTCCATTAACACCTTCCTCCTTCCCACCTATCGCACTTACAAAAGCTAAGAACGCTTTGCAACCTTTCTTAACCATCTTCCGACCTTGGTCAGGAAACTACATTAGATAAATAATTCCTCCTTTCTCAGATCATTATTACCACTTCATCCTCCGGGGTTCTTAATTCCATACGTTTAGCCGCACAATCCAACACGGCTCGGTGTTCCACTAACGATCCATTCCAAGAATAAGCTCAAACTCTCAGAAGGTAACTCCATTAAGTCCGCTCGAAAGTTCACTCCACGAATCTCTAGGGTACATTCGAAAGATCTTGTCTACCACTATAGTTTGGCCTAATGGGCTTACTACGTCATCGACCTATCGAGAGTTCGAGTCTAGGCCTAGTGTTTTCACTATACTACTTGCAACATAGGAATGGGTCGAGCCCACATCAATCAAAGCAAAGTAGGGTTTGTCAAAATAAAGAACATCTGGGTTATTACGTCCGTGCGTCTCTATCTTCCCTTGGTGAACCGCATAAACCAAACCCGGTTGTCTTGCATCAGCATTAGTATTACCTCGACCACATGTTCCACGGCCTCTGCACTGTACCACTACCACGGTTATTGAACCACGGCCCGTTGAAATTCTTTCTCGCCTCTAGAATCAGCTAGCATTCGAACTATCGGTCGGCTCTCGTCACGGTTGTTTGGGGCAATCCTTAAACACATGGTCCTTGGACCCACACCTAAAACATGCTCCTATCTTTTCCAACACTCCACGGATGCCTCTTTCCACAATATTCACAAGGGCGAATCGCGCACTGTACCAAACTTGTTGATTCGTGGCCCATCAACCCTAGGCCTCTTGTAACCCTTTGGGATGACCCAAACCCTCTTTTGGTCTTATTCTTGTCCACGATGCTGCTTAGTAGCATCCTTAATCCCTCGGCCACCTTGGCCTTTTCTACCAAAGCAGAGAATTCCCGCTCACGATGCGGTGCTATTATGATCTTAAATCATTTCTCAGCCCGTCCTCAAAGCGAACACGGCGTTCATGCTCATCGCCACTACCCTCGAGCATAGCGGCTCAATCTCGAAATGCGCCTCATATTCTGACGGACTTACTCCCTTGGACTAACCTAGAAAAGCCTTCCTCTGCTCATCCAGTATACGGTTCCTACATACTTCTTACGAAAGGCCTCTTTAACAAATTCCCGGTCAAGTTTTCGGCTATGGTACCATCACGAGCAGTCAACCACCATTGATCGCTTCATCACGTAACAATGCTACCATCCCCGCTTTTTCCTCGGTCGGATCAAGCTCATCCATGATGCGTTAGTTGCTTCTAACCGATCTTCGGTTTGTACTAGGTGCCACATTGGATACTCCCGAAACATTTCGCTCCATTAGCTCGGAGTCGTTCGGTCCGACTTTCGATTTCCTCCATTTCCTCCTGCCGCCACCAATTCCAAAACTCGCGAGCGACTGCGACATGACCTCTTCCCGTCGAGCTGCTGCTCTCAGCGTTGGCGGTGGGGGTGGTGGTGGTGGTGGCATCTCATTGTCGGACCCTTGTCCGGACTAACGGAGTTCAAACACGGTCATCCTTCCTCTTCCTCGACCACCACGGCCACGTCCTCTAGAGCTCATTTTCTAGCGGCGAGATCCGATTAAGGAATTTTATGTATTAGTCGTTGTTCCACTTATTTATCGAAGAAGTTTTATGAAAAGAATTTAAGAGTGGTTCTTTCGTATCATACAACACACAGTCTTTTCCATTCCTCCATTCATCCATCAAACAAATATGAACTTCCGTTCATTCAGAGAAACGTTGTAGTTTTTGTTGTTTGTTGGTATTTTCCACTACCCGGGGGTATTTTCGTAATTTTGTCCTACAGGGGCATTTTCGTAATTTTGTCAAAATAAGGTTCCTTGATGTTTTTGTCAAGAATTATTTTGAAAACTTCCAAAGTCTAGGGGTAACTTGAAAAAAAATTTTTAAAACCGGGGGTATTTCGGTAATTTTTGACCTCAGGGGTATTTTGGTAATTTTTACAAATCAGGGTAAATTTGAAAAATTTAATAAATTTGGGGTATTTCAAAAGTTGTAAAACTTTGAGGGTTCTTTTCGAAAAGTGTTCCTTCAAAAATGGGGATGTTGCAAAAATTTTGGAAATTAGGGTCATTTTGGTAATTTTGTAAGTTTAGGGGCAATTTTGTAATTTTTCCAAAATCACGGTATTTTGGTATTTTACAAATTAGGGTTTTTGAATGTTTATGAAATGTTGAAATTTTGGGTAAAGTTGTTGAGTAGTTGAACATTTTACAAACGAGGCGTTTGGTAATTTCACCCTAAGGGCATTTTTGTAATTTTAAATAAATCAAGAGTGTTTTCGGAAAAATGTTGTAAAATAATTTTCTCAGATTTAAAAGAAAAGTTTTAAGGGTTTGAATAAAACTAGGGTTTGTTGTTTTGTTCTCTCTTTTTTTCAAAACATGGCTAGTTCACTTTCGGGTTTTAGTCATTATGTTTAGCCTATGAGAGCCCTCTTGGTCGGGGTGAACCAAAGCTACGCACCAGGCAGGATTCGTGTGGAGAGGAGGTGAGTCCATGGATTGCTTAAATACCAAGCTCCCATGAAACCATTCCTAGACATGCTTGACAGAGGTTGCCACACCACTGAGCCTACGAGTTATGGTGAGCCAGAAGCTACGCACGGGTAGGATTCTGCAAGAGGAGGTGAGTCACTAGGGCTGCTTAAATACCAAGCTCTTAGGATCCAATCCTAGACATGCGTACAAGGGTTACCACACCACTAGCTCGATGACTTTGCCATAGGTTGGTTTAGTACATTAAGTCTTATGTGTTTGTGTTTGAGTAGTCTAATCCTGGGTTCAAGTTCCTATCATTCTATTCTCGTTCCATGCCTTTTCTACCCTTATATAAATCACGAATCACACATATAGTTAGGGGTACTTACACGGTGGATTTGCGAATTCGGAGACTTAGGGGCCATGCCAAAAACTGCTTATGTTCAAAGAAAATCATTTGGCTCACTTTGAAAGCGTTTTGGGCTGAGCCCTGGCCAGAGTTTAAAACACAGCTCGATACCAAATGAAACACCCACACCCGCCCACGAGAATGGACCGGATCTGGTATGTTCCTAAAGTAAACAGGTTTCAAACATTTTCGTTACTTAGAGAAAATTTGTAAATTTTAGAAAAACTATTGTTTTGAGTTGGGCTTAGGTTGTAAACCCATTTATTTAATCTTGTAAATCCAATTTGAGGTAATGTGTCCAAAATAGATCTTAGCAAAATATTAAAAGTAATGTAAAAACAAAGAATAATCCTTTGGGCCTTATGGCCTTATTACATCAAATAAACCCAAAATAAAATTAAAAGGTATTAAAATCAAATAATGTCCAAATTTACGAATAAATTCTTCAAGTGATGCATGGCCTCCTCGTGGTCTACCAGCCGGTCAAATCCTTGCTCATCGCTTTGAAAAAATAATTCCCACAATGGGGTGAGTCAAGACTCAATGTGCACACAATACTATCAATCAATAATTGAGGCATTCACGTTTAAATCATCAAGTCCATATAATAATAGAATTCATGATGCAACCCAACCCAAACCTATAAGCCATCCGCTACTCTCCACCCGTACCAACACGCACACCGTGGGGACTACTAAGTCGACCCTCCATCCGCTACTCTCCACGTTGTGTCATTAGACACTATTGTAAAGTTACCAAAATTTCGCAATGTGACCGTAGTCGACATATTTAGTTGGTGAGACCAAGTCAACACCTAAATTTCGCAATGTGATAGTAGTCAACATATTTAGTTGGTGAGACCAAGTCAACACTTTGTTCTCCCCTTTCACATAAATCCCGAATGGCCCAAGACATGTATATATATATAACATAATTTAATTTCATGTTTATATTCATATATTCGCATGTTATTAAGATAACATTTTTTTATCACAATCCTATCAGAAGTAGGAAAGCGTACCTTGGTACTTTTTGTCACATGTGTGGTACTTAGCCACATTCATAATATTATTCATATCATACATTGAAATATTTAACCAAAATATATCGAAGAATAGTAAGGGTACACACCTTTTTCGCTTAATAGTTTCCTTGATATCTTGAGAATCCCGATCTAATTTTTAGATCTATTAATCCTATATTCGCCCATCCATTAACACATTAATAAACCCCTTTTAGTCAAAACCAAATCCTAGTAGGATTTGTAAGGAAAAACTCACCTTTGCCGATTTGGTGATTACACAAATCCGGAAGTTTGGGTTTTCCTCTACTTGATATTCGACCAACCTTGTAGTTCAATATGGTTAGTTTTTGACTTTTCAAAAATTAAGGAATGGATTTAGATACTCACACAACCCTTAGCGAATATTTTGAGGCTTACCTTAGAGATTCCAAATCCGAAAGTCCCTTTTTGTCTTGAATACCGTCGAAATCCCTAAAGATCATAGGTTAGACTTGATCTAACTTTAATAAGTGGTAGATGGCCTTTAGCAGAATGTGTCTTACCTTAATTTTCCTCGGATCGAAATCCAAAACTCCTCCTCTAACATTGACCATAGACAAAAGAGAGGTTATTTTCTTAAGCCTCTTTTAAATTGATTTAAAAGAACAACAATCAATTGTTCTTACCTTAGAGCCTTGATCTTTATGTTCAAGCGATGGTGGAAACCCGAGATCCTTTGTATATTCGGCCATGATCAAAGAGAATAGGAATTAAGCCTTTTACTTTCGGCAACTAGAAAGAAAGAAAATTGAATGGCTTAACTTACCTTGAAACCTTCAATCACTTGTTTCCTTGTCTTGGAGTTCTTGAGATCCGGCTATGGAGATCCAACCGAGATTGGGAGAGAAGAATTTTGACTAGGCAATGGAAAAGGAAGGAAAAGAAAAGATGGAGTCCTTTCTTGGGGAAGTTTTGCAATGAGAGGGAGAAGGAAGAGCAAAATTTGACAAGTGGAGTGAATGAGAGAAAAGTCTCTCTTTTCCTCTTTTAAGCTGAGCTCACTAGACCAAGAGTCCAAAACTTGGCCACTACTCTCCCAAGTGATAATTTAATCTTCATTAATTATCACTTTATTAAATAAAATAACCTTTAATCCTTCTTTTAATTCCTTATTTATCTTAGTAAAATAAATCCTCTATTTATCACTTTAATTTGACAAGTTTCAATAAAAATAAAACTCTTCCCTTTCAAGCCAACATGTGCAGTCCATCCCTAGCCTTGGGAAACAAAATTAAACCTTCAATAATTGCTTTCCATGTGACTCGAACTCGGGCCATTAGCCATAAGCCTTAAGTGACACTTGAGCCACTTTTCCAAGCTCGATTGTATGACAAAATTCACCAACTTTTCTTTTAAGGCCCTCCCGCCCTTATCTCCTATTTTGGGCTTTAAAATTTGTCATTCAGGCCTTATTTCTAAGTTTCCTAAAATTTTCAGCATGGCTCTGTAACTTGCCATTTTCTTACATCCTCGGGTTTCCAAAATGTTTAAGTTTCCAAAATGTTTAGGTTTCCAAAATGTTTAAGTTTCCTAAATGTTCGGGTTTCCAAAATGTTCGGGTTTCCAAAATGTTCGGTTTCCCAAAATGTCTAAGTTTCCAAAATGTCTAAATTTCCAAAATGTCTAAGTTTCCAAAATGTCCATTTCCATTTCCATTTTCATTTTCATTTCCATTTCCATGCATTTCTAGGTTTCCAAAAGTTTCACAAATTTATTCATAGTACTTGAAACTTGTCATTTCATACAATTAAACCTGGAAATGCATAGGCCCTATTCAGGATGTTACATCTTTTTCAACTGATCGAAACTTTGCTGACATTACTTGACCATATAAATTCAATGTTCTTTTGTAGTAATCAAGTCAACAGTAAGTTAATCCTTGAGAAATCTTTGACAAATCGACGATAATAACCTGCTAGTCCTAGAAAACTCCGTACTTCGGTAACATTCTTCGAAACTTTTCAATTTATCACTGCCGTTACCTTACTTGGATCCACTCTAATTCCATCAGCTGATACAATATGACCCAAAAACGCAACTTCATGGAGCCAAAATTCACATTTGCTGAATTTCGCATACAATTGTTTCTTCCGCAAAATCTGTAATACAATCCTTAAATGTTGTGCATGTTTAGACTCTGTCATTCAATAAATCAATATATCATCAATGAACACAACCACAAATCTATCCAAATATGACTGAAAAATTCGATTCATCAAATCCATAAAGGAAGCAGGAGCATTGGTTAAACCAAATGGCATTACCAAAAATTTATAGTGACTATACCGGGTTCGAAAGGTAGTTTTCGGCACATCACATTCTTTAACTTTCAACTGATAATACCCGGATCGAAGGTCTATCTTGAAAAATACTGCAGCACTTTTCAACTGATCAAATAGATCATCAATATGAGGTAAAGGATATTTATTCTTTATCGTTACCTTATTTAACTGCCTGTAACCTATACACAGTCTTAAAGAACCGTCATTCTTTTCCACAAACAAGATAGGTACACCTCCAGGGCGACAAACTCGGTCTGATGAGCCCTTTATCTAATAACTCCTGCAACTGCATCTTCAACTCTCTTAATTCTACTGGAGCCATTCTGTACGGTGTTACTGAGATAGAAGTTGTTCGGGAATCACATTAATTACAAATTCAACTTATCTATCAGGTGGTAAACCAGGTAACTCTTCAGGAAACACATTAGAAAATTCATTCACCACTGGTACTTGTTCGAGCTTTAAATCGAAACCCTGAGTATCAAGAATATAGGCCAAGAATGTTTCGTTGCCTTTGCGTAATAACTTCTGAGCAGAGAGAGCTGAAATAATTTTGACTGTATCACCCATATTTTCAGACCCAACTAAAATTACATCCCTTGTTTGACATTTCAAACTGATATATTTATCATGATAATTCACTACCGCATCATGTTTCATTAACCAGTCCATCCACAAAATAATATCAAATTCCTAAAAAGGTAACAACATCAAATTAGTGGGAATTCATAGCCTTTCACTATCAGTAGATAATTACGACATATCAAATTAACTATTACACTTTGACCTAATGGATTAGTGACTTGTATATCAAATTTAGTGGACTCAACGGAAAGTTTCTTTTCAGATACTAGTATAGCACAAATATATGAATGAGTAGACCCAGGGTCTATTAATGCATAAATAGTAACATCATAAAGATAGAAAGTACCATCAATTACATCAGGAGCCGTAGCCTCTTCCCTTGCTCAAATGGCATAAGTATGTGCTGGTGCTCTATTCTCTGATCGACTAACTAATTCTCTCATACCCGAATGGGTAGTCCCTGTAGAACTGCTCTGGCCCGGACATCTACTTCTTTGGGGAGTGATTCTCTGTATCTCTTTCTGTTCCACTTCATCTTTTTGCAGCTGGGGACAATCTCGAATAAGATGATCAGTATCCCCACATTTATAACAAGCTCCCATCTTAGTCCTGCATTCACCGAAATAATTTCTTCCACAATATTAACACTTAGGTCGGGGAGTATTCTGAACACTGCTCACACTTGCTGCAGGTCTATCAAATACCTTGAAATCAGATTGTCTTGATTTACCTCTACTCGATTTTCCCGGTACTGATGTAGTTCGACCAATTTCTTCTCTAAATTTCTTTACCGGAAAATCTGAAAATGACTTAAAAGCACTTCTTTTGAATGACTCTTTACTTTTCCAATCCCGCTACATTTTTCTGTTATGTACTTCTTCTAGCTTTTGAGCACGATCTAAAGAACAACGAACTCCTATATTTTATTACCCCCAATCATCATTCTAATATCATCATTTAACCCTTCTTGAAATCTGATACATATTTCTTCTTCAGTGGGTACAATGTCTCGGACATATTTGCTGAGGTAGACAAATTCTCTTTCATATTTAGCCACTTTCTTATTTTCCTACCATAGATCAAGGAATTCCCTTTTCTTTTTATCCAAATACCGTCTGCTCACATATTTCTTCTTAAATTTATTTTGGAAAAATTCCCAAGAAATTTTCTCTGCTGGTACCATGGCCTCAATCGTTTCCCACCAACTATAAACTTCTTCTTTCAGTAGGGACAGAGCACATCTCAAACAATCATCTGGTGAGCAAGCCATTTCTTTAAAAATTCTTATCAAACTCTATAACCAGTATTCAGCTTTGACGGGGTCATCATCAGCCCTTCCCCGAAATTCTTCAGCTCCAAGTTTTCTATGCCTTTCCAATGGAGAACGCTTACTGAATTCAGTCGTTCTAGGAGGTGGAGGAGCAGCCGAGGGTACCACTGATGGAGTAACAGTGGGAGGAGGTGGCTGAACTTGATTTCTTTCTTGCATCGTTTCAGTATACCACTGATTCATAATCCCATAAATCATATTCTTTAATTCTTGCTCTCGCATTAAGGAAATCGGAACATCACTGCTTGTTGCTCGTTCAAAAATCTGTATTATACTGTTAACTTCTTCCTGTTTAGTATGTTTAGGTCTATCTGACATCTTTATAATCGGAGAGTATCTATAAAATTAGATCGGATCATACACATCACACTATCATAGATTTATATGGCATGTATTTCTAAACACTTTATACATCATAATTGTTCGAGAACCTGGCTAAATCGGGCTCTGATACCATTAAAAATTTAGGCTATTACAAGAGTGGTCAATTGGATTCTCTTGTATTAATTTATTTTGTCCGGTACACTAAGTGGATATCTGTTATCTAAGGGTGAGCAAAATTCAATTCGATTCAAAAAACTCGATAAAAAAATTCAAATTTTGAATCAAATAGTTCGAGCTATTCGGATCAACTCGAATGAAAAATTAAATTTTTTGTTTAAATCAAATATGAATTACACAATTCGAGTTATCCGAAAATCCAAATAAGAAAAGGTAAAACTACGTCGTTTTGATAAATGTTTACCCATTAATTTAAAAAGCAAAACTATTATATGTTTATGTAGTTAAATAATTTTGTGCTTTGTTTACTAGTTAAATGATTGGTCTATGTAAACGCAACATTAAGTATAAATAATAGGATTCGTTAACTTGACTCTATTTGACTTGAAATTTTTTAACTCGATTTGAAAATTTTCAAATTGAGTTCGATTGCTAAAATAAGATTCGTCAACTCGACTAACTTAAAATTTTTACTCAATTCGACTTGACTCGATCGAATGCTCCCCCCTAATGTCATCACATCATTCTTTCAATATCGTTTGTGGATTCTAAACGCTCAACTAAGTGCACTAAGTAATTTATTGAGGACTAAAGTTGTAATAATCATTAAAAAATAATGTAAGAAATTCTAACCATTATATATAGAAAATTAAATATATGTAATGTTACGTTTTAATGTATCAAAATAAATCTAGTATTGATGAAGTTATATTTTATGCATTATTTTATGAGGGCTTTTTGGGTCTCGATCAGTATGAAACGATGGTTAAATTCTTGTCAAGCATTCATTTAGTACGGGGTAAAACCATGCTACTTTCATCCCCTACTTCTTATATAGTTTAAAAACATGTATTAATTTATATTTTATTAAATTTATTATTATTTTTTTAAATTGTAAGCATTTTTTAAATTACAGTTAAATCTTAACTTGTAAGCAATTTTTTATGATCTTAGACCATAGTAAGTTAAAATGTAAACAAAGTTGTAGATTTTTTAACGCATATTTTTCAGATTTTATACTTAACATTGTTTGATTTAAGAATGGTTGATTAGATGAACATTCAAAAGGTAGAGTTCGAGTTTTAACATGCATAACTCTTCCTTATTAAGATTTTGACTTTTTATTGAAACCTATTTGAAGACTTAACCAAACCAAGGTTAAATCTTAACTCAGTAAACGGTTTTTCTAGTCTTACACCATAATAATGAAATTATAGGTTTTTAATGCATTTTCTTTAAATTTTATTGTTATCATTTCCTTATACAAGAGTGGTGATTTAGGTTGTCTTGTATTACTTTATATTGTCCAATATGTTAAATAGAAATATATCATCATGTTATCCTATCAACCATGGAAAAATTTAAGGGGTTACCCCCCAAAAAAGGAAAATTAACCTTGCGACCCCCTTATAAATAATAAAAATAAATATATAGTAAATTTTCAGTTTGGCGGTTAGCGCACCAAATCAATATTTGTTTGTCCTTTGTATGGAATGAATAAAGCACCTAATTGGTGATTCAGTTGATCATGATTGGACGCCATTATTTCTATCTAGGAGAGGGTTGACTTTATCCAATTTATTTTTTGTCGATGATCTTATGCTTTACTGCAAGGCTGATATGGGTCAAGCGATGCTTCTTAATGATATTCTTAATAGGTTCTATCACTTTTCTGGTCAAAAGGTGAATAAATAAAAGTCTCAGATTTTTTTCTCTCTTCTAATATACTGGACGAGTTAGCTGATGCTATTTGTAATATTGTGGGGTTTGTTCGTGTGATTGATCTCGGTATTTATCTAGGGTTACCATTAATGCATAACAAAGTTATGTCGAGTACTTTTGACTTTGTGGTTGATAAGTTCCGTAATAAGCTATTTGGTTAGGATGTGATGAACCTATCTTTAGAAGGCAGAGTAATGTTGGCCAAGTCGGTGCTCTTAGCTATACTGAATTATTTTATGAGTACGGTTCGCATTTCGATCTCGGTGTGTAATAAGATTGAGAGGATTGCTTGTAATTTTATTTGGGGTACTTGTATCGAGTCTGATGGCTGTCGATTCCACCAATATAAACCTACACCTAGTTGCAAATTTAAGTAGTATAGGGAGTAGGGTCGATTCCACAGAGACTGGTTTTACTGGAAAATTGTCTATCTCTTGACCAGATTAATGTCTGGCCAATTGTCATGCCTGCGACGTTTGGAGGGGGAGTAAAATATTAAACCTGAAATAAGCACAGAAAATAAAAACGTAAAAAGTAACAGAATAAATAGGAAAATAAAATTGAAATAATCTGAAAAAAATCGATTAATCTTAGCTCAGCCTTAAGCGCAGGTTTTTCCGTCTTTGACCCGATCCTCAAAATTAGATGAACTCGTCTTTTTCGATAAGCTAGTTATAGCTACCAAGGATGCCTCGGACACCAACTCTTCCTTGTGAAAATTAGTTATGGAACATCCTATAACTAATCCTTACCGATCGAACAATCTACGAAACGTTAGTGATTTAGAACTTCGACAGCTTTGCGTTCTAGAAGAGCCTAGCTCGAACCAATGCCCTCAAACGTTGGGACATTTAAATCCGGTTACTACTTCCCTTGACGGAACCAAGTAGCAATCCCCACTTGGCACGCCAATGTGTTCACGGAAGACCAATTAGACAATCGATCCTTTCAGAATTCCCACTGTATGTCTAGCCGCACTAACTCAAATGACGCCTTTTTTAACTTAGCACGACTTGACTTTATGAGCTGACGAAGTCATACTCTTAATCCGGAGAAATAATAAGTATCGAAAATCAGGAGTTGAATAGCTCGGGTTCATAACTCACGGGTTTTTGACGGGGTTATACTGAACTTAAAAGTTGAAAGGGTTTAGTGTGGCATGATTTTACTCATGCTTGAAGGTGGTGGAAAGTGTTTAGGCTTTTGTAGAAGATGATGGAAATTGGGAAGGGAAGGGGCTTTGAAGGCAATTAAACCAATTTTGGGAAAACAAACAAAAAAGGAATTGAAATGGGCAGATTATCTCACGTTAACTTGAAGGAAAAAAAAAATAAAAGAAATCCTATTCAAAATTGAAATAGGAAAAGAGAGAAAAACAACTCCAAATAGGAATAGGAAAAGAGAGAATTGATTGATGATCATCCAATAACAAATAACCCTATTTATACTAATAGATTTACTAAAATAGACTTAATTAAATTAATATAAAATCTTAAATAAATAAATAAAAATAAACTAAACTAAAAATAAAATTTTCTATTCTTGGATTTTTACAAAGTCAAATTGCTTGATGAGTCATTGATTTCCTCCATTTTTTTGATTTGGCCCCATTTCCATGATTTCTTTCAATTTGACCCTTTATAGCTTGCTTTTGATCAATTGCATCCCTGACAAGATTTAATCATAAAAATACAAAATTAGCAGGGATTAATTCAGAAATAAATCGAATTATATACAAGAAATCATGCAAAATAATCATGTTATCAGAGTCAAAGAAGGCAACTCTTTTCTCTTAGGGGCTTGTTGTCATCCAATAGGTAATAGAGGTCTAGGGTTGTGAAGCCTTGCTGATTAGAATCAAAATTTTCTATTAAAGCTAGGTTTCCAATTGCTTACCAATATAGAGGCCTTGGGGGTTAGGTTTTGAGGAATAAGTATAATATACACGGGGTGTTGTTGGTCTCTACTGCTAAGAGTAATTGTTCGTTTATTTGAGGAGATCTTTGATGAGAGTTTGGTCTAATTTCATCACTAATGTATATTGGTCTATTGGGGGATGGTCGGCTTGTAAACTTTGGAATGACGTTTGGGTTTGATAGATTGGTCCTTTTCGAGGGTTTTATACAGGTCACGGTCAGCCGGATGATACTTTAAAAGCATATGATTTGATAAACGAAAATGGTTGTTCGGACTAGTCTTGTCTATTCTCACTATTACCGGTTAATATTGTTACACAAATAGCATCTATTTTGCCCCCTTTAGTGATACAGGTCAGGATCGGTTAGCTTGGAAATGGATGAAGAGAGACATTCTTTCCATAGCGAAAACGTTTAGAAAGATGTATCAGAGGGACAGTATTGTGCTTGCTAATATTTAGAGGTTGATTTGGAAGATGAAAGCACATCAGAGGGTTCGGGTTTTCATCTAATTGCTGTGGCAGAATAGGCTATTGATCAATGGGAAGCAAGTGAAGAGACACAAGTCCAGTGACGGTCACTGTCCTAGATGTGGTAATGTGTTGGAAACTGGTCTCCTTACGATTCAGGAGTGCCTTTTCTCGAGATCGGTGTGGCTTGCAATGTTGTCGATTCATGCTCAAAATACGTTTTCTCATTGCCTCTTAATGAATGGTTATTATGGAACTTGCACAATACAGATAGTTGCAGTAGTATGGAGGCAAATTGGCAAACTCTATTTTCCATTCTATGTTGGTTGCTTTGGAAGAACCGCAATCTTTTTTTCTTTCTAATGGCCATAATTGTGTAAATGATACTATGAATAATAGTTTTACTTGGGTAAGGAGTTTTGCAACATCACTCTCAAAGATCTTAGAACCTAATCTTATGGTCTCATTGAGGCTTTGGACTCTTCCAGAGAATGATTGAATTGAACTTAATATTGATGGGGCTTTGGCTTCAGGTAACACTATTACTTCTATCAGGGGTGTGTTTAGGGACTCTAATGCAAATTGGTTGGGTGGCTATTCAATGAGGATTGGCAAATAATCTATCTTTAGGATTAAAACTCGTGCAATGTTAAAAGGTCTGCATATTGTGTGGGACATGGGGTTCAGGCAGATTGAATTGAAAGGTGATAATGCACTTGTGGTTGAGTTGCTTTTAGCTGGATGGCATACAAATAGTGGATTGGTGGAGTTGCGCTTAGTGCGTCAACTTCTAAGCAGGAATTGGAAAGTAAGGATTCTTCACATTCGAGATCTCTGAATGAAATGGTTGATCATATGGAAAAAAGGTATTGTAAGTGGGCTCACACTTTTACAGTGGTTTAAGGAGCCATCATCCTCTGTGGTTAATTTATTGTTGGCTGATTGTAACGCTTCCATTCATATTTAGCTTGAGGGTTTGATGTAATTGCTTTGTGCGGACTTTTTCCTACCAAAAAAAAAAAATTATTATTAATGAATTTATATTTTATGCATAATTTTATGAGGGTATTTTGTGTCTTTATTAGTATGAAATAATGGTTAAAACTCTTGTCAAACATCCATTTAGTACGGGCTCAAACCATGTTACCCCATCCCTTACTCCCTATATGGTTTAAAAAACATGTATTGATTGATATTCTAGTAAATTTATTAATCATTTTTTTTTAAATTGTGAGCATGTTTTATTAAACTAAAGTTAAATCTTAACTTGTAAGCATTTTTTTTTCTCTGATTTTAGACCACACTGAATTAAAATGTAAACGAAGTTCTAGATTTTATTTAACACATATTTTTTAGATTTTATAGTTAATATTGCATAATTTAAGAATGATTGATTAGATGAACATTCAAAAGGCAAAGTTCGAGTTTTAGCATGCATAATTCTTCCTTACTAAGACTGCGATTTTTTATTGAAACTTATTTGAAGACGTAACCAAACCAAGGTTAAATCTTAACTAGAACCGTTTTTTCTAGTCTTATACCATAATGGGTTAAAAAAACAAATGAAATTATAGGTTTTTAATGCAAATTCTTTAAATTTTATTGTTATCATTGCCTTATATGGAGAGTGGTGAGTTAGATTGTCCTGTATTACTTTATATTGTCCAATACGTTAATTGGATACATATCATCACGTTATCCTATCAACCAGGGGCGAATTTAAAGGGTCGCGTAACGACCTTGCGCCCTCTCCCAGAAAAAGGGAAAATTAACCTTGTGGTCCCCTTATAAATAAAAAAATAAATAGAAATAATATTAGTCTTTTAAAAAATAATATTATGTATGGGATTTTTAGTTCACTTAATCCTAGTTTGCTGGCTTTAGGCTAAGATTATAACAGTTCTTAATCTATTTTTGCTGTAATAATTTGATTCTACTTTATGGTAATTCGAACTTGTATTTATAATTATAATAATTAAAAAATTCTATAATTAATGAAACTAATTATAAATATATAATTTTTTTATAAATTTTACAACATACCATTTTAAGCGGGATAATTAAAATTTTGAAAATAATTAAGAAATTAATAATACCAAAAATAGCACTCTCCAAGGTTAAACTACAGTAAATGAAAATTTGCATCTCATAATTATAAAATTGTTATTATTTTATTTAAAATAAAAAAAGAAAAAGCGTTTTAGAGGGGCCACCACCTGTAAATACCGGTGAGGGGGAAGGGCAGTGTCCAATGAGAGAGTTGGTGTGACCGGCAATAGTAAGTTCCTCGTTTAAAACGCCGGTTTGCCAAATGGACTGTGCTGGCCACTATAAAAATGGTCAAATTCCCATTCCAAGGACACACAAACTAAGCTTTCAACACCCAAATCCTTAAAAATCATGGAACGTGGTGATGAGTTCAGTCGTTTTCCCAAGCTTGCAAAATCAAATTCTGGTAAAGCACCCTTCAACTAGATATATTTTTTATTTTATTTTTATGTTTCATATACATATAATACCCATTTTTTGCTTCTTCTTCTTTTTTTTTTTTAATGAAAAATACACAAAGATTTATCCTCAAAATGATTAAGGTTTATTGCATGCATCAACAGTTCTTTCCTTCTAACTTGGTTTTTTTTTTCTTTCCCTTTTGCATGTTGTTCATCGCAAATCTCCTTTCTTTTTTATGTATTATATCAAAATTTTCCCTTTTTTAAGTCCTTTTCTGAAAAAAAAAAAATTCACCATTGACTGTTTCTCGACGGGGTTTAAGCTTAAAAGCAATATATTTAGACCACCTTTTTGACTTCATCTTGAATTTCCTCTATGTTCATATAGTAACGCTTGCTTCATTCTTCACTTTTTGTCTTTTGTGTGTTTATATATATATTTGTGTATATTAATAATATTATTGATTGAGTTTGTGTTATAAATTAATTTGATAAAATTATATTTTTTATTATTTATTGTATGTTATTTTAAAATACATCTTTATATTTTAAATACGTGATTTTATACATCTGCACGAATTTATAAATATTTGTTAGGTTCATGTGATAAAAGTTTGATTTCTTTGGATTTTAGTGTTGTGGATGAAAAAAATATTTAATAACTAATATAATAATAAAAAGCAAATACACGTTTTTTTCTTTTTTAATTAAAATAAATAATTATAAATATTATAAACAAAGAATTTTTAAATATGAATTAATTTAAAAGTTCTTTTCCATTTTTTTAAAAATCTTGTTTTGCTTTCAATTGTTTTCTAGTTCACACTTTTTTTTCAATTAATACTTTTACGTCTTTTTAACATATGTATTGAACCAATCATTTTAAATAATATTCTTTTTATATCACCAATCAAATTGATTGTATTAAAATTAACGATTTATTTGAGTTAAAGTCGTTAAAAAGTCGAAAATTTATTTGTACAATCTAAAATCAATTCAATCAATAAAGCAGGAAGAAAATATTCTTTATTCTTTATTTTTTTTTTCATTTTACTTTTAGATTTAAACTAAAATCACTAAACCAAATCCATTGTATATTTTATTTATTTATTATTTAGGGAAAAAGAAAAGTCAAAGCCTGTAGAATGAGGAGGAGAAAAAGGGTTTGACTTTTAATTACTCCCAACAAAGAATCTAAACAGTGATAGGTAGGGCCCTTTTTGAGTACCTCATTGGGCTCCTTTCTCTAAAAGTGGGACCCATTTAACACCTGGAATGAGCCACTTAGGATTTTCCACGTGTATATAGAATCCCTCTGACACGGAGGTAGCATTTACTTATGGCTTTTATCTTTTGGATTTTTTCTCTCTTTCTTTTGAATGCTTTAAAGGAAGAAGATTTTATTATTATTATTATTTTAAGAGTTTTAAATTTATTTGTGTGTTAATTGCACTAACCATCCTAGAATTTTTACTTATTTTAGGTTAATCTTTAAATTTTAAATAATTTTAGGGGTCAAAGTACAAATTTTATATTTTTTTGGCAGGTTTGGGTATCATTCAAGATGGTGATTCATCGAACTCCATTAACAACATCTTCAACATCACCGACGATGTCAGCAACGCCGGCAACATCTCCAACACCAGCAACACCAATGCCGTCAGCACCATGCCTCCACAGGGCCCATTGTTGCGCGAACAGGATCAGTACATGCCAATAGCCAACGTGATCCGCATCATGCGCCGCATCCTACCACCCCATGCAAAAATCTCAGACGAAGCCAAAGAAACCATCCAAGAATGCGTTTCGGAGTTCATCAGTTTCATCACCGGGGAAGCCAACGAACGCTGCCAAAGCGAGCAACGCAAGACCGTCACCGCCGAGGACATCCTTTGTGCCATGGGAAAACTAGGCTTCGACGACTACATGGAGCCCCTCACCGTTTACTTGACCCGGTACAGGCAATCCGAAAACGAGAGGACTTCACTGCGCGGGGACACCTTTTTGAAGCGCGGGAATGCCTATGGGCCAATGATGATGCCCCTTCACGGCGTCGCGCCTTTCAATGCTGGGTTTCAGGAAGGGATGATGGATGCCACCTCCGACGCCGCCCAAGCCATCCTGGGTGGATACATCCATGGTGCTCCTCCAGGTGGTGCCGCTGGATCATCATCGCAGCAGGCTCCTTTCGATAACAACTTGGATCCATTTGATGTGTTCAAATGAGAAAATATGGATTAAAAAAGGGAAAAGCAAATTTAATTTGAATAAACAGATAATCATAGTATCAAAGTAGCCGTTGTTTAGGAATATATGGAGAAGGCAAGTATACAGATACAGTGTGGGCATCAGTTAGGGTTATAATTTTCATTTTGCTTAATGAACTTGAACATGTATCTGTTCATTTGTATGGTTTAAACAGTTACAGTAATAGGATTGCTTGTTCTTTTTTAATGTTTTTGGAGCTGAATTTGAGTAACTTTTAAATTTATAGTTTTTTTTTTAATATTTAAAGATGCTGCTAGATTAGAAGTCGGATTACATTTTCTCTCATCTAATAGAAAATAGTAAATTAATCCTTCTAAGTAGTATACCATATGTAAGTGTCTAGTTATTTTATTAGTCACATAATTTTTAATAAAAAGATTGATTTACTCTTTGATATAATGCATAAGGATTAGTTTATTCATTTTTAAATAAAAGAGACAAAATACAATTTAACTTTTAATACAAATCCCTTATAATACGTTTACCATTTAATTAAGTTTAACAAGCTCGAGCAGTTTGATTTTTCTTCTTAATTAAGCCACAATAGATTCGGTCGAGCTTTTGAATGTCAAATTTCAAACTATTTAATGAGTAAAATTTGAATATACTAAAATTTGAATTGAATAACACATAAGTTTAACGGAACTTTTTTTTTTTTATTTTTAGCTAGTATTGAAAAATCTCAAATTTCAACTTCAACTCAACCATGGGAGTCATGTTCATTTTTACTACTTCCAACTCAACCATGAGAATCATGTTCATTTTTACTAAGAAATAGGCGTAATCAAGCTTAATAAACTTAACTAAATTTTACTAGATTACACTCATCTATATATGAAAACATGTTACTTGAATTACACCCATGTCTTCTTTAAGTACTATTCAACCCATGTCTTCTTTAAGTACTATTCAATGTTTTTAAAATTTAATTGGTGATTTAACTTGTGATTGAACTTTATCATACCATTAATTCGTTGATTCAACTGACCTGATTAAAAAATTATTAAATTTTCAAAAAAATTTAAAACCCTAAATTGCTTTCTTATTGGTTTAATCAATTCATACCGATTCCTGATTTAATCGGTTCAAAGTCACTCTCCAGATTGATACTCCAACTAATTTATGATCCATTCCAATTTAAACAACATTTCCAATATCAATATTGGCATTTCAAGTTATTTTGACTTAACAGCAATGATGATTAAGTTCATATATATATATATATATATATATATATAAGAAATTAGAGCTGCTGCTTCTCTATAAATGAAAACATATAACCTATGTGGCTCGGAATTTTTATTTTTAAATGTTCGTATCTGAAACATAGGCTTATACAACACTCAGCACCCGAATCCGAGTAACATAATATATAACTCCTCCCACTGCAATGAAAGTTTCTTTATTCAAAGGATTGGAAGTTCATTAATCTGATCAGTTAGTCAATCCTCATTTCTCATTTGGTTTCAAGTACAAATTCTGTTTTTTTATATACTCTATCACTTCATCTACAGTCAAATATTTTATAGACAATCCTCTTGAAATGCATTCCCTGAAACAAAAATGAAAAGAAAACAAGGGAATCTCCATCAAAATCAGACTCGAAAACAAAGTTGCATATATCTTCCAGTACTATAATAGACAGAAAACTAAGGCTGTTTTACCTCAATCTAGTTGAACTGATTTGGTTCGGGACAAGTTCGTCGACAATTCTAATGTTATCCTGAAAGAAACAAAAGCAAATGTGCCAAAATCAGTGAGATAGGCCTTTTATCCTGAAAGAAACCAGCATATATGACTTTGTGGGACTCTAATGTTCCTTTCCAGAGCCAATTGAAGTTCAATTATCATCAAGGGTAATGACCGGGAATTGAGACCTCGATTTGTTTCTAGTGAAAAAGTGGAAGAATCGAGAAATCCCACTACTAACCCAGTTTTCATTCAAAATTTCATCGTTGTTGATGATTTTTTCCAAATCTTGTCCTTCTCTACGAATGCAAACCACACCGTAATCCTTGCATATACTTCTAACCTGAAATTTGATGCAAATTCCAAAGTTAGTGCCTTCATATGATAAGCTAGAGCATGCTCTACGGATTATATTTAGACCAAAAAATATACCCTTAATGTACCCATCGTCCTTTAACACCAATACCATATGAAGAGACTAATAAGCATATACCTGCTCAGGGATCCAAAACCCGGGAATGCTGAAAGATTGAACTAAATCAGAACCACAAACAAGCATGACTTTAAGGGATTCTGCAAAAAGACCGATATTGTTACTGTATCCCCACTCCTCATTATCAGTTCAATAACCTTGTAGGTTGTTTTTTTTTATTGGATCTAACATTTCATAGTTCTATTTTATCCCAACCAATACATCTGAGCTTGACAAACAAACCAAAGAAGTTACTAAATGGTATCATTAAACATGAGATAAATATATTATATGACCCTTTTGAGCTGACAACAATGTATGAATGACCCATATACATGTTGATACAGCTTCTAATATTTATTCATTTGTTTGTATATAGTATGTTATTTGAAATTAAAAATTGTTCATTTGTTAAACTTAAAAAATATGATGGTTCACAGAGACAGCTCCGGAAAACAAGAATCTGGTTTTTCCATTTAATCAAGCATCAACCAGTTATTGCAAACTGATTATAATGCATAACTGTATCTATCAAATTATGTGTATTGGTAGGAAAGAAAGTTATAAGTTTTTGCTTGTATACCCTTAGGTATCAGTCCACCCTCAATCAAGAAGCTCTTGACTCGATTAAGAACAGTTAGAGAGCGCTGAAAAGAGCTTTGTTTTGCCTGTAAATGAGAATGGGAAAAAAAAAAGCACTTTAAAAGGCAAGTCATACTTTGCAAATGCAACAGATGTTCCTTATGATTCAACTCGGGTTTTCCAATAAATTTGCAAAACAAACACGGGAGAAAGAGAAACAGTACCTCCCAAGGATCAACCATGATAAAATCGGAACTTTTACAGGCTAGATTACACAACTCGATACGATGATCAGCAGCTATAAGGCCCTGCATAATCAATCAAAGCTACTCAATTGTAGTATATATAACCACATAACAAGATAAGCACATATAACTAGCAATTGCCATTATCCTCTAATTTATTCATTTTTGGATTATAATCCAATGCATTAGTGATTGAATTCTAGCAAATTTCACTAACCAAATTATTTCAATTTTTTCTCCAGATGCTAATGAATCAAAACCTAAGCTTATAACAAAAATTGGTAAATTCTACCATTAATAAATAATTCAGTAAAGAAAAAGACTAACCTTTTTCTTGTAAGCATCATTTACAGGTGACATATAGCCTCCTATAACACAAAACTCATTTGAATTCAACGCATCTCTAGCCAGTTCTAACCATATAAAAATTTAAAAAAAAAATCAAAACCCATAAAAATGAAGAAAAAAATGAAAGCAAATTATAATTTAAAAAAACTTACCAAACATGCGTAAGTGCATCAAAGTAGGAGGATTGAAGCTTCCAGTAGCTACTAAAACTACATAAATTTTGTCCCCACTTTGATTAAATAGAAAAATGAGAGGAAGAGAAATTAGTATGATATCAAAATTAGATGAATCGAAACAATAAAAAAGAAAGCAATAATTTAAATAAAATAAAATAAATAGAAGAGAGTAATTTACTTGGTTATTGATGGTAGACATAGTTTATCTAAAGGCAATGTGATCTCCATTTTAAGAATTTTTTTGGGGTTTAGGGTTTAGTATTTCAGAAAATTTTTGAATGAATTAAAGAAAAAAACCAGAACAATTTTATAGAATAAAATTCAAAGCTCTTCAGGAAAACGCAGAGACGAAAAAACAGGGGAGAAAAGAGAAAGCCGGTCTTGATAATCACCGTGTCAAAAACGACAGCGTATGGTTAACGTAAATTGACTGCAAACGACGTCGTCTACAAGGCTATTTTTTTTAATTGCATATATTGTTATTATTTTGTATAGCATTTAAATTATTTAATTTAAAAACCATTAAACTAAAAGGTAAACAACACTTGAATCAACTATTTATCATCTAATTATGAAAAATTACAAAATTGTCACTTATCTATTTGATTTATTCTTTCTTGTCACCAACCTCTAAATTATTAACGAAAGTATAATTTATTGGTTTTAAAATTAATATAATAACAACTTTAACCCTCGTTATTTAGATATTATTAAAATTAGATAATATCAACTAATTTAAACAATAAGAATAAATTAATATGATAGTTCAAATTATTATAAAAAAAATACTTTTAGAAAAGATGGCACATATCAAATTGAAATCCATATGCAATAATTATATACAGTAAAACTTAAATTTAGATACTCACGATAACCTTAACTTTTGTCAATAGTATCAAAATCTTGTTATCGATTTAATGATAATATTAAATGAAATCACATATATAATCACATTCGTTGTTGGAGTAATTATAGTCAATCAAATAGTATACATCCATTTATACATGCAAACCAATGCCAATCACATTCAATTCATGTTAATCAAACAGATTTCAAGTCTTAATCGAGCTCACAAAAGCTCTTTTGTTGACCCGAGTATGAAATAGAATCAAATTGCAAAGTTTTAAAAGTTTAAGGTCGATGTCATTATGTCATCTCCTTCACGTCGTGATATCGCCAAACGATTTCTCATGTCGTGACCTCAGGCCACGCGATGTCGCTATATGATTCACTATCGGCCGACGTTGAGACAATAAAGGTTAGTCATCGAGACGTGGGTTCTATTTTTGATAAAATTACATCATTTGGTACCTATTCAATCCAACCGATAAACAAGCATTCAATACATAATCTCCAACTAATCGAGATTTATGTTCATTAAAAAGAAAATAGACCATTGAAAATGGGGATTTATTTTCATTGAAATTTAATTATGCTGTGAGAAGAAGTTCATCTTGGATTTATGTTGGTTGCAATGAGAATCCTTTGATTTGCTATTGTTGCAAGCTGCATGCACTATCAATTCTATTCATAGAATCTCAGGCCAATATCGGTGCAAGCTAACATAGACCTAAAAGTACTCCAAAAAGATAGAGACCATAGCTACAAGGGTCCTCTAAAATGCATCGGCAAGCGCTGCATCGATACCAATTGTATCAAACTCGATCTCGTCTTCGGTTCGTCGAGCCACTTCTACCCTAAAGCTGTTGCAGAGGTCATCAAAGTCTCCCATTGATGCATAAGCACCAAAATATTGAACACTCACTGTCTGCAAAGTCAAAGGGTTGACACAAAGAAACCCATAAATTTGAGAACCTTGAGAACAGGATGTGTAACACTTGACAATTAATATATCTATTAATAAAAATATATAAAAAATTTAAAATTTTCATATATTTATATTGTATTCATACTTTATAAGTATCACATATCCATCTTTAAATGTAATAGAAGAGGTAACAGTTCAAATCTCATCGAATACCCTACCGAGTACTTTTTTAATAAATAAAAATGTCATACTAACCAAGCTTCAACAGACATAATTGAATAAATTTCTATAATTATTTACAAATTTAGTTGTAAAAATTTTTATGTTCTATATTTTCGTTATTTATGTTCACGTTTAAAATTCATGAATATTTTTCTCAACAATGTGGTCTTCAAAATTTAAACATGTATCTCTTAGTATCTCTTTATTTTTACTTATGACAATTAATCTTTGAGTATAATATAATAAACCAATTCATCTTCTAAGTATAATATAATAATCCATCTTTTAAAAAAATTATTTTATGTTTGGATGAAAATAATCCATCCTTTCGATATAGTAGTATAAACATCTGAAAATTGCAGACTTTCCCAATGATAATTGCTGCAACATTTTACTTCCTAATAATAGTAATCTAGATAGAATTAATAGATAATTTAAATAATAAAAAATTAAATAAAACCCCAAATCAAATTCATATTCTTGGCATGTTCTTCTGGCTTATATATAGTTTGTATTTTTATTTGAAAAATACTTCATTAAAACAAGGGCAGGCAGGCATAGAATGGAAAGCATGTGGTCTACCAGCCAAGGCTCTTCCCCTCAATATATAGGCAAGCATTTGGTTCATCACAGTTGATTCACTTCATTTTAACACCCACTTTATATACACACAACTATTTAGTTAAAGGTTTTCAATTATGGAAAATAGAAAAGAGGGTGAAATTGAGGACATGCCAATGCCATTGTCCCCACCAACAATGGGGTCTATGCAGATTGCAGGAAGCAATGGTTTTGGTCATAACATTGAGTTCATGTCTCAGGCTTACCTCAGAAACCGATACTCTGAGATCGATATTGAGGACTACACCGTGTATGCTGATAAAGACCACCCTCTCCCCATATTTCTCAAGGTAGTTGATTTCTTGGGTTCTTTTGATTTATTTGATATTTATCGGTGTTAACTTTTTCTATTGGTTTCGTAAATGAAGTTTGAAGATGTGGAATATAAGGTTCGAAGTAGCCAAGCCGCCTCAATCAACCCAGTACGAGTGGTGGTGTCAAAGTTTGCCTCGCAACTTAACTTGGAACAAGATAAATACAAGGAGATCCTTAAAGGTGTAACAGGCAGCACTGGCCCAGGTGAAATCCTAGCTTTGATGGGTCCTTCTGGTAGTGGCAAAACAACCTTGCTAAAAATAATAGGTGGAAGGTTGACAGATAATGTGAAAGGGAACATAACATACAATGACATACCTTATAATCCGGCTCTTAAACGAAGGTTAGGTCATTTTTTTCGAAGCTTTCTTTTTTCCGTCATTCAGTCGATTTTGAGTGTTTCATTTTCTTGCAGGATTGGATTTGTGACACAAGATGATATCTTGCTCCCCCAACTAACAGTGGAAGAAACCTTAGTCTTTTCAGCATTTCTGAGACTTCCGAGTGACATGAGCCTGCAACAAAAGTATGCAAAAGTAGAGATGATAATGAAGGAGCTAGGCCTTGAAAGGTATGAACTATGATCATCACTGGGATAATAAACAGACCTTTTAACTTCTTTTCTAAGTTATCTGTTGCATAACTGTAGATGTCGTCACACGAGAATCGGGGGAGGATTGGTTAAAGGAATATCAGGAGGAGAAAGAAAAAGGACTAGTATTGGCTATGAAATTCTTGTTGATCCTTCATTGTTGTTGCTCGATGAACCAACTTCCGGTCTTGATTCCACCTCAGCCAATAAACTTATTCATATTCTTCAAGGAGTTGCTAAGGTATCCTAATTGACCATAACATGTACAAAATGCACCATTTTCATATAACAAATGAGTAAATGGTTGATGTTCTACAGGCAGGGAGAACTGTAATCACAACAATTCACCAGCCGTCAAGCCGAATGTTTCACATGTTTGACAAGCTTCTCCTGATATCAGAAGGCTACCCTATTTACTCCGGGAAGGCAAGAGAGTGCATGGAATATTTTTCATCATTGCGATTCATCCCGGAAATAGCAATGAATCCAGCTGAGTTCTTGCTTGATTTAGCAACTGGCCAAGTTAATGACATAACTCTGCCTGAAGATCTAGTGGCATCTCAAGGAACTGCTGATTCAGACAGGGCTGTAATCAAAGTATAAACTCCTTCAAACTAACAATTTTAGTGGGCATTGAATCCCTTTCTATGATCTTCTCCTGAAAACAGTTTTTTCTTTACATCATATTAGTATCTTCAACTCAAGTATAAAACTCATTTGGAGCCAAAGGAAAAGGAAGAGAATCATCGAAGTACCAAGGTGCCACAACAACTTCAACTAGCCATTCAAGTTAAGAAAGACTGGACAATAACTTGGTGGGAGCAGTTCATGATAATAATGAAGAGAACCTTTCGAGAAAGACGACAGGATTACTTCGATAAACTAAGATTACTACAATCATTAGGAGTTGCAGTCTTACTAGGTCTACTTTGGTGGAAATCCAGTGCTGCAACCGAGGCTCAACTGAGGGATCAAGTAAACATTTCTCAAACTTCATTATACAACTCTTTGAATCCCTATTACATTAATGAGTATGTGTAAAGTGCAGTTTTCCACACTCTTTTTTGTTTTAGGTTGGTCTGCTATTCTACATATGCATTTTTTGGACATCTTCATCAATTTTTGGAGCAGTATATGTTTTTCCTTTTGAAAAGGTCTATTTGGTGAAAGAAAGGAAAGCCGACATGTACAGGTTAAGTGTATACTATGTTTGCAGCACTCTGTGTGACATGGTAGCACATGTTTTGTATCCTACATCATTCATGTTGATTGTCTACTTCATGGCTGGCTTTAAGAGAACAGTCATTTGTTTCTTCCTCACATTGTTTACCATCTTACTGATAGCAATTATAAGCCAAGTAAGTCGAGCAATTTCAGATATAAGACTTTTATTTTCATTAAAGACTAGAATATCTCTTTCAACTAATGCAATCTTAAAAACCTAACAAATGAACAAAATTAGGGAGCAGGAGAGCTATTTGGGGCTGCAGTTTTGAGTATTAAGAGGGCCGGGATGATGGCCTCTTTGGTTTTGATGTTGTTTCTTCTAACAGGAGGTTACTATGTCCAGGTACTTTAAAACTACCATGAAAATCGGTTCCAAGTCTTCATTAGAAAAAACCATGAATGAGTTCACTAAAATATGTGGAGTGTGTTGTTTTTGTTTTGCAGCATATACCGAAATTTATGAGGTGGATGAAGTACTTATCTTTCATGTACTATGGCTTTAGGCTCCTGGTGAAAGTGCAATACTCTGGAGATCAATTGTACGAATGTCAAAGCAAAGGTGGCTGTCGGACTCTGCAGAATTCACCTTCGTTTGACACGGTTAACCTCGATGGAGGCTTGCAAGAAGTATGGATTTTACTTGCCATGGCGCTAGGCTACCGATTGTGTGCTTACTTTTGCCTGCGCAAAAGAATCAGTGGATGTCATATTTGAGCAGGATTCTACTTTGCTGATAAATATATGTAACAAAAGACAAAGTTCGAGGGGCTTTGACCTGTTAACTTTTGAATTCCAAGCATGTGCAGAAGTTCTAATACAATGATGTCATTAAATTTTCAAGGTGTAATGCATATATATTAAGTAATTTGATTTAATCAAGTAATTAAAGTATATGGTATTTATTTTGGTTAGTCATTCACAATGGCACAGTTCCAGTGGATTGGGAACAATCAAAAACAGAAAGATATAGCAGTAAGAAACCGTATAAATATCCCAGAAAAAAACAGCACTTATCATTTAAGAGTACTCGAAAATAACTAACAAAAACATAACAAAAGCACCAAACAAAATGTAAAACAAGCTAACAGACACTTCAAAAGTAAGATAAATGATTAGAGTTCATATTAAAACATGTTAGGCTTAATCAACTTCCTCCATCTTGCTGCCTTCGGCATCAGCATCCTCCAATGGGGGCATATCTGCATCAGCTTCAGCTTCACCTGCATCCTCGTCAATGCTCAAGCCGAGTTTCAGCATCCTGTGGATTCTGTTGCCAAAGGTGTTAGGGTCATCAAGGCTGAAGCCAGAAGTAAGGAGAGCAGTCTCGAAGAGGAGGAGAACAAGGTCCTTCACAGATTTATCATTCTTGTCTGCATCGGCTCTCTTTCTCAGCTCTTCCATGATGGGGTTCTCCGGGTTGATCTCCATTGTCTTCTTGCTTGACATGTAACCAGCCATGCTGTTATCCCTCAAAGCCTGGGCCTTCATGATTCTCTCCATGTTTGCAGTCCAACCATACTCCCCAGTCACTAAACAGCAAGGTGAGTCAACCACACGATCCGAAACCACAACCTTTTCAACCTTGTCACCCAGCACATCCTTGATGACCTTGCAAAGACCCTCAAACTTTTCCTTCAAAGCTTCCTTCTTCTTCTTCTCATCCTCACTCTCATCAAGTTTAAGACCTTCCTTGGTAGCTGACACAAGCTTTTTGCCCTCAAATTCCTTGAGCTGTCCGACAGCATACTCATCAATAGCATCAACCATGTAAAGGACCTCATAACCCTTCTTCTTCAGCTTCTCAAGGAAGGGAGAGTTCTCAACGGCCTTTTTACTCTCACCAGTGATGTAGTAGATATCATTCTGACCCTCCTTCATTCTGGTCACATAGTCTTTCAAGCTGGTCATCTCATCACCACTCTTGGTGGAGTGGTAGCGGAGTAATTCGGCAATTTTAGTCCTGTTCTGAGAGTCCTCATGGATCCCAAGCTTGAGATTCTTTGAGAATGCCTCATAAAACTTGTTGTAATCTTCCTTGTTCTCTGCTATTTCAAAGAAGAGCTCAATGCACTTCTTTACCAAGTTCTTGCGGATAACCTTCAAGATCTTGTTTTGCTGCAACATTTCTCTTGAGATGTTCAAAGGAAGGTCCTCTGAGTCAACAATACCCTTAACAAAGCTGAGGAATTCAGGAATCAACTCCTCACAGTTGTCCATGATAAAGACACGTCTCACATAGAGCTTAATGTTGTTGGGCTTCTTCCTTGTGTCAAAGAGATCAAAAGGAGCCCTCTTGGGGACAAAGAGGACAGCCTTGAACTCAAGTTGCCCCTCAACTGAGAAGTGCTTGACAGCCAAATGCTCTTCCCAGTCATTTGTAAGGCTCTTGTAGAAAGCAGCATATTCCTCCTTGGTGATCTCCTCAGGCTTCCTCATCCAGATGGGCTTCTGTTTGTTCACCAAAGACCACTCGTGCGACACCTCCTTAATCTTCTTCTTTTTCTTTTCTTCCTTCTCTTTCTCCTCATCAACATCCTCAACTTTCCCTTCTTCGTCTTTCTTATCCTCCTCATCTTCATCATCAGAAATCTCCTTCTCAGTGGTCTTCTCAATCCAAAGAGAAATCGGGTAGCTAATAAATTCAGAATGCTTCTTAATCAAATCCTTCAGACGTCGCTCCTCAAGGTACTCAAGTTGATCCTCCTTCAAAAACAGAGTAATCTTTGTACCCCTACCAAGGTTCTCTCCGGAAGTATCCCTGGTGACAGTGAATGAACCACCAGCTTGGGACTCCCACACATATTGTTCATCATCATTATGCTTTGCGGTTACAATAACCTTCTCAGCAACCAAGTATGCTGAGTAGAAACCAACACCAAATTGACCAATCATACTAACGTCAGCACCAGCAGCCAGTGCTTCCATAAACTCCTTAGTACCAGATCTTGCGATTGTACCAAGATTGTTCACCAAATCTAAACAACAGAAATATAGATCACATTAAAATATGTTCAAAATTGAAACTCCAGAACTGAGTGCACAACAATTAAGTAGAAACAATAAAGTACTTACCAGCTTTGGTCATACCAATACCACTATCAATGATTGATAGAGTGTTATTGGTCTTGTCAGGAACAATATGAATGAAGAGCTCAGGCTGTGCATCAAGCTTGCTCTTGTCTGTCAAGCTCTCGAACCTGATCTTATCCAAAGCCTACAGGTAAAAGATTTAACATCATATACCAATTACTAACCACACCAAAAGGGCATTTCAGTTATGTTATACGCATTAGATTCACGATATCTTTCTTATTTACTCTTTTACATTCAAAAAACCCAAAAAAAAAAATGTCCTAACATACGGCTTCAATTCAATTCCAATAAGCATAAATTAGCGGCCAACTAAAAATACAAAAGCTAAACCCTAAACCCTAAAAATCTTTCACTAACAAAAGCATTATGCAAATCAAAACAAACAACCACTGAACAGAAAATTACGCATTAAACATCGTAATAACATATAAACAAAGCCAAAATAAACTCCAGCATTTCTATTATGAAACAAACAAACAAAAAGAAATCCATCAACATCGAATAAGGAAATATCAGATCCATACAATCACGTATAAAAAAATCAAAAACTATTATTAAAATGGAACTTACATCAGAGGCGTTACTGATAAGCTCACGAAGAAAGATCTCCTTGTTGCTGTAGAAAGTGTTGATAATCAAACTAAGAAGCTGATTGATCTCAGCTTGAAAAGCAAACGTCTCAGTATCCGCCATTGATGATAAACCTCCAACCTCCCGATCCAAAACACACTAAGAAATATCGTAAAATGAGAGAGTTTTCCAATTTCGAATAGAGAGAAAGAGGAGAAAGTATCAGAGTGAGGCAGTTCTGTGATGCAAGGCTTAAGGATACCTTATATAGGGAACTTCATTAGGGTTTCTAGATCCTTCTATTGACGTACTTTTTAAAAAAAAAAAATTATTTTGGGTTTACCTATATAATAGCGAATAGAGGGAATGCGGGAGCCACTCATTTATATGCTTAATACTTTTCTTCGCCAATTAGACTTTGCTTCTTTTTTTCTTTTCTTTTCTTTTCTTTTTTGACTTTTCTTGTTATATTTATTATAAATATATAAAATAGATGGCAAAATGTTAGCTTAAAATTAAATTAAATGTTAAAAATAAAAAAATTATATTCAATTACAACAATAGAAAATTAAAAAAAACAATTTATGAATCAAGATGAGATGATGGTTTTTTTTCAAATACATTTTGAGAAAAATAAATAAAATTACTAAATGACGGAAAATGCTTTTGGTTAAAATCATTTTTTTATAAGACGTGTATGATAAGTAATGTTTTAGCTTTCACGTTGGATGAAGCTTCTTATGAAAACTTTGAAAACAACTTTAGAATTTATTAGAATTAGTAGGGATGATGGGTTGAGTGGAGTTTGGGTCGGGTCGGGTCGGGTTAAATATCAACATAATTTTAGGTTCTGTCTAAAAGATGGACTTAAAATTTTGTTTATGCTTGATTTTGATAAAAAAATGTTAAAATTTAAGCCCGACTCATTTTGTCCGTATTGAAAACAAATTTAATTTTTTTTAAATAACACAAAGATATGTGCAAGTTAGTAAGGAAATATCTTTAAAATAATAATAAAATTAACAATAAAACAAGAATTGTACAATATTCAAACAAAAAAGTAGCAATATAATAACGAAATTGCAGCAAAACAGTGAAAAATTAACACCAAAACAATGGAAACTGCAGCAGGTTTGTTTGTTTCTTTACAAATTGGGATCGGACCAGGCTGGGCATGGACCAAAATAGCTTACCCAAGATTGGACCCCTTTTATTTTTTTTGCCCAAGCTCATTTTTTAAGCTTATATTTTCGTCCAAACCCTCCCACATTTTGGACAGGCCTTCGAGTCAGTCGGGTGACCGGACCCATGATCAAGTCTAATTAGAATAGTCATTGCACTTTAAATACTAGGTTTTTATTCACCATTTGGCTTTTGAAGTATATTCATTTTTTTATATTGGTACCTAATTTTTTTGTACCATTTTAGTACTTGAATTATAATTTTGTTACACTTTTTTGGCCCTTGCTTTAATGGTGTTAAAAAAATAACAATTGATTAGAACACACTATGTGTTCTTGTCGACTGTTGATGTTAATGTTGACCGAGTTTTATTCGAATAAAATTATTAAAATTGTAAAATATATATTTTGAAAATTTTGAAAATATTTTAAAATTGTAAATATTTTGAAAAAAAATTTATTCCATATGATAACTTAATTTGATGATGTTGGTAAGGAAGTCATTCATCTTTCTTGGGTAATTTGATAAACAATTGCCATGGATTTTGATTCAAAAATCTTGTAAATATGCAACAAATGATTGTTTCAAGAACAAAGAGAGAAAATAAATATGTAATCGACAATCCTTCCAATGCCAAAGAAGCACTAATCTTTTTCAAAAACTTGTAAATCGTCATCACCTAGAATTTAAATAGTGCTTCAATGACCCAAATTTGTGGGGGGAGAAACAAGAAGAAAGAAAATTGTTTTTACCATTTTTAAGCAAAATACAATCTTTGTAGGTTGCCAATGTTCCTTTACAATTTTACATGTGTAACACCCTTTATTCGAGTAAATTCGGGTAATGAGTGTTACATTTAACACTGAACATTTACTTACGAATTTAAATAGTTTTAAATTGGAATTTGAAAAATGATATCAGGTCCTTATTATGTTTTTAGGAACATAATTTATATAATAATAAAGACTAATTGCATGTAAATATTGTTTTAGATCTCATATCACCTAATTAAAAATTTTGCCCTGCAGGTCTGTATGTCTCGAGACCATGGCCTTCACGTCTCAAGACACTGCCATGGTATTGTAGAAATTTGGCTTTGAAATTACCTTGTCTGGGGACAATAGGGCTTTTTTCTAGAGATAAAGTCCAATATATCTCGAGACATGGCAATGTTACTGTAGATTTTTAGGTTTGTAGTTTTGATGTCTTGAAACACATTTCGAGTAATACCCACCGCTTGACCTTGTTGTCGAGTCCGAGCTACTGGATACTATAGTCGTTACTGAAGCAATTACAATTACTTTACAAGAAAATAATCATAATAACATGTATTTTGTAAGAGCCCAATTTTGACCGGGCTTTGAAATAAACCAAAATAAATAATAAAAAAACCAGTGTTTTTAAATTGTCCCATTACAGACCTCAAATAATGGACCCACTTACACCCATTACCCGATTAACCCAACAAGACCCTAACCCAACCTAAACTAATACCCAACTACCCGGTTACACCCTTGGCCCAATAAACTGCCCACTAACCCAATAATAGAAACGGCCCAAAAACCCAATGCCTAAGCAAATTTCAGAGGCCTAGGGTTTCTGAAACCCTAGGTGTTGCAAGTACAGAAGCCCGATCGTCTCGCCGCAACACCAGCCCCCAACAGCTCTTCGCGCCGCAGCCACCAGGAACCTCGATCAGGCCGCGATTCGCACAAATCCCCCATCGCCGCCTCATTCTTCGTCTTTTACCTACAAGAAAGGAAAGAAATAGCAACACAGATGGAATTTTTTTTGGTTTCCTTTTTTATTTTTCAGGCTATAAAAAGCTCGATTTACTTTGTAACAGAAAAAAGAGAGAATATACTGAAATATATAAAAAAGAACTCATCAAACAAAGGTGATTTTCGTTTTTTTTATTATTATTATTTGTATTTTCCTTTTTTTGCTTTTCTTTTTTTTGATTTCTGCAAACAGTAAACATACGAGCAATAAAATAAAAAAGGAAGTTTTACCTTTCAAATCGCGTCTGAAAACGGAGTTATCGACCTTCGGCCACCGTCTGAGGTGGCGCGCATGACGGCGCGTACGGCGGCGCGTCATCGGAGCAAGAGTCAGAGCCTGACCTCAGGACCAAAGGGGCAGAGAGCATTTCAGAGCTCTCTTGTTTTTTTTTTAAAGTGAATAAAATGATTTTTTTTGAACTGGTTTTTGACTTTTATAGTATTTAAAAAACGACGTCGTTTTCGCTTAGACAAATAAGTGTTGAAACGACGCCGTTTGGCAGACCAGATCCGCGTGTTGACCCGACTCGGATAAGGATCCATGTGTTTTCATTGAATGGCCTAATTGCCATTTTAGTCCTCCCTCATTTTTATTATTTTTAATTCTGTTTATTTTAAATTCTTTTTATTTTTAATTTTTCCCCAAAATTCATATTCTGTTTCAATTGAATCCACGAGTAATTTAAAAACCAAAACCGGAATGACTCCATTTTGAAAAAGAGGCATAATTTCCATATTAGTCCCTGGGATTTAACGCGTGTTCCAATTTAATCTTTTTAATCTGCTTTAATTGCCATTTTAACCCCTGTTTTCTTTGTTTTATTTTATTTTATTATTTTACAACATATTTAATTATTTATCATATTAAATATTCTATATTCCTATTTTTATTAATTTATTAATATTACGAAATTCACATATATATATTATATGTATTATTTTATATATATTTAATTATCATTATATATCATACGAAATTCACATATATATATATTATATGTATTATTTTATATATATTTAATTATCATTATATATCATTTTACTTGGTTTAATAATTAATAATTATATATTATTTATTATATTATATTTTTAAGTATTATATTATATATTAGTTTTAAAATTTTGTTTTGTATAAAGTTTATTATGATATATAAGCTATTTTATTTATATTGTTTATTACATATATAATTTTTATGATTAGTATATTATGTATATATATGTTTTATTTAAAATTATTACATATATTATTTACTAATTATTTTTATGTATAATCCTTATATATTATTATTAATTATTTTATATTATATTATTATAAATTATAATTTTTATTAATTATCATATACATTTATTTGTATTTTTATATTCGCTTATTATTGCTTTAGCATGTTATTTATTTATTTATTTATTCATGTTATATTATTTATTGATTATTTATTGTTAATATAATTTGTATTTAGGTTGAATTGATATGTATATTATAATGTCTTATTCAAACCATTTTTTTTTATTTTATAAAATACCTTTTGAATTAAAGCATTTTATTCAAATAGTTTTAAAATATATGGTGATATTTAATGTTTGGGGACTTCGAGAAGAATTGTGCCCTAACTTACTTGCTTTCGATTTTTCTCAAAGAACTTAAAGTATTAGATATTTCTTCTCTTTCAAAACCGAAACTTACAAATTTCAAATAAAAAACCTATTCTTAGGAGTTCAAAACGTTGTGCCCTAACTTACTGGATATGATGTTTTGTGTCTCGAGGTAGGAATTTTCTAAAATAAAGACGTACCTAGTTTCGAAGTCATGAGATGTTATATCCTAACTTAGTGGGTATGGTGTTTATTTCTTTGAGATAGGTAAGTTTAGTTTTTTTTTTTTAAATAAAAGGACTATTTTTTAAAATTTTTCAAAATTTTTGATATTAGGATATGAGCTTATCAATTCGGTACCAAATTTTGGGCGTTACGAGGGTGCTAATCCTTTCTCTTACGTAATCGACTTTCGAACCCGTTTTCTCATATTTCGTAGGCCAGAATCAATGTTTGAAATAAAACGTTTTATAAGGTGATCCAATCACACCAAAGTAAAAAAGGATTGGTGGCGACTCCATTTCTGTTTTTTAAAGTCGATCCCTATTTTTTAAATCAAATAAAAAAATGGTTTCGACAGCTTGTCGACTCCACTGGGGACAATAAGAGAGTCAAGCAGTAAAATTGATAAGTTTATGTCCTTTTGTCCAAATTTAAAATTCTGTTTTTTAAAAACACGATCCTTTTTTTGCATATGGCTCTAAATATATCTCTCTGCATTGCACTGTATGACCGTCGTGGTCGCACCCTTAAGTGAGAGCGAGAAGCTATGCTTTCGTGAGGTTTTCACCTCCGCAGGGGCTAATAGACTGCTTCCGGGATGCATCCGTACCTATGTCTTCATGAGGTTTTCACCTCCGTATAGCCATAGGGAAATGTATTCCCCTGAATCGAACCCGGTCCGTATGAGCCTATAATGGGTGAGGATCTAGGAATCTGCTGGTTCGGGTACCTCAACTTTAGAACTAAACCACATATAGTGAACCCTAAGAGCTCACCTTAGATAGAACTATCACCCTGATAGGTGTTCTATGATATTTATTTCTCCTGTGCTAACGTGTTCTCTTTTGTTTTGATTGCATTGCATTCACATCATAGAAAAGAGGTGTTGATTTCAAATTTGATTGCTAAATAGAAAAGTTAGCCATAAGAAAATGGATTTTTTGATAAAGTGGATTATAATACGGTCGTCCGAATATAGTCCAAGTGAACACAACGAGAGAAGACTGATAGTCCGTGAAGGAACACAAGACCTTATCATCCAAGGATTGAAGTTAACAAAGACTATTCGAGAATTACCACGCCTCGACTTTCTTGAAGAGGATAACAAGTGATCAGGAGTAGCGGTCCAGATCAAGCAAAAGGAGCTAGATGAGGCATCTATTAGAAGTTTGCAAGATTTGACTTCTGCGAAGAAGGGGATTGATGTTTTCACTTGATCTATGAGGACAAAGTCGCATATGTAATCCGTTTTGTGTAAATAAATTTATTTTCTAGTAAAGTTTTTTCTAATGTAACTAAATTCAAAGTCAACGCCTCCCTTTCTTTGCATCCATACATTTGCATTACATTGCATCATTTGCATTGGACATTACAAAAGGACCCTAATTAGGTAAAAACATTTCAATTAACTGAAAAACATGAAACAAAGGTTGGAGAAAATAGAGCAAATGCAAATACAGATGCAGGAGCAATTGACTGAGATTCAACAAGAAATGCGGGAATTTCAAAGGAATATGATAGGCCAACTAACCCAGTTACTAGCCAAAGGACTTGAAAGAAGGAGTGGCCTAGTGGTCAACAGTGTGGATGATGATGAAGACATTGTTTATTCCCTGATAGGTGTCCCGACTCAACCAGATGCGCATTCTCATAGGGTACCTATCATTATTGAACCCTAAGGTCAAACTGATACTTCGGCTATATTGAATTCCCTAATGGGTTCAGGTCTTAACCTGGATGATGGTCAAGCTAAATTAATTGTACTGGCAGAAACTCTGAAGAATAAGGAAAAGAAAGTGAATTGTACGAGTAAGTATAGCAAAGGCCATTCAAAACTGATTACAATAAGCCAGCCAAAGAAGGTAATTACCAGCCATGGAGTTTCCCCAAGGTAAGAACCCAATTCAAGACCAAAAATAGAGAAACCTCAGTTCGCACCTATTCCAGTCACGTATGGAGAGTTGTACCGAATTTTGTTTGACCCACAGGTCATGTCCCCTTTTTATATAGAACCAATACGGCCCCCATACCCCAAATGGTACGACATAAATGGCCAATATGAATACCATTGAGGAATCACAGGGCATTCGATCGAGAACTGCGTCGCTTTTAAAAAGATGATTGAAAGATTAGTCAGATTGGGTGTCGTAAAATTCGATGATCCCTCTGGTGCAGAAAATTCATTACCTAACCTTTCTATTAAAGGGGTAATCATTGTGAGTTCCACAATAGATAGGGGCAGGGATCCAAGAATGCATCGAGCTCAGGGTCATTGTGCAAGGCTTGATTAAGGGGATCAAGGACCCAATTGGAATGTTCGGGAATCTAATGACATATCCGAAGAGAGAGTTGAAAAATAAAAGTTTCCAAAGCCCTTACATACTTTGGATGTAACATCCTAAATTTTTGGGCCTATGCGTTTAATGGGTGAATATGTGGAATGAGTTAATTTAAGTGTTAGGGGCCCAAATTTTAAGTTTTAAGGAGCCCAAATCTTCTAATTTAAGTTAGTTAAATTTGGCACTATGGATTAGGGAAGTGGACGGCACAAGGCTATTTTTTTTGAGAATTTTATTATATTTATTCTATGTGGATAATAAGCAAATAAAAGTTATTATTTAGGGATTTAGTCTTTAAGGATAATAAGCAGATAAAGACTATTTTTGAGGAGATAATAGATTAAGATAAAGGAAAAATGATAGGAGCTATCATGTGTGGCAGTGTTGGATGAAAATCAATCTCTGCTAAAGGGAGGAATCGGTTTTCTATATAAAGAGGGGGTGTGCCGAAATTTTGGAAGCCTTTCTTTTATTTTCTTTTCTCATCTTCTTCCTCTCAAAGCCGAAAATCACCATTTTCTTCACCCTTTCTTCCTCTCTAAAATTTCCTGGTTGGCCGAATCTTTTAACCTCTATTGTTATTTTTTTTCTAATCCCTAAAAGCCAAAATCACATCTCTATTATTCTATTCTTCTCCTTAATATTCATTGGCCCAATCTCTCTTATCCATCTCTTCAATTCTTAAATCTTCTAAAAACCAAAATTATTAGATTTCACCTCCTGAAGTTGCCGAATTTTCTTCAGTAAAGTCTGCTTGTGCCGAATCTGAAGAAAACAATAGAGGAGTCCAACGCTTAGATTTCTAAGTTAAAGATCAGTAACACTCAAGTCGTGTTATTTTTGGGATTTCAAGGAGAGGCCCTATTTTCACATCTTTCTGGCTTTTTGAACAAAGTTGTAGATCGGGATAACAAGGATATCGACTAAGAATATTGGATTTCGTGATATCAGGTGTGTAACACTTTCCCACCATCTAGATCTATTTGATTAATATATGATTATAAGTCTTATATGTTTTGATAAATGCCAAATCCGGGCATAATAGAGAAACCCAAAGAGGTAAAACAAATCATCGGGTTAGTGAATGTTCGATTAAACGATATAAGTATATTGATTTTATGTGATTGCATGGTTGGGTTTGATGAAAGGAGGAAGTTATATGTTGTAGCGGTTTTCACCGTGATCTGTTGTAGCGGTTTTACCTTGATCATTATAGCGGTTTTACCGTGAATCTGTTGTAGCGGCTTTTGCCGTGATCTATTGTAGTAGCTACTGACCATGATCGATGATGAGCAAGACGATCGCCATCAAGGCGTGTAGCGGTGTGGGTTGATTGTAGAAATCCCCAATGGTGTGAATGGTTTGATGCAGGCGTGTGGTGATGGAAACCTAGGATTTGGGTTGGGCTTGCATATTATTTTTATTATGCATATTAATTCGATTATTTTAGTTGTATGGGGCTAAGGCCCAAATCTAATGGTGCATGAGGGTTGCACACCGAGTCTCATGACTCAACCAATTAATTAACATTTGGTAGCATTTAGTGCATCGGACCGGGTGGAGAGGAGCGCAAGGTGGCCATGCAAAAGAACATTTGGATCCAAAGAAAAGACTCTAGTTATTATTTTATATTCTTATTTAATGGATTTTAAATCCGTTGTAATAAGGCCATGGGCCACCAGTTTATATTTTGTTTTATTACGGGCTTTTATTACTTTTAGTTATTTAAATTTTTATTTTAATTGAACTAAGGCATGTATTTAAATTTGAGTTTTTAATTCATAAAGGCATATTTTATTTAAAACTATAAATTATAAATTTTCTCGAATAAAAGGTTAAACTTTACCAAAATGTTTTTCTGAAAATGCGACATGTTTTACAAAATCTCCTTAGTGACATACCAGATCCGGTTGTAGTGTTTGGGCCGGGTTTGGGGTGTTACAAATTAGTATCAGAGCCCGGTTCAAAACTCGGCTCTGGGGTTTTGGGCTCAAAACGTTTTCTAAAAGCAGGTTTTCGAAGTATGCATGTTTTGTAAATATTATAGGATGAGTTTTTTGGTATGGTACCTGCGTCTCCGGCCCAAGTCCGCCAGGTAAGTATTCTGAACTCACTGTGTGATATATATGCATGTGGCCTTGATGGGCGTTAAGGGATGTAGATTATCTTAGCTAGAACTTGATGGATTTTAGGCTTAGCTTAAACAACTTCTTAAATGTCATAAGACTTAATCTATCCAAACAAATCCTGTGAACTAGTCGCCGAGTTAGGGTGTGGTAACAGGCATACGCATGTCTAGAACTGGATTCAGGGAGAGCTTGGTATTTAAGCAGTCCTAGTGACTCACCTCTTTTTCGCTGGAATCCTACCTGGTACGTGGTGACTGTTCACCCTAACCATGAGGATTTGTTGACGGGCCAAAATTTATAATTAAAACCCGAAAGGGACTAGCCACCCTATTTTGTAAAATTACTAAAATAACCTCTAGTTTCAAAAATTTTCAAATTTCCCCTGATTTGTAAAATTATCGAAATACCCTTGATTTGTAAAATTATCGAAATACCCCCAATTTGTAAAATTACCGAAATACCCTTGAATTGTAAAATTACCAAAATACCCTTATTTTGAAACATCACCAAGATACACTATTTTTAAAAAATTACAAAAATACCTCAGAGGATAAAATTACAAAATACCCCAGGTAGTGAAGCGCGAAAATACCCCAGGTGGTGAATGTAAGTTTATAAGGCTATTTTATGATTGATGTGTCTTTGAATGTTGGTGAAGGTAAACTCTAGGACTAGGAAGTATCGACTTGAGAACTAAACCCGTAGATAGAATTGAATTCGAAAGAACTACTATCAAAATGATTTTACATAAGATTGTTCGCGGTTAATAAGTGGGAAGAATTAATTATTCATAAAATTCTTAATCAGATAAACGTCGATCGAAAGAATGAGTACAAGGGGACGAAGACGCTTCAGATCACGAATAATGGTGCGTACTTACAGTAGTATACTAAGTGTTTATTTTGGCTTTAGAATTAGAGTGCGCAACGAAAGCATAGTGGTGAGACTTAGGTAGTATGATTTCTAGTTAGTTGGAAATTTCGAGGACGAAATTTCTTTAAGGAGGATAGAACTGTAACATCCTAAATTTTTGGGCCTATGCGTTTAATGGGTGAATATGTGGAATGAGTTAATTTAAGTGTTAGGGCCCAAATTTTAAGTTTTAAAGAGCCCAAATCTTCTAATTTAAGTTAGTTAAATTTGGCATTAGGGATTAGGGAAGTGGACTGACACAAGGCTATTTTTTTGGGAATTTTATTATATTTATTCTATGTGGATAATAAGCGGATAAATGTTATTATTTAGGATTTAGTCTTTAAGGATAATAAGTAGATAAAGACTATTTTTGAGGAGATAATAGATTAAGATAAGGGAAAAGGGATAGGAGCTATCATGTGTGGCAGTGTTGGATGAAAATCAATCTCTGCTAAAGGGAGGAATCGATTTTCTATATAAAGAGGGGGTGTGGCGAAATTTTGGAAGCCTTTCTTTTATTTTCTTTTCTCATCTTCTTCCTCTCAAAAGCCGAAAACCACCATTTTCTTCACCCTTTCTTCCTCTCTAAAATTTCCTGGTTGGCCAAATCTTTTAACCTCTATTGTTATTTTTCTTCTAATCCCTAAAAGTCGAAATCACATCTCTATTATTCTATTCTTCTCCTTAATATTCATTGGCCAAATCTCTCTTAGCCATCTCTTCAATTCTTAAATCTTCTAAAAACCGAAATTCTTAGATCTCACCTCCTGAAGTTGCCGAATTTTCTTCAGTAAAGTCTGCTTGTGCCGAATCTGAAGAAAACAATAGAGGAGTCCAACGCTTAGATCTCTAAGTCAAAGATTAGTAACACTCAAGTCGTGTTATTTTTGAGATTTCAAGGAGAGGCCCTATTTTCACGTCTTTCCGACTTTTTTGAGCAAAGTTGAAGATCGGGATAACAAGGATATCGACTAAGAATATTGGATTTCGCGATATCAAGTGTGTAACACTTTCCCACCATCTAGATCTGTTTTGTAACACCTCAAACCCGGCCTAAACACTACAACCGGATCTGGTATGTCACTAAGGAAATTTTGTAAAACATGTCGCATTTTTGGAAAATATTTTCCTTGAGTTTAACCTTTTATTTGGGGAAAATTTATAATTTATAGTTTTAAATAAAATATGCCTTTATGAATTAAAACCCAAATTTAAATACATGCCTTAGTTCAATTAAAATAAAATTTAAATAACTAAAAGTAATAAAAGCCCGTAATAAAACAAAATATAAACTGGTGGCCCATGGCCTTATTACAACGAGATTTAAAATCCATTAAATAAGAATATAAAATAATAACTAGAGTCTTTTTGATGGATCCAAATGTTCTTTCGCATGGCCACCTTGCACTCCTCTCCAGCCCGGTCTGATGCACTAAATGCTACCTGAAATGTTAATTAATTGGTTGAGTCGTGAGACTCAGTGTGCAACCCTCATGCACCATTAGATTTGGGCCTTAGCCCCATAAAACTAAAATAATCAGAATTAATATACATAATAAAAATAATATGCAAGCCCAACCCAAATCCTAGGTTTCCATCCGCTACACGCCCCAGTACCAGCCATTCACACCATTGGGGATTTCTACAATCAACCCACACCGCTACACACCTTGATGGTAGTCATGCTGCTCATCATCAGATCATGGCCATAGCCACTACAACAGATCACGGCAAAAGCTGCTACAACAGATCACGGTAAAAGCCGCTACAACAGATCACGGCAAAAGCTGCTACAACAGATCACGGTAAAAGCCGCTACAACAGATCACGATAAAAGCCGCTACAATATATAACTTCCTCCTTTCATCAAACCCAACCCATGCAATCACATAAAATCAATATTCTTATATCGTTTAATCAAAACATTCACTAACCTGGTGATTTGCCTTTACCCTCTTTGGGTTTCCGTCATAATACCGGAATTTTGGCGTATATCAAAACATATAAAACTTATAATCATATATTAATCAAACAGATCTAGATGGTGTGGAGAATTACACACCTGATATCGCGAAATCCAATATTCTTAGTCGATATCCTTGTTATCTCAATCTATAACTTTGCTCAAAAAGCCGGAAAGATGTGAAAATAAGGCCTCTCCTATATTCGGCCATGGTTAATGTTCTACCCGATTTCATATATTTATAAATAAACCAATCTCCTTACCTTGAAATCCCGAAAATAACACGACTTGAGTGTTACTGATCTTTGACTTAGAGATCTAAGCGTTGGGCTCCTCTTCAGATCTCGAAATGCCGAAAATAAGAAAAACCCTTGATTAGTCACTAAATAGCCATTCGGCTAGGGACTTTGAAAAGTCGGAGAAATATTAGAAACTCAAAATCGACACATACCTATTATTTTCTTGATTCGACAAGGCAGACTTTTATCAAGAAAATTCGCAACTTCAGGAGGTAAGATCTAAGAATTTCAGTTTTAGAAGATTTAAGAATTGAAGAGATGGCTAAGAGAGATTTGGCCAATGAATATTAAGGAGAAGAATAGAATAATAGAGATGTGATTTCGACTTTTAGGGATTAGAAGAAAAATAACAATAGAGGTTAAAAGATTTGGCCAACCAGGAAATTTTAGAGAGGAAGAAAAGGTGAAGAAAATGGTGGTTTTGACTTTTGAGAGGAAGAAGATGAGAAAAGAAAATAAAAGAAAGGCTTCCAAAATTTTAAGCACACCCTCTTTATATAGAAAACCGATTCCTCCCTTTAGCAGAGATTGATTTTCACCAACACTGCTACACATGATAGCTCCTATCCCTTTTCCTTATCTTAATCTATTATCTCCTCAAAATAGTCTTTATCCGCTTATTATCCTTAAAGACTAGATCCCTAAATAATAGCCTTTATCTTCTTATTATCCACATAGAATAAATATAATAAAATTCCCAAAAAAATAGCCTTGTGCCGTCCACTTCCCTAATCTCTAATGCCAAATTTAACTAACTTAAATTAGAAGATTTGGGCTCCTTAAAACTTAAAATTTGGGCCCCTAACACTTAAATTAACTCATTCTACATATTCACCCATTAAATGCATAGGCCCAAAAATTTAGGATGTTACAGTTCCACCCTCCTTAAAGAAATTTCGTCCTCGAAATTTCCAACTAACTAGAAATCATACTACCTAAGTCTCACCACTATGCTTTCGCTGCGCACTCTAATTCTAAAGCCAAAATAAACACTTAGTATACTATGGTAGGGTACGCACCATTATTCTCATCTGAAGCGTCTTCGTCCCCTTGTACTTAGTCTTTCAATCGACGTTTATCTGATTAAGAATTTTATGAATAATTAATTCTTCCCACTTATTAACCGCAAACAATCTTATGTAAAATCATTTCGATAGTAGTTCTTTCGAATTCGAATTCTATCTACGGGTTTAGTTCTCAAGTCGATACTTCCTAGTCCTAGAGTTTACCTTCATCAACATTCAAAGACACATCAATCATAAAACAAATTTTATAAACTTACATTCACCACCTAGGGGTATTTTCGTCGTTTCACTACCTACGGGTATTTTCGTAATTTTACCTACAGGGGTATTTACGTAATTTTTTTCAAAATAGTGTATCTTGGTGATGTTTCAAAATAAGGGTATTTTGGTAATTTTGCAATCTGAGGGTATTTCGATAATTTTGAAATCCAGGGATATTTCGGTAATTTTGCAAATCAGAGATAATTTAGTAATTTTACAAATCAGGGTTAACTTGGTAATTTTACAAACCATGGGTATTTTGATCATTTTGCAAAACAAGGGTAGTTTGGTAATTTTTTAAACTAGGGATATTTCGATGTTGTTATTGTTGTTTTTATTTTCTGTGGAAAAATTTTGTTGACTTTGTAAATCGGGGTATATTTGCAAATCATGGGTATTTATTTTTTTTCAAAATAAGGATATTTTAGCAATTTTGTGAGAAAACAGGTGGCTGGTCCCTTTTGGGTTTTGTAACAACCCCAAACCCGGCCCACGAGCCTTGACCGGATCTGGTTATGTCACTGCGGAATGACGGTTGAAAATCTTTGTCTTTAGCACAAAACTTGAAAATTTTTGTTTATTTTAGGAAGTAATTCCATTAAAATTATTTAATACTATAAGCTAGATATAAAATATGTGAATTAAAACTTTATTATAATTTATTATATTATAAATCATTTGACGGAAATATATCTAAGTATAATATAAACCCTAATTAAAAAGATAATAAAATGATCCCAACAATAAATAAAGAGGCCTTTTATTACAATCGATATTTAAACCAAAACTTAGTATTAAAACTAACTAAAAAAATCTTTATCTGCATGGCCCACCTGGCTTCCTCTCCGAACCCGGTCCAACTCATGAATCACCTGAAATGTTAGGAAGATAATTGGGTGAGTCACACGGACTCAATGTGTAATTAAAACCACTGATATCCACCCACATGCTAGCCACATAACATCCCAATTATCAAATGCAACATGCAAATATAATCATTTAGACATTACCATAATCTGGGCTTGGCCCACAATCAAATCATATTCAAGCACCGGGCTAAGCCCTTTTCTCATTAATTCACAGATTACTGGGCTCGGCCCATTTCCACGTATGTTCTTAAAACATACCTACTCATATTCCATATTGGGCTTGGCCCATTTCCATATCAATTTATAACAAAACCATGCAATATGAAACCCAACCCAATCCTAAGGTCCATCCGCTACACACCCCTTAACCAAATTACCACACACCGGGGACTATCGAGTCACCCTCTCCTTTTCCCTCCAAAAGGCAACCAATGCCAGCCACGATGTAGCGTATAGCTAACATCAAACCACGATGGAGCACACAGCAATCCATCAAGCCACGATATGTCATAAAGCCCATATCAATCAAGGTAACCACGCGAACTAAATCGCAAAGATCCACAACGCGACCTCGATCGGCGCCAATCCACGATGTAGCACAAAGTCGACATCAACCACGCACTCAAGTACACCCGCACCTTCTTTCAAAAACCCACCCATGCACATGTAACATAATATAATAACATAATGAATAAAGCATGTACATGATATTCAGGCATACATTCATATTCATAGACATACTCACATACACGTATTAATAACCACATCTCAACAGTTTTGATACTAACCTGTTTATCGACATACCCTTTAAGGGTATCCGGTTCACATAGTCCTTGCACTTATTAACACATATTTAACACATACACCTATCGCATACATATCATATACCCTAAATCGATGGGTTAATCACACACCTTATAACTGAAGCTCTAAACCTCGATCCCGACGCTATCGCTTAGCGAGACTACTGTTATTTGCCTATCATTTTCATTACCGCCCACACCCGGTGGCCAATCTCGCATGCATGAAACCGATCTTTTCTTGAACTTGGGATGGGAGTTTTCCTTTCCCTCTTGGTCGGTACTTGCATCCATCGGCACTTTAATCAGAATCACACCATTAATCAACAAGTCATAATTTACCATTATTGAATCTAAGTCACTTACTAACATTCTTACCAACGAATCGAATCCCGTAAGCTTCTGCTTACCCTTGTCGAAATCCCTAAATGAAACCACATTGAAATCGGCTTAAGCACATTAGTCCATGAAATTGGCCCTTGGCCGAAACTACATAGGCTTACCTTGAGGAATCGAATCCAGAGATTTCCTTAATGCACCAACGCACACGTTGCTTATCACGTATGAACAACTTCCGAATCACCCTCCTAGGTTCGCCACAACCTAGAAATAGAGTGATATCTCCAACTTTTGGCTTTGAAGAGAACAAAAGAAGAAAAAGGGGTGACAAGGATTCCAAATAAATATTCGGCTATGGCTCAATCAAATGGTGATGGCACATTCGGCTAACACAAAGGATGACTTTGGAGTTTGAAGAAAGAAGAAATAGAAGAATGGAGAAGGCTTAGGAGAATTGGCTTTGTCAAAGAGAAAATAAGGTGCAAATTTGGCAAAGTAACTTAAGGAAAGAAAATAAAGAGATGAATGCTTAATTAAAAGGAATTTGGACACACAAGGTAAAAAGAAAAACCAATTTTAATGACTTCTCCTATTTATAAAATTCGGCACCCTCCCCCTTGAAGACTCCAAAATCTGGCCACCACATACTAATTCAATCTAATTTGAATTAGTCCCCTTCTCCAATTTATCCCATATTCTATCTCCTTATCAAATTCAAATAAACCAATCACAACTCTTGTTTACTAATTTAAACATAAAATAATCCTACAATTATCTAAAATAAATAAAATAAATTAACACCTTCTTACCAACCGAATAAAAATAAAACAACAGCAGCTCCCTGGTGCCCTCCACCTTCACGCCACCTCTCTGTGCCAGCAGCAAAAGAAAGCCCCACCTGCAGCTTTCCGATTGAACGCAGGACTGGGAAACCAAAGAGCCCAAGAAGCTTCTGGCCATTCGGCCACTTTGATTTTATGACAAAACCCCATCATTTAATCTTAACCCTTCCTAGCCCAAATTTCATAACCGCATAAAATAAAATCACGCCCAAAATGTCGCTCCAGCGCTCAAACCGCGACCTCCTTCCCTCCAGCGCCTAAGTAGTGCCTAAGAGCCACTCGCTAATTGGACTTTCATGTCCATCAACTTGGACATTTATTTTAAGGCCTACTTAGCCCAGATCCTTGACGCAAAAAAATAAAACAAAGTTGTTTGCCAATGACTCGAACCTTGCTCCTTAGGCGCCACCTTCCAAAGCCTCCAAGCAACAGATAACCACTTTGCCAATACCTTTCATGTGCCTTAACCTTCCAAATAAATTTCTTAAGCCCTCTAAAGCCCAGCTCCATTTTTTAACCCTGAAATTAAACTTTTCCTAAGCCTTCCCCTTTTACCCGAGCATTCTTAAAACCTCTAAAACACCTCCAAACACACCCAAAAACCTACCAACACCTAAATTATACTTAAATTACCTAGCCCCTAAACCAGGGTGTTACAATTCTACCCTCCTTAAAATAATTTCGTCCTTGAAATTACTTATTACCGAATAATCATAACTCGCTATTCTACTTCTCCGCTGCGCACTCTGATCTTAGACTATCATACTCCCCGACACAGTCTTTAAGTTCTCTCTCAAGATCCCGATCATACAAGAAAGAGCTAACTTACAAACAAGGAAAGCAATTAAAGAATATTCCAAAACAAAGGAGCTTACCCGATATCACATCTTCGATTGACTCTGACTAGAACCATTCCTTCCATGGCTTGAACCACGACCCCTCGTCGCTCGAGGAAAATTCTTAACCAGATATGCCTTAGATCCACACCGAAAGCATTCCTTACTATTTCCCCAACACTCTCCTGTGTGAGGTCTTCCACACCGAGCACAAGGACGATTCCGATCCACTGGTACAAGTGCATTTACAGGGTTCTCAGTCCTTAGTCTTTTCTGGGCATTACCAAACGATACTGATGGCCCAACATTTCTCTTATTCTCGTTCCTATTCTTCTCTCGATTTTCCCTTATAGTCTTCTTAACCTCTTCAGCAATCCGAGCTTTCTCCACTAAAAGGGCAAAGTCTCTTTCTCTGTGCGGAGCGATCAACTCCCGCAACTCATCTCGTAGCCCATCTTCGAATCGAACACTTCTTTCGTAATCAGTAGCCACGATTCCTTTGGCGTACTGACTTAGCCGCACAAATTCCGCTTCGTACTCAGCTACCGACTTATTCCCTTGCACTAGATTTAGGAACGCTTTCCTTTGCGAGTCCAAATAACTGGCTCCTACATACTTCCCTTCGAACTTGGCCTTAAAGAAATCCCAATCCAATCGATCCACGCAGACACCTTGTTTGACGGTGAGCCACCAGCGATAAGCTTCGTCGCGAAACAAACAAGCACTTCTTGACTTTTCTTCATTGGTGCAGTCTAAATCGTCCATGATTCTTTCAACTGCTTCTAGCCAATACTCCGCTACGTTAGGAGCTACTCCCGACACTCCTCTAAAAATCTTGGCTCCGTTCGATCTAAGCCTTTCCGATACCGACTTCCGAGTTCCATTTCCTTTACTAACTCCTGCTACTCGTTCTAGCACTCGTAACATGGCCCGCGATACTGCGTCATCTTCTCCTGTCTGATCTTGCTCCTCCACGTCCACTACTGGCGGCACTTTATTTTCTGACCCATGGCCAGACCCTATCGGTTCCGATGCTGCCATTCTACTTCTACTGCGTCCCCTAGAGCTCATCTCTATCGTCTTGATTTATCTGATTAAGAAGTTTTATGCATTAGTAATTGTTCCACTATTTAACCGCGAGCATATTTTATGAATGGAAGATTTTAAAAGTGGTTCTTTCGTTCACACAAGGGTTCAGTTCAAATTTACTACCCTAATTCAGAGAATCACCTTCGTTCCTCGCTAGGGACACATTCATTCATCATCAAACACATTCATTCCTCGTGAGAGGCACATTCGATGGTATCTACCACCACATTCACTATTCGGACATTTTACGCGTTTTACCCTGTGGGTATTTCCGTCATTTTGTCCTACGAGGACATTTCCGTAATAAACCAGAGAAATTTTAAAACTTTAATAAACCAGAACATTTTGAAATTTCTACATTGGGAGGGTATTTTTGAAAATTTGTCAAATTAGAATCTGAGAATTTTGGAAACCGGGGTATTTTAGTAATTTTGTCAACCAGGTAATTTTGTAAATTTCAAGAGTCTGGGTATTATTTTGAAATACAAAATTTGGATACTTTTGCAAAGTGAGAGAATTTTATTAAAGTTGGGGTTAACTCGTAAATTTTGAAAGTCGAGGCATTTTAATAATTTTCAACACGTGGGTACTTTTGTAAATTTTCCCAAATCGGGTATATTGATATTTTGAGCACTAGAGATTTTAATATTTTGCAAAGTGAAAATCATTTTAACAAAAGTTGAGTGTAGTGCGGTAATTTTATAATCTGAGGGCATTTTGTAATCTTGCCACTAAGGCATTTTGGTAATTTTGGTAAATCAAAAAAAACATTTTTTTTCAAAACCGATTCGTGGTTTACAAACCAAAAGGGTAAATTTAAAATTGTAAAACCAAGAATTTTAAAACAACAAGGCTAATCCTTTCGGGTTTTAAGAATTGGTTTAGCCTATGAACAAGTCCTCTTGGTTAAGGTGAACAGTAGCTACGCACTGTAGGATTCAAGTGGAGAGGAGGTGAGTCACGCGGATTGCTTAAATACCAAGCTCCCTGAATACCACTCCTAGACATGCGCACACAAAGTTGCCACACCTTAACACGGCGACTTACTTCATGTGTTTGTTTAGTAACCTTAAGTCTTATGCACATGTTTGAGTAGACTAGCCTTAGGGTTCAAGCGATCCTAATTTACTAATCTAAAGCCCAACAAAGCCCATAACAGTTCATATAACAAATTACTTCACAAGTCTGAAGTACTTACCTGGTGGACTCGGGCCGGAGGTACAGGTGCCATGCCAGAAAAACTTGAAATAAAACCCATATTTTGAAAAGCCCATTTTGAAAATATTTTTGGGCCCAAAACCCTCAAAGCCGAAGTTTTGAACAGGGCTCGATACTAATCAGAATAACCCCAAACCGGCCCACGAGCCTTGACCGGATCTGGTTATGTCCTCGCGGAATGACGGTTGAAAATCTTTGTCTTTAGCACAAAACTTGAAAATTTTTGTTTATTTTAGGAAGTAATTCCATTAAAATTATTTAATACTATAAGCCCGATATAAAATATGTGAATTAAAACTTTATTATAATTTATTATATTATAAATCATTTGACGGAAATATATCTAAGTATAATATAAACCCTAATTAAAAAGATAATAAAATGATCCCAACAATAAATAAAGAGGCCTTTTATTACAATCGATATTTAAACCAAAACTTAGTATTAAAACTAACTAAAACATCTTTATCTGCATGGCCCACCTGGCTTCCTCTAGAACCGGTCAACTCATGAATCACCGAAATGTTAGGAAGATAATTGGGTGAGTCACACGGACTCGATGTGTAATTAAAACCACCGATATCCACCCACATGCTAGCCACATAACATCCCAATTATCAAATGCAACATGTAAATATAATCATTTAGACATTACCATAATCTGGGCTTGGCCCACAATCAAATCATACTCAAGCAAGGGCCAAGCCCTTTTCTCATTAATTCACAGATTCGGGCTCGGCCCATTTCCATGTATGTTCTTAAAACATACCTACTATATTCCATATTGGGCTTGGCCCATTTCCATATCAATTTATAACAAAACCATGCAATATGAAACCCAACCCAATCCTAAGGTCCATCCGCTACACACCCCTTAACCAAACCTACCACACACCGGGGACTATCGAGTCACCCTCTCTTTTCCCTCCAAAAGGCAACCAATGCCACCACGATGTAGCGTATAGCTAACATCAAACCACGATGGAGCACACAAGAATCCATCAAGCCACGATATGTCATAAAGCCCATATCAATCAAGGTAACCACGCGAACTAAATCGCAAAGATCCACAACGCGACCTCGGTCGGCGCCAATCCACGATGTAGCACAAAGTCGACATCAACCACGCATCAAGTACACCCGTACCTTCTTTCAAAAACCCACCCATGCACATGTAACATAATATAATAACATAATGAATAAAGCATGTACATGATATTCAGGCATACATTCATATTCATAGACATACTCACATACACGTATTAATAACCACATCTCAACAGTTTTGATACTAACCTGTTTATCGACATACCCTTTAAGGGTATCTGGTTCACATAGTCACTGCACTTATTAACACATATTTAACACATACACCTATCGCATACATATCATATACCCGAAATCGATGGGTTAATCACACACCTTATAACCTCAAGCTCTAAACCTCGATCCCGACGCTATCGCTTAGCGAGACTACCAGATTATCGCCTATCATTTTACATTGCACGCCCACACCCGGTGGCCAATCTCGCATGCATGAAACCGATCTTTTCTTGAACTTCGGGATGGGAGTTTTCCTTTCCCCTCTTGGTAGCACTTGCATCCATCGGCACTTAAATCGTAATCACACCATTAATCAACAAGTCATAATTTACCATTATTGAATCTAAGTCACTTACTAACATTCTTACCAACGAATCGAATCCCGGAAGCTTCTGCTTACCCTTGTCGAAATCCCTAAATGAAACCACATTGAAATCGGCTTAAGCACATTAGTCCATGAAATTGGCCTTGGTCAAACTACATAGGCTTACCTTGAGGAATCGAATCCCGAGAGATTTCCCTTAATGCACCACTGCACACGTTGCTTATCACGTATGAACAACTTCCCGAATCACCCTCCTAGGTTCGGCCACAACCTAGAAATAGAGTGATATCTCCAACTTTTGGCTTTGAAGAGAACAAAAGAAGAAAAAGGGTGACAAGGATTCCAAATAAATATTCGGCTATGGCTCAATCAAATGGTGATGGCACATTCGCTAACACAAAGGATGACTTTGGAGTTTGAAGAAAGAAGAAATAGAAGAATGGAGAAGGCTTAGGAGAATTCGGCTTTGTCAAAGAGAAAATAAGGTGCAAATTCGGCAAAGTAACTTAAGGAAAGAAAATAAAGAGATGAATGCTTAATTAAAAGGAATTTCAAGACACACAAGGTAAAAAGAAAACCAATTTTAATGACTTCTCCCTATTTATAAAATTTGCACCCCTCCCCTTGAAGACTCCAAAATCAGCCACCACATACTAATTCAATCTAATTTGAATTAGTCCCTTCTCAATTTATCCCATATTCTATCTCCTTATCAAATTCAAATAAACCAATCACAACTCTTGTTTACTAATTTAAACTAAATAAAATAATCCTACAATTATCTAAAATAAATAAAATAAATTAACACCTTCTTACCAACCGAATAAAAATAAAACAACAATGACAGCCCCGGTGCCTCCACCTTCACGCCACCTCTCTGTGTAAAGAAAGAAAGAAAGCCCCACCGCAGCTTTCCGATTCAACGCAGGACTGGGAAACTAGAAGCCCAAGCGGCGCCCGGGCCATTCGCCACTTTGATTTTTATGACAAAACCCCATCATTTAATCTTAACCCTTCCTAGCCCAAATTTCATAACCGCATAAAATAAAATCACGCCCAAAATGTCGCTCCAGCTCAAACCGCGACCTCCTTCCCTCCGGCGCCTAAGTAGTGCCTAAGAGCCACTCGCTAATTGGACTTTCATGTCCATCAACTTGGACATTTATTTTAAGGCCTACTTAGCCCAAATCCTTGACTTAAAAAAAATAAAACAAAGTTGTTTGCCCAATGACTCGAACCCTTGCTCCCTTAGGCGCCACCTTCCAAAGCCTCCAAGCAACAAGATAACCACTTTGCCAATACCTTTCATGTGCCTTAACCTTCCAAATAAATTTCTTAAGCCCTCTAAAGCCCAGCTCCATTTCTTAACCCTGAAATTAAACTTTTCCTAAGCCTTCCCCTTTTACCCGAGCATTCTTAAAACCTCTAAAACACCTCCAAACACACCCAAAAACCTACCAACACCTAAATTATACTTAAATTACCTAGCCCCTAAACCAGGGTGTTACAGGTTTTAATTATAAGTTTTGGCCTGTCAATACGTCTTCATGGTTAGGGTGAACAGTCACTATGCACCAGGTAGGATTCCAGTGAAGAGGAGATGAGTCACTAGGACTGCTTAAATACCAAGCTCTCTCTCAGATCCACTCCTAGACATGCGATGCTGTTGCCACATCCTAACTCGATGACTAGTTCACAGGATTTGTTTCGGTAAATTAAGTCTTATGGAATTTAAGAAGTTGTTTAAGTTAAGCCTATAGTCCATCAAAGTCTAATTAAACTAGCCTACGTCCTATAAAGCCCATCAAGCCCACATATATATATCACACAATGGTTTAGAGTACTTACAGGCGGACTTGGTAGAGACGCAGTGCCATGCCTAGCTAACAAACTGTTATCATTTCAAAAAAAACAACATGCAAGTTTCAGAAGCCCACCTTTAGAAAACGTTTTGAGCCCAAAAACCCCAAAGCCGAATTTTGAACCGGGCTCTGATACCAATTTGTAACACCCTAAACCCGACCCAAATACTACAACCGGATCTGGTATGTAGTAGGAAATTTTGTAAAACATGTCGCATTTTTGGAAAATATTTTCCTTGAGTTTAACCTTTTATTCGGGGAAAATTTATAATTTATAGTTTTAAATAAAATATGCCTTTATGAATTAAAACCCAAATTTAAATACATGCCTTAGTTCAATTAAAATAAAATTTAAATAACTAAAAGTAATAAAAGCCCGTAATAAAACAAAATATAAACTGGTGACCCATGGCCTTATTACAATGAGATTTAAAATCCATTAAATAATAATATAAAATAATAACTAGAATCTTTTTGCTGGATCCAAATATTCTTTCGCATGGCCACCTTGAGCTCCTCTCCATTCAAATTCAGATGCACTAAATGCTACCGAAATGTTAATTAATTGGTTGAGTCGCGAGACTCGATGTACAACCCTCATGCACCATTAGATTTGGGCCTTAGCCCGTAAAACTAAAATAATCGAATTAATATACATAATAAAAATAATATGCAAGCCCAACCCAAATCCTAGGTTTCCATCCGCTACACGCCCGCATCGACCATTCACACCATTGGGGATTTCTACAATCAACCCACACCGCTTTACACGCCTTGATGGCGCCGTGTCGCTTGCTCATCATCGATCATGGTCAGTAGCCACTACAACAGATCACGACAAAAGCGCTACAAAGATCACGGTAAAACCGCTACAACAGATCACGGTAAAAACCACTAAAACAGATCACGGTGAAAATCGCTACAACATATAACTTCCTCCTTTCATCAAACCCAACCCATGCAATCACATAAAATCAATATTCTTATATCGTTTAATCAAAACATTCACTAACCTGGTGATTTGCCTTTACCCTCTTTGGTTTTCCATCATTATACCGAAATTTCGGTATATATCAAAACATATATGACTTATAATCATGTATTAATCAAATAGATCTAGATGGTGTGAAGAAATACACACCTGATATCGCAAAATCCAATATTCTTAGTCGATATCCTTGTTATCCCGATCTACAACTTTGCTCAAAAAGTCAGAAAGATGTGAAAATAGGGCCTCTCCTATATTCGGCCATGGTTAATGTTCTACCCGATTTCATATATTTATAAATAAACCAATCTCCTTACCATGAAATCCCAAAAATAACACGACTTGAGTGTTACTGATCTTTGACTTAGAGATCTAAGCGTTGGACTCCTCTTCAGATCCCGAAATGCCGAAAATAAGAAAAACCCTTGATTAGTCACTAAATAGCCATTAATTAGGGACTTTGAAAAGACGAAGAAATATTGAAACTCAAAATCGACACATACCTATTGTTTTCTTGATTCGGCAAGCAGACTTTCTTGAAGAAAATTAGGCAACTTCAAGAGGTGAAATCTAAAATTTCGGTTTTAGAAGATTTAAGAATTGAAGAGATGGCTAAGAGATTTGGCCAATGAATATTAAGGAGAAGAATAGAATAATGGAGATGTGATTTGACTTTTAGGGATTAGAAGAAAAATAACAATAGAGGTTAAAAGATTCGGCCAACCAGGAAATTTTAGAGAGGAAGAAAGGGTGAAGAAAATAGTGGTTTTCGACTTTTGAGAGGAAGAAGATGAGAAAAGAAAATAAAAGAAAGGCTTCCAAAATTTCTACACACCCCTCTTTATATAGAAAACCGATTCCTCCTTTTAGCAGAGATTGATTTTCAGCCAACACTGCCACACATGATAGCTCCTATCCTTTTTCCCTTATCTTAATCTATTATCTTCTCAAAAATAGTCTTTATCTGCTTATTATCCTTAAAGACTAAATCCCAAAATAATAACATTTATCTGCTTATTATCCACATAGAATAAATATAATAAAATTCCCAAAAAAATAGCCTTGTGCCATCCACTTCCCTAATCCCTAATGCCAAATTTAACTAACTTAAATTAGAAGATTTGGGCTCCTTAAAACTTAAAATTTGAGCCCCTAGCACTTAAATTATAAGTCCTAGTGACTCACCTCCTCTTCGCTGGAATCCTACCTGGTGCATGGTGACTGTTCACCCTAGCTATGAGGACTTGTTGACGGGCCAAAATTTATAATTAAAACCCGAAAGGGACCAGCCACCCTATTTTGTAAAATTACTAAAATAACCTCTAGTTTCGAAAATTTCCAAATTTCCCTTGATTTGTAAAATTACTGAAATACCCCCGATTTGTAAAATTATCGAAATACCCCCAGTTTGCAAAATTACAGAAATACCTTCGGATTATAAAATTACCAAAATACCCTTATTTTGAAACATCACCAAGATACACTATTTTGAAAAAAATTACGAAAATACCCCTGTAGGATAAAATTATGAAAATACCCCTAGGTGGTGAATGTAAGTTTATAAGGTTGTTTTTATGATTGATGTGTGCTGAATGTTGACTGAAGGTGAACTTTAGGACTAGGAAGTATCGACTTGAGAACTAAACCCGTAGATAGAATTCGAATTCGAAAGAACTACTATCGAAATGATTTTACATAAGATTGTTTGCGGTTAATAAGTGGGAAGAATTAATTATTCATAAAATTCTTAATCAGATAAACGTCGATAGAAAGAATGAGTACAAGGGGACGAAGAAGCTTCAGATCACGAATAATGGTGCGTACCTACCATAGTATACTAAGTGTTTATTTTGGCTTTAGAATTAGAGTCGCAATGAAAACATAGTGGTGAGACTTAGGTAGTATGATTTCTAGTTAGTTGGAAATTTCGAGGACGAAATTTCTTTAAGGAGGGTAGAACTGTAACATCTTAAATTTTTGGGCCTATGCGTTTAATGGGTGACTATGTGGAATGAGTTAATTTAAGTGTTAGGGCCCAAATTTTAAGTTTTAAGGAGCCCAAATCTTCTAATTTAAGTTAGTTAAATTTGGCATTAGGGATTAGAGAAGTGGACGACAAGGCTATTTTTTTGGGAATTTTATTATATTTATTCTATGTGGATAATAAGCAGATAAAGGTTATTATTTAGGATTTAGTCTTTAAGGATAATAAGCAGATAAAGACTATTTTTGAGGAGATAATAGATTAAGATAAGGGAAAAGGATAGGAGCTATCATGTGTAAAGTCTTGGATGAAAATCAATCGCTAAAGGAGGAATTGGTTTTCTATATAAAGAGAGGGGTGTCAAATTTTGGAAGCCTTTCTTTTATTTTCTTTTCTCATCTTCTTCCTCTCAAAAGTCAAAACCACCATTTTCTTCACCCTTTCTTCCTCTCTAAAATTTTCGTTGGTTAATCTTTTAACCTCTATTGTTATTTTTCTTCTAATCCCTAAAAGTCAAATCACATCTCTATTATTCTATTCTTCTCCTTAATATTCATTGGCCAAATCTCTTAGCCATCTCTTCAATTCTTAAATCTTCTAAAACCGAAATTTTAAATCTCACCTCCTAAAGTTGCCGAATTTTCTTCAGTAAAGTCTGCTTGTGCCAAATCTGAAGAAAACAATAGAGGAGTCCAACACTTAGATCTCTAAGTAAAAGATTAGTAACACTCAAGTCGTGTTATTTTTGGGATTTCAAGGAGAGGCCCTATTTTCATATCTTTCCGGCTTTTTGAGCAAAGTTGTAGATCGGGATAACAAGGATATCGACTAAGAATATTGGATTTTGCGATATTAGGTGTGTAACACTTTCCCACCATCTAGATCTACTTGATTAATATATGATTATAAGTCTTATATGTTTTGATAAATGCCGAAATCCGGGCATAATAGAGGAAACCCAAAGAGGGTAAAAACAAATCATCAGGTTAGTGAATTTTCTGATTAAATGATATAAGTATATTGATTTTATGTAATTGCATGGGTTGGGTTTGATGAAAGGAGGAAGTTATATGTTGTAGCGATTTTCACCGTGATCTGCTGTAGCGATTTTTACCGTGATCTCGTTGTAGCGATTTTTACCGTGATTCATTGTAGCGGCTTTTGCCGTGATTCATTGTAGTGGCTACGGCCATGATCTGATGATGAGCAGCACGACTGCCATCAAGGCGTGTAGCGGTATGGGTTGATTGTAGAAATCCCCAATGGTGTGAATGGTCGGTACGGGCGCAGTAGCGGATGGAAACCTAGGATTTGGGTTGGGCTTGCATATTATTTTTATTATGCATATTAATTCGATTATTTTAGTTGTATGGGCTAAGGCCCAAATCTAATGGTGCATGAGGGTTACACACCGAGTCTCGCGACCAACCAATTAATTAACATTTCGTAGCATTTAGTGCACTTGACCATTTGGAGAGGAGCGCAAGGTGGCCATGCAAAAGAACATTTGGATCCAAAGAAAAGACTCTAGTTATTATTTTATATTCTTATTTAATGGATTTTAAATCTGTTGTAATAAGGCCATGGGCCACCGCTTATTTTTTGTTTTATTACTGCTTTTATTACTTTTAGTTATTTAAATTTTTATTTTAATTGAATTAAGGCATGTATTTAAATTTGGGTTTTAATTCATAAAGGCATATTTTATTTAAAACTATAAATTATAAATTTTTCCGAAATAAAAGGTTAAACATTACCAAAATGTTTTTCCTAAAATGCGACATGTTTTACAAAATTTCCTTAGTGACATACCGATCCGGTTGTAGTGTTTGGGCCGGGTTTGGGGTGTTAAATTGGAAGATTTTAAACAATGGAATTGTGGAAGGAATCCTTGTATTTTTTAGATTAATCTAGAGTAATATTTAGAACATGCTTGTTTCCTTAAGGCTAGAGGCAATAAGAACCCTTTTGTGAAATAGGCTTATGTCTGAAATTTTATTTCAATAAAATGTATTTTCTTAAGCGAATATTTTTTCATTCTTTATACTGTACATTTCTTTTTACAATATTCTTTCATTCTTTATTCATGACCATACCATACCAATAATCATCCTTAGAATCATTTATTCTTTGGATTTCTTGCCTTCGTACCTGGGTGCCCAGATATCAACGATATGAGCGACGTTGTTACTGACTCCCTTTTTGAATCAGATACGGGTCTAGGGGATCTAAGGACTTTGAAGATGACAGAGATTATAACCTACCTTTTGATTTGTTACGGATTGTAGAACAAGATGAAAAACAGACCTTACTCTACAAAGGGTCATTGGATATTAAGAGCCTAGAGACGGGGTGAAGATCGAAGCCCAGCTCACCACAAAAAAAGGCAAGACATCATTGAGTTGTTTTCAAGAATTCAAATATGTTTTTGCACATTTATATCAAGACATGCCTGGGCTAATAAAACGCGGGTTAAAGGATCAAGCACTATTGATCTACATAGAAAAAGGATGGTTTCAGTTATGCCGTATTAAAGGAGACAAGATTCATATGCCTTCTCCAGTTTTTCACCAATTTTCCATATGTGGGATCATGGATGTGATGGGGCTAATCTCGTCAAAATTTTTTAGCCAATATCGATTCATCGTCGTAGTCGCCGTTTACTTCACTAAGAGGGTAGAAGTTGCTTTACATGCCAATGTTACAAAGTCGATAGCCATTAAATCACCAAAAAAAAAAAGATCAGATGCTAGCAGAATACCATAAAGGATCGTGTTTAAATAACTGTACAAAGTCAAAGTTTATAGTTTGTCCAAAGATCAGGCAGCATATCACAGTGCAACAAAAGTTGCCAAAAAAATAAAAAAATGAAAGGTGGTTAAGACTTGTAAGATTGGCATAATAAGCTACCATTTACCATCTGTCTTATTGAACATTGGCCAGAACCTTCGCTGGGGCAATATCTTACCTATTAGTTTATGGAATTGAAGTGTTGAACCTAATCAAAGAAAATGTTAAAAGCTATCTATCACGGTTAGAACTTATGACAAAGAGGTTCAACCTAGAGAATTCCACAAGGGGAACTTGATGTTGAGGAAGATCCTTTTTATACAAAAGATCTTCAAAGGAAAGCAGATGCCAAACTGGGAGGGACCTTATGTAGTAAGAAGGAGCCTGTTCTAAAGGAGCATTGACATTGACCAAGATGGATGCCAAAGACTTTCCTAATTCGGAGAATTCAGAAGGATTTTACCTAAAAAGAGAAGGGGCAAGGTGAAAACCCACAAAGGGTGCCTTGAGCTCAAATTCATCCAAAGAAAAAGAAGAAGAAAAAGGAGAGGCCAAGGCAAAAACCCGCAAAGGGCGCTTTGAGACCAAAGCGAATTTGAGTTGAAAACCCGAAAAGGGCGGCTCAAATTTTGACCAACAAGTAGGGCACACAGTAGTCTTGCTACACTTAAATTAACAATGAGGAAGTATGCTACATCTTGGGGCATCGACAAAGTACTCCGGGTCCCCTAAAATACATATTGAGCTTAAAATGGTCCTCAAGAAGTTTGAACAAAGAAGCTCAGGCTGCGATATCTGGGGCACCTAACTTCTATCTTACCCATTTTTGAATTCGTTATCTTTGATTGCTTTATTCTTTTTGAGATACACCCAAATCAATTTTCTTTTATTGCCTGGGTTATCTTTGATGAAATTATGTTCCCGAGCTATGCTCCTGACTAACTTCTTTCTCATCCATTTTTGTAACTTTTTTTTAGCGTTTTATATTGAATAACAATTTATGGTCTAATAACACTTTCATAAAAGGAGTTTTGCATATTACTCTAGAAGCTTCTAAATAATATGAGGAATCTGAAACATGACTAGTGTTCAGAACTCACCAAGCTTAAAGGTTGGAAACATCAAAAAATGATTATCTCTTCGGATTCTTATTGGATAAGACAATTTTATTGGTGATATCATATTAGCAAATGACGAACAAGGTCAATCCAAGTGTAAAGGGGATTATTGTCGGGATACCCTGCATTCATACATCTGGTTATTACACCCAAGAAATGGTGCAACAGATTGAAAGTGATACAAGTTCTGCACCTCTGAGTGGTAACAGAAAGATGGAAGAAACCAAATGTTATTCCCTTGAAGTTGCAGTGGGAGATACCAACTTCATGTCCCAAGGTTCAAGTGGAGAGGGCTTAGAATTACCACGGGGCAAATTATTTGAGCAGAATATGATTGAAGAACGAAGATGAAACCTTGATGATGACACTTGAAATAGGAATCATCTTCATAACATTTTCGTATTCATATATCATAGCATGTCTAAATAGGAGCATCTGATGCATTTCAATCAAAGCATCCTAAATATTGGACATAAACATATACCCATTCTACAAGATATGTAGCAGAATTAAGAAAGTAGATTTGGCAATTCCTGAGTTTACAGGAAGCAGATCGAAGACATCAGTTTGGCATCCCTGAGTTTGCAGGGAGTAGATTGAAGAAAGCAGATCTGGAAATTCCTGAGTTTGCAGGAAGCAGATCGAAGACATCAGTCTGGCATCCCTGAGTTTGCAGGGAGCAGAATAAAGAAAGCACATTTGGCAATTCTTGAGTTTGCAGGAAGCAGATCGAAGACATCAGTCTGGCAATCCTTGAGTTTACAGGGAGCAGATTGGAGGAAACAGATCTGGCAATTCCTGAGTTTGCAGGAAGCAGGTCGAAGACATCAGTTTGGCAATCTCTGAGTTTGCAAAGAACAGATTGAAGATAGCAGATCTGGCAATTCTAGAGTTTGCAGGAAGCAGGTCGAAGACATCAGTCTGCTAATCCCTGAAAGATAGCAGATCTGGCAATTCCTAAGTTTACAAGAAGCAGGTCAAAGACATCAGTCTGGTAATCCCTGAGTTTGCAGGGAGCAGATTGAAGATAGCAGGTCTGGCAATACCTGAGTTTGCAGGAAGCAGATCTAAGACATCAGTGTGGCAATCTCTGAGTTTGCAGGGAGCAGATTGAAGATAGCAGGTCTGGCAATTCCTGAGTTTGCAGGAAGCAGATTTAAGACATCAGTCTGGCAATCCCTGAGTTTGCAGAGAGCAGATTGAAGATAGCAGGTCTGGCAATTCCTGAGTTTGCAGGAAGCAAATCTAAGACATCAGTCTGGCAATCCCTGAGTTTGCAGAGAGCAGATTAGAGATAGAAGATTTAGAAATTCCTGAATTTGCAAGAAGCAGATCGAATAGATCAGATCTGGCAATTCCTGAAGTTGTAGGAAACAGATCGAAGACATCAATCTCGCAATCCCTGAGTTTGCAGGAAGTAGATTAAAATAGCAGATTTGGCATTCTTGAAGGTGCAGGAAGTAGATTAAGGACATTAGTCTGGCATCCCTGAGTTTGCAGGAAGCAGATTAAAATGGCAGATTTGGCATTCCTGGGGTTGCAGGAAGCAGATCAAAGACATTAGCCTGGCGATCCCTGAAGTTGCAGGGAGCAGATTAAAATAGCAGATTTGGCATTCCTGAAATTGCAGGAAGCAGATCGAAAGACAACAGATTTGGCATTCTTGAGGTTCCAAGAAGCAGATCGAAAACATTAGATCTTGTTTCCCTGAGTTTGCAGTGGAGTAGATCAAAAGATAGTGGATATTGCCTTCATGAAGTTGAAGCTATCAAACTTACTGAAATCAAGATGAAGTTCCAATACCGTTGAAGCTACAGTGGATTTCGAACAAGGATCAAGAAGTCGAGGCTTGGTCAAGACCGGTCAAAATTGGTCCTTTTATAGTATTTGCTCTATTCTCGTTACACGATAATGAGCAAAGAGGGGCAGCTGTAAGAGCCCAATTTTGACCGGGCTTTGAAATAAACCAAAAATAAAAAAACAGTGTTTTTAAATTGTCCCATTACAGACCTCAAATAATGGACCCACTTACACCCATTACCCGATTAGCCCAACAAGACCCTAACCCAACCTAAACTAATACCCAACTACCCAATTACACCCTTGGCCCAATAAACTGCCCACTAACCCAATAGCAGAAACGGCCCAAAAACCCAATGCCTAAGCAAATTTCAGTGGCCTAACGTTTCTGAAACCCTAGGTGCCTTAAGTACAGAAGACCGATCGTCGTACGCAACACCAAATTTCAATGACTCTTTACGCATGACCACCAAGAACCTCGATCAGGCCGCGATTCGCGCAAATCCCCAATCGCCGCCGCGTTCTTCGTCTTCTACCTACAAGAAAGGAAAGAAACAGCAACGCAGATGGAATTCTTTTTTGTTTCCTTTTTTATTTTTCGGGCTATAAAAAGCCCGATTTACTTTGTAATAGAAAAAATAGAGAATATACTGAAATATATAAAAAAAAGAACTCATCAAACAAAGGTGATTTTCGTTTTTTTGTATTATTTGTATTATCCTTTATTTTTTTATTTTTTTTGATTTCTACAAACAGTAAACATACGAGCAATAAAATAAAAAAAGAAGTTTTACCTTTCAAATCGCGTCTGAAAACAGAGTTATCGACCTCCACCACTTTATCGAGGTGGCGCGATGATGCGCCAGACTGGTAGCGTCATCGAGCAAGAGTCGAGCGACCTCAGATCGAAGGGCGAGAGCATTTCAAAGCTCTCTTGTTTTTTTTTTTAAATGAATAAAATGATTTTTTTGAACTGGTTTTTTTCTTTTATAGTATTTAAAAAACGACGACATTTTTGCTTAGACAAATAAGTGTTGAAACGACGTCGTTTGGCAGGCCAGATCCACGCGTTGACCTGACCCGGATAAGGATCCGCGCATTTTCATTGAATGGCCTAATTTCCATTAGAGTCCTCCCTCATTTTTATTATTTTTAATTCTGTTTATTTTAAATTCTTTTTATTTTTAATTTTTCCCCAAAATTCATATTCTGTTTCAATTGATTCCCCGAGTAATTTAAAAGCCAAAATCGAAACAACACCGTTTTGAAAAAGAGGCATAATTTCCATATTAGTCCCTAGGACTTAATGCGTGTTCCAATTTAATCTTTTTAATATGTTTTAATTGTCATTTGAACCCCTGATTTCTTTATTTTATTTTATTTTTATCCTTTTATTTTATTTTATTATTTTACATCATTTTTAATTATTTATCATATTAAATATTCTATATTCCTATGTTTATTAATTTATTAATATTACGAAATTCACATATATGTATTTTATATGTATTATTTATATATATATTATATATGTAATTATTATTATATATTATTTTACTTGGTTTAATAATTAATATTTATATATTATTTATTATATTATATTTTTAAGTATTATATTATATATTAGTTTTAAAATTTTGTTTTGTATAAAGTTTATTATAATATATAAGCTATTTTATTTATATTGTTTATTACATATATAATTTTTATGATTAGTATATTATGTATATATATATGTTTTTATTTAAAATTATTATATATATTATTTACTAATTATTTTTATGTATAATCCTTATATATTATTATTAATTTTTATATTATATTATTATATATTATGATTTTTATTAATTATCATAAACATTTATTTGTATTTTTATATTCGCTTATTTTTGCTTTAACATGTTATTTATTTATTTATTTATTCATGTTATATTATTTATTGATTGTTTATTGTTAATATAATTTGTAGTTAGGTTGAATTGATATGTATATTATAATGTCTTATTCAAATCATTTTTTTATTTTTATAAAAATACATTTTGAATTAAAGCATTTTATTCAAATAGTTTTAAAATATATGTTGATATTTTATGTTTGGGGACTTCGAGAAGAATTGTGCCCTAACTTACTAGGTTTCGATTTTTCTCGAAGAACTTAAAGTATTAGATATTTCTTCTCTTTCAAAACCGAAACTTACAAATTTCAAATAAAAAACCTATTCTTGGGAGTTCAAAACGTTGTGTCCTAACTTACTGGATATGACGTTTCGTGTCTCGAGGTAGGAATTTTCTAAAATAAAGACGTACCTAGTTTCGAAGTCATGAGATGCTATATCCTAACTTACTGGGTATGGTGTTTATTTCTTTGAGATAGGTAAAGCTAGTTTTTTTTAAATAAAAGGACTATTTTTTAAAATTTTTCAAAATTTTCGACATTAGGATATGAGATTATCAATTCGGTACCAAATTTTGGACGTTACGAGGGTGCTAATCCTTCCTCGTACGTAACTGACTCTCGAACCCATCTTCTCGTATTTCGTAGGCCAAAATCAATGTTTTGAAATAAAACGTTTTATAAGGTGATCCAGTCACACCTAAGTAAAAAAGAATTGGTGGCGACTCATTTCTGTTTTTTAAAGTCGATCCCCATTTTTTAAATCAAATAAAAAAATAGTTTCGACATATTTCAACGTTCAAAACATTCATCTATAGTTAAACAATCAAAACTGCGTCTTATTCGAGCTTACAAAAGCTCTTTTGTCAACATGAGCTTGAAATAGGACCAAATTGTAAATTTTTAAAATTTCAAGGTTGACGTCGTGACGTCGCCAAATAGTTTGTCATGTCGTGACCTCAGGCCTCTCAACGTCACAACGTGACTCACGTCGATCAACATTGTGACAAGATAGGTTGCTTATCGGGATGTGAACTCTGTTTTTGGTAAAAATGGACCATTTGGTACCTATTTCAAATACTCCCAAACATACCTATCAATTTACGCACCAAAGCCAACTTCAATTGAATAAAAACATACCTAAAGCATACCAAAACACATAACATTTCTTACCAAAACAAGTCATCAACTACTTCCATTCAACCATTTCAACATAGGTTCAACTATTATCAATTATTCATTTTCATACATTCCATCAAATACCATTCAATTATCAATCCTTACCTAAGCCAAGTCATATAGAATCATGCCATTTCATTTTCATTTCAAACTCTTTCGCATATTTGCACATCTATTCATTCAACTTACCATTTCTTCCATATTTAACTTTTAGCATATCAAATTACATGTTCAAGTTTAAAATCATCAATTAAACCACATCAAGCATTAGCTATTTCATGCACTATCTAGTACATACCAATTTTTCAACAACTCAATATTTTCCACAAATATCAAATGTACCAAATGATCAACATAGTGACAATTTCCTTAACATCTAATCCCTATATACATGTCATGATCCCAAAACTCAAAATGATCAAAAAGCTATCGAATTAAGGATAGTGTGACCTTCGAGGCAGTCTGGCTTGATGTGTTCCATAAGGTATCAATCTACATGGAAAAGGAAAAACAACGGGGTAAACATATAAAATGCTTAGTAAGTTCATATGAAATTTTCATTACTTACCTTAACAATTCAACAAGCTAGATTATTAAACACATTGGCATTTAATTGGCCTTCCTTGACATACTCTGATGCAACTAATACACATAAACATATACAACCAAATAGGTTAGTCAATTTGCATACCAAGATCATTAAGTAAGTAATCATATACCACAACTCAATTTGAAAGCATATGCAATCCAATTTATGCCCCAACCATTTTAATATTTCCATTTCCATTAGGTTAAAGTTTCGTTTGAGGGAACTATAGTAAAACAAACTCAGATACACAGGAATATTTTGCTCACATAACCTGACATTTTAACGAAAATGCTCACACAACTTGGCATCGTATCGAGGTTACCAGTCCAGGCTAAATCAACAATACGTATAACTTGAGAATCTGCAACAAATTCTAGATCTCGTATCATCATGTAAATCCCTGATTAATTACGTGTATAATCCCAATGACATGTCATACGTATCTCAATCTTTTACTAAGTTCACATTGGTATCATTTTTATCTACATATCATTAACAAACCTTGTACTAGTTTACATATTTCATACAAGTGCTGTAAACATTCAACATTCACATTTGATACTCCGTACCTATTCGTAATAACCAATATTTTCATGGTTTTCAATTTAGTCCATGTGAACTCAAATATGCTAATTTTACCAATTTCACTAAAATATAAACACACAATTGAAACAATATAATTCAAAAAATAATTTAATAATTTCCATATGAAATTACCTGGAAAAATAACAAATAAACGAGTCTTTAAGGACTAATTGATAATTTTTGCTTTTCCTCAATTTATCTGGTTTGGTTCATGTAACACCCATTAACCCTTATCCGTCGCCGAAATAGGGTTACGGAGCATTACCAAATATTTTAGAACAAATATGAACAATCATATAATAATATAACATACACATCATAATTTAATCATAATGTCCCTTTATTGAGCCTTCGAGGCCCAAATCATGAGTTAGAAACAAATCGGGACTTAATTGGGACCAAATCTCAAAATTTTCTTCCAATGCGATACTTTAAGAAATACTTTATCGCCAACAGAGTATTCAATATCCCGACGTTTCAAATCTGCAAACAATTTCTGTCTGTTGAAAGCTACTTTCAATCTATCTCGAATCTTCTTAATAGTATCTTCCGTTTTTTGAATTAACTTCGGCCCAATCATTTTTCTTTCATTCAATTCCATCCAACAAATAGGTGATCGACATCTACGACCATATATAACTTCATATGGAGCCATTTGAATACTTGATTGAAAACTATTATTATATACAAATTCAGCCAATGGTAGATAACATTCCCAACCTGATTCAAAATCAATAACACAAGCACGAAGCATATCTTCTAAAATCTGAATTACTCGCTCTGATTGTCCATCAGTCTGTGGATGAAAAGCCATACTAAAGTTGAGTCAAGTACCAAGTGATTCATGCAACTGTCTCCAAAATCTCGATGTGAACCGTGGATCCCGATCAGAAATTATTGACATAAGAATTCCGTGCAATCTCACAATTTCCCAATGTAAACTTCAACAAGCTTTTGAAGTGACCAATAAGTTCTGACAGCTATAAAGTGAGCTGATTTTGTAAGCCGATCAATAATCACCCAAATAACATTTTTATTGCTTGCTGAAAATGGTAACCCCGTTACAAAATCCATCGTGATACAGTTCCATTTCCATTCAAGAATATTAATAGGCTGAAGTAGTCTAGTAGGAACCTGATGCTTTGCCTTAACTCGTTGACAAGTCAAGCATTTAGCCACATACTCAACTATATCTCTTTTCATACCTGGCCACTAATAAGACTCTCGTAGATTACGATACATTTTTGTTCCTCCCGGATGCAATGCAATAGGACTATCATGTGCTCCACGAAGTAGGGGTGTTCAATCGGTTAATCGACCCGAAATAACATTAACCGAATTAACCGACCTTTCAAAATTTTTAACCGTTAACGAACCAAATTTTTCAAAAAATTAACCGAACGAATTTTTTGGTTAATTGATCGATTAACCAATTAATAGAAAATTATTTATTTTTATTTTGGTTAAAACTAACCGAATTAATCGAATTAACCAAATTACCCGAATTAACCGAATTACCCGAATTACCCGAAATGAATCACTACATAATTAAAAAATTTACATAATTTTAGTTTTAGTTTTAGAATTTTTTATTTATTTATTAAATTATTTGTAATTTTTTTGATTGGGTGATTGAGTTGGGTTGGATATTGGGTTTGGATTGGGTTTAGGGATTGGGTTTAGATGAATAGTGGGCCTATTTATATATTATAATTTTATTTATTAATTTTTTCGGTTAAACCGAAAAATTTCAGTTAACCGACTGGTTTCGAACCGAATTAACCCTTAACCGAAAAATCACAAAATAATTAACCGACCGATTAACCGAATTCGGTCGGTTAACCGAATTTTTTCGGTTTTACCCAAATATTGCACACCCCTACCACGAAGTATCAACTCTTTCAGTTCTGAAACATCTGGTACACAAATCCGATTATGAAATCTCAAACAACCATGCTTGTTAATGCTGAAATTCTCTAGCGTGCCATTCTGAACTATTTCTTTCTTCTTTATTATCTTGTCATCTTCTAACTGTGCTGACTTCAATCAAACATCATTGGTTTAATTCTCAATTCAACAACAGACTTCCAACATCACTGATACTAAGCTGTGCAAACATTGCTCGTAATTCAATTACTGCTTTTCTACTCAATGTATCAGCTACAACATTTGCCTTTCCCGGTGATAATCAATAATGCAGTTATAATCTTTTAAAAGCTCTACCCACCGACGTTGTCTCAAATTTAACTCCTTTTGAGATAATAGATGCTTGAGACTTTTATGATCGGTATAAATATAACATTTCTCACCGTACAACTAATGTCTCCAGATCTTTAGTGCAAAAATCACAGCAGCTAGTTCCAGATCGTGCGTCGGGTAATTACGTTCATGCAGTTTCAATTGACAAGATGCATAACCTATCACCTTTCTATCTTGCATCAAAACACACCCGAGACCATTCAAAGAAGCATCACTATAAATAACAAAATCCTTTCCCGATTCTGATAATGTCAAAACTGATGCTTCAGTTAACATTTGTTTCAATTTTTCAAAACTTTCCTGGCACAGATCATCCCAGACAAACGGAACATTCTTTTTTGCAACAATTTTGTCATTGACAAGGCTATCTTTGAAAATCCATTCACAAATCTTCGATAGTAACCATCCAATTCTAGAAAACTACGTACCTCTAACACATTTCTCGGTGCTTTCCACTAAACTATTGCTTCAATCTTCTTCGGATCAACTCTAATTCCATTGTCGAAACCAAATGTCCCAAAAATACAACTTTCGATAAGCAGAATTCACATTTGTTAAGCTTCCCGTATAACTGTTTCTCTCGTAATATGTAACACCCCTAACCCGTATCCGTCGCCGAATTAGGGTTACGAGGCATCACAGAACATAACACAGCTCAGCACAGTCATATAGATCATTTATCAAAATGAGTTCAGTTTACAACAAAAATCCTTTCCTACTTTATTATGTCTAATACATAAATAAAATATGCTTCTTATTCCAAACATATACTAGACATTCATTTAATCACATGTATCAAAATTAAACTACTTATATTTATTAATCCTAACGTTCAAAACATATAAATATTACAAGCATGATTTTCAAATTCCTAGTTAATAAATAATCATTTTTCATTTCCTAAACCAAGTAGATAAATTACAACATTGATATATACGACAAGAGCAACCATTACTAAATAGACAAATAAAATCTTATATTGGCATTTTATTAAATCTTTGACAATAATATCACTAATCATTTTCGGTCATAAATGGTGATTGATAGTATTTTTGAATTACAAGACAAATAATATGCCTAAACATTACACCATAATTTAGTATAGCACTATTTTACTTACCACCACATTCGGCTAACCAATTTGCCTTAATAATGCTACACATTATACCAACTAAAGTATTGATCAAATCTTTCATGAGACATAGCAATCCCTATCGTTTCAAACCGCATAAATATGACCAACTATAAAACAATGAAATTTTCATCCATGGTTTAATAAGCTATGCACAATCAAAACTACATTCATCAATTACCTCAACATTTAGGTCAGGTCATATGAATATCCATCATATATAATATACTATATGATATATTTCTAAATTGAGCTAATTACTTAATCGAATACATGTCATGAATGACATTATAATCAACCGTACTACCAACACAAGCATACTTACTCTATCAAATATACTTTTATAATGAGCAAGCTCCATGGCCGAATACATTTAAGACCAAAGTACCACAAATTAGCCATTTTCGCATGGCTATATATACAAGGACAAAATTTATTGATTGAAAACATAGTCTAGCCTATACATGCCTTTAGTTTAAAATCCAAGCTTAAAAGTACCAAAATAAGTCGATAGTGTGGATGACTTCGTTGACGATCCCCTGAGCACGTAGCTTGACCAAAATCTATAAAACATAATAACAAACGCACAGAGTAAGCCAACTTAGCTTAGTAAGTCTTAAGCAAACTTAACAAATAAATTGGATATTCAATCAAATTAACCCGAACAATTTATAACATTAATTTAATAACATAACACATATAGATTATCATAGCCGAATGCCAATGTTCTTACATAGCAAAACATTTATCATTACCTACTTTAAATGTAAAACTTATCAAATGTACATCAATAAATAAATATATATATATTCACATATACAATCGAATATTAATTTCCATGTACATATAAAATAATCCCCATAATCGAATGTGTCTATGTATATATATAAACATATATATACATCTATTAAAAGATCTCATGTTTGCATATAAATAATATCAACTCCATATCATTTTATCCACATTCTAAGAAACCAAAATACAAGCACATTCATCTACCAACTTACTTACTCAATCACATCACATAAAACATACACATATATAAATACATACCTTATGGTTGAATATAATCTAATTCATTTAAATAAGCTTTAGCTTGCTCAATTTCCACCATGACTTAATCATTTCACAAGCATAAGCTTGTATTATATAGATCACCGGTATAAAACCTACTAGGCATAAGCCTGAATCACACAACAAGATTTAAGCTCGCTGAATTCGAGGTGCGATATTCATTCACCGGCAATAAGCCTGCTAGGCATTAAGCCCGATAAGTTCACCAGCCCAAGGCTTGCTAGGCTCAAAACCTGAATAGTAATGCTTTAAGTTGTCTCACACGAATCATTTCATATAAGGAACCTTTTACACATTTCAAACTCACTGTACGAACATTCAAAAGAACATATATCAATCAAATTACTTAACCAAATTCCATAATATATTTACAATGTTTCCAAAATTCAGCATATACTAGGTTACATACATAATTTACGATGTTTGATCGCTTAAAGACTTACCTCGGATATCGACGGACGACAAAAACCAGCTATTCGACTATTTTCGTTTTTTCCCGATCCAAATCCGTTTTCTTTGGCTCTTGATCTAAACATGTTCAAATTAAGCTCATTCAAATATATTTTTATTCAATTTAGCCCAAAAACACATAAATGGAAAAATTACCATTTTGCCCCTAATATTTCACACTTTTTACAATTTAGTCCTAATTGCACAAAACACGAAATGCACAAAATTTGGCTACACACTTTAAGGGCCGAATTTTCCTAGTCTTCATACAAGCCCATACATTCCATTTATTTCACATTTTAGTCCCTCTAAAATTTATTTTTGCAATTTAGTCTAACATACTTAATTTCATCAAAAATTTAAAGACAAAACTTGTTAATCTAACACATATTTATCATAATTCATCCTCAAACAACATAAACAACAAGCTATAATCAATGGCTCAACTCAAAATATTCATCCAAATCAAAAATTAAAACATGGGTCTTGAAGATTTCTAAGCAACGATCTCAAAAACGTAGAAATTATCAAAAATCGAACAACATCTAACCTTTAATCAAGCTTGAAGATAGCCGAACCCTTGAAGTTTTCTCTCCTTTGTTTTTCTTTTTAGTTTTGGTCTAAGTGAAATAAAGAAGATGAACATGCAAAGTTTTATTTTATGTCTTTTACTTATTAATAGTTTATAATATAATTTTATTATTATAAAATAACTTAACATAAAATAATCATGTAAATGCATTATGACATATGCATTGCCGTCCACTATCCCATTTAAAATGAGTAATTTACCACATAGATCCTTCCCTATATAAATACACATCAATTAGCCACTCAATCAATCAAATAAGCTACTTTTACCACTTATACAATTTAATCCTTTTTCTTAAATTAATCACATAAACGGGCAATTTATCTTACGAAACTTTCACACATGGTCAATCATATATAATTAACACGAAAAAAATGTTAAAATATTATTCTGACGCGGATTCGTGGTCCCAAAACCACCATTCCAATTAGGGTCAAAACCAGACTGTTACAACTCTCCCCCCTTTAGGGATTTTCATCCCCGAAAATTTTACCAGTGAATAGATTCGGATAACGCTCTTTCATTGTATCCTCCGACTCCCATGTTGCTTTTTCAACTCCGTGCTTTTTCCACAGTACCTTAACTAACAGAATTTTCTTATTTCTCAATTCTTTTATCTCACGAGCTATAATATAAATCAGTTCCTCTTCGTATGTCATATCAGGCTGAATCTCAACCTCTGTCGGGCAAATCACTTGTGAAGGATCAGATCGATATCTACGAAGCATCAAAACATGAAAGACATTATGGATCTTTTCTAGCTCAGGTGGTAACTGCAATCTATAAGCAACCGGCCCGATACGCTCTGTAATTTCATACGGTCCAATGAATCTCGGACTCAACTTGCCTTTACGACCGAATCTGAGTACTTTCTTCTACGGTGAAACTTTCAAAAATACTCGATCTCCAATCTGAAACTCGATGTCTTTACATTTCAAATCTGCGTAAGACTTTTGACGATCTGATGCAGCTTTCAAACTATCACGGATTACTGCCACTTTCTGTTCAATTTCTTTAATCAAATCAACCCCGTGTATCTTGTTTTCACTGAGCTCGGTCCAGTACGATGGTGTACGACATTTACGACCATACAAAGCTCGTAGGGTTCTATTTTGATACTAGATTGAAAACTATTATTATAATCAAATTTAATCAAAGGTAAGTATCGTTCTCATGTACCTTCAAACTCGAGGATACAACATCTCAACATATCCTCAAGTATTTGAATGGTTCGTTTGGATTGACCATCTATCTGCGGATGAAAAGCCATGCTAAAGTGTAGTTTAGAACCTAAATCATCTTGTAATTTCTTCCAAAATCGCGACGTGAATCTCGGATCTCTGTCCAAAGCAATGGAAATAGGCACACCATGTAATCTCACAATTTGAGATACGTACAACTCAGCAAGCTTATCGAGCGAATAGTCCGTACGAACTAGAACAAAGTGAGCTAATTTGGTTAGTCTATCCACTATAACCCAAATTGCATCTTTCTTGCTCGGTGTCATAGGCAAACTAGATACAAAATCCATAGTGATTCTGTCCCATTCCATTCAGGTATCATGATCGCCTGAAGTAACCCAGAAGGCACCTGATGTTCGGCCTTTACTTGTTGACAAACTAAGTACTTCGAGACAAATTCAGATATGTCCCGTTTCATACCAGACCACCAATAGAACTGTTTCAGATCATTATACATTTTCGTGCTACCGGATGTATAGACAATCGGCTGTTGTGAGCTTCATTTAAAATCATCTGAATTAAATCTGAATTTCTCGGAACACATATTCGGTCTTTGAACTTCAAGTAGTCATTCTCATCAATTCAAAACTCTGACTCAACCTCACTTTCACACTAAGCTCGCTTTGTCATCAAATCTTTATCGACTTTCTGTGTATCACCAATTTGTTGAATAAACAACGGTCTTGCTTTTAATTCGACTACTATCGAACCATCATCAGACATAACCATATGCGCATTCAACACACGTAGAGCAAATAATGACTTTTGGCTTAAAACATCCACAACAATATTAGCCTTTCTCGGATGATAATCAATCACTAACTCGTAATCTTTCAATAGCTCTAACCATTTGTGTTATTTTAGGTTCAAATCTCTCTGAGTCATCAAATACTTCAAACTCTTATGATCTGAATAAACATGACATTTCTTACCGAACAGATAATGACGCCAAATCTTTAACGCGAACAAATGGCTGCTAGCTCTAAATCATGTGTCGGGTAATTTCTTTTGTGTGGCTTCAATTGTCTCGAAGCATAAGCTCTGACTTTGCCTTCCTGCATCAAAATGCAACCCAAACCATTCAAAGATGCATCACTATAAACAACAAATTCTTTACCCTATTTAGGTTGGACTAACACTGGAGCTTCGGTCAAAAGAGCTTTCAACTGATCGAAACTTTTCTGACACTTTTTCGACCATTCGTACTTAACATCTTTCTGTAATAGCTTTGTCAATGGTGTAGCTATCATAGAAAAACCTTTCACAAATTGTCTGTGGTAACTAGCAAGCCCCAGAAAACTTCGAATTTCGAAAACATTTTTCGAATATTTTATTCGGATCGACCCGAATACCTGATGCTGAAACAACGTGGCCCAGAAAACTAACTTCACTCAACCAGAATTCACATTTACTAAACTTTGCATATAACTATTTATCTCGTAAAGTTTGTAGCACAAGTCTCAAGTGTTCGGCATGTTCGGTTTCATCTCTGGAGTAAATCAGAATATCATCTATAAACACTACCACAAACCGATCCAAATACTGACTGAAAATTCGATTCATCAAATCCATAAAAACAGCAGGTGCATTAATAAGTCCGAAAGGCATAACCAAAAACTCATAGTGTCCGTACCTCGTTCGAAATGCAGTCTTTGGCACATCGGAGTCTCTGACTCGCAACTGATAATAACCAGACCTCAAATCTATCTTTGAAAACACTGAAGCCCCTTTCAACTGATCAAACAAGTTGTCAATCCGTGGCAACGAGTATTTATTCTTTATAGTCACCTTATTTAGCTATCAGTAATCAATGCATATTCGCATAGTTTCACTTTCTTTTTCACAAATAAGACTGGTGCACCCTAGGGAGAGAAACTCGGTCGTGCAAAGCCCCTATCTGTTAACTCTTGCAACTGTGCTTTCAACTCTTTTAATTCTGTAAGTGCCATCAGATACGGAACTATCGAAATTAGAGTCGTCCTCGGTACTAATTCAATACCAAACTCTACCTCTCGAACAGGTGGCAAACCCGATAATTCTTCAGGAAACACATCTGGATACTCACACACGACTGGTACAGATTCAATCTTCTTTTTAGTCACTTTACTATCAAGCACATAGGCAAAGTAAGCTTCATACCCTTTTCTTATATACTTTCGAGCTAACATCGAAGATATTATTGCTGGTAACCCATTCAGATCATTAGATTCAATCCGAATAATTTCACCGTTCTAACATCTCAAATTAATGGTCTTTCTTTTGCAATTAACAACAGCATCATGCAAAGTCAACTAGTCCATTCCTAGAATTATATCAAATTCATCAAAAGGCAACAACATCAAATCGGCTGGGAAATATAAATCTCGAATAATTAACGGGCAACTTTTACACACTTTGTCAACCAGAACGCATCGACCCAAGGGGTTTGATACTCGAATCACAATCTCAGTAGACTCAACAGGCAGAGTCTTACTGGATACTAATGTTTCACACACATAAGAATGAGTCAAACAAGGATCAATCAATGCAATAACACTAGTATTATAAAGAGTGAAAGTACCGGTAATAACATCTGGGAAAAAAGTATCCTCCCGAGCGCGTATAGCATATGCTCTAGCAGGTGCACGAGCCTCTGATCGAACCGTAGTATCCTTTGTTCCTCTCTGACTGCCACCTACATTTCCCAAATGCCTGGGTGGTCTACCACGCACTGATACATTACTTTAAAACAGGACCGATCATGCAATTTACAACTCCCAGAATGCCATTTTCTACAATGCTTGCACTTAACTCGGTTCTGCTGAACATTACCAACGCTAGCCATCGAAATGGCTCAGGAACCCGCAGGAGGTCGATCTCGGTCTCATCTAGAAAAGTCTGAAGTAGCTTTATGTCGATTGGGTTCATCTCTGAACTTCTTTGATGCTGAATGAAAGGTCTTACTCGATGATCTTTTACAAATGTCTCTAGCTTCAAATTCAGCTTTTCTTTTCTCTTTTCCAAGCTCTTCGCTTTACAGGCTCGTTCAATAAGTACCATAAACTCTTTAATCTCAAGTATGCTGACCAGCAACTTAATGTCTTCATTCAAACCGTCTTCGAATCTTTTACTCATGATAGCCTCAGTTGAAACACATTCACGAGCATATCGGCTTAATCTCACAAATTTTTGTTAATACTTAGTCACGGTCATACGACCCTGTTTCAATTCCAGAAATTCTTTACGTTTTTGGTCGATAAATCTCTGACTGATATATTTCTTATGGAACTCAGTCTGGAAGAATTCCCAGGTCACTTTCTCTTTTGGAACCACCGATACTAGTGTATTCTGTAACATCCTGAAAATGGCCTATGCATTTTCGGTTTAATTGTACGAAATGACATGTCTTATGTGTTATGAATGTATTTTGAATATTTTTGGAAACCTGGGAATGTATGGAAATGTTAAGTTAAAATAGGAAAGTGAACATTTTGGTAACCTAAGTTAAAGAGGAAAGTGAACATTTTGGAAACTTAAGTTAAAAGAGGAAAGTGAACATTTTGGAAACCTAAGTTAAAAGAGGAAAGTGAACATTTTGGAAACTTAAGTTAAAAGAGGAAACTAAGGCAAGGTGGCCTTAAGAAAATTAATAGAAGAAGTTTGACACACAAACAGGCTTGTCAAAGTGGCTTGAAGGCACCACTTAAAAGCCCAGCAAGTGACGCCACAAGCTTGTGTATTTGAGCCAGGGATCGAGTCACTTGGGAAGCAAATAAAAGAAATTTTATTTTTCCTTCTAGGAGCAGAGAGATGGACGGCACATGGCTAAATTTTAGGGGTTTTATCCCTTTTATTTTATTTAAGGATAACAGATGATAAATGAAGAATTATTTTCTAATTAAGAGAATGAGGGAGAAGTGATGGCCAAGTAAGGGACTTTGAGTTTAGTAATTTCGGCTAGGTAAGGATGGTTGCTGAATTATCTTTTATTTTAGATGATAATTAAAGAGATAAAATTATCAAAATAGGAAGAGTTGGCCGAATGAGGGTCTCTATGTAGATTAATTTTGGCAACAAGGGGAAAAGGGGTAGCTATTCTTCATTCTCTCTTTTCTTCTGTCGAAATTCTCTAGCAAATTTCTCTCTTCTTCATTTGTTCTCCTTCTTTTTGTTAGTCAAAGCCAAAAATTCAAGATACCACCATTAGCCGATTTCTTCTTCTTTATTTCAATTCATCAAAAGCGACATGCATTTAGTGTTCACTTAGGCTATAGCCGAAACTTTGAAGTGGTGTCAGGAAGGAGATTGTCGACTTCTTCAAGTAAGGGTAAGGATCAATTGCTATTATTTTCTTTCTTTTGTAAACCGAAAGTTAAGATTCTAATGCCATATACATGTTGGCCGAAACTTTGAAGGAAAGCTTCGGGATTCTGAGACTGTCGACTACAAGGAGGGATACTTTTTGGGATTTGAGAATTTCAAGGTAAGTGTACTCACATATTCGGCCAATGCCCTATCTTAAGTACTTAGATCTTTTTGTTTTAACCGAAAACTAACTGATTCAATGGATCTAGTGATTAGCCGATTTCAAAGGGGAAGAATACAAGTTTCTGGGATTTGATTTTTAATTCAATCAGCAACAAGGTAAGTTTTGGTTACAATAATCCTTCGGGATTTAATCTTATGACCAAATAGGCTTTTAGTAAATAGTAAGTGATTAATCAAATGTAGGAACTTGAGATCTAAGGCAGTAGATCAGATTTCGGGATTTCAGTGAAGTTGTTAAGCGAATTAGGTGTGTACCCTACACTAGTCATAATAGATTTATGGCTTTAACTTGATATATGTGTTAATATGAAAGTGTAAGAATGTGGCTAAAGTACCATGTTATGGTACAAAGTACTCAGGTACGTTTCTTACTCCTACTAGGATTACGAAATATGTTAAAAGTGACATAAATGTGGATTTAAGTATGATATACATGATATGAATAATATGGGACATTCGGGTTATATGAAAAAGGGGAAGTGAAAGTGGTGACTTCGGTCTCACTATCTGAATGTGGTGACTTGGTCACATTATCCGAATGTGGTAACCGGTTACATTATCTCGAATGTGGTGTCTCATGACACAATTATTTAATCTGGTGGCTATGCCACGAATTTTATATGGGCGATAAGCACGTCGACTGCAGCGAATGCCTTCGATGGTGTGTAGCGGATGGAGGGTTGACTTAGTAGTCCCCACGATGTGCAGGTTGGTACGGGGATGTGTAGCGGATGGCATATAGGTTTGGGTTCGGGATTGCATCATTATCTTGAATTATTATGTGAACATGATATGTATGGTATGCTTAAATCTATTAAATTTTAGTGTTGGTTACACATTGAGTGCATTGACTCACCCTGCTAGGGAACATGTTTGGTGATGAGCAAGTGATGGACCGGACGGCAGAACTTGTGGTGGTCATGCTCAGCTTAAAGTTTTATTTAGTTTGGACATTTTATTTTATTTAAGTACTCTACAATTTTATTTTGGGTTTTGTTTTATGTAATATGGCCATAGTGATGATTTTATTGTTGTTTTAATTACTATGTTACGAATTTATGCTATTTAAAGGTTAAGTCAATTTAATTAAAAATAAACTTTAAATATGTTGTCACCTGAAATAAATGGGTTTTCAATACAAAAATAAACTTGTTTTCAACTCGAGCCCAACCCACAAACAAACTATATTCAAAACACACAGTTTTCAAAGTAACAAAAGAATTTTGAACCGGTTTACATCGAGGAACATACCAGATCCAGTCCAGGCTCGTGGGCCGGGTGTGGGGTGTTTCATATTCCACCAGTGATATGCGGTGTCCCGTAATAAGGATATGGTACATTTTAAGCATTCATCCGGAGTACATGATAGCTCGTCGAACACACGGATAGTATTCAAGCCACAGCTCAGCTCATTCCGCATCATCATTATCATTAGCTTTAAAGTCTTCAGCCCCGTGTTTCCTGATTTTATCTACAGGATGCCTGCTAAATCTCTTCGGATCTATCATCAGAGGTACCATAGATATCGGAGATGGATTATTTGTGGGTGGAGGTTGTTGCACAGCCGGATTAGTCTGGATATATTGAGTAAACCAATCATTCATCATCTGGTAGAAGGCTTGCTTAGCCTCCCCCTCATGGCTACTCAAGATAGGTCGAGATTCTACCGGCGTTGTCCTATGCACAGGATTAGGAGCTACGCTCTCGACATCATCAGCTACAGCTCTATCGGGATCCATTTACTATATAAAAACACAATTCAGATGTCAGAAGTTATCACACTATCGCATTATAATTTAAGGCATGTATAGCTAGACTCACACGCGCTATGGTAGTCCTAGAATCGACTAAACCATAAGTTCTGATACCAATAAAATGTAACACCCCTAACCCGTATCCGTCGCCGAATTGGGGTTACGAGGCATTACAAAACGTAACACAGCTCAGCACAATCATATAGATCATTTATCAAAATGAGTTCACTTTACAACCAAAACCCTTTCCTACTTTATTACGTCTAATACATATATAAACCATGCTTCTTGTACCAAACATATACTAGACATTCATTTAATCAACTTAGTAATCCAAATCACATGTATCAAAATTAAACTACTTATATTTATTAATCCTAATGTTCAAAACATATAAATATTACAAGCATGATTTTCAAATTCCTAGTTAATAAATAATCATTTTCATTTCCTAAACCAAGTAGATAAATTACAACATTGATATATACGACAAGAGCAACCATTACTAAATAAACCAATAAAATCTTATATTGGTATTTTATTAAATCTTTGACAATAATATCACTAATCATTTTAGGTCACAAATGGTGATTGATAGTATTTTTGAATTACAAGACAAATAATATGCCTAAACATTACACCATAATTTAGTATAGCACTATTTTACTTACCACCACATTCGGCTAACCAATTTGCCTTAATAATGCTACACATTATACCAACTAAAGTATTGATCAAATCTTTCATAGACATAGAAATCCCTATCGTTTCAAACCGCATAAATATGACCAACTATCAAATATTGAAATTTTCATCCACGATTTAATAAGCTATGCACAATCAAAACTACATTCATCAATTGCCTCAACATTTAGGTCAGGTCATATGAATATCCATCACATATAATATACTATATGATATATTTCTAAATTGAGCTAATTACTTAATCGAATACATGTCATGAATGACATTATAATCAACCATACTACCAACACAAGCATACTTACTCTATCAAATATACTTTTATAATAAGCAAGCTCCATGGCCGAATACATTTAAGATCAAAGTACCACAAATTAGCCATTTTCGCATGGCTATATATACAAGGACAAAATTCATCGATTGAAAACATAGTCTAGCCTATACATGCCTTTAGTTCAAAATCCAAGCTTAAAAGTACCAAAATAAGTCGATAGTGTGGATGACTTTGTTGACGATCCCCTGAGCTCGTAGCTTGACCAAAATCTATAAAAAATAATAACAAACGCACAGAGTAAGCTAACTTAGCTTCGTAAGTCTTAAGCAAACTTAACAAATAAATTGGATATTCAATCAAATTAACCCGAACAATTTATAACATTAATTTAATAAAATAACACATATAGATTATCATAGCCGAATGCCAATGTTCTTACATATCAAAAATTTATCATTACCTACTTTAAATGTAAAACTTATCAAATGTACATCAATAAATAAATATATATATATATATATTCACATATACAACCGAATATCAATTTCCATGTACATATAAAATAATCCTCCACAACTGAATGTGTCTATGTATATATATATATAAACTTATATATATACATCTATTAAACGATCTCATGTTTGCATATAAATAATATCAACTCCATATCATTTTATCCACATTCTAAGAAACTGAAAATACAAGCACATTCATCTACCAACTTACTTACTCAATCACATCACATATAACATACACATATATAAATACATACCTTATGGTCGAATAAAATCTAATTCATTTAAATAAGCTTTAGCTTGCTCAATTTCCACCATGACTTAATCATTTCATAAGCATAAGCTTGTATTGTAGATCACCGGTATAAAACCTGCTAGGCATAAGCCTGAATCACACAACGGTACTAAGCCTGCTAGACCCGAGGTCTGATATTCATTCACCGGCAATAAGCCTACTAGGCATTAAGCCCGATAAGTTCACCAGCCCAAGGCTTGCTAGGCTCAAAACCTGAATAGTAATGCTTTAAGTTGTCTCACACGAATCATTTCATATAAAGAACCTTTTACACATTTCAAACTCACTGTACGAACATTCAAAAGAACATATATCAATCAAATTACTTAACCAAATCAAATATTATACTTAGCCATATTCGGCTATTCCATAATATATTTACAATGTTTCCAAAATTCAGCATATACTAGGTTACGTATATAATTTACGATGTTTTATTGCTTAAAGACTTACCTTGGATATCGACGGACGACGAAAATCGACTATGCGACTATTTTCGTTTTTTCCCCTATCAAAATCTGTTTTCTTTGGCTCTTGATCTAAACATATTCAAATTAAACTCATTCAAATATATTTTTATTCAATTTAGCCCAAAAACACATAAATGGGAAAAATACCATTTTACCCCTAATATTTCACACTTTTTACAATTTAGTCCTAATTGCACAAAACACGAAATACACAAAATTTAGCTACACACCTTAAGGGCCAAATTTTCCTAGTCTTCATACAAGCCAATAAATAAACTGAATATAATATTAAATATATAAATAAATTAAACAAAAAGAGTTTCCTTTTTTGTTTTAATTTATTCTGCAAAGATCTAACTCCTCAAATTGATCCCTAATTGGAAGTTTCGACGAGATAATAAACAGACTGTTGACCTTTAGAAAGAATTGGAAAGAAAAGGGGAAAAAGCTTTTTCACTCTTTGTTCTTTGATTTCAAAAAAAAAAACATTCTAAATTATGTAAAAAAGGCAAATTTTATTTCACATTTTAGTCCCTCTAAAATTTATTTTTGCAATTTAGTCCAACATACTCAATTTCATCAAAAATTTAAAGACAAAACTTGTTAATCTAACACATATTTATCATAATTCATCCTCAAACAACATAAACAACAAGCTATCATCAATGTCTCAACTTAAAATATTCATCCAAATCAAAATTTAAAACATGGGTCTTGAAGATTTCTAAGCAACGATCTCAAAAACGTAGAAATTATCAAAAACTGAACAAAATCTAACCTTTAATCAAGCTTGAAGATAGCCGAACCCTTGAAGTTTTCTCTCCTTTGTTTTTCTTTTTAGTTTCGGTCTAAGTGAAATAAAGAAGATGAACATGCAAAGTTTTATTTTATGTCTTTTACCTATTAATAGTTTATAATATAATTTTATTATTATAAAATAACTTAACATAAAATAATCATGTAAATGCATTGTGACATATGCATTGCCGTCCACTATCCCATTTAAAATGAGTAATTTACCACATATATCCTTCCCTATATAAAAACACATCAATTAGCCACTCAGTCAATCAAATAAGCTACTTTTACCACTTATACAATTTAGTCCTTTTTCTTAAATTAATCACACAAACGGGAAATTTATCCTACGAAACTTTCACACATGCTCAATCATATATAGTTAACACGAAAAAAATGTTAAAATATTTTTCTGACGCAGATTCGTGGTCCTGAAATCACCATTCCGATTAGGGTCAAAACCGGACTGTTACATAATATTTGCAAAACAATTCTGAGGTGTTGCTGATGTTCAATTCAGATTTCGAATAAATCAAAATATCATGAATAAAAACCACCACAAACTAATCCAGGTATGGTTGAAAAATACGGTTCATAAGATCCATAAAAGCAGCTGGAGCATCTGTCAATCCGAAAGGCATAACTAAAAATTCATAATGGCCATACCTTGTATGAAAATGCTATCTTCGGTACATCACTTCCTCTTACTTTCAACTGGTAGTAACCCGATCTCTAATTAATCTTTGAAAACACATAAGCTCCTTTGAATTGGTCAAATAGATCATCAATACGAGGTAACGGGTATTGATTCTTGATAGTCACCTTTTCAATTGTAGATAATCAATACACAACCGCATTGAACTGTCTTTCTTTTTAACAAACAGTACTGGGGCTCCCCACGGTGAAATAATAGGATGTATAAATCCTCAATCTAGTAAATCCTGTAATTGTACTTTCAATTCTTTTAACTCTATAGGTGAAATACTATACGGGAGTATTGATATTGGAGTTATACTAGGATATGCTTCAATTGCAAACTCAACCTCCCGATCTTGTGGTAATCCCGATAATTCTTCAGGAAAAACATCAAAAAATTCACAAACAGTCCGGATTTTACTGCATTGGCTTTCAACAGAATCTGAATTGATAACATAAACTAGAAAAGTTGTACAACCCTGATGAAGAAGTTTATTAGCCTACCTGAAATAAGACGAGTCGACCTACTGGTTTGAATACCATTTACCTCGATCTTATCCCCATTTTCACTCTAAACAATAAACTTATTTTTATAACAGTCTAAAATCACTCTGTGTTTTGAAAGCCAGTCCATTCCCAATATTATATCAAAATCACCAAATGACATTATCAACAAGTCAACAGAGAAGATTCTATTCTGTATCATTAACGGATACCTTCTACACACTTGATCTACTAGCACAGTTTGGCGCAAAGGACTAGACACCGCTATTTATACTCTAGACATTTTAGATTTTAAATTTCTCGACTCAACCAATTTTGTATTAACATATAAGTGTGAAGATCCTGGATCTACTAAAGCATAAACAGGTTCTGAATGCAATAAAATATACATGTAACCACATCATGTGCATCACCCTCTTCACGGGTCTGTACAACATAAGCTCGAGTTGGTACTCTGGCTTCTGATTGTTGAGTAACAACATCACTTCCCCTTCTAACACCACCTCTGAAAAATGAACCATTTCTACCTGATCCTCGACTTTTAGAATTAGGCATAGAACTCTGAGATGTAACAGGTACAGCATTTTCATTTTTCGGACAATCTCTAACAAAATGCTCTGTAAATCCGTAACAGAAACAACCTCGAGTCAATTTCCAGCATTCACCTCTATGCTTTTTCCCACAATGTTCACAATCTGAAATTTCAGTATCCTATGATGGACCTCGTACACTACCAGTAGAAACTGTCATCTGTCTTCCACGGTTTCTATCACTTCTGTCTGATCTAAAACTCGATCTCCAGCTACCAAGAGATTCTTTTGATCTTGTGGATTGCAGATTTGAACTAGTAGTTCCAGTACATTTCCCAATCAGACGAGTATTTTCAAGCTTTTTGTCAAGACCTAGTACTTGTTCAACCATCTTTGCTCTCTCAACCAAATCCACAATTCTGTAATTCTATGTGATACCAATTGTACTATTAATTCATCATGTAGACCCCGCAAAAATCGCTTACAACTGTCAGCTTCAGTTGGCACAAATTTAGCTGCATATCTACTGAATCGTGAGAATTCCCATTCATAATCAACTACTGACATTTCACCTTGTTTTAACATCAAGAACTCTTGTTTTCTGTCATCAATGTACAACTTACCCACATATTTCTTCTGAAGTTCTCTTTGAAAGAAATCTCAGTTTATCTGTTCTGTCGGTACATGTTGGGTTACTGATTCCCACCATATATATGCTTCCCCTTGTAATAAAGAAACAACACATAATAAACTTTCCTGGGGAGTACATTCAAGTTGTTGTAGAATTCTTTTTGTAGACTCCATCCAATTTTCAACAGTAGAAGGATCGACTCCCTTTATACCCAGAAATTCAGTGGCACCATATTTACGTATTCTTTTATTGGGGCTCATCGGGTAATAGTAGCAGATGTCGTAGCAGATACAGTTCCCACTACTCGTTGAAAGGCATCAGCTATAACCCTAAATAGATTTGAATCATCTTTCTCTCTAGTATTACCTCTTTCGACTTTATGTGGTTGATTTCTTATTGGATTTACACTCGGTGTTACTGACTCGGTTTCATCCATTTCATATGATTCATCATCTCTAGTATACATTTCTTGATCAGTATTAACAATATATTCATCCAACATCTTTAACTATAAAACAGAAATAAACAAATATATCAGCATCCAATCTCAACTCAATACAACTCAATTATGGCATGTACCTTTAGACTCAATTTTTGAGCTCGATTTAGTCTGAGAATCAGCTAAACCTGAATAGCTCTGATACCACTAAATGTAACACCCCTTAACCCTTATCCTTCGCCAGAACAGAGTTACGAAGCATTACCGACATTTCAGAACAAATATGAACAATCATATAATAATATAACATACACGTCATAATTTAATCATAATGTCCCTTTATTGAGCATTCGAGGCCCAAATCACGTATTAGAAACAAATCGAAACTTAATCGGAAGTCTAAAAAATTTTTTGTGAAGTTTTAAAATTTTTCCCAAGTATAGGGCTCACACGCCTGTGTGGTCTAGGGACACGCCCGTGTGACCCTAAACACGCCTATGCTTCAGGTCATGTTCAACCCCGTATAACTATCTAACTTAGGCTACACGACCAGCCACATGCTTATGTGCTAGGCCGTGTGCCTCACACGGCTGAGACACACGTCCATGTGCAATTTCCTGGGTATTCTATTTTAAATTTTTAAGATGCAGGGGACACACGGCCTATCCACACGCCCAAGTGTAAGTCGTGTGTCTCATACGGCCTGGTCACACGCCCGTGTGAACTCAAAATGAGCCTTATTTATCAAGTTTACCAACCTTGCAAATCTTGAACAACAAGCAACTCAAAATCAAATTGTTCAATCAATTCAAAACACATTCAAACACATCTAAAACATGTCAAATAATCAACCTAATGACTTAACCAACGTACCAACATAGGTGTTTTACAAATACTTACTAACTTAATTCATTTAACTTCATTTAAACCAATTTAAACTTTATACCAAATTTCAACCTAAAATTTGCATATGTTAAATTCATTCATACTTCAACCAAATTATACCATTCTATAATCTCAACATAACTCATAAACTTATACATATAATCAACTAAAATCAACTTATATCATCACTTACAACCATTTCTCAAAATGACATACAAATGACAACCTAGGTACATGCCATTACCAAAAGAAATATATTTCACCACTTTGAGTTCGGGATCGGCTTTGAATGCTGATTCAATGATCTGACTTTAACCTAACCTGCGCATGGAAAACAACCGTACGCTGAATATAAACTCAGTGGTATTTCTATAATCCGAATACTTTAAAACAAAATAATTAAACATGCACATTTAATTCATACCATACACATTAATTTAAAATACAACAAATAAAAATTACTAAATTCAGATTATAGAAATATAAACCGTAATTCTCGAACTACTCTTCGTTAATCTTGTCTTTTCCTTTCTTAATCGAGGTCTCCAGCTCAATGTTAGCTACGGAAATTAAAACAATTTAAAATCATCAATACACACAATTTCACACTTAATATTTCAATTTATACACAACTTTTGCCTAAATTCCAATTTAATCCTTAATCAAATCTAACCTTATTTTCTTTACAATTTTATTCTTTATTTTCATTCAACTATCACTTAAAACTAAATTTAACTCTCTAATTTCACCATAAATCCCTAAATTTCGAAATTTCTCAATTTAGTCCATAGTATTTCAAAACTTATAATTTGTTTTACAATTAAATCCCTTTCTCAATTCTAACTTGAAATTCTATCAATTTAACCCCTAATACTTCAAATTATTCAACATAAACATCTAAAAATCCAATATTTTCTAAAATTTCAAAATAAATCAAGTAATATTTTATTCTAGGACTCTAAAATATCAAAATTACAAAAAGGAGCTAAATTAACTTACCAATTTGTGTTTAAACCTTGGAATCCCTAATTTCCTTTTTCTATTTCTTTCTATTTTCTTTCTTTCTTTTCGTGCCTTTGTCCGTTCTTGTTCTTGTTCTTCTTTTCTTTTGTTTCTTTCTTTATTTATTTCATGTTTCATTTTAATTATAATAATATTATAATATTTACTTAAATTATAAATAAGTTTAATTTATATTTAAATATATGTATATTATTTATACACATGGAAATTATTTTTACTACACATGTCAATTTATGGTTTAATTGCTTATTTAGTCCATTGACTTTTCTCTATTTTATAATTCAATTTTACCCTATATTCAATCTAGTTCTAATTCACCTAGCTAAAATCTAATTAACCACACAACTAACTTCATAAATATTTTTAAATTTAAAATAAAAATTATAATATAAAAAATACTTTTGACTTTGACCAACCATTGACCAATATTGGCCAACATTGACTGGCCACATAGCGCAATTAGAACATGCAATGTGTCCCTTTTTTTTTTTTACTATTATATATATTATATTGATTAAGAATGTAAAAAAAATCATATATAATATATACTTTTTAAAATTAAAAATATTTTTATAAAATTTTAAAATATATAATTTTAAAAAGTCAAAATAATATATAAAATTAAAAATGTTAAATTAAAAAGGTATTTAAATTTTTTAGAATTTTAGAATTATATATTTTAGAATTTCATAAAAATATTTTTTTACAATTTTAAAATGATTTTACATTTTTTACACTTTTAGTAATAATATTATTAATTTCAATTGATTTCTTTTCGTTATCCCTTTTTTTATAAATTTTAATTTTATAAAAAATTATAATTTATATGTTTTTTCCTATATTTTATATTTATTTATAATTTTAATATATTTAATTCCATTTTTATATTTTTAATTTGCATATGCATTTAGTAAAAGAAAATATTTATTTTTACATAAAAATGTATATGAGGCTTTGTGATTAGTTATAAAAATTTTTATTGTTTGTCATAAAATGAACTAAAAATATAAGGGAGACATACACCAAATTGTGGATTTGAGTGTATTTTAGATATCAAATTGGGAGAAAAAATTAAGAACAAGGATAAAGAGTTGGCATTGTTGGAGAGAGAGACAAAGCATTGTCTGAGGAACTGAAGCGGGTAATGAAGGAGCTACCTTTTGAGACTGCAGAGAATGAAGATCTAGTCGAGCAGATAATCAACACTAGACAATGCCACCGCGAATGGACGCTTCTGGAAATGCAGCTAAAGTATGGGCCATTGGATTTCCTCATGAGTTGTTGCATCCCGTGTTAGAACCCTTTTAAAAAGAGTGGAGCTTCGTGCTACTGTTGCTGCTCCACTAGAGAATAATGAGAGACTACGAAGGAAGCTACTCTAGATGCTACCCTAGGCTTTGAATAGAATGTTATAATCAGTCAAGCGACTACTTCTGTTGTCGAGGATGACTGAACTTTTATATTGTTTTTATGAACCATTGGATTTGTTTTTTCGTGTTTGCTATTTATGATCTAGGTTCAGAGTTGTTTGGATCAGTGACGATCAGGCTAGGTTGCTTAGCAGAAGAATCCATGAAGGATTCCCAGAACGACATCAATTCTTGACATCGTTTTTGTGATATTGGTCAAGGTAGGTTGAAGGTGAGCTATTGGTGATCTGTAACACAAAATCAAAGGGTGCAAGAGTATTCTGAAGCACCCTCTGCTTAAGACAACAAAGTATAACGGAAGAAGGATCAAAGAAAGCAGGGTTTTCGTACCTGATCAACATGGTGAAAGTGCATATTTATAGAGCTTTGTGCCTAGAGCTGCTCGGGCTGGTGCCTCGATTGTGCTTGGGCATTTTTTTCGCATATTCAAGGTCAGTAGCTTCCTACCTTATTTCGTTTTAACTCTTGTCGGTCCTTGATTGTGTGAAAGCTTTTGAGCTTTGCACAAGAAGGTCCCTTATGAAGCATTTCAAACCTGTTCCTATCATATTATGAGCTGATAAACCTTTTTGTGGGTTTTTGGTGATTGATCAACCTACTCATTGATTAAACCATTATACTTGTCTGGGCTTGAGCCTGTGTGTATTGTCTGTAGGTCTAGTACATTGAATTTTGTGTATTAAAACTGTTATTTTGGATTTATCCAAAATAAAAATGGTATTGGACTTAAAAATTATTGAACAAATTTGTTCAGTTCATCGGGTGTTTAAAATATTAGAAAATAATTTTAGTAAAGAACCATTAAAATTATGGAAAAATAGCTCTACATATTGTACTATTAAATTAGAAAATCCAAATAAAATTATTAAAGTAAAACCTATGATCTATACTAAACAAGATATAGATGAATTTGATATACAAATAAAAGGATTATTAGAAAAGTATTAATAGAAGAAACTAATAGTCCACATTTTTATAGTAAGAAAACATGCTGAAATAAAAAAAAAGAAAAGCTAGAATGGTCATAAATTATAAAACATTAAATCAAAATACTATTTTTATGGATATTTTATTCCAAGAAAAGAAGTTTTAATAAATCAAGCTAAACAAGCAAAATATTTTAGTAAATTTGATTGTAAATCAGTATTCTGACAAATCATGCTAACAGAAGAATCTAAACCTTTAACAGCTTTTAGTGCACCCAATGGACATTATCAATAGAAATTAATGCATTTGGATTATGTAATGCACCACAAGTCTTCCAAAGATGGATAGACTCTATTTTTAAAAATATAAAAATTACGTGTAGTGTATATAGATGATATTTTAATATTTTCAGATACATTAGAAAATCATAGAAAACATTTAAATATCATATCTAGAGAATTCATAAAACAAGGAATAATACTAAGTCCTAAGAAAACCGATTTAGAAAAAGCTGAAATAGAATTCTTAGGATTAATATTATCATTGATAGTCTTAAACTTCAAGATCATATTATAGTAAAAATAAAAGAGTTTCCTTAAAATATTATAGATAAAAAACAACTTCACAATTTTAAGAATTGTTAATTATGGTAGAAATTTCTTTCTCAACTTATCTAAAATTAGATGAGTTATATGAAAAACTAAAAAGGACAAACCTTTTAAATGATCTAAAATGGATTCAGATATTATAAAAAATATAAAGTCCGAAATAAATTATATTCTTAAATTTTATTTACCTAAATAAGGTGATAAATTAATTCTAGAAATAGATGCCTCAAAAAAATGGGGATGTGTATTAAAAGCAAAAATAATAAAAATAAGGAATTAATTTGTGGATATAGTTTGGAAAAATTTAAATCAAAAGAAATAAATTATGCTATTTACGAAAAAGAATTATTAGCAATAACAAAAGAAATAAAAATTCTTAATATATTTAGCACCGAAAACTTTATTATTAAAGCGATAATCAAGCGGATAAACAATTTCTAACTAACAAAAGTTTAGAAGCTGTACCTAGAAGAATTAAATGGTATAATGAATTATGTCATTTTAATTTTGAAGTTATTTACATAAAAAGAACTAATAATATGATTGTTGATTTTCTTAACAGGTCTTATGGATGGAGGTAAAAAACTTCTAGAAAAAGTTGGAAAATGGACAACTGTTCATAAAAAACCCAACAAAGGGAAAATAATAAGTCCTAAATAAGGATTTATTACTATACCTACTCAAGTACCATTTTATCCTAACCAGGAATATTATGTACCATATCCAATTGTAAGCCAACCATTTGGACCACAATCACCAAACTCGGTGAGTTATTTTAATTGGTCTCAAGATCCAAATTCAGCATCTCAAACCAGTTATGCTGAGATTTTAAAAGAAACAGAAAATTTATTGAAACAATAACAAATTCCTGAAATAAAAGATTTTTATAATCTAGGACTATCTCTAGAATATTATAATTTTATAAACAAAATATGGAAAAAATATATTTCTGAGCAAAGAGCAAACTTTAGAAGAACTCTTACACAATTTTCATATATTTTAGTTGAAAAACAACTAAAGGAAATGAATCCCATAATTTATTATTTAAATATATTTTATACGGAGATTAGGATGAAATAATAATAGAATATATGGATATTAAGGAGATAAATAATCTTCTTTATATATTCCAATACTTTATTAATAAAGGAATGAAACAGTTCTATTATTAATAAAATGTTTAGAATATGTCTATATAATAAATGTAGACAAATTCTACCACCGATATTTTACAAAAATAAATAGAGCTATTTGCAACCAACAAACTTAATATAAAGAAAATTTTTCAAAATACTTTTTACAAGCTTATGTTTTTACTAATGATATAAGAGAACAATTTCTTACTATCAAATTTAGACTAGATCATGAACCATTTGATATAACCAATATTGAATGGGGATTTGTTAAAGAAATAACAGTCCAAAATCTTTTCTTTTATTTGCTAAAAGATTTTTCGCTATAGTAAAATCTAGATTAATAAATTTTACTTTTATTATTTTCATATAGAAATAAATGTTTTATTGGTATAGCTGAAAAAGAAAAATTTTATCAGCCATATCAAAATTTGAATATTCGTACAATGCTTTGGGGAAGATCCCTCTCAGCAGTAAATGAAGATAAACAACACTTGGCAAAAACCATTGACAAGTGTTATAATGATTTTTCTAATTATCAAATTCAAGCCGGAATTGTTTTGATGACTAAGGCCTAGTATCTACTTCAACAAAAACACTTATATGTTCTGGACCAATGGCAAGAGAATTTTAGCATATGACACTGGAAAAACCCGAGAAGAAAGAAATGAAGAGTCTGTTCAGTTATTAAGAAAGATAGTTGATATGGAGATTGATGATTTTCCGACAACAACAGAAATCAAAGACACATGGGAAAGCTAGAATTCACCAGTTCCTTCACCAGAGTCATTACATCTCGATGAAATCGAGAAATGAATCTCAGAAACATCCAAGAAGGATAACACAAAACACAACACGTGAAATAATGACATACAATAAAGGAGCATTCAATTTTAAAGGCGACGTGAAAGGAAGGAAATCTATTCACCATCACCATCTATAAATGTCTATAAACAAATGAGACAAAATATGATGAAAGCATGATGGAAGCAACCATTAATGCATGGGAAACGTGAAAACAACCACAACAATTAGAAGACTACGTGGAAGCAACCATCAAATCAACATTTATTACAAAAAGGCTACGTGGAAGCAACCATTAAGCCGGTATTCAAGTCATCCTTATCAGAATACTGTGCGGATTTGAATTGTAAATAAATTAGAGTTTAGAATTTGTATTATAAATAGACATTGTAATAGCCTAAACAAGGCAATCGGATCGGGATAAAAATCAAGAAAAAGAGATACAAAAAACTTTCTTTTGTATACTTACTCTCTTTCTCAAAAACCATAAAATCTTTCTTAATCAGCTTTGTAAATTATCCTTGTAAATTATTTACTATCCATTTGTATAATAAATTTCTACAATATTAATATAGCCTTCCGTTGTGCATACACCCTTCCCCCTGTAATTGGTATCAGAAGAACTTGAATAACGATTTCTGGAGTTATAATATCGTAGTACTTATTGTAAATTTCTATCTTTTATTTTTAATTATGTGCATTTCACTGTTGTTTATCTTAAAACCCATATATCTGTGATTCTGTCTTCTTGTTGCCGTTGAAGTCTGAGTGGAACGTTGTTAAGTGTTTGAGTAAAAACGTTTAAGATAACAGACGGTTTTAGGTACCAAAGATAAATAACATGGAAGAAATGAATTGTTTATATAAAGATAAAACTTGTAATCATACTATGCATATTGACTTTAAGAATGAAAATAATATTTCACTCTTAGTAAATGTATCAATAATTTAATAGATATTACTTCTATATATTTTAATAAACTATATAATAAAGTTAATAAAATAGAAGAAAAAGTAGATAATATATTTATTCTTTAGAATCTGTGTCTGACTTCTATCAACTTTTTCTTCTTTTCAGCTATACCAAAAAGTACTTATTTATCCTTCTTGAATTTAAAAGTACTTACTGTTGAATGAGTTGTGATAAGGCTATTCAAAAGGAAAAAGAAGATTAACACACTTGTGAGTCGGCGTAGCTATGAGTCTCGACGGTGCTTGGATTGCATGCTTGATTAATTTCTTCGGCACCAACGGCTCGTTGTCGGACGGTATTTCCTACTTTGTGATTCGCGGAAGTTCCTGCAGCCGTGACCTCCATTATTCACATTTTTGTTTGTGGAAATCAACAGAAAATACACCTACTGCTGCTGCTGCATACAATACTGGATATCTTAACAAGGCTTTGCACCATTCAATATTAAAAAAGAAAAAAGAAAAAGGAAGCTTTCATCACAGTATATCATCAGATCATATGTTAGTTAATTTCCAACTTACACATTTTTAATTCAAGTAAAGACCTGATGAAGCAATGTCTAAAAACCATTTAAAGAAAACATATGGCAACAGCAACCATTCTAAGCAAGCACCAAAGATAAGGCACCGATAAAATGTATAAATATACCAGAAACAGAACAGCAATTATCATTAAGAACTTTCTCCAAAATCACTAACAAAGCCTCCCAAAAAGGCACCAAACAAAATATTAAGCCTAAGGATACCTTCAATAATAATTAAAAAAAAAACATAGTAAAAAGTTCCAACAAGAAGAGTGGTGCTTAGTCAACTTCTTCCATCTTGCTGCCTTCGGCATCAGCATCCTCCAATGGGGGCATATCAGCATCAGCTTCAGCTTCAGCTTCACCTGCATCCTCATCAATGCTCAAGCCGAGTTTAAGCATCCTGTGGATTCTGTTGCCAAAGGTGTTAGGGTCATCAAGGCTGAAGCCAGAGGTGAGGAGAGCAGTCTCAAAGAGAAGGAGAACAAGGTCCTTCACAGATTTATCATTCTTGTCTGCATCGGCTCTCTTTCTCAGCTCTTCCATGATGGGGTTCTCCGGGTTGATCTCCAACGTCTTCTTGCTTGACATGTAACCAGCCATGCTGTTATCCCTCAAAGCCTGGGCCTTCATGATTCTCTCCATGTTGGCAGTCCAACCATACTCGCCAGTCACTAAACAGCAAGGTGAGTCAACCACACGATCAGAAACCACAACCTTTTCAACCTTGTCACCCAGCACATCCTTGATGACCTTGCAAAGACCCTCAAACTTTTCCTTCAAAGCTTCCTTCTTCTTCTTCTCATCCTCACTCTCATCAAGTTTAAGACCTTCCTTGGTAGCTGACACAAGCTTCTTGCCCTCAAATTCTTTGAGCTGTCCGACAGCATACTCATCAATAGCATCAACCATGTAAAGGACCTCATAACCCTTCTTCTTCAGCTTCTCAAGGAAGGGAGAGTTCTCAACGGCCTTTTTACTCTCACCAGTGATGTAGTAGATATCATTCTGACCCTCCTTCATTCTGGTAACATAGTCCTTCAAGCTGGTCATCTCATCACCACTCTTGGTGGAGTGGTAGCGGAGCAATTCAGCAATTTTAGTCCTGTTCTGAGAGTCCTCATGGATACCAAGCTTGAGGTTCTTTGAGAATGCCTCATAAAACTTGTTGTAATCTTCCTTGTTCTCTGCTATTTCAAAGAAGAGCTCAATGCACTTTTTTACCAAGTTCTTGCGGATAACCTTCAAGATCTTGTTTTGCTGCAACATTTCTCTCGAGATGTTCAAGGGAAGGTCCTCTGAGTCAACAATACCCTTAACAAAGCTGAGGAATTCGGGAATCAACTCCTCACAGTTGTCCATGATAAAGACACGTCTCACATAGAGCTTAATGTTGTTGGGCTTCTTCCTTGTGTCAAAGAGATCAAAAGGAGCCCTCTTGGGGACAAAGAGGACAGCCTTGAACTCAAGTTGCCCCTCAACTGAGAAGTGCTTGACAGCCAAATGCTCTTCCCAGTCATTTGTAAGGCTCTTGTAGAAAGCAGCATATTCCTCCTTGGTAATCTCCTCAGGCTTCCTCATCCAGATGGGCTTCTGTTTGTTCACCAAAGACCACTCATGCGACACCTCCTTAATCTTCTTCTTTTTCTTTTCTTCCTTCTCTTTCTCCTCATCAACATCCTCAACTTTCCCTTCTTCGTCCTTCTTATCCTCCTCATCTTCATCATCAGAAATCTCCTTCTCAGTGGTCTTCTCAATCCAAAGGGAAATCGGGTAGCTAATAAATTCAGAATGCTTCTTAATCAAATCCTTCAAACGTCGCTCCTCAAGGTACTCAAGCTGATCCTCTTTCAAAAACAGAGTAATCTTTGTACCCCTACCAAGGTTCTCCCCAGAAGTATCCCTGGTAACAGTGAATGAACCACCAGCTTGGGACTCCCACACATATTGTTCATCATCATTATGCTTTGTGGTTACAATAACCTTCTCAGCAACCAAGTATGCTGAGTAGAAACCAACACCAAATTGACCAATCATACTGACGTCAGCACCAGCAGCCAGTGCTTCCATAAACTCCTTAGTACCAGATCTTGCAATAGTACCAAGATTATTCACCAAATCTAAACAACAGAAATATATAAATGCATTAGATTCCCATTTTACATGAAACTCCACAACTAAATGCACAATAGTTGATACTCCAATACACAAGAACACACTTACCAGCCTTAGTCATGCCAATACCACTGTCAATGATGGACAGTGTGTTGTTAGTCTTGTCTGGAATAATGTGGATGAAGAGCTCAGGTTGAGCATCGAGCTTGCTCTTGTCTGTTAAGCTCTCAAATCTGATCTTATCCAAAGCCTACAGCGAACATGTATAAGATTATAAGAACTACTAGCATTATGTTATGCACATCAGATTCACAAGATCATTTTTATTCACTATTCATCCATACCAATAAAGAGCACAAATTCAAACCAACTTTTAAGTTTAAAAAATCAGTCATTTGAACAACAAATGAACATAGCGCATCATGTATTGAATAAACAAGCTACCAGGAACAGGTTTAACATTATTTTAATTACTAATCATACCTAAAGGCCCCTTAATTTGCAGTATGTTAAACAAAATTAGATTCACGAGATCATTTTCAGTCACTTTTTTTACAACTCACAAACACTAATAAAGAGCACAAGTTGAAACTAACAGCATGAAGCTTTCATAAAAGATAGAAAATTTTCACTCTCGACTAACTTTTATGCATACAAAATCACTCACTTTTATCCGTAATGATAAAAATACATCAAATGCCAAATCTAAAAATCTTTTACTGAGTAATAAAAGCAATATGCAAATCAAATTGAATAACCAATGAACAAACATCCAGAATTAAACGTCAGAATAACCCTAAACAAAACCTATAGCTTCCAACATGAAGAATAAACAAACAAACAAAATAAATCATCATCAAATCACGAAATATCAGATTCATTTAAAAAAGCATTAAAAAGGAAATTAAAAAAAATAACAAAAACTCAATATTTAGTTTTTAACAACGGAAAATATCATAAAAAGGAAACTTACATCGGATGCGTTGCTGATGAGCTCACGAAGAAAGATCTCTTTGTTGCTGTAGAAAGTGTTGATGATCAAGCTAAGAAGCTGATTGATCTCAGCTTGGAAAGCAAATGTCTCTGTATCCGCCATTAATGAATAACCTCTAAACTCCCGATCTAAAATACGCTTAGCAAAATGAGAATCTCGAAAGCTTTCGAGGTCAGATTTTGAAGAGAGAAGAACAAGAACAGAGTGAGGCGCTGCTCTGAGCTTGCACGAGATTTTATATATGAAACTTAATTAGGGTTTCTAGATCCTTCCATTGCCGCTCTGTTTTATATTAAAAATGTATTTATTAGAAAAATATCAATAATTGAAGCTCAAAAATAAATACTCTCAACTAACAAACCCCAGATATATATATATATATATATTTAGAGGAAAAATATAATTTTTTATAGTAAAATATAATTTTTATTTTAATAATTTATATCTTTATAATTTTAAATAATTAATTTAATTTTTATATTTTAATAAAATAAAATATAATTTTATTTTTATTAATTTAAAATTTAAAAACTTTAAATTCACTACTATTTGAAGGAAGGTCTGGGCCTACTATTAGGTAATATTTTTTAATAATATTATTATAGGTTTGGTCATATTGGTTTTTGTTTTATTTTTATCATAATATCTAGATTTACATATAATTCTTCAGTGACTCATAAATGAGAGAATAATGAGTTTCAATACACTCAAATCTATATCTTCTTGCATTGATAACAATACCTATACCAGTCGAAATAAGATCCAATCGACTAATATTAGTTAGGATTTGATATGATGAAAAGGAAATAATTTTTCAATTAAAATATTATTATTAAATATTTAATCCAAAATTTATTACTAATTAAATACATGACTATTGTTGGTATTTAACAGAGGTGAATTTGGAAATTATCACTACATTCTCAAAAAGAAAAAGAGTGAATCAATTGTGATAATATAATTTTTAAATATTTTAATTAATATTTTTTTATGTCTAACAAACGTTGTAAAATAAAACCTCGTTGAAATTATAACATTAGAAAGTACTAAGCGTTATCTTAATAAATTACATTAAGTTATTATAGGCTCGACTTTAAGGATTGTTTAAAAGGACAGCTGCCTAAGGCTCAAGACTAAAAAGAGTCCAAAAAAAATATTCTTCTAGCTTTTAATATGAAAGATTAAAAAGGCCTCCAAAAAATATTCTTCTAGCTTTTAATATGAAAAAAAAAATTTAAACTAAAATAAATTAATTAAGTGACTAATACTTTTATTTTTTTTACCATAAATGCTTTAACTCTTAGGGTCCCAACAAATTTTCAATTTTATGGTATTACATTTTGTAATTTTTCTTAACTGGGTTTAATTTATTATTTCGCCTAAAACTCAAAATATCAATAAAAGAGTCTAAATCATTGTATCATTGACTAAAACACTATTTGAAAACTTGTAAATAAAAACTGTTGAGTTTACTTCAATGTGATTAAAATTATGGTTTTCTCATTTCTTGCATAGAAAACTTCTTTAAAATCCTAAAAAAACTTGTAAATTTTATATTTTCTTCTCTCTTTCCCTGTATTTCTCTATAATTAAACTATAATTTTTTAGGATTTAAAAGTTTTTTTCTTGTAGGAGATGAGAAGATAATAAAATTAATCAATTTTAATTATATTCAAATAAACTGAATAGTATTCATTAAATAAATTTTCAATTTTTTTCCTTTTACTTATTAATGAAATGATTTGACTTGATGCGATGATAATGTATGAGATTTATATAATATATATGAAATTAAATAAAAATTTAAATAAATAAATACATTAATTTTAAAATATTAAACTCTAAATATTTTTTAAAATTTTAATTGTTTTATTTAAACTCTTTATTCATATAAAATTAAATAAAAGATGAAAATATCATTACATCATAATTAAAAATATTTTTTATTTTGTTAAGAAAATAATATATTATTTTATATTATTTTTAAATAAAATAAATTACGTATATAACCTTTTTAATATATCATGTTTATTTTAAAATTAATTATTTGATAAATTCTCAATTGAGTTGGTGTTCGATTAATTTATTATATTAAACTCAATTAAAAATTTAAATACTAACTAGATTATGATACACCTCATGATTTATGTGAAAATATTTTTGTAACAAATTTATAAAATAAATGATGTAAAAATTAAGTACGACTTTAGCTGGAATGATAAAGTTGAGGTGTGGAAATCATAATATTTTGAGTTTAAATCTCATCATATATATATATATATATGTATGTATTTTTTTATATTAGATTTTATATAAAATATTAAAAGACAAAAATATCTTCAAAATATATATTTTTGAATATATCTTCAAAATATTTTTGTTGATTTGTAAAAACAATAAATTTTTTTTGTAATTTCACAAATGAACTGAAACTCAATTAATAAGTGACATTAACTCGATAAACTCATAAATAATAGTATAGATATGGATATATATGTATAAAAAATAGTAATTGTCTATAAAGTAATAAAATGTAAATGATTTTAATGTTTTTAAAATAATAATTGATAATTTATTAAAATTGCAAATAATTTTAAATTGAATTTTTAAAATTTATTAGCATGATGCGTATAAGTTCCAATTCATATAAAACATCATATCCTTATACATATATATACAAAAGTTTTATTCTAGAAAATACGATTTAACTACTAACTAGAGGCATTTAATTATTAATTCTATTTGAACCACTTCATACACATAAACATGTTTACGACATTTATTCCACCGACAATTTAAGATATAATGATCGTTGAAAGCTTGAGAAATGAACTCACAAACATTAGCAATAATTGTCTCAATTGCATAATTTAAAATTTTGTTCTTACTTTAATTATTAAACAAGTAATCAAGAAAACGATAAGTTGCACATTCATAACTCAAATGTGATTATCTTGTAAATGCATCTACCAAAATCATATCAAAATATCCACTTGTTAGATAAGCGTAGAGGTGATCATGGGTCGGGTCGAGACAAGACAAAATTTTAGGCCCATTTTCTAAGCTTGAGCCTGGCCCGGCCCGAAATATGGGCCTAAAAATTTGTCCAAGCCCGGCCCGAAATAAAATTGATAAAGCGAGCTCTGGCCCGTTTACCCATATTTTTTTTAGCTTTTTAGTTAAATAAAAATTTTAAAACAAATATTAAAACAAAAACAAATAAAAATATGTAAATTTAAAAGTATATTTGATTAAAATAAAATATATATTTAATATATAATTGGTAGGGCAGGACAAAAAAGTTTTACTGAGCCCACTGTTTTCCAAACAGCCTCTTTTTTACCCAAACCCATATTTGGCCTATATTTTTACCCGAACCTCCCATTTTCAGGGGCATCAGTAGGCCAAGTAGCCTAACCCATGATCACCTCTAGATAAGCGGGTTCATAGTTCTTTAAAAATGCTATAGATTCAATTTTAACTTTTGTTAGTGATGTTTTGATAACTCGTATTCTTTGAGAACAAGTAACAATCATAAAATCTTTAAAATTAAGTATCTTCAGCTTCTTTAACAAATTTCTATGTAAATTCTTATGTTATGCATCATTATTGATTGAGACGATTTAATCAATCATGCCCAACTAATTAGAATATTTGAACTCGTAAATTTGTAATTTATTATGCACGTGATTCAATAATACTAAAGCAAACTTTTAGTTTACAATTGGACGTGATTTAACCATACAAACAAATATACTAATATTGTATTGAAGAAAACACCAAATTAATAAGTGGTGCGAGATTAAAATATAAAATCACAGCCTAAAACCACATGCATTTTCGATTAAAAAACAATAATGAAAGTAATTAGTGGTGCGAGACTTAATCTTTTGTCGGTGGTGATTTTTTTTGTTACTTATTATGAAATAAATAATAAAGAGAATAAAATAACAAGAAAAATAAGAGGCGAAAGAGAACGATTTATTCAAATTCAAAATTTTTTGGAAAGATAATCATAATAATATCACTTAACCTAAACGGCGAGATATAAAATTATGACAAATATATACGGTGATAATCAAATTATGTAAAAGTTAAAAGTATAAAGATTAAATATAAAATTAATGACTGAAATTTTAATTTAATCATTTTATATATTCTAAAAAGTAGAGGATTAGATTTGAAATTTATCCTTTATGTTAATAACATAATAATAATAAAAAGCCTTGGACACTTCTCCATACGTCAATCGTAACTCAAGCTACAAAATTTCGATTTACTTAAATTCAAGGACGAAATTGAAAAGATCCCTAAATCATTGCAGATTGTTTCGAAGATTTGATTTGGAGATATATAATTTATGAAATTATACTAATTAATTTTAAAACCAATTAGGAAACTTTAATCTTTAAATAAAATCAATCCCCTAAAATATTGGCTTCCAAAAATGGAAGAATTTCCATTTCCCACCCTTCATCAATGGGTGAAACCAAGCAAATTATTTCCAAACAAAAAAAAAAAAAAAAAACACCCATAAACACAAAGAGCATTTAGCACCACATCACAAGCAATATATATATATATATATAAACAAACCAAAACATATAATATCAAAAACCAAAGCAATGATGCATACAATTCTTTCTTCATTGCTTTTATCATTCATTGTTTTCTCTTTGTCGCAGTCTCCTACTTCTGCTATAAAAAATGTGGGAAAAATCTTCATCTCTTTTGATATCCCAATGCAAATTCTTGGTTTATTTTTAAATTTGTATAAATTCTTTTTTTTTTATTTTAATTTTTGGTCGTTGTTGTTCTTGTTGCAGTCTTATATAGTGTACTTAGGAGGACATACTCACGGTCTAAATCCGACAACTGCCGATCTAGATTACGCCACGAATTCTCACTATGAATTGTTGGCTTCATCTGTAGGAAGGTATAGTTAAAAACATTCTGTAAATTTTAATTTGATGTATTTTTGTAATTCAATTTCAATGTAGTTCTTGTTTTGCAGTACTGAATTAGCTAGAGAGAAAATATTTTACTCGTACACTCAAAACATCAATGGCTTTGCTGCTATCTTGGACGACAAGGAAGCTGCAGATATTGCAAGTAATATATATATATATATGTATATGTGTATGGATACATCATTAAACTCTGCCTATGTTTTTTCTGATGCATGCATGTATGTTTGGTCTATGATTAAAAACAGAACATCCGAAAGTCGTGTCGGTTTTCTTGAACAAAGGACGAAAATTGCATACAACACATTCATGGGATTTTCTCAGATTAGAGAGGGATGGTTTGGTCCCTGTTGATTCGCTTTGGAACAGATCGAATTTTGGTGCCGATGTAATTATTGGAAACCTTGATACAGGCATGTTATATATTTGGTTTTGCTGGCATGTTTTTTTGACATGTTTTTTGGTTGTAATGTAATGGTTTTTTTGGTGAAGGTGTTTGGCCGGAATCGAAGAGTTTTAGTGATGAAGGGTATGGACCCATCCCATCAAGGTGGCGAGGATCGTGTTCCCGTGATGTTGGTGGAGTTGTTTGCAATAAGAAGTTGATTGGAGCGAAGTTCTTCAACAAAGGTTATTTGGCTTTCAATGGTGATGCACTCAATAACACATTCAAGACTGTACGAGACCACGAGGGACACGGTTCGCACACCCTCTCAACAGCTGGTGGCAACTTTGTTCCCGGAGCTAGTATATTTGGTCACGCTAACGGAACTGCGAAAGGAGGATCCCCTAGAGCTCGTGTTGCAGCTTACAAAGTATGCTGGCCACCTCTCATAGGTGGCAATGAGTGTTTTGATGCAGACATCATCGCTGCTTTTGATGCTGCAATAAGTGATGGGGTTGACGTGCTTTCTGTGTCGTTGGGTGGTAATCCATCTGAATTTTTTGAAGATGGGATCTCGATTGGAGCTTTTCATGCCGTTAAGAAAGGCATTTCTGTTGTTTCATCAGCTGGAAATTCTGGACCAGATCCAGGAACTGTATCAAATGTGTCACCGTGGATGTTCACTGTTGGTGCTAGCACACTCGATAGGGAGTTCGTAAGTTATGCCCAACTAGGCAACAACAAGCAACTCAAGGGAGCAAGTTTGTCTTCCGTAGCAATGTCATCTCGGACTTTCTATCCGTTGATCAGCGGTGACAAGGCCAAAGCAGCCGATGCATTAGCAGAAGATGCGTACGATTCACTCTCCATTTGATTTTCATAATCCTACATCATTAAAATATAAATGAGTTGCATTGGTTCACTTGTACATGTGTGTCTTTTTCAGCATCCTATGTCAGCCCGAAACAATTGATCCCAAAAAAGCGAAAGGGAAAATTTTAGTATGTGTTCGAGGAATCAGCGGGAGAATAGACAAGGGAAAACAAGCTCTTCTTGCAGGTGCAGTCGGGATGATACTTGTAAACGACAGGAAAAGCGGAAATGAAGTCATAGCAGACCCTCACTTGCTCCCTGCCACACACATAAATTTCACTGACGGTAATACTTTGTTTGCATATATCAACTCTACCAGGAACCCCACAGCATATATTACTCCTGTGGAGACAAAATTAGATTTAAAGCCTGCTCCAGTTATGGCTGCTTTCTCTTCTAGGGGACCTAGTTTAATCGAGCCATCGATCCTCAAGGTAAGTTTTCAATGGCCGAATCATTGACCCTTCAGATTAGTATATAATGTTTCTAATTTGTTCGAATATCTGTTTCAGCCTGATATAACTGCACCAGGAGTGAGTGTCCTTGCTGCTTTCACTGAATTAGTTGGTCCGACCGATGATGAATCTGATAAACGTAGGACGCCGTTCTGTTTACAATCCGGAACTTCAATGTCATGTCCTCATGTTTCCGGTATCGTCGGTCTCCTCAAGAGCCTACATCCTGATTGGAGTCCAGCAGCTATAAGATCCGCAATCATGACCACTGGTATATACATATAAACTCTTCTAAAAATCTTCTTCCAAACCGATTTGTCGTCCTAACTTGTTTTTCTCCAATACCATTTCGCAGCAAGAATAAGAGATGACACTGGGAATCCAATGCTCGATTCGAGCAACAAGAGAGCAACCCCATTTGCTTACGGCTCAGGACATGTTAGACCTAACCGTGCAATGGATCCCGGTCTCGTTTACGACATAACAGTAAACGATTACTTGAACTTCTTGTGTGCCCGTGGCTACAACCAAAGCGTTTTAAGTCTATTTTCGGACAAGCCATATTCATGTCCGAAGTCATATGGTGTAATGGACTTAAACTATCCTTCCATTTCGGTTTCTCAACTCAATGGTTCTACGACGGTTAGCAGGACAGTTAAAAACGTTGGTTCAGCAAGGTCAACATATAAAGCCCGTGTTAGATCGCCGTCTGGAGTTACTGTTCTGGTTAAACCATCGACATTAAAGTTCGAGAAGATCGGTGAAGAGAAGAAATTTGAAGTAAAATTCGAGTTGAGTAAGAGCAATGCAAAATCTGAGGATTATGTTTTCGGGGAGTTGCTTTGGTCTGATGGTAGTCACTATGTGAGGAGCCCTATAGTGGTGAAGCATAAGTAAAGGTTTTTTTGTTTATTTTTAGGGTTGGAGGATGAAATTGAACATTTTTATTATTAGCATTCCATTCTTTGGAAAATAAATTAAAATATATACTCTAGATGAAAATTCAATGCTTTTAAGGAAGGTAATATATTAAAAAATCCTTAACCTGATACACTTTATTCAGATAAGTCCTTCAATTTATTAGCAGAAAATTCTTTTAACATATTGGCAGAAAAGTAAAATAAAAATCTTTCTCGTAAAATAAATTCTTAGTTGTATAATTTTCGCTTATTTAAAATTAATATTTTATTTTAATTTTAAGAATTTAATTTTCTACTTTTACACTTTTTATTTAATATTTTAAATTTTTACTTTGTGATGATAATAGGGCGGGGTGAGACAAATTTTGCCAGCCTCGATTCCAATATGATACTCTATTACCATGCCTTGATCTTGAGCTTAAAAAAATTGTAACACACCCCAAACCTGAATTTGAAAATTAATTGTATATTCGACTCCGATTTAATCTGAGTTCAAAATTTTTATTTATAATTGTGATTAATTAGTATGAAAAAAAAAATAATATTGACAACTATAAAGTTTAAGAATTTTTAACTTAATTAATATAAAAAAAATATAAGACTAATTTCGTAGATATTTTGAGATAGTTTCACTCAAATTTTAATTCGGATTCGATCTAACCATTCTTTAAAGCTAACTCGACTTAGAATCCATTTTCAAAAAAATGCCTAGACCCTATCAGGTCGGATTCACTCGAAACACGTCAATTTCAAAATTTTTTGCCATCCATAACTTTACTATGCTTAAATGAAAAGAGTGCAAAATAAAATAAAATTCTATATTAATTCAAAAACATTACAATATTTTTTTCAACTTCTACACATAATTCTGGTAACATAAATAAATTTATTATTTTAAAATATTGCATAATTTAATTTAACAGAACTTTTAATAAAATTATGGAATTTATTAAATCATAGATAAATTAAATTTTAGAGAATATAAAAATAAAGGGTAAACTATATTAGTAATTACTCAATTATTAATAAATTTGTTTTGGTCACCTAACTATTAGTAAATTTGTTTTGGTCATCCAATTATTAAAAGTTACAAAATGATCACTTTGCTATTCAATTTTATCTTTTTGGTCACCCACCTATCTTAGATTCTTGGGTGTTCTCATTTTTATATTAGTCCGGTGACAAAAAAAAATTGAATAGTTGAGGTGATCATTTTATAACTTTTCATAGTTAGATGATTAAAAAAGAAATTTACTAATAGTTGAGTGGTCGTTTTGTAATTTTTTATAGTTAGGTGACAAAAAAAATACTAATAGTTGGGTACCTAGTGGTGTAGTTTACCCAAAAATAAAAAGTAAATTTCAAATGTATAAGAAGCACAAGGACTTTGGACAAAATTAAACCTTTTAAAATTTTTTTCCCATGAATTGATCCTAGTTGCCATTAAAACAGAATAAAAAGAGACAAACCCAGATCCAAAATCTTGAAACTAGAGATCTGGTGTCTTTATTTGTATTTGATTCATGGTCTATGTACCTAAAAGAGAAAGAAAAATTGAATTTGGTCTATTTTAAATTAAAGCCTCGTTAATCCATCAATCAAATCAATTTAGCCTCTCTAAATTTTCTCTATTTGCCCCAAAAGGCCCAATTTCTCCTCTTCCCCATCTCTTCACTTTCCAATTTTCCAAGTCACCCATCATTCGAAAAAAAACAAGAATTTCAGATTCAGAGCGCAGTTCGCCTCTTCTTCTACTGTTATTGTTCTCTCAAAATTCTTGGGTTTTTTTTTTCACTCAGATCCTTCATTTCTGGCCAAGGAAACAGATACCCAAGCTTCTTGATTGTGTAAAAAAGATCGTTGTAACCAAATAGATCGGTTTGTGTTTGTGAAATGGCTTCAACGGGGAACCCAAATCAAACCATCCCATTTGATGTGCAAAAATTCTTCAAACCCACAGTTTCTAACCCATCAAATTCCAACTTTCAACAACAAAATCTATCTTCTTCGCCATATCCTACACCTTCTCCTTACCCTTCACCTTCTCCACCTTTCTTTCACCCACAGTATCACCAATTCTACATGCCTCCTTCTTCTCCTACCCATGCTAATTACCAAGATTCCAAATCCCTTTCTTTCCCTTCACCCCCTCTTAGCCCTTACAATGCTGGCACCCAAATTCTTGCCCTTATTAACTCTTCCCCTCAAAACCCTGATTTTCCACCTCAAAATCAACCCCCTAAACTCCAGCAACCGCCTCACGCTGAGTTTTTGGGTTCTGGGGGTCCCAATGTCGGGCCTTCGAGGGTGCCAAGTTGTAAATTGCCTAAAGGAAGGCGGTTATCAGGCACTCAGGTGGGTTATGATATTGACACGAGGCTGTCCGGGGAGATTCAGCCTCAGCTCGAAGTTACTCCCATAACCAAGTATGGGTCTGATCCTCAGCTGGTACTTGGAAGGCAGATTGCTGTTAATAAGTCTTACATTTGTTATGGGTTGAAAGGAGGCAGTATTAGGATTCTTAATTTAAACACTGCATTGAGGTCTTTGTTCCGTGGGCACACGCAGGTTTGTCTCTTCTTTAACTTTGTTGACTGTTCTTTTAGTAGTTGTTATTGGATTGAAATGAATGTAGTAGTAGACAGTTTAAGCTTTATGGTATTAAAGTGTATGAATACAATCTTGGCATGTTAAAGTATGAAAGAAATGTGCATTTTATTTTTGGCATCCCAAGCTTTGGGTGCGTAAGTTACTGCTGTTGGATGATTATGATGGTCTATTGATCCAACTGACATTTTCATTTATCTCAGAGGATCACAGACATGGCCTTCTTTGCGGAGGATGTTCATCTTCTGGCTAGGTATTTGTCTTTCTTTAATTGGTTATTGCACTTCCCTTTTTCCCTTTCTGATTCTTGGTGATACACTTTTCTGCAGTGTGAGTCTAGAGGGAAGGATATTTGTTTGGAAGGTATCTGAAGGTCCGGATGAAGAAGAGAAACCACAGATTACAGGGAAGATAGTTATTGCTGTTCAGATATTAGGCGATGAGAAATATGTACATCCACGTATTTGTTGGCACCGGCACAAACAAGTAATGCAACTTCTTTAATGTTTTATCCATATTTAAAGGGTTATTACTATGTTGTTGCCAATGGTATTGCAATCTCATTTTGCAGGAAGTTTTGGTGGCTGGGATTGGAAAACACATTCTGAGAGTTGATACCATGAAAGTTGGGAAGAATGAAGTCTTCTCAACTGATGCACCTTCACCTCTCCAATGTCCCATAGACAAGTTGATTGATGGGATTCAGTTGGTTGGTAAACATGATGGAGAAGTTACTGATGTTTCAATGTGTCAGTGGATGATTACCCGTTTAGTTTCTGCTTCTACAGATGGCACGGTTTGTATTTTCATTTGCCATTTTGTTATATTGACTTGCAGATATCTACGTAATCTCTCTATGCTCCATTGTGGTATAGTCATGGAACCAAGATCTTGGTTTCTTGTTGTTTAGTGCTGGAATTTCATGTTGAATACATGGATATATGCAGTTATGTCAAGATTGCTGTACTTACAAGTTTATGTTATGCTACAGATAAAGATATGGGATGACCGCAAGTCAGTGCCACTAACAGTGTTGAGACCACATGACGGCCAACCTGTTTATTCAGCTACATTCTTAACTGCTCCTCACCGACCAGATCATATTATACTCATGACAGGGGTAATGATTTTCATGTTCTCTACGTGCGCATCAAGCTTCTGCCTATTTGTTATTCACTGACTTGCTGACTTAAAGTTCATAGTTGTTCAAATTCTTATGATCTAGTTGGTATGGCATGCAAGTTTGTGCATTTACCTTTTAGGCTTTGGTCTATTTTAAATGGGGGTTTATTTATTTATTTTTAATTTAAGGACTATATTTCTGCTTTACTTTTCCCTATGAGAATCTTGTTATTCCATTGAATATCCATTTATCTGATTCATCATATTTTACTCTTTTGACCTTTTTCTTTAGGGGCCCCTAAATCAAGAAATCAAAATTTGGACATCAGCAAGTGAAGAGGGTTGGCTTCTTCCAAGCAATACTGAAAAATGGACTTGCACCCAGACATTGGAGTTGAAAAGTTCTGCTGAACCTCAAATGGAAGAAGCATTCTTCAATCAAGTTGTTGCATTATCACAAGCTGGCCTTTTCTTACTTGCAAATGCTAAAAGAAATGCTATTTACGCTGTACACTTAGAATATGGTTCTTGTCCATCTGCATCACGCATGGATTACATAGCAGAGTTCACTGTCACTATGCCCATATTAAGTTTTACTGGGACAAGTGATCCTCCTGATGAGCATATTGTTAAAATATATTGTGTACAGACACAGGCTATCCAGCAGTATGCTTTGGAGTTATGCCAGTGCATCCCACCACCACTGGAAAATATTGGCTTGGAGAAGTCAGATTCAAGCGTTTCTCGTGATGCTATTAACACCGAAGGCTTTGATACTTTCAATTCATCTGGAAATAAACCTTCTGACTTACCGCTTTATACTTCAGTTCCCAAACCAAGTGCACGAGTAAGTAGCTCTGAAAATTTAACTGCAGCGAGGTATCCTTCAAGCCCCCATTCTATTGAGGCAAATACTGCACAAGAGCTAAACACTTTGAATATTGATCCCAAGCCTGCTTCTTCTGCTTTGGCATCAACAACAAGTGATGCTGATATTGTATGTGTTGCATCACCACCAACAGTTCCTCCTAGTCCTAGGTTATCTAGGAAACCCTCTGGTTTTCATAACTATGAGGATTATCCAGTTGACAGACAAATGGACACTGTTCGATCGAATTTGTCTGGAATGCATTCATCAGAAGATGGTTCAAAGAATGATGACAAGAAAATGGTATCAGATGACAAATCTGGTGCATATAATCCGCCTATCATTTTCAAGCATCCAACTCATCTTGTGACCCCATCTGAGATATTGATGGCTGCAACATCTTCTGAAACTACTAATGTCAATGAGGGAAAGAGTGAGGGCGAGGTGCACATTCAGGATGTGGTTGTCAATAATGATGCACGCAATGCTGAGTTGGAGGTAAAAGTGGTGGGTGAAGCAAGATCATCTCAGAACAATGAATTTGGTTCCCATGGAGACTCCCAAAATCGAAATTTGGAAAATAGAGAGAAATTCTTTTGCTCCCAGGCTTCAGATCTTGGTATTCAGATGTCAAGGGAGAGCAGTGCGATATCCAGGGATGCTTACGTTGTTGATGAATCTCAGCAAGCGGATGGTGTTGGTGCATCAGGGTTGCATGTGAAGCCTAATATTGCTGAGGAAGAAATCGATGATTCCAGAAAGGATCTTTCTGGAAAGGGTTTGGAATCAGCCATACCTTCTTCATATCAACAATCACCAACATCAGGTGCAAAAGGGAAGAAGCATAAAGGAAAAGGTTCTCAGGCATCTGCTCACACTTCCCCTTCTTCAAGTGCTTTCAATTCTGCAGATTCTACCACTGAACCAGGAGCAAATTCCAATCTCCCCTCAGCTGCTGCTGCATTTCCTCAAATTGCGGCTATGCAAGATATGCTTAATCAGGTGATTGCTAGAGAAAGAAAAAAAAAAAAGGTTATACCTGTATGCTTCTGTTGTATGCTCATTTCTGTTTTGTTTTAATAGTTAAATATGCTAGGAGAGTGTATAGATATAACAAAGCATTATCCTTGAGTATCCTCAAATAGTCTCTAAAGTTTTCATTTGTGTTTATAATCATTGATCATTTCATAATTTTGGATAAAAATCAACCCAAGTGCATTTATTCATTTATTTAAAGGTTCACCTCGATGACTATATGTTTATCACATTTTCAACTATTGTTCCTTTGATGTATTTTGCCTAGCAATATGTTAGCTTTCTTTTCTAAGCAAATGTGGTTTAGAACTTTTTGCTGCACTGTTACGGTATCTTGACTGTGGTTTCAATCATTCTTGCAGCTAATTACTACACAGAAGGAAATGCAGAAACAAATGTCAAATATTGTCAACCAACCAGTTACAAAAGAAGGAAGAAGACTAGAGGCTGCTCTAGGACGGAGCATTGAAAAAACTCTTAAGGCCAATACTGATGCTCTATGGGCTCTTTTTCAGGAAGAAAATGCAAAAAATGAGAAGCTGCTTCGAGAACATACACACCAGATAACTAGCTTGATCACTAATTTTATGAACAAGGATTTGGCAGTTATGTTGGACAAAGTAGTCAAGAAGGAATTAGCCGGAGTTGGACCAGCTGTTATTCGTACCATTACTCCAGCAATAGAGAAAACCGTAACTTCAGTAATCAATGAGTCCTTCCAGGTTAGACTTTTAAAATCTAGTTCTTTTGCTGGAAAGCTTAATGGAATCTAACCGGTCCTTTGTATGACAGAGAGGGGTTGGAGATAAAGCAGTGAATCAACTAGAAAAGTCTGTTAATTCGAAACTTGAAGCTATAGTTGCCAGGCAAATTCAAGCCCAGTTTCAAACTTCTGGCAAGCAAGCACTCCAGGTATGCACAAGTTCACTGTATTTGGTAATAGCTATAGGCGGATACTTTCTTTCTCTTGTTATGAGATCAAATTAGTGTCATTCGGTATGTTCCAGGCAATTTCTGGTTATTAATTTATCATTTCCTTTAGGAGGCTTTGAGGACTAGTGTGGAAGCTCTAGTGGTCCCTGCTTTTGAGATTTCATGCAAAGCCCTGTTTGAGCAAGTAGATTCTGCGTTTCAGAAAGGGATGGTTGAGCATACCAATGCTGCTCAGCAACAGTTAGAGTCTGCAAGTTCTTCTTTGGCAATTACTTTAAGGGTATATTTTTTCTCACATTTACTATTTAAATGAAGGCTGGTTATTTGTGTTTTTTTCCAAGATTTATAACATGTGGAGCATTAGACGTTGAATGACTTAGTGAGGAACTAAGGATTATTTGTTTGTGTGTGATGTTTTTCTTTTTGGCCATTTGAGGTAATATGCATTAAAGCATGCAATATTATTTGTTGCTACAGAGCTCTTGTTTGATTGTGTGTGTCTGTTATTTGACTGCTTTTTGAAAGTACTTTCTGTGTCATTTTCTCCTTTGAAATCTCTTTTAATTGCAGGATGCCATAAACTCTGCTTCATCGATTGCTAAAGCCTTAAGTGGGGAATTTGCTGAAGGGCAGCGGAAACTTTTAGCAATTGCAACTGCTGGAGCTAACTCAAATGCTGCAACTTCATTTTCTTCCCAACTTAGCAATGGGCCTTTAGGTGGTCTGCATGACAAGGTATGTTTGTTTCGCACATTTAATGCCTGCATTAAACATGATTGCCAAAGTCAAATCTGGCTATTAAGTATCACTTCTTTTATAGGTGTTTCAGTTGGTTTCTAGCTAGTTTAATTTCTCAAATGAATTCCTATCCCTCTCAGGTTGTTATGCCCATGGATCCCACAAAAGAGCTATCAAAATTGTTATCTGAAGGCAAATACGAAGAAGCGTTCACAATTGCGCTGCAAAGAAGTGACCTCTCTATTGTTTCTTGGTTATGTTCACAGGTAAGCAAAAATGTCTTGAATTTACTATTTGAATTTCTAGTTAAAACTTGAAGCCTTGGCATTAGGTAAGAAATTATTCTTTTTCCTTTTACTAGGTTGATCTACGTACGATTCTGTCAACTGCCCCTTTTCCTTTGAGCCAAGGAGTGCTGCTCTCCCTCTTGCAGCAGTTGGCATGCGACATCAACAAGGACACTCCACGAAAACTCACATGGATGGTAGACGTGGCCACAGCTATCAACCCAGGTGACCAAATGATTGCGGTGCATGTGCGACCAATCTTTCAGGAAGTCTACAAGAGAGTGCATGAAATAAGTAGCTCGCCATTGCTTACAGGTGCAGACCATGCGAGTATCCGTGCTCTCATTTATGTCATCAACTATGTTTTAATGACTTGTAAATGAAGAAAACACATGAGGATTTTGGGAGTCACAGTTAAGTTTGTACAAGTTTCTGGTTGTTTTCATGTAAGGGCCCTCTGCTCTGCTTTGCTTTGCATTATCAGGACAGTTGGGGAGAGGGGGTCCTGATTTTGTTATCCATAGATATTTTGAAACTGTACGAATTAATGAAGTATTTCTCAGAAAGAAAGGGAAACAAAACGTTTGACATTGATTGCATACATTACATACACAAGTATATACATAACTAGGCAGTGAAAAATTCAACCGAGGAGAGGCGATGCGATTCAATCACCATTGCCTCTGCACACCATAGCTAGGACACATGGAACAACACCCTCTGGCACCAAAGATGGTATCAAAGAAACCATCGAACTTTTCGGATATGGTTGTGTAGAATATGCAATTAGCAGGTTAATAGGAGGGAAGGACTGGAAAACGCTGATGATATCTTGTTTCATCTCCAGGATCAGTCGAATGATTATTGTAAAGTATTTCTGAAAAAATGAAGGCTTTATGTGAATTCACTCGGAGTCAAAGGGAGAGAAATTGTAGAGAGCTTGGAAGAGGTTTAGCCAATTAATAAAGTGGTAAAGGAATAGTTTTGAGGGAGTGACACTTATGCCACATGTTCTCCTATGATCAGTGAGCTTGTTATTCAAAGTGTGTTTTTTATTAAGTAGCTATGTGATTTGTCGTGATGGGATTGTACGGTATGTTAATAGTACGTGACAGCAATCATATTCAACTAATTACTCTTGGTGTGGACTTAGTCTTTTAGGTGGGCGTGAAGGTTGGTGGAGCACTTTGGTAGTTTTTCGTGAGACTTCTTCACTTGGTGGAGGCTTGGGATATATGTAAATGTAACAATCTTGCCTATTCAAGAGATTTTGACGGCCTCCATCCACACTCTCTCATTGAAGAGATTTTAATGCAATCTAAGAACTACTCTACCAGTTTTAAGTTATTGATAGTTGAAGCCTTTTTGTGAAGGTTTAATTCGGCTCCAAGGGGCTTTGTTACGACATGATCTCCCTAATCGGAGGTGTGCATGCCAGTGATCTAGTGCTGTTTCTCCTCCGATCTCCGACAACGGGTACTCTCTCAATCTTCTCCGACAGCCAGGGTGACTGCAACCGGGGTTTCTTTTAGGGCTACTCCTTGGCTTTTAGGTCCATTGTACGTGTCCATATTTAATTCTTTTTCTTTTTTTTTTGACTTTGTTGTTCCTTCATGTTGTACCCAGTTTCTTCCTAAAATACAAATTTTTGTTGAAAAAATTGTTCATAACCCTGAATAAATTTAATTAAGAGAATAATTGAATATTTATATCAATTTTAAGGTCGATGTTGTATCAAATAATGACCCTTTTCTTAATACAAAATTGTTACTATTAATTTTGATAAAAAAATCTTATTATTATTCATACACTTTTAAACACTTAAATTATAAAATAATACATGCTTAAAGCGTTTAAATCTAAATCATTTTAGCTTAACTAGCTTTTAAGTTACATACATTACACGTGATTTTATTCGTTCAATATTTAATTATTTTTTAAATATTTTTTAAATTATAATAATTACTGTGAAATAATATTTCTTATTTAAATTATTGAATATAATTAAAATATATTACCTTATCATTTCAAATATTATAATAAAAAATTAAATTATAATTAAAATATTATTTAACATATTTCAACAAACAACATGGTTTTACTTGAGGTAATTAATACAAAACAATATTATTCAAAATAATAACTGATTAAATATATTAATAAAGTGATAATTAAGATGTTTAAAATTTTATTCAAGTAATAGTTCAATTGTAAATTAATAAAATTAATACAATTTTTAAAATAAAATTAGCACAATATTTTAAAATAATATTCATAAATTAAATTAAATTTATTTTATAAAAATTTATAATTATAGAATTATAGACTAATCGGCTAACACAATATTTTAAAAAGGAAAAAAGAAAAAGAATTGAAAGGAGTTTAAGTAAAAGTCTAAAAAAGGCCGCGTGGCAGAGAATCATCGCCACCTTTCTCTTTCTCCTTTTGTTTGTATTACAATTTTTATTTTATTTTATTTTATAATAAATGCTACCAAATCCTAATTCCAAAGCACCAATTTCGTCATTCACCAACAAATATATGTGTGTGTATATATATATATATATATTCTTCTTCTTCTACTACTCCACTTATTCCCATTCGCCACGCCCAACTCTACAACGCCAAACTCAAGGTTCCTCTCTTTCTTTCTTTTTTTTCCCTCTTATTTTTATATTTTTATCTTTTTTTTTTCAAGAACTAACTTATTTTCTTCACTTTTTTTATATGAGATTTTCTCGGTTTATTTTCCCTCTATTATGTTGACGTTTCAATTTACTAGTATTTTCTTGGGTATTTTTTCCCCTCATCGTTTCGTAATCTGATTATGATGGATCGGCGTTTAACGTTTTCTCTTTCTCTTTTTTAATTATTTTTAAATAACTAAGCTGTTTAATCTAATTTCATGTTTTTTTTTTCATCGTTTTTTAAATGCCTCCACACTAGATTTTTCACTTGCCACCGCTTCATCAGTAATTTTATCCTGAAAATTTTAGAATAGGGTTGAAAATCTCATATTAGGTTTTCTGTTGACCGGGTTGACTATGAATTAATTTAAAAAAGGGGTTTTTTTGTTACTGTGGTTGTTGATTTAGATCTTTGATTATTTTAATTCAATATTGATTTTTGCTGCAGTTTACCAACCTTATTGTTTTTTTTGTTCGAGACTTGGAGAGATTTTTTTGAATCCCCATGGCTTCAAAGCGGATTAATAAGGAGTTGAAAGATCTGCAGAAGGACCCTCCTGCATCTTGCAGTGCTGGTTTGTGTTTACTTTTCTAATCACTCAATATGGTATTCTTTGATAGTTTACTTGAAGATCCGCTGATAATTCGATATATATAATATAGTTGATTTAAGGTGTCAGTTTTAATTTGTTTCCACTATGAAAGTGTGGAGATATTTTTGATTAATATATCCAAAAACCCTAACAATGGCCAGTGGCTGATATTTCGATTATATATAATAGTGTTGGTTTAAGGTGTCAGTTTTAATTTGTTTCTGCTTTGAAAGTGGCAACTGGTTATTGGTTTTAGATGCATAAGAGATATTTTGATTAATATAATCCAAAACCCTAATAATGCTCAGTGTTGTAGAAGATAACACGGTCAGATTGTACCTTTTCATGATATATTATTATTATTATTATTGTTTAAATAATGTTTTGCTTGGATACAGGCCCTGTTGGTGATGATATGTTCCACTGGCAAGCAACAATTATGGGCCCAACAGACAGTCCTTTTGCTGGAGGACTATTTCTTGTTTCCATTCACTTCCCCCCAGACTATCCATTCAAGCCTCCCAAGGTAATTTTTTTAAAAATAAAAGTGCAAATATGTTCTATCATGTGTATATACCTAAGTATATTGGTGTTTGGGATAAAGCTAGATACACTGTAATAATCACGTTCGGGGAGTTTTATTATTTAAAATATGCTAAAAAATGGGCCTTGTAATGGTGTCCATGTTTCAACCCTGTTTTGGTTTTTGCGTCTTCAAACACTGGTTCACTGAAGTTTAAATGAATTCCTTGAACATGTGTTAGACAAACCTTTTTGTTTGTGTTTGTTATTTTGTTGCTATGATCCAATCTATGTGCCTTTGATTTTGTTACTTAGAAAGTGTAGCTTATTAACTGCTACATCTATAGCTTATTTTGGTTACTGAAGTTAGCATATATATGTATGCATGTATGTGTTATATACTACATCGGAAAAACTAGGTGTTTCTTTCGAGTTATACTTGAGCTGATTGTCGTCTGTATGTTAGGTTTCTTTCCGAACAAAGGTTTTCCATCCCAACATCAACAGCAATGGAAGCATCTGTCTTGACATTCTCAAGGAGCAGTGGAGCCCTGCCCTTACCATATCCAAGGTAAATATACTTTTGCCTCGTTTGGTTATTTAGTGCATTTACACAAGGAAAACGCCTCATAAACTTGGTATTAGAAGGATGAGTAAAAACTACGAAGCATTAATGTAATCCCTATCATGAAATTCTCATGACTCACAAGCAGACAATAGTTATTACCATCAAAATACGATTCAAACCCGAACATGGAACATTATTATTAACCAACACCTATTTAGATGTCTTCTGTTAAGGAATCTTGTTCTTAATAACTTGCAAAATGTGTGTTATGTACCCATTGCAGGTGCTGCTTTCAATATGCTCACTTCTCACGGATCCAAATCCTGATGACCCTCTGGTGCCTGAGATTGCTCACATGTATAAGACTGATAGAGCCAAATATGAGAGCACTGCTCGCTCATGGACTCAGAAATATGCAATGAATTAAGGGTCGGTCAGGCTTAGGATGCTATGTTTGATACCTTTTACTAAATAATAGTAGTAATAACTTTTGTCGTTTGGATACTTTGATTAAGTGGTGGTGTGGTGTAATAAGCTCTAGTCTTTCAGAGGGTAATTTTTATTCCAATTAAGTTACTTAAAATTACTGTTATAAATATATTCGACAGTTCTTATATTTGTGTCATATTCGTCTTATATTTATATATAATAAAAATAATTACATATATTATTTAATTTGGTTTTAATTATATAATAAAGTATGAGTTAAGTTTGTGTAAATATAAAACCAATGCTTAAAAAGTTTCTCAGAAACTAGGATCAAATAAGAAAGACAATGCATCCTGCCTTTCAATTGAAAAATATCAACTGTAGCCTACATTGACAGATGATGAGATGAAATTACAATGGGTATAATTGAGATCTTGGTAAATGAGTTTAATTATTGAGTATAAAAATTGGTAAATGAACTTAAAAATAAATATTCAATTTAGCTCGTTCAGTTCAATTTAGCTCGAGTTTGAATCTAATAATATAAGGACCTAAACTTGGCTTGATTACATACATAGGCACAAGGGATGGGCATTGTTCTAATAATATAAGGATTTAAACTTGGCTTGATTACATACATAGCCACAAGAGATGGGCATTGTTCCCTGGTGTCTATATGTCACCAAGAGTCACTAACCGGAGTCACTAACCGGTAAACACGAAACCCCGAGAGAACTCAACTTGGTAAGATGACTCTTGTTCACCCATCACCACCATTCTCATGCGGAACTGGAGGGGGTTTACAATCTGATCATGTACAGAGTAGTTTGTCATCCATCCAGCGCCTGAAGTTTTCCATGCAAAAGCTCTTCCCGGAATTGCGACAGTTTCGTTGGCTTACGCGTTCGAAATCCAAACTTGGCTTGCTTCCGTAAGAGGCTTAAGTCAAAGGTGGAGCTTCAGGGAATTGCTTCCATTGTTGCAAATAGAGGCAAGCACTTTAGATGGTGAGAGTCACGAGATAACTGGCAGAATCATCTGCTCACTCACATTGCAAGCAAAGCTTGAAAGCAAGTGTGGGCAAGGAAAGATTTTGTTCAAGGATACGAGGATATACCCTATTTCCTTCCGACCTCTTAAATTTAAGAAGATACTGGACATTAGGACAGGTTTTCTTTTTCGATACAAACCCATGGCAACAGCAACAATGTTAATTAAACTAATACTCAATCGAAACAATATCGATGTGAATCGAGTCAAACTTTCTTGAGAGAAGAGAGGAGATACTGGACGTTGAAACTTATTATTTTGCAAATGCTGATTCTCTCCTATCAAGATTACATTATCAATTTGGAACTAGTTGAGCGCTCAGAAATGGGAAGAAAATCAAGCTGAATTTCAACCTCAATCTCAACAGAAAAAAGTTTCAGATTTTGCTCAACAATGTAAGAAAAGCTCAATCTCAATCTCAGTAAATTTCAACCAACCATGTGTGAATCTCCAAAGTAAAAAGAAAATCCGATTCAATTCGATCCAACCCAGAAAGAAAAAGAAATGGAAGAATATGAAGAAAACAACAATTTTGATCTCAGTTTAACTGCTGTAGTAAACAGATTACAATACTATGATGCAAAGTTTGAACACAAAACTTCAAAAAGAATCAGACAAACTTCAAATTTCAAATCAATGGAAAAAAAAACAATGAAAAATCGAAGCAAACCTCTCTTTTGAATTAAAAATGAGAAGAAATTTTAAATTTCTACAAATTTGTAGTAGTCGAAGATGGAGCAGAGCGGACCAATCTGGAGGACACGGCGTCGTTTTCATCGAGAAAGAGTCCATCGGAGTTTCTAAGAAGAGCGTGGACGCCGCAGACAAAGACCCCAATACCTAACCCTGAGGACAAATTTTGAAATACTCCGCAAATCCAGACGGCCAGCACAGAAAGGAAAGCTAAAACTAGCAGCACGAAGCGATCGTTGACACTGTGGCCCCATACCACGAGTGGATCCTCCCGAAAAAAGTAGAGGAGGAGCCAAAGAGCGAAAACGGCGGAGCAGAGGAGGAGGGAAAGTGGAGAACCGACGAGTGAGAAGGCGGATGTGGCGGCGATCACGACGGCATAATTGGCGCGAAAATAATGTATGTTAGCGGAAGCGTGGGATAGAAAAGAGTGGGGACGGGAGAAAGATTGGGAACCGGAGCCCAAGAGCTGAGGCCAGGGGCGGAGGTGCCGGGAGAGGGTGACGGAAAGATTGTGAAGGGAGCGGGAGAGGACGTCAGAAGCTGAGATAGGGATGGTGGTGTACGTGGCGGATGTTGATTGGTGGTTCTCCATCTCGTCGTTATTTCGAAGTCCAGTTTGTTTTTTGTTTTTTGACCTCCGACGAGAAGAAAAGAGACGAGACAAAGACAAGACAGCAACTACTAACTTTTGCGTTCAAAAGTCCAAAGCTGAAAATGTCGGACGGCTTTTGTTTGGTTTAATCGTAGTTGTAATGTTCAGTTGGGTATGACATGCGAGTATATTTTCTCATCTTATTTTTTCTTTATTTTATTTTATTTTATTTATTTATTACCATCTACAGCAGAGCAGTCAAAGTTAACTAAAGCACACCAACAATGACCTATAAAAATTCATTTTAGTCAATTTTAAGCCTCTTTCGACTTTTTAAACTTGTGATTTTGTTAAATTTATTTTTTAAAATAATTAATATTAAAAAGATTATACGAAATAAGACATCATATTATTTTATATTTTTATTAATTATTTAATGCCTTTTTAACATTTTTTCTTTATGTTATTAACACATTATTTTGATAACTTTTTTAACATAATCATTAAATTTTAAATCTTAAACTCCAGACCTCAAATTTTAAATTTTAAACTTTAGATCTCAGACTTTGAATTTTGAATCTTAAACCCTAAACTTTAGATCCAAGATAAGATCTAGGGTTTTAGGATTTAAAATCTAGAGTCTAGGGTTCATGATTTAGGCAAAAAATTACCAAAATAATGTGTAATGACACAAAAAAAGATGTTGAAATGACATTAAATAATTGATAAATAATACATAATTTTGGGTGATTTAACAAATCATGAAAAATTAAATAAAGAACTAAAATGACTTTTTCTTTATAAAATTAAAAGCCCAAATAAATCATTATACCTAAATTTAATTGCATGTATTTCGATCTCATCTCTAATATTATCTAATACTTTCTTTTTTTTTCATTTATTTATTTTTATAATTAACTTTTATCAATTTTATGTAGCTTTTACGTTTTTAATTTTTAAAATGAAAATTTATTATTATTTTCATAATTTCTTGAAAATGTTTATAAAGTTTTAAAATGATTATGACTTTTCTTAAAAATTAATGACATATAAAATAAAATAAAATAATATGAAATATGAAATGAAATATTCGTTGGTTTCCATGACTGCAATTTCTAAGTGTTCAATTAAAGCAAAAGAAAAGAAGAAAAATAAAAATTAAATTGACAAAATTATAAATGTTGAGTACTAAACGTGATTATGTTTAATATTTTAAAAGAAAAGAAAAACAAAAAAAAAGTATTACTTAAATGATTAAAACTAAATAATTCGAAAAGTAAAGATACCGATTTTAAGAAAATAAAATAGGACTCAATTAATATAAATCGATAAATACAAGGACTATCCTTTGAATTTAACCTTAAACTTCTATTTATATGTAAAATTTAAGGTGGAAGCTAGAGTTGTCATTTTGTTAAATTTAATTATAAATTTATTATTATTATTATTATTATTATTATTATTATTATTATTATATAAAATGATATTTTATTATTTTTAATGAGTAATATGATCAAGCTGAAAAAAAAATGCAATTACCATTGCAGCTAGGGGTGAGCGTCCGATCGACTCGAGTGAAAAATTTCTAGTTAATCGAGTTGACAAGTCTTATTTTATCATCCTAACTCGATTTGAATTTTTTTCAATTCGAGTCGAGTCGAATCGAATGAAATTGTTCAAGGATTAAATTAAAAATTAAACATGTCAAATTAAAATCTTATTACAAGTATAACTAATTTAATGTTAGAGAACATAAATTTGAAACCAAATATATTTGAAAAACTTTTTCAAAGCAAAATAATAATAAAATACTTTAGGATGATAAACTCAAATCATTAATTAACTTATTTAGATCTCAAAATTATTATTCTAGACAATTTTAATTTTAAATTTTCTTCATATATATTTTTAGAATTTTTATAATTTTAAAAAAATTGAATTTTTTAAATATTTTGAATTTTTAAAATTATTCTGAATTTTCTTTTTAATTTTTGTTGTGAGAGAGACCAATTTGTTCATTTTTAAATTTGACAGAGACCAAAAGGGTATTTATACCAATCTGTTATTCGAATTATTCGAGTTATTCGAATTGTAAAATTCAACTCAAAACTCGAATTACTTATTAGAGTTGACTCAAATAATTCGATTAACTTAAAATTCGATTTTTTATTTTTTTTAAATCGAATCGAGTTTTGCTCACCCCTAATTGCAGCAGTTCAAAGTGGTTTAATTCAATGATTTTTTATTTTTTAAAAATGTTTTAAATTATTTTTACTAATTTAAATATAAAATGTTTAATTTTATATTATAAAAATTATAAATTAAACTATAAAAAAGAAATCCTTTTTTTCCTCAAACATAGCAAAACTGATCTCAGAGAAGTAAAGCAGTTCCATAGAAAAGGAAAATAAATAAAATTCTTTGTATGATCTATAGAAACACCCAACTCCATTGCCTTTTAAAGTGTGTCAATTTTATTCAAAGATTGCTTATATATATATGTATATATATATGTGTGTGTGTGTATACTATCCATCCAAGACTTGCTTGAGCAAAAGCATAAAAAAAGCTGCATAAAGTTTGCCCAACAATAAGTGAATTAAAAAGACTATAAATACAATCTCTAAAATCTCTCAATTGTTGTTCCAACTTGCAACCAAAATCCATTACATCAAACTGCCATCATTTTCAATCCCCCGAAAGAGAAGCTCGAGTTTCAGACTCGATAGCAAGTTTGATACGAAAAAACGAGCCGATACGCGGACCATCTAAGACAAATTGGGAGCATAGTATCTGAAATGACTTGTTCCCATGAAAGAACTTGAAGTGATTCCAAGGAAGTTGTTATTTTGTATCACTACTGGATACCTGTGGTTTGCAATACTATGATTTCGAACTAATGGCTTTGATATGCCATGTGTGTCCCCCGAGACTTCAGACCGTTTTGCAATGTCAGTTGTCTTGTTCGATTCATTTTTGGGATCATCATCGATGACAATGACTTCTTTACTGCAAACAACAGATTCCTCGCTCCTATCTTTGCAGTCTAGAGTTGAAACTTTCTCCATATTGTATCTTGCAGTTGGAAGTAGCTTGTATGGCTCCATAGAGGTAGTGAAACTGTGATGCCTATGTTCGTCGAGGAACAAGCCAACCGGAAGTTGCAGAGTTGTTTGTGGTGGGGTTGCGAGAGTGGCACGGTTTCTATAGCCATTCGTCGAGTAGGCGTCAAAAGTTCGCTCCACCAAATCATTTGGATTCCGATTGAAGATCATAGAACATGGAGGCATTGCATGATGGAAGGGCATCTCGTCTTGATTCCGGTTATCACTCCAGGCACATGGCTGGCCTTGACCAAGTGGCATAGATGCTTCTTCCTCCTTGTTAACCACCATTAAGTTCTTCCCCATTAGCCTGAGAACGGGATTAGATGAGGATGGACTAGCAGAATCATATACACTGTGACCAGAAAGCTTGACACCACCATCGGGGCATCCTTTAAAAGGGATGGGACCTAAAGGAGGTTTCATGACAGGGAGAACCATTTGTTCAGATCCTAGTTCTGCATTACTTGTCAGTGAAAACGTTTCTGGTCTTGCCGCCAAATTATTAGGACCAAAACCTGTATTGGCACCATTTTGCATTCTGATGGCAGGCACCATAACCGATGCCATTGTTCGTCGCCTTAGTAGCTGTGACTCATGATAATTTAGAGCAAAACCTTGGAAGGATCTCTCTTTTGTTTGGCAACAGCATGGTTGATCATCATTTTTGGAAAAGAAAGGCTTCTTTTCAATAGAGATTCGAGGGACCCGAAATTTCTCTCCTTCAAAAGTTTTTTCCTGTCCGGGCTTGTATGTTCCACAGCAACACCATTCTCAACTAAGAGGTCAGACATGGCAGTAGAGTAGCCAGATCTATCCTTTTCCATAGCTGCAGGAGCACCAAGAAATGCTAATGGTTCTTCATACTTCAAATCGAACCTGGCTTCCATATAATTAGAGATCGTTGACAATACGGATAGGGGTGAATCTGATGAGTCCCCATCTACCAAATCAAGCTGATCTCGAGAGGATCGAATCTGGTTGGCTGTTGATGCATTTCCTTGAAAATCATCAGAGCCCATATCTCTAGGACTTGGCAAAAACGATCCTGGTGGACCAGGAATAAGTATTGGATCAACCTCAAGAAATGAGTTGCTTTGTGCCACATCAGAATCTAATTCTCCTACATTAGCAGCTTGTCCAATTATATTAAGACCAACTTCAGCACAAAACATATTTGGTTTATCAACAAGATTTGGCTCAGTAGAAAATACTAGTCCTTCACCCCCACAAAAAGGGCCGGTGTAATCTTCATTAGTTTGAAAAGAATCGGATATATTCTTGGGAATATTACTCAGTTTGCCAGGCTTGGTTCCCAGTGACCGACTCAAACTAGTAATCGCCTCCTCAACAGATTCCAAACCATCAAGTTTATCCAGAATATCCTCACTGCCTCCAGTAGAAGAATACATGTTTTCTGTCTCATCATGATAATAAGAGTGAGGTTCCGATGGTAGTTCTTCAGTAATCTCGTTCCCCTCACGTTGATTTTTAGCATCATCATGCACCAATTTACAGTCTTGATCTGCCTCATAATCCCGAGCTATTGCCTCATCTATTTCTGCCATAAAATGAAGTTGATTCTCCCTTGTTGAATGTTTCTTAACCAAGTTAGAACCAGATTCAACCATTGATGACCTGCTGCTAGCAGACATCTTTTTCTTTTGCAAGGAAAAGCTAAAGCATTTGGGTGCGGAAAACTGATGACGAATAGTTGTTGTAGTATCAGCGATAGGCGAATCAGGATTACTATTTGCTTCAATATCAACCATCATTTCACTCAACGAGGATGTGCAATTTTCATTAGAGTTCAAAGATCTCATTGTATGGTCATCATCTAGACAGGGACGGTCTTCGCTGATCGACTGTTTTGCATTTTGCTCACGTTGGTGAAGCGACTTCTCCACCTTGTTTTGCATGCTGGCTTGAAACAAGGCACTCCTTACTCTCTTCATTCCCAAAGATCGCTCCTTTCTACAGATAACCGGTGCTTCATAAACAGGCTTTTCTATCCTCGCACATTTCCTAGGAGAAGAATACGGGTTTTTAGAAGAATGTTTTAACTTGCGAACACAATTTCTCTCCACAACACGACCACCTTCATGAGATTGATCACTCTGAAACTGCAAGTCCCCAGTTTTCTCTTGATTATTAGGCTTCCTTGAAAGACCTTCTTGTTTATAGCACACCCTTTCCTTAAAGTTTCTAGTATCATTGGATTTGATTTGCTTCGACACACACGGTTCCACACTCTTGCAACTGTCTTCTTCTTCAGAATATCCTTCTCGACCTCCAACTATCTGTTTAAGAACAGTATAGCAACAAATTACCAAACATTGAATCGTTCAATATATCACAAAATATTTGCATTAAAATATGAAAAGCTAAAATTTGCTAAGTAGATACCATAGTCACTGCATGCAAAACTTGTAACCGCAAGCTATAAAATCATGGAGAGCATTCAACAACTAAGAGAATACCATATAGAGAAAGAGATGTGTACCATTGAAGAAGGGGCCTTATGAGAGCAATTTTTTCTGCATTGAGGAGCATGTTTGAGATACTTGTGATGTTTTAGGGCATCGCACCTTTTCTTTTTGCTTCCTTTACCTATCAAAGATTTGTAAGATGGTCCAAGATCATCACCATGTTTTGACACTGATGGCAATGGAACCAGCACTTGCACATCGTTAACTTTCGATAAAATCCGAAGCTTGGTACCATTAGCATCAACATAAACAGCACCTAAATTGACAGTACCCTCACCATTATTTTGGTAATTTGTTCTTTTCTTTTTCCCTTCATCACACATTTCAAGTCCTTCAAAGTCAGAGATGTTTGAAGCAAGGGCCCAGCTTCTACCATTCCTCCTATCAAGCTCTTCTAATGTGTAGGATTTAGCAGTAGCATATACATCTACCAACAGTTTTTTTTTCCTTGGTTTAATTTTATGCCTTGTAAGCTTAGAATCCACCGTCCATTTGGGAGTTGACTCAACAGAAAGGCACTGGTCTATATGAGCATTCAAGGTGGTATTAGAAGAAGAAGAAAATGATTTACAAACAGGGCAAACTTTTGAACCCATTGATTCCGATACCACGGAACAATTTGAAGCAATATCTTCGGTAGAGCTACAATCAGAATGACCACCAAATTTCACTATCAACCTGCACTTCTTGTCTGATGGTTTAGTTGTTTTTTCAGTCTTTTGAGACTTCAAAGCAACAACAGCTTTAACTTGTGCTGATGATCCTTCTTCCACTGAAATGGATTGCTTGTCAACGAGAACCGAGTCTATATCATATGAATCTAGTACCCCATGATGGGTTGATCTTTGCTTCTCAATTGGATTGGTTTCGACCACATGAGTCTCTTTGGGTTGGTTTCTCACAATATCAAGATGCTGAAATGGTGGCAATGGATCCTTCATGCCATGTTTCAAAACAAGTTGTAAACTTTCTGAAGAAAAAGGCCAATTCCTGTTGATATCCTTGCTCCGGCCATTGAACACGTAATCTCTACAAAAAAAGTCAAGATTATCCCTGTTGTTAGTAACCAACCAATCAGAAAAACAAAAACCCAAGATTCAACAATCTATATATATATATATATATATATGTAAAACTAAACACCCAAAATACAAAAAAGAAATAAAGAAAACTACTTGTTGTACAAAGGTAGCAACTTTGGTCCAAGATGAAATTTCATGTACAAATAAGTAAAAGTTAAGGTCCCTAGAGACCAAAATAGGGGACAAGATTCGGGGATGTGTCAATATAAACATTGAGCTCTGGATCTGGCCCAACAAAAGTCATTTTAAGATGAGAGATCAAAGAAAAGAGTGTTGGAATAAATACCCATCAAAGGATTATCAAAATAAAGTTATGAAATTTACCTTATGGAGAAATTGGAGATTGGGTTCTTATGATGATGATGATCAAGAGATGGCTGCTTCAGCAGATCTACCTCATCATCACTACCAGTGAATTGGGGAGAACATGAAGGATCTGATGAAGCGTTTTCAATGGATAACATTTGATGAAATAGCTAATCTCTTGTTGTACTGTTTACACAACAGTCACAACAACAAGAAGAAGCACGCTGATAGTGATACTGTCCTTATAATCAACACTGTCATTTATCTTCAACATAACATTACCTTTCTCTCTTCATCTTTGATTGGGTCTTCATCCATATTTAGCCTGCCATTAAATAGGACAAGAAAAAAAAACGTTATTTTATGTGATGGGAAGGGTATGAATTTGAAGCATGATTCTGGGTTTTTGATTGATCAAAGTGAAAGTAAAGAACAAAAAATTTTGTTACTCAGTTTATGTAGGGAAACGTTATTTTATGTGGGGTTAACTCACAAAAGAACAAACAGAAAATCCATAAATTTGAGGAGATACCATTGGTTACCAAATTCTCAACATCAAACAGATTATCAAAATCCCATTAAAAAAGCACAAATTGTTTGATAATATATGAAAACTTTGAAAGCTAAAACGAGATTTTTTACAGGGCTAGAAACCATAATCAATGACAGTTTGAAAGAACATAAAGGGCATCTAGTTTGGATCCATGGGGTCGAGAAACATTAAGAGTTTAAGAAACCCAGAAATAAGAAGAATAAAAAAATGGCGAAATCATTTATGAAATAAGCAAAGCTAAGCTTAGCTTCAACATTGAACGTACAAACAAGGCAAAGAAAAAAAAATAGTAAAGAATAGAGATGCAGAAGAGATCTCAGAATTAGAAACAACGAGATGGAAGATTAAAGATTTAAGATTAAACTTATACAATCACAAAAGCAAACCTTGGGTGTTTTAGAATAGATGAAGAAAGAGCAAAAACAAGAAGGAAAAAAATGGAGGAATGGACTCAGTGTTTTAGGGTTGAAAGAGAGACGAAGAGCAAACACAACCCACTCCCGCACATTCATCAAAAGGGCAAAAAAGCGGGGGCAAATGGGCGCAACAGCAACCATTAATCTGTGTGAAAATGCAAATGCAAATATTTTTAAAGTCAAGGAGAGAAAGAAAAAGTAAGAGAGAGAGGAAGGGTGTGTTTTTTTCTGCAAAATACACGAAGCTGTCCTATCATATACCTACCCTATCCTACCCTACTATTACTGCAACCTTGAGATAAATTACAAATAAAATCACTAAATTATTAATAAATTTATGTTTTAATTATTCAATTTTAAAAATTTATAAAATAGTAATTAAATTATTAAAAAAATTTAAGCTACTGAAATATTAAAATTACTTTACTATGACATTCAATGTTATTACTGCTTGCACTAATCGAAATATCTCCTTACCCTTATTTTTTACATTTTAATTTTTATGAAAAAACTTTGAACGACATAGATCTATGAACTAAATCTAAATAATTTTTTTCTCCGATCTTAGACACTGACTATTAGATCGACTTGGATCTAAAATATGTATGTTTATTGGTCGATGGATATTGATCCAACATATTGATCGTTGCTTAGAGCTTCCTAGCCATACTTAAAAAAAAAAAAAACCTTAATAGTCGAGTGAATTAAATAAAAACTTTCGAATAGTTCAATAGTCATTTTATAACTATCTAAAGTTGAGTAATTAAAACGTAAACTTACTAATAATCTAGTAATCTTAAGTGTAATTTACATTTTATTGTTTTTTAAGTAGAGGTGTTATTTATGGGCCAAGTTATATCCAACTCAAGTCGGGCTTAAACATTATATTAATATAATTTATATTTGTTTAAACTTTTTCCAATTCGATATATAAGCTAAATATTTTACTCCAACTCCGTCCATATTTTTAAAAAAAAAGTTAGCCCAAACTCCTTTTATGCTCACTCATATTATTTTTTTCTAAATATTTAAATTATATTAATAATTGGTTAAAATATGCCATAACTCCATACTCTTCACAATTTAAAATTCAATTCTTATACTTTTATTTTTGATAATTTAGTCCTCTAATTTTAATATTTCAAAATTCAGGTCCAATTATTAACACTATTACAATTATTTTGTTAAATTCAAATTTATTATAATGTTATTTTTGTAGTTGCATGGCTACTAAGTAATTTTTTAATTTTAAAATGCCATGTCAATAAATTTAACAAAAAATAACGATATCAACAAGTGGACTGAATTTTAAATTTTAAAAATAAAAAGACAAAATTCTTTAAAATAAAATTACAATAACTAAATTCTAAATTTGTGAAAAATATATAAATTTATTACATAGTTTAACCTGAATAATTTTATATATCTTTCATTTATTAAAATTTATATATATATATATATATATATATCTTATATTTTTAATATTTATATTATATTATTATATATTATTATAGATTTATTTTTATAAATTGTAAGTTATATATACAAATACATAAAAAGCGGATTGAGTCGAATTAAACCTAAGTTTTGAATGTTTAAGTTTAAGCCTAAATTTGGTTCATATTTTAAATAGCATAATTTTTATGTGAAAATTTATTTTGGAATTTAATATTTTTATTCTAATTAAATTTCTCATTTTTAATTAATAAAATGAAAAATCCCATTTAGGAAATGTCAATTTAGTCACCTCCTTTTTCCATAGTCCACACGCCATGATGTATGTTTGCACGTTACACGATGAACTTACTCATCTTTTCCTGTTCTCAACCAGTTCCAGCTCAAATTCCGCTATTAATTATTAATAGAAAGTAAGTGAAAACTCCTTTTTATTTTGGTTTAAATATGACTGTAGTCCTTATACTTTTATTAAACTTAAAATTTAGTACTAATATTTTATTTTTATACTAAGGGCAAGCCAATTAACATTTTTTTTATAAGTGGTAAGAGTAGAGATTGTTTAGGGATTAAATTTAACATTGACGTGGATTGAAGACTTGAACACAAGTCCTTTTTCATTTTACTTGCGGTTGAATTTAAGGTTTTTAGAATCGAATTGGTCAGATTACTTGTTCTTGACCCGATCAGTTTTGTCCAGTTCAATTAAATAGATCATTAAAAAATTATAAAAATTAAAAAAATAGAGAAAATCAGTTTAATCGTTGGTTCAACTAATTTGTGGGTCAATCGATCTAACCCATTATTAGAACTAGGGATGGCAATTCAAATATTCACAGACATTCGACTTGAATTTTGGATTTGGATATTAAAATTACTATCCGTTGCCAATACGTATAGACTCCCCTTAGATATTCATTATTTGAATCTACATTCTTATAATTAAGAATTCAAGTTCGAATCAGATATCCAAATCTATTGATTAAAAATAAATAGGTCCAACAAGATTTGAACCCAAGACCTCTTATATATATAAGACTAAGCTTCGTCACTACCTTAAACATTTATTATAATTTACACAAATAAGTGGCATAAAAAACATAATAAAATATTTTCTAAAAATAAATATAATAATTAATAATAATATTAAATATAATATCTTTTATTAGAAAAAGATATATTTTCGACATCTTATTTTCTTAAATCTTATTTAGCTTTTCTTGAATTTTTTTTTTTGTATCTATAAACCTAATCGAACAATAAGATAGGATTATTAGAATCCTAAATTTAAAAAAATATTTATATAAATATTATAATATGAATTTATTTTATAACGTGAGATATAATTATATTTAGTACATATTATATTACAAAAGAAAAGCATACATACACGTTTAATTACTTATAATATATAAATTGTTATATAAAAGTAAATTATGAATGTATAATAAATATACAATAATGATATTATAATGTAGGTTCTTTTATTAATGATGTGCAACGAATCTTAAATATTTAACTAATTTTATAGTAGATTGTAAAATATAAAATTAACATTATATAATTAAATGATTATTAATTATCGTATCCCTATATATATTATAATGTACATCTTTATATTAATGATATGTAAGCTTAAACCCTAAATATATATGTTAGCTTTGATGTCTCAAACTTTTAATACACCAACATTTAAGACAAATTTTATTTATTTTATATGTCCTAAATCATTTGGTGAAAATATGATTAAAAATTTTAACAGAAAGACTTGCAAAATACTCAAAAAATATGTTTTAATTTATCTAAATATTTTTTGGTTAATACCATAGTGTTTTAAGATGTTTAAAATATTTTTAAGGGACTTTGGTATGCAAGTCTCGAGGCATACGACTATATGTCTTGAGACATGAAAATTTCAAGCAAAAATCCGCTTCAAGAGTTGTCTATCTTGAGACATTGTACAATAATTGTCTCTATGTAATATCCAAACAATTAGGGGTTAGAATTCTTGAAATATTTAAAAATTAAAAATTAGCATTATTTGTTAGAAACCTAGTAGGAAGTCTTGAGAAATTTAGGTTCAAGTTTTATAAGTTTTTTTTTAACTCTTTAAAATTTTCTGCACATGTAAAACCTAAGTAATATGGTTTATGTATTTATTTGTGTGTGCTTTGAGTATAAATGTGGGCATTAGCCTAATGGTTAAAGCTTTCTTGAGTTTCCCTCATATTCTAGGTTCTACCCGTGCCACTTTTAATTAATTTTTGATGATTTTTGGGCCAATGGGCTATTTGCCCATCAGTCCTTAAATTCTGATCCCTCTACTCAACTTTTATGTCCTTCCCTGGTTCTACTAAAATTCCCTATATGTTATTTTATCAAATTGAAAACTTAACTCTCTCTCTCTCTATATATATCCTAGTCTTCTCTCATTATTCTCTATCTTAAAACTTTTTTAAAACCCTTGCATTTTACTGAAAAATATTCTTAAAGCTTTTGAAAATTCAATCAAGTCCTCATCAATTTTTCTTCTCCAAGTTATTGAAACTTGAGTCATTAGATCATTGAAATTCTATCAAGATAGACCCCTTGTAGGTGTTTGGAAAGAACTTGAGCGTGGGATTGTAATGACCTAATAGTCAGGTAATCGGAAAGTGTATTTTTTGGTCATTGTTTTCGTGAAATAGATTCGTAAATATTTATTAAAAATATTTATGAAGTTAGTTGTATAGTTAATTATTGGGAGAATTAGCTTGAATTAATGTTAATTAGGTATAAAGATTAAATTGAATAAAGTGTGAAAGTTTAATTATAGATTAAAAAGTTGAGGGATTAAATGAGAAAATAAACCATAAGTAACACTTGTATAGTAAAAAGTAAATACAAGTATATGGTAACAATGAAATACATTTGTATAAATAATGTACATAAGTATAAAATAATTATAAATGTAAATATTTAATATTTAAGTATATAATATAATAATAAATAAATAAATCAAATTGAGACAATTGTATGGTAAAAATAATGTACATCTGTAATAAATATATACATACATTTGTAATATATATATATATGTATTTTTTATTATTTAAGAAATAATAATTATTATGTTAATATAATATTATATTAATATAATAAACAAAAAAGTAAATAAAGAGACAAAAAGAATGAAAAGAAACAGAATTGAAAAAGAAACATAGAAGGAGAAAGGGAAAGAAAAAGAAAAGGGAAATTAGGGTTTTAAGGTTTCAAACTTAAGTGGTAAGTCAATTTAGTCTATTTTTCTTTTAATTTTGAGATTTTAGAATTCGAATAAAATACTACTTGATTTATGTTGAAATTTTGAAATTTAGTGAATTTTTAAATGTAGTTTATGTTGAATTAATTGAAGAATTAGGGGTTAAATTAATAGAATTTTAAGTTAGAATTAAGTAATGGAATGAATTGTAAATTTAATTATAAGTTTTAAATATTAGGGACTAAATTAAAAGAATTTCAAAATTAGGGTTTTATGATGAAATTAGAGAGTTGAAATTAGTTTAAAGTGGAAATTGAATGAGATATGGAATTAGTTTTGTAAGAAAAAAAATTAGTTTTGACTTAAGGACTAAATTGGAATTTAGGTAAAAGTTGTATATAAATTGAAACATTCAATGTTAAATTGTGTTGTGTTGATGATTTTCAATTATTTTAATTCCGTAGCAAACGTTGAACCGGAGACCTCGGCTAGGAAAGGAAAAGACAAAGTCAACGAGGATTAGCTCGGATATTACGGTTTATATTTCTATAATCCGAATCTAATAATTATTTGTTGTATTTATTATTTCATATACATGGTAAGTGAAACTAAGGTGAGTATTGGTATTGTTGATATTGAATTGAATGTAAGTGAATTTATGATTAATGTGAATGTGGATATTGGATTTTGATTGTATTGAAATATGAAAATTGAATTGAGTTGAACTATGAATATGTGATTATTTGAATTGAAATGTGTATTGATTGAAAATTGAAAAGTGATTTGGAAACCCTATTAACTGTATCGGGCTGAGTCAGATATAGTTGGCATGCCATAGGATTGGAAGTGTTCAGGGATACTTCGACCACGAGTCGATGGGACACTAGGTGTCATATTATTACTTCGGATAAATTCGATGAGGTACTGGGTACCAACTTACTTTGGCATGCCGATGAGACACTGGGTGTCAATTATTACTTCGAATTATCCGATGAGGCACCGGGTGCCATACTGGTGTGTTTTGGTTGGATCTATGTATCCGCCAAAGTCCAAGTCCTGTTAATAGGGGGTAAATAAATGATTGGCAATAAGATTGATATTGAATGATAAAGAATGTGAATTTTGAAATTGGATATTGATTTGGATTGTACATTTGAAATACATGGACTAAGAGTTTATGAAAAGAATATTGTTATTGCCAAATGATGTGTGAATTAAAATGAGAAAACTATTGATGAGAAATGAAAGCAAAAATAGATGAATTGATTTATTGATTAGTTAATGTTTATGTATGGTTAAAGTGTATATTTTATATATTGTTATTTATTTAAAGTATTCGAATTATAGAAATACAACTAAGTTTATACTCAACGTACGGTTTGTTTCCGTGCGCAGGTCAGGTAAAAGTCAAATTACCGAATCAAAATCCAAGGCTGATCCCGAACTCATTGTGGTAAAGTACTTTTCTTTTGGTATATGGCATGTACCTAGGATGTTGAATTTGTCATTTTGGGATATGGATGTAAATGTTGTTATAATATGATAAGAGTCATATATATATATATATGAGAACATATTTTCTATGTTTAAGAAATTAAGTGATGTGTTTTGGTTGAAATTGGCATAAATTTAGGAAAAATTTTGAAATTTCACGAAAAATTCACTGAGTTTCTAATTAAGTCCTGATTTGATTTTAAAACGTATTTTGGGTCTCGAAGACCTATAAAAGGGAAATTATGATCAATTTATGTAATATATGTTAATTGAATTGTATAATATTTGTATTTGTTTTGAAATGTTTGGTAATGCTCTGTAACCTTGTTCCAGCGACGGATAGAGGTTAAGGGGTGTTACAGGGATAGTCGCCTAAGGTCTCGGGAAATTTTGGAGATACTGAATTGAGTTATGAAATTGAAATGTTGGAACCAATGGGTTCATGAAAGTGAAATAGTATGTGTATCCTATTGAGAAAATCTATTTGAATAGCAATTATGAAATTGAAATAGTAAAAAAAAAAAAAGAATTGGAAGTGTTTTGAATGATTGTTTATTAATTTGATTATTTGTTTGAATGATTTTTATTTAGTGTGTTTATATATATAAATATTATAAATTCTTATTTAATAAGTATTCGGATTATAGAAATACCACTGAGTTTTATACTCAGTGTACGGTTTGTTTCCGTGCGCAGGTTAGGTAAAAGTCAAATTGCCAAATCAGCATCCAAGGCCGATCTCGAACTCATTGTGGTGAAGTACTTTTCTTTTGGTATATGGCATGTACCTAGGTTGTTGTATTTGTCATTTTGGAAATGATTGTAAATAATGTTAAAGAATGATATTAAGTCCTTATATACATAAATATAAATTATGTGTTATGTTGAAGTTATAAATGGCTTATTTTGGTTAAAGTATGAATGAAGTTAATATATGCAAATTTAGGTTGATATTTGGCTTTAAATTTAGTTTGGCTTGAATGAATTTAAATGAATTGAATTGGTTAGTATTTGTATAGTATCTATTTTGTTATATTGATTAAGTCAATAGATTGATTATTTTGTCATGTTTTATATATATTTGAATGTGTTTTGGATTGATTGAAAGGTTGGTAAACTTGATGTATAAGGCTCATAAAGGGACGATATGATTGAAGTATGATATTTATGTGTGAATAATTATATGATATTCGTATTTGATCCAAAATGTTCGGTAATGCTTCGTAACCCTGTTTCGGTGACAGATAAGGGTTAGGGGGTGTTACATTGTTGATAGATAAACAACTTTTACAAAGAGAATTTTGATGAAACTATGATTTAGGGACTAAATTGAAAAGTTGTAAAACCCATGGAAAAATTTTAATTTTTGTGAAATTCATGGACTGTTATTGTGACATATAAAATTTGGTTAGGCTTGAAATATGGATTAAATTGCGTGAATTTGATTTTTCGAGATTAGGGACGGAATTAGAATTAATGAAAAGTATAGAGCAAAATGGTACTTTTTCCTAAGATGTGAATTGGGTTGAACTGAGTATGAAATGTATTAAATTGATGTTAAATTCATTTATATAGATCTGAAAAACTCAAATACGAAGTTAGATAGAGGAAAAGAAAAAGCGTCGGATTAGTAGATTTATATATACGAACAAGTGTCGAGGTAAGTTCATGTAACTTATTTATGTATATTCACATGTTTGAATTAAATGTTGTATATGTGAATTGTATGAATGCCTTATGTATGAAATTGATCACATGTCCGATTATACTCGATAAATAATAAGTCCTGTTTGAATAATGAAATACGATGGATACAGTATTTTCCTATTGATTATAGTCCTGCATATGTTGCGGACATTATAGCTCGGACGAGCATCCTGATAAAAGCCTTCTCGAGCATTCCTGTTATATAGCTCTTGCGAGTATCCTGATCGGTAGTGATCCTGCATGTGTTGCGCACTACCGCAGCTCTTTGTGAGCGTCCTGTTACATGATTCGATCGGTTGTGATCCAACATTCAATGCGGACACAAACGTAGCTCTTCATGAGCGTCTTGATATAGGCTCTTATGAGCTTCCTGACATGGCTCGCTTGAACTCCTGTTATGATATCCGGAGCTCCCTGTTAATAACTCTTCGGAGTTACATGCTAAGCTCAATGAGCTTCTTGATTAAAACTCTTATGAGTTTTCTGTTTAGCCCGGATAAGCTTCCTGATACATGGCTCACATGAGCATCCTGTTACATGGCTCGAGAGTGTACTTCCTGATTATGTACCCTAATTGGGTACCCCTGGATATGAATTGACGGATTTCAGTTTTGTACACTTTAAGTGTACTACATGAGCGTTCCATCGATATTTCAAATAAATTCAATGGGTAATGTTCTAACATGGCTAAACTGAACTTGAAATGACTTGTCATGGAAATGTATATGTAATATGGAATAATGATATGGAAAGCATATGTATATGAAAACCATTAAATGATGAGCTCATCCATGTTATTGGATTTATGTGAATTACTTGACTAACATGATTGGTGAAGTTGTGTGTGCTCATCCATGTTATTGGATTTATGTGAATTACTTGACTAACATGATTGGTGAAGTTGTGTGTTTTAGGCTATTAGCCAAATTGCTTGGATGCATTTTGTACGCTTATCTTAAATGTAAATATATGGTAAGTTAAATTCCTATTATACGAACTTACTAAGCATTTGAAATGCTTACTCGATTTTTTTTTCTCTGTTTTATAGTACTCGGAAGCTCGTAAAGGTTGGAGATCAGTTGGAGTATCATCACACTATCCTCAAGCTCATTTTGGTATAAATGGCAAACTTATTTTGACATAATGGCATGTATAGGCTAATGGTGTCAAGTGAGGGTATGTAAATGTTTTGTTTGTATGTAGCCATTGAAATGGTTATTGATAACATATTTAATATATTTATGCATGAAATTATATTATGCTTGGTATATGAATATGCATGGATTAGCAACTTAGATGGAATCATATTTGGGTAAGTATATGATTTAAAAAGGATAAGATGAATATAAGAAAATATGAGAAAACATATCATATATAAAACTTTAATATTAGTTTGAATTATATGTCTTGGATTGGTTGATAAATGTATCCAAATGTTGTTGTAGGTTGATGGTAAATTTGGGTGAGAAATAAGGCTAGGAAATGGCTTTATTTTGTCCACACGGGTAGACACACGGGCATGTGGTTTGGTCGTGTTTCCCTACATCTGAAAAATTGGGAAACATAATGCTTAGAATTGAACACACAGGCAGAGACACGGGCGTGTGTCTCAACCGTGTGAGATACATGACCCAGCACATGGACGTGTGTCCTGGCCGTGTAACCTTTGCACCTAATTTTCGAAAATTAAATTATCCACATGGTCTAGCACAAGGACGTGCGATTGGCCGTATGCCTCAAGTCAGAGAGTTACAGTAAGGACACGAGGCTGGTACACGGCCGTTTGCCTCACATCGAATGCCACACGGTCTGGGACACGTGCCTATCATTGGCCTTGTGGCTAACACGGCCTGGTCACATGGGCGTATGTCCCTTGCACCTAAGAAAAATTTTGAGATTTTGAAAAATTTTTGTGATCCACGTTTGGTCCCGACTTGTTTCTAATATTTAATTTGGGCCTCGAGGGTCCATTTAAGGGACATTGTGATTGAATATAATTGGTTTTCGGACATGAATTTTACTGTATTTATTTTGTAAGCTCCGATAATGCTCTGTAACCCTGTTCCGATGACGAATATAGGTTAGGGGTGTTACATTTAGTATTCAAAATTAATTTGTAAAAAGACCGAGCCACCTCGGTGGCAAATGTGATCTCTCCGACTCAACTCTACCACCTAGGCCGGGTAGGGGAGGTTACACTCGAGACATGGCCTGCCAACAGCTATATAACAACTATTTTTTAGCCTTGTCTCAAGACATCTTGCTAGGTCTCGAGACATGATGTGCAGGGACAATTTTTAAACCCCAAAATTAATGCTTCCAATGGCTAGATTTCATCCCCCAATGACCATAAATGTCCACAAACTTGTTCCTTGGCATAAATACACTTCAATACTCAAGAGAGAGATATCCAAGCATTATGATCAAGAGAAAAATATTCAAATATTTATTATTTCATTTCTCTTGTAAATATTCTCTATGAGCTTAGTGTCAAATCTTTTATCATTTACATATCTTTGTTTTGAGAGCTTAATTTTTGTAACCACACACCTTGTAGAGGCCTCTTTGTTTACTCTCTTTCATTTCACCAATTGTAAATTATGATGGTTTTAGTTGAGCCACAAAAACTAGGAAAGGTTTTAGTTAAGCCATAAAAACTAAGGGTAATGTTCTATCTTAGCCTTGTGAAAAATATAGGGATTGTAAATATTATATATTTTCCTTAAAAGGTAATAATTCAAGTAAGGTGAATTGGTAAATTCTTGGTTGAGGTACACCAACGTAGTGGAAGTAGGCAATTGGAGCCGAACCATTATTAATCTATTTGTCCAAGCTATCCTTAGCATATCATGTTTTTTATCATCATTTGATGCTACATTTAGAGTTACATACTAACATTTAATAACACGTCTTCATGCATTTACTCTCATCAATTTCACATATACAATTAATTAGAGTGAGCTAACTAAAGTTTTACATATACGGTATCTTCATGAGAACTAACCGACCTAATTTGGTTACACATATATACGGGTTCACAAGTAGGGTTCGCACTTAGTGGTTCACACATTTTAAGGTTTTCACGTTAACAAATAAAGGGCTCGCATAATGAAAGACATGGGTTCGCATATTATTACTAGGGTTAGCATAAATATACTAAGAGCTCACCTAATAAATCCTATATGTTTTAACACATGGGTTCGCAATCAGGGTTTGCATGCAAGGGTTTGCGTACTATAGGGGTTCACACAAAGAGGCTCTCACAGAGGGGGTCGCACATAGGAGTTCGCACTAAAGGCTCACCTATAAGGTTTCACATGCAAGGGGTTCGCCTATAGGTGTTCGCATACAAGGGTTTACATGCATGAGGTCGCCTATTTGGGGGTTCGCATAAGTATTAGGCTCACATGTATATAGTATTCACATATTTTATCATGTAGGGTTCCATAATAAACAAGTATGTTTTGCATAACTAAACATGTATAGTCTGCATACTATACAGGGTTTGCTCGTCCTATGTAGCTCTCACATGCCTAGGGTTCGCATATCTTATGTAACTCGCATACCATCCAAGGTTCAGAAACAGATTCGTATGCATAGGTTACATACATGCAATAATTTAAATAAGAAATATTACTTTACACAAATTATTACAGTTAAAAATACAGTGTTTAAAATTAATAATAAAATATTAAACACGTAAAATTACATGCAATGCATAAAACACTAAAAGCTAGTGTATATATATATAAGCACAAGTTTAGAAAAACTTTTGAACCGACAAGAATACCCTTTATTTTCTATCATATTATTAAATTGACATTTTAAAATATTTATAATTTAATTTAAAATATTACTTATAACTCTATTTAAAAATAAGTTGTGAGAATTTTATTGACTTAGACTAGAGTTATAATTTGAATAAAACTCTAAACATACTCACTATAAAAAGACAAAATAACTAATAATTAAGGTTAAAATATTGTTTTAAAAGTTTTGAATTATTTTATTTTTATAAATAAACTTTAACGTAATAAAAAAAGTTATAACTTAAATAGAAGTCTAAGTATATAAAGAGATTGATTTTATCTTTTAGTTATTACTTAATTAGTGTTAGAGATTCAAATAATTAATTGAAGATGGCATTATACAATATTATGCTATTTAAAATAAAAAAATTGGTAAGTTGCTTATTCCGTGCGAAGCTAATATTCATTTATACTTTTTTGACCTTATTATTATTATTATTATTATTATTATTATTATTATACATGAAATTATAAAAATATAAAATCTTTCGTATTTATCATGAATCATTATTATAATTGATGTATGTTACCTTACTGTTTTTAATTTAATATTACAATTTATTTTCTAATATAATTCTAATTTTCTATATTATTTTTAAATTTCTATTTATAGAATATTATTTATTTTAATTTTGTAAAAAATAAATGTGTTTATTCACCTGCAATATAGGTGAGAAAGAAATGTAGAGTTTGAAAAACTTTTGGAATTGACGGTTATATCTGTTATTGTTAATTATATTACAAATTGACATTAAAATAATAATTTATTAATATTATTAAGTGATAATAATAAAAATAATATTATGGTATATTATGGTATATTAATGCAAAATTAATTAATTTGACTGTATCTTTTAAAATTCTACTTAAAAATAACATAATATATTATTAATTAATAAATTTTAAAATCATTGAATATAATTGGATAAATTTTAAAAATATAAATATAAAATTTATTTAATTAAATAAATATTTATGTATAAATATGATGTTATTTTAAATATGTTAATTAATAATTTTAAAATTTATTTTTTATAATTAATAAAAATTAAGGTGTGATTAGATTAGCGTTATATATATAAGATAATATTAATATATTAGAATAAATTTATTTATTCATTCTTAATTTATATATCAAAGTTGAAAAGAAAATAAATATTTTATAATTAAATTAAATAATATTTTTTATAAATAATAATTGTATTTAATCAGATCAGTTCAATTCAACAAAGAGTATAACTTAAATTTGTTTGAGAAATTAAAATAAAGAAAGTCGATCAATTAAAATTAGTATTTTGTATTATATATACTTCTCATACTTTTAAATATATAAATAAGGTAATATAATATAAAAATAATTATAATTATAATTAATTTACTGATAATGTTTTTATTATCAACGTAATAGTTATTATCACTCAATTAGACTTTAGATCCATGTTAAATTACACTTATTAATTTAAATTAATTATCAATTAATTAGTATTATAGTTATATACCAATTAAAACTAATATTTAATTAGCATTATAAATATATGCATTAGCAAGACATTTTCATTCAAAATAACATCTAAAAATTCTTGGAAAAATAATATTTTAACATTATTTAATAGGTTTTATTTTCATAATAAAAAAGTATGATTTTAGTTATTATTTGTGTAATAACCCGATTTTCGTCGGTGTCGAAAAAATCAGAAACCGAATTTATTAAACCGAGTTATCCAACTATTTTTATTGAGCAGTTGCAAAGCAAGTACGAAATTGAAAATAGAAATATTAATAATTAAATTAGAAATAAAATTATTTAATAATTAATTAAATAGTAATTAAATTGATTAAGTTATTATATATACAGTACATGAATTAAATTGTTGAGGAAGCATGAAATGAAGGAATAATTAGATAGGGACCTAAGTGGAAATTCGTCTTGGCCTTAAGTGGCAATTAAACCACTATTAAATATATACTTGATGGATGAATCCATTTTCATCCATGGATTCCACTAAGTGAAATGAAATCATAGCCATTAAAATTTTATTAATTAAGGTTTTATTTAATCTAATAAAACTATGTATATATAAAAATGGGTGAGAGATGAAAATTTTAGTCATTCTCGTCATCTTTTCCCATCACCGAAAAACAAAGAAGAAGAAAGGAAAAAAATTGTGGTTTTCTTCTTCCATGGCCGTTTATCATCTAAGAAAAATAGGTAAGTTTTCAAGTAAATTTTTGTTAATTTTTAAGCTAAATGCTAGATTTTCATCGCCCATTAAGTAGATTTTTCAATTAAGATAGATAAGTTAACTTGCCATTGTTGAAGCTTAAGAAAATTTAGGTTTTGAGAGTTGACTTCATGCATGTGTGATGTTGGGCTGAACCATGGTTGAATCATGTTAGTAATATAATGGAAATTGTTAAATCATTAGGGACCCATTTGAAAGAAACAAAAGCTTTAGAAATAGATGTTATGAATTGATAATTCGAGGTTCCTTGAGAATGAAGACGAAATCGGGTTACGGTTCGATAGACTAAATATCGAGATATCGAGATACGAGCATTTCGGATATAAAGATTTAAAGGGACTTATTTGTAAAGTATGTAACTATGCTTAGCTTTGGTTATGTTTTAGTGAATCTAATACTATTTCGTAAATGAATAATTGAACGTAGTTGAGAGAAGGTCGGATTTTCGAGGGTTAAAGGCGAGAATGTGCGTCGAATGGCAAAATCAGTTTGTGCTAGCATAATTTGATTTTCTTACATATAAATTTTAAGTAATTAGCTTATTCAAATATAAATCATAAATAATAGAATGAGTATTGAAATATCATGATTCATGAATGTATATGCATGAGTATATATTCTATGTTATAATGAAAAACTATGGAAAGTTAGACAATAATATGAATGTTTGATGTAAATGTATTATAATGCATGAATGAATGAAAGAATGAAAATGTAATAGAAGTAATATGAAAGGTTATGTAATGATTAGTATTATGTGAACTATTGCTTGGTAATATTGTAAATGCCCTATTAAACGATCTCCGATAGAGTCGGGTATAGTTGGCATGTCATAGGATTAGTTATATGGTGATTTCTTTGGTTTATACTAATGAGGCGCGGAGCTCATGTTACTTTGGACGTATCGATGAAGTGCGGAGTACACATTACTTTGGTTTATACCGATGAGGCGTGAATCGCATATTACTTTGGACATACCAATGATGCATTAGGTGCAATTTATATTGGTTTGATTATAAGATGATCTATGTACCCGTCTTGAGTCTGTGTTCAGTTGATAAGGGTTGTAAACTATTTTACATGTGATTGATTATTTTAATTGATATTGGAAAAATGAATAAATCATGTTGATTTGATGAATTGAATGCAATGAATAATTGCATGTGAAAGATCATGCGGATTGAGTGCGATATGAAATTGCGTTGCTACTTGATTTGGTGTAACTGAGATATGGATATTGATTTGAAAATGTCAAAAGTTATAAATAATATTGAGATAGTATGGATGTTATGATTTGTTTCAATGTAGATTCTATATAATGCAAAAATTCAAAATAAGTTGTTAAAAATTCAATAAATTTTAAAAAATTGTAAAAAAATATAATATATATATATATATATATTTAATTCAAAATGAAGTATATGTAAACTACTATACAAGCTTAACACATTTGTATCGTTATAATTTTATTAGTTCAATCAGTTTTTCATAAGAAAAAAAACTAAATTTATTATTTTACATTTATTTTTTTAAAAAAGATAAAATTATTTTAATATGGAGTAATATATAAATTATTTTATACTATTCTTTTACCAGAAAATTATAGAGTTCAATATGGAGAATACCATGGATTATAGAGTTATTATTTTTTTTTTTGGTTCAATAGATTATAGAATTTAGTACGTGATATAGCAATAGTCCTTAACATTGCTTGGGTGTTGGCATATTGGCTCCTACTGTATGTAGTAGCAGAGGCAAGCATTGTCTATATTGTTGGCCCTGTTAACCTAGTTGATTTGTCTGCCACTATTATACACCTTACCACACAATTATATGTACATACATATATATATATACACACTCCTATATAAAGTTATAAAGTTGAGAGAGAAAACTGAAAAGGATATGGAGTTGAGAGAGAGGTAGAAGAAAGAGTTCCCCAAAGCTATAAAGTTTTGGGGAGTATATAAGGGGAACATTTATATGTACTCTTATTGGTAGGTTTATCATTCAAAGTAGGTGTTTTGTTAGGTTGATACATGACTTGACGTGATGTTAGGGAAATTTAAAAAAGAAATTACTTGGGCTGTAATTAAATTATAAAATTTTGATAGGTAAAAATATTATAATTTCATCATTTTTGAAGGGACTAAATTTTTTTTTTATTTTGAGGTTAATGCAATTTTATCAAATATTAATTTATAATTTCATCGCTAATGAAAGACTGAATTACAATTTTTCCATTTTAAGAGTCTAGGATCTTACATGTCCCTTTAAATTTACCTTTGACATAATGAAGTTATAGGGTATGTTAATGATAAGTAAGAACAATCATATCGAAATAGTTGAGCTTGGCGTAAACTTGATTCTAGGTGGGGCATGAAGGTTCCTCGGCAAGGTTTCCTTATTTGGTGGAGGTGGATTCTTAACCTGTGTGTAACAAACATAAACAGCAACAAAAAGACCACAAACATAACAGAAACCACAACAACTTGCTGACTTAAATGGGACCAATCCTACACCTCTAATACCATGAAAGATAGCAGTGAAAGTATGGAAGTCCACACTCTTGACAGTCTTTGCTAGAGGCATGGAAAATATTTTATTACATGCTAATGTGACCATTCAATGTATGAAGACTCACTTTCTCTAAAGTAGAAAGACTACAATTGAAGGTTGTTGTCTCCTATCTAATTAGAGTTCATAGATTACCATTTGAATATATATATTATGAGTACATTGATAACCTCCATGTCCAGAACAAGTCTATAGTTTCAGTTGTCCAAATATATTTGGCAAGTTGGTAGCCAACAAAGAAATCAAGTTCCAGCAACTACTGTTTGCAGTTGCAGTTACAGTTCCACTTCTGGTAATACGTTATCACATGATGTAGGTGGCAAATAAACATAAATGGAGGAAAAATAGTACTGCATTTTTAATAATTTCAACTTATGTTCTCAAGTCATCAAAAATCAAGAGGATATAATATGGAAGAAAAGAATGAGCACTGATGAAATGCTCATTTCTATATCGAAAACATAAATGCTTTCTATTTCTTCTCAGAACTGAATAAAAAAGAAGGAAATTTTACATCTGTGGTCCAAGGGGCAGCCTACTCATTAGTTGCTGGTATACTGATGTGTTGTTGGATAGATCCAAACCCGGGTCAGACACCGGTTCCATCTTTGCTTCTCCTTTTGGCAACCTGAAAACCATTTCGTTACCCTGGCGTTGATGAGGCATGTATGGATGAAGAGGCAGAACCGGCATCTTCGGTTGTCCAGGGCCTAATCCGGCCATTGCCAAATTTGCTAGGCCTGGTTGATTCATTCCAAAGGAGAACCCGGGTGAAGGCCCCAGTTGTTGCCTTCCAGGCAGGGTAAATGGACCGAATGATGTCGGTCTAACCATGCTGTTGTGAAGTTGTGATGGCTCTGGCCTGTGGGCATGGGTTTGGACAGAAGAAGAAGCGAGGGCGGTTGCCGTGTTTGAAGTAGCAGAATTGACGTGACTGCTATTACGAGCAGCCGGAACATCATGATTATGCTTTCCTTCGTAAGTAGTAATTACTGATTTAAGGTCATGTGACGCCCTCTCCACATGCTTCCTCACAGTGCAGCCAGCACTAGTGCATTTGTAGTAACTCCTGCATTGAAAGAATAGCAAACGAGCTCTGCATTATATCAGCAGTCTAGAGCAGTAAACTGAAAGAGGATATACAAGATAAAACAATGACAGAAGGAAAAAAACCTTGGATTTGGATTTCCTTTCACTACTTTCTGGCCATACTTGCGCCACCGATATCCATCATCTAGGATATCTACCTCACTGGTTGTCTGGACCACAACCCTAGGCTCACGAATAGCTCGTGTGGCTCCACTCATTTCTGTTGTATAGGCTTCGATTTTCCTGGCATAAATAAAACACAAAAACATTCACATAGTGATCTCAATAGCAATATTATTCAAACATTTTATCAGATGTAAACCTTCTCTTTGATTCAGATTCATCTCCTTCACCGTCGTAACCTAACGAGACACTGCCATGTGTCCCCCGATCATCTTCATCTTCATCATTAGAGAATGTAGATGAGGCATCCACTGCATCACCTGATTCAATGTGAGTACCATTTGGGGCCGGTGCAGTGCAGTTCTCTGGACATATAGTTGCAGAAGATGTCATCTCGATGTTTTCATGCGCCCAATCATGAGTAGCAGCAACCGTTCCCTTCTGTGCAGTTGCCCAAACAGGCTCACCATCCGTACCATTTTGAAGGCCAGTTTGTTCCGGGAGTTCGAGTTGCACGTCAATTAATGGGTTAGATGATCCAATGGATGATCGACGGTTAGGTGGGGGCTTGGGATGGTTGTGAGTTCCCTTGTATATTATTTCCGTTATGTGACCTTCATGAGAACGTTCGACTTTCTTCTTAACCTGACAAGTTGGATGTGTGCATTTATAATAACTACGAGGATATTCACTTCCTTTTACTTGTTTTTGCCCATATTTCCTCCAATTATATCCATCCTCAGATGGCGCACCACCAGCCATGCAATCTCCACTGACTCTTTGATCTCCTTCTTCATCCTGGGGCTCATCAAGAGGCAATGAATGTTCAACGCTCCCACCAACGGGATCAAAGACCCTTTGGTCTGCAGAGTTGTTACTCCCCGTATCTTTTTCAGTTGATGACCTCAAGAAATCTGTCTGAAGGCTAAGCATGTTGCTGTTTCGTTGTTGCAGTTTCCTTGGGTCTACGCTTCGAGATGGCTGAGAATTCTCGGACTGAACTGAAACTTCAATGTTAGAAAAAGACTGCTGAGGAAGACTGGCCGGAGTAACCTGCAGTCGAAAGGAAAATGGGTTACGAACAAATGCGAATAACATTGTACATTTCTGAAGAAAGACCTTTTTATTCATTAAATCTTTTTCTCTCATACTTTACTCATCGCACCAAGGAGAAAAGAGGAATTCGATTCTGCAATGGGCTTGAAGGCAAATGATGATGCATTGATGTCTTCAAAATAGTTATCCTCACTTTTATCACGAGACTCTGGGATACAGCTCCTATCATTAACATTAGGAATGAATGAGAACTTTCCAGTAGTCGGGGATGGCTGTGCCTGCAGTGATACAACGAGCAATTCATACGCAACATAAATCCAATAAACATCAAAAGATTGATTTTAGGATTGCAAATGCCTTCAGTGGAGTATGGACATCATGGACCTGGGTGACCACGACAGTTGTTTGTCGATACCATCGATACTTTGTTCCAAAAAGCAGAATTATGATGGTACTAAAACTTTCAAGTTAAGCAAACTTACCAATGAATTCGAAACAAAAACCGGAGATTCCAGCAGTGTCGTAGGGCTGAGACCAGGAGGTATTGTCAAGTAAGGAGAACGAATCTCGGGGTTAAGCGAAGTATCAGTAGACCTGATGTTTTCAGTATTCAACCTCGGAGCATTAAAACCAGCTCTGGCTGCCATCCTTTCCAACAAACCAGCCCGTGTACTTGATTTTTGCTCAAAAGTCGATTCATTTGACGGTTCACAACCTTGGTTAACATCCATTTTATCACTATTCTCTCCCAGAAAGAGTCCCTCACTTTTATTTTCAAGAGGAGCTTTAGACACTTGTTTTGAACCACTATCATCACCTAACATAGCTGTGAAAAAGGTCCTTGGACTCTGAGCAGGAGGAATCCAATCTCCGATAATAGAAACGTTATCATCGATACCGGCCATGATAAATTCCAACCCCCTTGGCTCAAATATCGGTTCGTTTCAAAATGCAGATGGTTGAATTCCTGAAACAAGAACAACCAAAAAACACAAATATATGCTGAAATCACAACAGGAAAAATCGCAGTTTTGGTCCCGAAATCCGATAGCAGAGATGAAATAAGTCCTTGAACTGAAAGTGAAATTATGTGAAAAATTAGAATCTTCAAACTTCAATTCAACCAAGGCAATTCCCACTTTATAAGCATACTGTAAAAGACACTTATTTCCATGGCAAATAAAATAAAATAAAAGAGAAATTAGGTAACAAGAAGATGAAGGTAAAAAAAGGAAAAAGTTAAAAGCTTTACATTCACTGCTCAGCTTCACCAAAATGAATAAGGAATACATATATCATGAAAAGGAAATCCATAGATAAAAAAACTAGAAATTATTCCATTTTTGTTCATGTTATTACCCTTTTTCTGCTTTTGTTTTTTAACATAAGAACCCTAAATTAACCACACAAAAAAAGTAAACAAAATATTCCAAATTTGATGAACAAATCTTAAAGGAATCAAAATTGTTGCCCAACAAGATCTAATGATAAGGAAGTTGAATCATTGCTGGGTTAAGCTTAAAAAAAATCCAAAAACAGCATAAAATACTTGGAAGATTTGAAAGCAAAAAAAAAAAAAAGATCATAAAACAATTTCAAACACCAGAATTTGGCTTCAAAATTTGCAATAAACACATAACATAATGGCATTATTTCAACAAATAAATGAATAAATAAATTGAAAAGGAAAAAGAACAAATGATTACCTGATTGATTAAACAACCATGATGAGAGCAGGAAGTAGATAAAAACCCAAATCTTCTCTCTTCATTGCAAATGGAAATTAAAAGCATCCAACTTTCTTCATCATAGTTGGAAAAAGAAATTTATAAAAAAAAAAAAAAATCTTTTTGTTGTTGAATATTTGTTGGGTTGGTCTAAAAATGATATGATATATGATTTAATGATGATGTTCCTTTTTTTTTGGTTCTATGGAGAAAACTACAAGAGAAACAGATGCATTTACAGTATCTGTAATAATAAAATAATGATATATATTTATTCTTAATAAATAATGTGAATTTTAATTTAAAATTAAAAAAAAAAGAAGAAGATGAAGAAAGAGGGAGAAAAAGGAGATGGTATTGCAATGGTGGTGGACCCTCTCTATGAATGGAATCTTTGAAGAATGAAAAGAAATGGAAATTAATTAATTATTAATTAATGCAAAGAGCATAATAATAATAATAATAAAAGGAAAAAAGCTAGACAGATTATTTTATTTTATTTTTTTACATTTTTTGTTTTAATTAGTTTGTAATAATTCTTGTTTTTGGTTTTTTTTTTTAAAAATTCTTGTTTTCGGAGTGAGGTAAAGGGTGGGATGGGGGTTTTTCAGCTTTGGAACAGAATAGAAAATGACTAAAATGGGCCCCGCTCCGGTGATTGGGGAAGCTCAGCCAGCCAGCTAGCCGGTTAGCCAGCCACGGAGGATAGCTAAAGCCGGCAAGAGAGGATGATATGGATTATGCTGTGTTGTTTTTGTTGCCTTAATTAGAGAGTAATTTGTTTTTCTTTTTTCATTAAATTAATTTTATATTTATTTCTAAAATCTAATAAATAAATAAAAACGCTGGCTGGCATTTAAATTATTATTTTAATTAATAATTATGTGCCTAACACCTGTTGCCCATAGCCTTGCAAAGTGAAGAAGTTATAACCGCTTCTTTAGTGTTTCCACTTGGCAGGTGCCCCCTTAATCGTTGCCCTTTGCAAATAAAACCAAAATATATATAATATAAAAATTATTTTATTTTATTTTATTTTTAAAAAAATAAAAAAGGACAATTGGATATGGATTGACAGGTAGGGTGTCGGAGCTCCCAAGGTTAATTTATTTTAATTTATTTTAATTTAATTACAGTAAATTAATAAATAATAAAGGGTTAATTTCACAATATGTCTCGTAATTATTACACTATTTTAAATTAATTCACAAATTTCAAAAATTTTCATTAAATCAGGGGCGTGTTGAGGGTATTGTAAAGGTGAGCATTTAATCGAGTCAAGTCGAATCGAATCAAATAAAAAAATTTTGAGTTAGCCGAGTTGATGAATCTTATTTTAGCAACCGAACTTAATTTAAAATTTTTTTCGAATCGAGTTAACGAATTCTATTATTCATATTTAATGTTGCGTTTACATGGACTGATTATTTAACCAATAGATGAAGTACAAGATTATTTAACTACATAAACAATATAATGGTTTCGCCTTTTGACTTAATGGGTAAACATTTATCAAAGCGATGTAATTTTGCATTTTCTTATTCGGATTTTTGGATAACTCGAATTGTGTAATTCATATTCGAGTTAAACCGAAATATTTAATTTTCGTTCAAGTTGATCCAAATAACTAGAACTATTTAATTCAAAATTTAAATTTTTTATCGAGTTTTTTGAATCGAATCAATTGCTCGCCACTAAGGCATTGGCAGACATTCAACGCTCTTTAAAATGGGAAATCATATCTTTTACCTTCTAAAATTTATGAATTTTAAAATTAGTACATCATAAATTACATTTTAACTTTTCAAAAATGATAATTTTTTATTTAGTCCGTTAAAAATTAAATAATAAAAATTTTAAGATTTTAAATATATTTCAAAAGTATACTTGTTATTATATTTTCATAAGTAATGAATCAAATAATAGTTCATATTTGTTGATTGAGTTTTAGCTCGATTGCTATGGACATTATTTTTCAATGTAAGAGAATGTAAGCTCGAGTGTGCTAAAGCACATTATCCTCCTATTTATGAGTTGGGGAGGGGCTATAGGTAGTTTTAAACATTATATAAAAAAACATATATGATCAGAACCTATAATAAAATTATTTAAAATAATAATAGATTTAGGCTCAGGGGTGGTGCTAGGGAGGCTAAGAGAGCCTTGATCCCTTTAAAATGAAAAATATCACTTTTAGCCCTTTAAAATTTATAACATTTTAATTTAGTAAATGAAATATTTGTACTTTAGCCTTGAGAATATTAAAAACTATAAAGATATAAACTATTAAAATAATAAGATTGCATTTTAACTATCATACAAATATATAACTTAATTCGATCTCCTTAAAAAAATATTATAACTTTACTCTCAATTGGGTCCAACGTGTTTTTTATTTAAAAAACGATTCTCTTAAATTTCAATGACATTATTATTTTTAATTATACACCATCAAATTCAAGTTACCTATGTAAAAGAAATAAACATATATATTTTTAAAATATATTCCATGTGATATCTAAAGGAATATTTAATGCATGACTTGAATTTAAACTAATAAATTGATTTAATTGATACTATTCTCATACTTTAAATTTAATAAAATTAATCTAAATAAAGAAAAAAAGATAAAAAGGGATTTTATTTAAAACAACTATAAACATGTGGGTTTCATTTAAAATAATTTTTAAAAGTTATATGCCTTAGACATGAAAAAAATAATAATAATTTAATGTATTGCTTGGTATGATATTATATTATATTTTAATCGTTTATGTTTAAAATGTTATGTATAGTCGTTTACGTTAAAATGTTGTAATATTTTAATCATTGAACCGTTAATTATCGTTAACAATGTAAAGGTACGCTGACGTAACACATTAAATCACCATTTCAAACAAAAAAAAAATTAGGTTAAATTATGCAATTGATCCCCATTTTTTTCGATTTAAGAACTTAATTATGGGATTTGAATTATGCAATATAAATTTTAAACATTTAATTTTACTGTTTTAGCGAAATTCTCGATTAATTTTTATATCAAATTTTAATAAATATATTTCTTACATAAACTTTTCATTTAATTCACTTTTTAAGTGCACCATTATCCCGTTAATTAATAATTATTTTATCAATCGAACCATAGATAAAGTGTATAAGATTTGTATTTAAGTTTTGGGTTTACACGTGTTTTGAGTTTAATCTCTGAACAACTCTACATTTATCTCAAATTCGATCATAAAGTGATGGGTGAAAGTACTAGAACTCAGATTGTATTTTATTCTATCTATTCAAAAAATGGGGGTAAATTAGTTATTGTACGTTGGATAAAGAGTAAATTGATCATTTTTATTAAAAAATTCATCATTTTGTATAGTTAAAAACTGACCTGGCTGACAGGATAACCAGATAATGACATTTGGTGTACCACGTATACCACATACTGCCGTACAATGATTATTTTTTAATAATAAAAATGAATGAAAATTTTAACAGAATGAATGATCAGTTTACTTTTTGATTTAATATACAATAATTAATTTACTACTTTTTAAATAAAGAGACCAAAATGTAATCTAACTCTTAATATAAGAGCTTCCATAATACTTTTATCTAAAATGATACCGATTGAGTATTAGCTTGACTAGCACGGGCATTATTGCCAATGAAGAGAATGTGGGTTCGAGTGTGCTGGAGTATATTATCCTCCTATTTATGGATTGGGGAGGGGCTATAAGTAATTTTAGGCATTATGTCAAAAAGAGTAAATATAATTAAAACACATAATGAAATTGTTCAAAAAAAACTCGTAAGTAGTAAAATGGAATATAAAAGTTATATATTATAGAAAGCGATGAAAATCATTGGACAGTTTATAAAACTTTATTTTATAAATATTATATATTTTAAATTTACTAACAAAGTCTTAATATAAATGAGGTTTTGCTAGTAACTTATGTTAATCGAAGTTTAAAACTTTGATTCAATTCATTTAAAGTTTAAAATTGATTTAATTATTAAAAAAATCGAACTCATTATATTCAAACCTTCAAACAATACGAATAAAAATGTATCTATTAGTTTAATATTGAATTTTTTTCATCCATAAAATCTATTCTAAATTCATTTCTCCTGATAATCGAGAAAGGCAAAATTGTGTTCAATTGATCATTGTTGTTGTGCTACTACTGTGATCGTTTGTTGTTGTGTCTTGGGAGACAGATGTCCAACGTTACTCAAAGCATCGAGGAGAAGACGAATCTGTTTTAAGGAAACTGTTTATACAAGCATCAACAAAATTCTTCTTCTAATTTTTAATTTCGTTCCATTACAAGTATTTTGTTGCGTTATTGCTACTGCATTGTATTGTATTATCATTGTTACTGACATATTAATACTATATACGACATCATATTATCTTATAGGTTTCAATCAAGGTGAAGCCAGAAAGTTTGTTTGCGGACTGAAATTAAGTTGTATATATTTTACGATAGAAAAATACAATTTCACCATTTTAACCTATATTTTTATAAAAATTAAAGGATTAAATCAATCTTTTATCATTTTGATTTAAAATTTTATAAATTATAAAAAGGACTAAATGGAAAAAAATTTATTTTAAGGGGTCGGGATCTCTGCCACTAATGTTCAATTTAGTACCTGGTTTTTTCTAATTTGATACTTGAATTTTTTTCAAATACAATTTAGTATTTGAGTTTTTTGTCTCGATTAAGTAATATTTTTCTAAGAGCAAACACGTCAAACATTCATCGAGCTACATAATGCCATTTGATATGAATATCAATTTAAACATTAAAATCAAATTCACGTACCAAATTAATAAATAAATAAATACAATATTAAACATTAAATCAAACTTAAATATCGAATTATATATGAATTACCAATCTAACCCCAACCGAAAAAGAAAAGAAAAAAGCCAAAAAAGGGTCAAAAACACAAAATTTGACCGAAGTTTGTCTTTTGTCTCTTTTTTCCAACTATCTTTAACCTTCTATGTTGGTGTTTCCGAGGTTTCCTCATTAACAGACCAAAACCCATGTATTGTCAGAAATGAGTAAAGAAGAAATAAAGAAGAAAAGACTTACATTCAAATCTCTTTTTATGTTATATTACTGACCGATTGACTGACCCATGCCGATTAAGACCAAAGAATCGTATCAATCATCACATGAAAAATAAAAATTCCTGCTAATCATTTCATTTTGCAATTTTAATATTAATATTAATGATTGGTGCATGTAACGAAAGTTGATTTTTGCCTAACATTTTCTTTTTCTTCTTTTGGTCATCAAATCACACAAAATAAATCGCCTGCCAAACCCTAACTTAATTTCCTACGAGTTTATAAAAGCTTGTTGAGTTGTCTATGGATCGGGTCACTTGATCATGTTTAAAGGTCCGTCTAATAAACGAGAAGGTTTGAGTATATAGGTTTGAAATATGAGTTTGGATAAAAAATAAGGCCCATTTTTTAAACGGGTTGAGTCTCAGGAAATTTTTTTTTTCTTGACTCGGATACATGGTTTTTTAAAATTTGTTGGGAAACATTTATTTTAATCTTTTCAATATATTTGATATATTATATTTTTTAAATTTGTTTTATATGATAAAATATTTTTTAAAAATTAATATGGGTCGGGTCCGGGTTTAGCATATATAATCTAAGCTGAGTGGGCAAAAATTTAGGTCCATTTTTTAGGTCGGACTGAGCCTGAGTCTATCAATTGAGCTTAAATTTTTGTTAGGGACCAGACCGGCCCATGGACAACTCTAATTGGTGAAAGGTAAAAATGCCATGGAGTTATTTGTATTAAGAGTTAAATTACGTATATTTTGTTCTCTTTATTAAAAAATGGGTAAATTAATTACTGTATTGTCGAAATTTTCATCTATTTGTATTGTTAAAAACTAGCATGGTTGATGGAATAATCAGATAGTATGCACCTCATGTTGATGTACAATAACCAATTTTTAATAGAAGAATTGAATGAAATTTTTAACAAAATGGTCAATTTGCTATTTGATCTAACGTACAGTGACTAATTTCTCAAAATTTTTTAGTAGAGAAGACAAAATGCAATTCAATTCCTAATATAGGAGTATCCATGATACTCTTATGAATAATCAATTTGGATTGCTTTTGTCATTAAGAAGTGCTTTTGAAAAGCAAGGGTGACACTAGGGGTTGGCAAGGCCTCAGCCTTCCTAAAATGAGAAATATCATTTTTGGTACTTCAAAATTTATGAAAATTTAAGTTAGTTCATGATAAAATTACACTTTGACTCCCAAAATAATAAAAATTCTATTTCATTAAAATTGAAGATTTTCAACATTTTATATTTTAAATGTGTTTGATAATTATTTTAATTTTTATTTAATATAAAAAAAGGTTGAATAAGATAAATAGACAAGTAACTACTTATCTCTTAACGTAAAATATATATATTTTTTTTTGAAGAAATACAATTGGACTATTATTAAAACAAAAATTAAGACAAGAACCCACCTGCTGGACCCGATTCATACCAGCAGAATGGCTAAAACAATGGCAATAAAACATGTCCATGACGGTTGGCCCAACAGAAATTTAAAAAAAGAATAAAATAGGAAATGGAAAGTCAAAGCAATTAAATGGCCTAGACTTAAATATCCAGTCATCAGAATAGTTGTTCTTTCCTCTGTAGATTGGCGTTTCCCATCCCCTATAAACAGCTGTATCATAGCAGATTTCCTGCAGATTTCCTCTTATCTACTACGTTTTCGAAGTCATACTTTTTCCTCTTTCCTGTCAAGCGTCTTCTCTCTGCATTATTTCTATAATTTCATCCCTTGCAGGCTTAGTCTTTTCTTCCACCGCAGATCTTAAATCCCTCTTTTCCTCCAAAGGTCTCCCACTTCCTTCCTCTTTAAAGATTCAAGCATCACGGACACTCCTTCTCTCTCGACTGAAATCCTCTTACCAATCTGCCCTATTTCTCTTCGGATGCGTTCTGGAATCTCTCCCTCCAGGTAGTACTCTTCTCCCTTCTTAAGCGCATCTTTTGCTATTAGATCAGCATATATGTTTACTGCCCTAGGGATATGCTTAAATTGGACCACTTGAAATTGGGTCTTTATTTCCTTAATGTCTCTGATCAGTGCGCCTATGTTTGAACTATCTCGATCTGCACTTTGACATTTTTTTTATAACTGTTCTCGAATCACCAATAATATCCAGATCCATAAATCCCATTTGCTCTCCTAACATTATGGCTTGTAACCCTGCATGTGCTTCCGCCGCAAACGAACTTGCAACGTTGAAATGGAGGACCGGCTTTGAAGCTAATATTTTACCCCCCACATCTTGGACGACCAAACCCGATGCAGATCTGAACATTTGATTATCAAAAGTCGTGTCAAAATAAATCGCCACATTATCTCTCTGTTCTACATGAGGGGATCTCGTTAATGCCTCCGAGCTAAGCATTCTTTCCTCTATACTGTCGAGCTCTGATACGTAACTGACTATTTGTCTTGCAATGTCCCAACTGTTAGTTTTTTTTCCCTCGTATATTAACTTATTTCTGTTTGACCATATCATCTAGATACCACAGCAAAAGGATCGGGGTTGTTCATTCGTACCTTTGTTGAAAACCAAGGTAAGCCACTCCCAACATACTGTTGAAGTATTCAGCAGTAGCCATTCGAGATTAATCAGCTTCCATACCTCTTTTGTTGTAGGGCAGTATTGAAAGACGTGATTGCTATCCTCTACTTCTTGTTGGCACCTTTTGTACCGATCTACCGTAATTACTTTCTTCATCAGGAGATTAAAAAACGTGAGGATGTAATTCCATGCAATTTTCCAAACTGTAATCTTTATTTTAAAGGGCATGTTTAAGCTCTATAATTTCTTGTAGAAATTTTTGGTGTCGGGTTGTATAACATCGCTAGGAGTCAGTGTAGCTTCTTGTAATAGTTTATAGGCACTCATTACTGAAAAAGTCTCCGATAGCTCCCCTCTTCAAACTTGAAAGTCTTCAAAGGCCACTGTCGCCAACGGGATCTGCAGAATTTTCCTAGCAGTATTTGCATCAAATGTATTGGCAATCAAATTATTCTTCCACGTTCTGTCGTTTTCATCAATTAAATCAGACACTAATTTGATGTTTTCATTTCTACTATGATTCTGTAATCTGTCCTCTTCATTACCCGACACCCAGAGATCATTCCACACCGAAATGTTGTCTCCCTTGCCTATTCTCCAATAGAAGCCTTTCTCCAGTAACCCTTTTGCAGACCAAATACTTCTCTAGGTGAGTGAAGGTAAATTACCCAATGTAGCATTTAGAAAATTTGTACACAGACAATATTTAGCTTTTAAAACTCGGGCTAACAAAGAATCTGGATAATTAATGAGGCGCTAACCCTGCGTAGCTAATAGTGCAATATTAAATTGGGCTAAACTTTTAAAACCTAAACCACCAAATTCTTTTGGCACACAAATATCCTTCCACGCACACCAATGTATCCACTTTCTCCTTTTATTGTTTTGCCACCAAAATTTAGCGATGATTCCCTCTAATTTGTGCATAGAGATTTAGGAAACAAGAAACATGCCATTGAATATGTTGGAATAGACTGCAAAACTACCTTAATAAATACCTCCTTACCCCCTTGAGATAGATACTTTATACTCTAGTTGTCGATTCTTTATCTCAGCTTTTCTTTCAGGGTCTGAAATGCAGCCTTCTTTTTCCTACCCACCATATTAGGCAAGCCTAAATATCTTTCAGGATCATCGGAACTACGAACTCCGAGCACTCTAGTTACTCTTCTTCTGGTTTCCTCCTCTGTATTTGTACTGAAAAAATTATGGATTTTGAGAAATTAATTTTCTGACCTGAGCAGTTTTTATACTCATGAAGTATCCGTTTCAAACCAATTGCACTCCTCTCTGTTGCTATCCCAAACAATAAATAGTCATCTGCAGAAAGTAGATGAGAAATCTAATGCCCACTTCTGCTTGCCTTAACTCCTCTCAGTGATTCTTCATGTAGCCCGATCTTCATCAGACTGGAAAGTTCTTCCCCACAGAATAGGAATAAGAATGGACTTAGCAGATCACCCTGTCTTAATCCTCTTAAAGGGAAAAAAGTTTCTCCAATACTTCTATTTAAGATCACCGAGTAAGATACTGTAGTAACACATTTCATAAGTTGAGCCACCCAGCTCGGATCAAAACCCATCTTTTTCATTACTTCTTCCACAAAATTCCATTCTACCCTGTCATATGCTTTGCTCATATCCAGTTTAACCGCCATCAGCCCCTTTTTTCCCCAACCTCTTTTGTCTCATTGTATGTAGAAGTTCATAAGCCAACAATACATTATCAGAAATTAGCCTCCCTAGAACAAAAGCGCTTTGAGCCAGATCAATACATTTATCCATTACTAATCAAAGACGATTTGCCATTACTTTAGCCAATAGCTTATAAAGTACGTTACACAAACTAATTGGCCTGAATTGAGTAATATCTAACAGATTTGCAATCTTTGGAATCAGTACAATATTTGTTTTGTTAATATCGTCAATATTCATACCTCCATTTAGCTAGCTAAGACAATAGCTTGTGACATCATCCCCAATTAGTGCCCAACACTTCTGATAAAAATCACCGGCAGACCATCCTCTCCTGGTGCTTTTGTAGGGCCTAATCCTGCAAGTGCTTCTTGTATCTCTTCATTCGTCTATCTTGCCTTGAGCTTTGAGTTATCTTTATCAGAAATACGTTGCGTAATTCCTGACAAAATGTGCTCATAATTTCCTCTTGTCCCAACTGAGAACAATTTAAGAAAGAAAGATCTAGCAACATGCTCCATTTTATCTATTTCATCAGTTTCACATCCATCATCATATTACAATTTTTGGATCTGATTTCTCTGCCTTTTCTGTATTGTCTGTTTATGAAAGAAAGTCGTATTCCTATCTCCAGACTTTAACCAATTCATACGCGCCCTTTGTTCCCAGTACCTTTCATCTTTTTTTATCTCTAAATTGAGTTGTATTCTGGTATCTATGAGATCTGCCAAATTATCATCATTTCTCTCAGCTTCCATAAACTTCTCCAGTTTGTGTGATAACGTCCTCTCCTTCTCCTTTCTGCTATACTGAATCTGACCAGCCCACCTCCCCAGGCCCTTTTTCACACTTTTTAATTTACTCAACAAATCTCTTGTGAAATTTTCCCAAATTTTCTTAACTTTATTTAGAAATGATTCCTCCATAATCCACCATGTTTCAAATTTGAATTGTTTAGATCTGCGCTCCTTTCTTTTTTCTGTATTCACCAGTACCGGGTAATGATCTGAGAATGTGTGGGGTAGATGCTGAATTTGAAAATCAGGAAATAATGAAAGCCATTCCTCAATTGCCACTCCCCTGTCTACTCGTTCTTGGATATTTGCTCCTGGCAGATTGCCGCGCTCCCATGTAAACCAATTCCCTGTAAATCCTATATTCGCCAGGTTGCAGTCCTCCAAAACCTTACGAAACGCTTCCATTCTTCCTTATTCGCGAGGTAATCCTCTCTTTTTCTCGAAACCATATAAGATTTCATTAAAATCCCCACAAACCATCCATGGAAACTCTTTAAAATCACCTAAATAACGTAACAAATTCTAAGCATCATTTCTGTCTTGTGGATATGGAGACCCATAGTATCCTGTAAATCTCCACTTTCTACAGCCTTCATCTTCTTCTATGATCACATCAACATGTCTTTGTGAAAAACTCCTTAGCTGTATTTTACTGCCTCCCCTCCATGCCAAACAAAGTTCGCCTCTAGACCCATTAGAATCAACATCTATTCCATGCATAAAACCAAAACTTCTTCGAATTCTTTCCATCCTGCTCTTACAAATCCTTGTCTCCATAAGGAAGACAATTTGGGGATTATATATCTTCAGCACATGCCGAAGTCTTCGAGTTGTCTAGGGGCTCTCCAATCCCCGGACATTTCAACTTAATATTTTCATTGCGACCGGTCGGCTTGCCTATTGGCAGCTGCTGATATTAATTGACTAACTTCCCCTTGCCTTTTACTTCTTCCCTCCAAACTGTGCACCTCATCAATCCTCAAAAAGTCTTCCATCTCCACTCTGTTTCGCTTTTTGCCCTATTCTCCTACCAGCACTCTGTCTTTAATATCATGTTCCATTAGAGTATGGATCTCACCTTCATTTACTTTTTCCTTTCCACGCCATGAGTTTCTTTGTCGGCCCTCCAAATTAATCCCCAGGATGGGATTAATATTACTTCTGCTACTTATTATTGGCATTTTGACTCTCCCATTATTCCCCGAAAACTCTGCTCATTCCTTAAGATCACCCCACTCCCTATCTCCCTCTTCACGTAACCACACACTGTTCATCGATAGAGCTCTACGTGATTGAGCCCTCAGGGATAAATCCCATCTTATTTCATCAACTTCCACTCCTAAAAGCATTTTTGCTTCACAAAAGGAGTCACTATGTCCTAGTCTTCCACAATAAAAACAAAATAGTGACAATCTTTCGTATTTGAAATTGACGTAGGAGCATTTTCCATAGCACATAATCTGTTTCTTCCTTTTTAAAGACTTTCGAATATCAAGTAGCACCCTTATTCTCAGAAAATTTCTATTTTCCTTTCCCAAATTTGAGCCGTCATAGTCCATGAAAGTACCAATAAAGTTACCCATTTGGGTTGCAAATCTTTCCGAGAAAAAACCAACAGGAACGTCATGTAATTATACCCAAAAAGGAGAAAAGATTAAAGGAACTTTTAAGGGACCCTCCCCCCACTGTAACTTATGCAGGACTAATAAATGATTATTAAAAGCTCACGGTGAACCCTTGATCACTCTATCTAGATCCATAATGTGGAAAAGTTAAAATAAATACCTTTTCCCCCCTAGATCTAGGATCTGAACCCCTCGAACCGGATGCCAAAAGTTTGCCATTGTGCTATTCATAGCCGGAAAGTAAATCATACTTGCTGTCAAAAAACACCCCACCAGACGATAAACTCCGCCTCCTCGCTCCGTTGTGGGCTCATTCGGTATCTGTAGAATCTCATTTTCCTCTTCGTCTATTGTTAACCCCGCAAATTCTGTTTCCATTCTGAAGCGTCAACTATTTGACTTAGCCAGATTGCTAAGATCAGAAACAATTAAACTCCACACTGCCGTCACACAAAACAACTAAACAAAAGAAACCCTAAAACTGCCAGAGAGAGCAGACAAAAATGTGCTAGAAGAGCAGACTTTTATTTTCAAATTTATATAACGTATTCAACGTAAAAAATATTAAGTTTATTTTATTTTATTGAAAAATTGAAATAATTTTTGTTTAAAAAATTTAAATTACCATATTTATTTTTTATCCAAAATTATATAAAATATAATATTAATAATATTAAAATAAAAATAAATAATCTTTTAAAAACAATACTTACTTTGAGCAAACAACATAATTATATTCAATACTTATATTTACTAATTTACCAAATAATTTTTAATGTAAATTCAATACGTACAAAGTTTAGCAAAGAAAATTTAATACTTAATTTTTCAACACTTAAATTTTCAAATTTTCAAACATACCATTAATCTTTTAACTTTTTAAATTATAAATTATTAAAATGAGAAAATTATATTTTTTTAACTCTCATAAAAAAATATACAATTTATCATTCATAAAAATTTTGTTTAGCTTTGCCCTTGTTGAAAAGTTCTGTCGGAAAAAAAGTGTTTCGAAAAAGGTACGATTAATCTTTAAGTATTTGACATTGCAGCTAAAATTTGCACTAGAAAATTAAAATTTTATTTTAGACATAATATTAGAAATGAAAAGAAATAAATTAATTTAATAATATTTAAACAATTTAATATAATTATACATGAACCGGTCCAGATGGTAAATTTCTCCTTACACTCTTGAAAAATTGTAAAAATTTTAAATTATGCCCTCCAAATTTTTTAATCATAAATGGTTTCAACATTCATACAAACGTAGGGTAAGGGTCATAGCTACGGTGTTAGACATGGGCTTTGACCCTTCTAGGTTGATGGCATAATTGCAATCCTAATCCCTTTCAAATAGTAACAATTCAATTTAATATGTTTTAACTTTTATCAAAGGGATAAATATCAAAATTGCACATGAACTTTGATTCAATGTGCAATATTATACATGAACTTTGATTTTGAGCAATTTTATATATAAAATATTAATTTAATATAATTTTAGCAAATTACTAACACAATTATTAATATAACATCTTGAGTGATTATTTTTGTAACTTTTCATAATTGAGTTACCAAATTTTTTTACTAATAAGTGGGTGACTACCAGTATAATTTACCCAAAAATTATTTAAATAATTTTAATATAATTTTAAAATATTTTCTTTTAGTTTATATCTCAATCCATCGTTATACAATTCATAACTTCCTACTAAGAGTCCTTTTGAATAGGTGTTTACTTTTAATACGCTGCATTTAACTTTCTTTTTTATTCAGATTATAGCATTATTACAATATTTAATCTCACTATTACCACTGTTTTTACACTAATGGTCATAAATTTTCACCTAGAAAATCATTATTCATTAATTCAATCAATTAGGCATAAAATCTTGATGAATCGGATCCCACCATCTGAATTCAAGCCCATCCGACCGATTTTTAGGCATATCGGCCCAAAGGATAATTAGGGCTGGAAGTTAAGGGCCGAATACTGTCGGCCGTGACAGTGGTGTGCGGACACACATTGTCAGCAAAACTACCAGCGGGCACGGATAACTAGGACCTTATCATCTTCCCCTTTACCCGTCGCCTTCGGCTTCGCGATCCTTTTGTCTGTTTTCTTTAGTCTTCTCTTTTTGAGGTTCTCATGGTCTGTACAATTATACTATAACTATATACAGAGCAAAGACCCAATCGATTTGAAGATCAGCTGCTTCGGAATTCAGATAATTGTTTGTGCAGCTGAGATTGATACAGTAAGTTCATTTGATTCTCTGATCTGCTGGTTGAATTTTGGTGACTTACCGTTTAGAAGTGTTACTTTATGGTTGTGCAGTTTCATTACTATATATATGCATATATTTATTCTCTCTGTACGTAGAATTTAAGTTTCTCAGTAAAGCTGATCATTCTTTATACACAATTTGAAACATTATCCATTGGAAGTTTATTAATGAAAAAGAAAACAAGAGATGGTGATTACATTTAATGGAAGTAATGGAAACAAATAACCTTTTAATCCTGTTGAAGGGAGGTCGACTCCCTCTTCAGGTCAAGATTTTGTTTCCCGAATTTGTATAGTGCTCGAGTGATTGAGGCGGCAAGTTCATTGGAGCGGGAGCTCCTCATCGAGATGAACTGCGCACGATCACCTTTCACTAAGATGTGAGCATCCGCATTTCGGAGGTTTGAACTCATTCCCTACCATCGGCAAATGTTCACGTTTTCTGTAGTAGTTGAGGCGCTCCCGATTTGTGAGCCACATTTCTTTAGTGTTTTCTGGCTCTTGTTAAAGTCGAGAGACAAAATCTTGATCTGTGAGATATTTCGAAGATTTCTTTCGAAGGTGTCAGTTTTATACTTGTTTTTTAATTCTCTATGTCCATTTTATTATCCATGTTCAGGATTCGTGATTGTTGTTTCCAAGGTTCAAACCTACATCCCCTTGAAATGCAATGTGTTATTATTATAGGCAACACTTGTTGGTTGGTAGTGTTTTTATTTTTGTTAAGACCGGGGTTTCATTATTGAAACACATGGGATCTTGATGATATGTATATATATATATATATACACACACACACTATTTCATTCACTTGTAACTGTATTTTGCTTGAAGATTGTCTTTGTGGCTTGATTTTTGCTAAATATGCACCGATAATGTTGATCCTGGATGTTGCAAATAGCTAGATCTAGGAGAATCTAGAAACTAATTAGGACTTAAACCCTTCAATTGATTTTTCTCAGTTGTCATCGCTTATTTCTTTGCAACATTTCGATATTGGATGAAAACATCGAAATGTTTATTGTTGAAGTTAACTAAGTCATTGGTTTAGTGGCAAAAGATCTCCATCGGTTGAAATTAGATCCTGGAATCGTCACGACATATGACCGCCTGTTTTATTATTAATGCTTTGAAAACCAAATGCTTTAACATCTGGAGTACTTCGGTGGGGTGCGTTAGGGAGGAATTATCGGAGGAGGGACTGTTAAGTTTTGAGACAACTTTACTTTCTAACTTACTCGGAAATATGCTCTATGGATGCACGGCAAAGAGTTCAAAGGATATGCTGTACTGTATGTGATTTACTTAAAGTATTTCTTATGATTCATCTTTGCCTGCTTGTTTTAGCCTACAAATGAACTGAATATGCCCTGCAGGAAAACATATATGGCTGCCTTTGCAACTGCCGAGGCCTGCGATTCAAACACAGCACTTTTGGCAAGCGGTGAACTGCGTGCTCTAGAACCGATTTTCAAGATATACGGGCAACGTCGTTCATTCTCAGGACCCATTGTAACACTCAAGGTGTTTGAGGACAATGTCCTGGTGAGGCAGCTTCTTGAAACCCGGGGTGAAGGAAGAGTTCTATTCATAGATGGCGGGGGAAGCAAAAGGTGTGCTTTGGTCGGAGGAAACTTGGCACAGTCGGCTCAAAACATGGGTTGGTCTGGTATTGTAGTGAACGGGTGCATTCGAGATGTGGATGAGATTAATGCATGCGATATCGGCGTCCGAGCATTGGGATCTAATCCCTTGAAATCAAATAAAAAGGCAATTGGTGAAAAGCATGTCCCGATCAGCATTGCCGGAACCTTAATCCGTGATCGCGAATGGTTGTATGCCGATAGTGACGGCATTCTTATCTCGAAAATGGAACTGTCTATCTAAAGCAGTAGTCCTTACCTTTCCGAGCCAATAAGGGGACCGATCAAGTTCTCAGTCACCGGATCGTTATCATCCCAATTGTGAGTTCTTTATTTGGATATTGATTATGAACATGATGATATTTCTTGTTTTTTAACATAGTTCGCTTTGGTACACAATTATGGTCATATTGTTGAATGTAGAGACCATAAAAAATAAAAATAAAATTGTAGAGACAATGGGGTTTATTGAGCAAATAATCAAGCCATGGTTTCAAAATACTAAAGCATTTAAAACCTTGGAGGACTAAACTTATAAATTTACAAACAAATACCCTTGAAAATTATCTTCAAAAACGCGAAGGGTCAAATGCTGCAATTAAAAAGTTATCTTCGAAAACCCTTTCGTTTCTATTTTGTCGTGAGATAAAAACAAGGATTGATTTAAAATATATATATATATATATACCTTTTTTCATGGCAGAAAAATCTCTTCTTTTTTTTTCAAATTTTAATGTGATATATGCATTAAATTTGATTTATTGATATAATTATTATTAACAAAAAAATCATATTTAAAATTGATTCAAAAATAGGGACTCATTTTAAATATAATTAAAAAAGTATTTTAAAATTCAAAATTCAGAATTTAAAGTTTTATATATGCTCCTGTAACATAAAAATGAAGTATATAGTAATATCTGATACTATAATGTAGAAATTAAAAATGTTAAATTGTTTATATAATTTTAATAAATGAAAATATATAAAAATATTAAATATTAAATTATAAATAATATAAATATTTAAAAAAAGAAATAATAGGGCTGAACTTAAAATAGGTTTGAGTAGCTATTTATAAACTAGATTTAGGCAAGCAGAAAGTGTAATTAATATTATGCTTAAACCAATGTTATTTAAACTTGATCGAACTGGTTGGCCGTACAAGTTAGATTGGAATTGGCCAGGATAATAATGTGTAGAAATGTTTTTGGATTGATTGAGTCGATAACCAGTTGGATCAGTTCAACCAAGTTAAAAAATTGAAAGAACCAATCAAAATTTAATATTTTCTTAAATTTCTTTTAAATTTTTTAATAATTCAGTTTAATCAAATCGTCTGGACGATTGGATGAGAAATCGGTGATCTAATTAATTTGACTATTAATCCAATATTAAAAAAATCGACTTAAACTCGGCATAAAACTAACTTAACCGAACTCATGAACACGTTTGAGCTTAAACTGGGCCATGCGAGTCACCGACATGTAAACAGTTGTAATTATAATGGAAACGTGGGCTCACTCGTTTGTTCAGTAGTATTTAGGGGTGAATATTCGATCGAGTAGAGTCAAATCAAGTCAAAAATTTTAGAGTTAGTCGAGTTAACAATCCTATTTTAGCAACCTAACTCAATTTAAATTTTTTTCTAATCGAATCGAATCGAGTAAAAAAATTTCGAGTCAAATCGAGTCGAGTTAATGAATCCTATTATTTATACTTAATATTGCGATTAGATAGACCGATTATTTAATTAGTAGACAAAGTAAAAGATTATTTAACTACATGAACAATATAATGATTTTACCTCTTAACTTAATGGGTAAACATTTATCAAAAACGACGTAGTTTTGCCTTTTAACTTAATTATTTTGAATTTTAACTTAAAAAAAAAAGTAAATATTTATCAAAACTACGTAATTTTGTCTTTTCTTATTCGGATTTTCGGATAACTCGAATTGTGTAATTTATATTCGAGTTAAACTAAAAAACTTAATTTTATATTTTGAATTGATCCGAATAATTTGATTAACTTATATAACTCGAATTATTTAATTCAAAATTTAAAATCTTTATCAAATTTTTCAAATGTAATCGGATTTTAAATACCCACAAGGAAAAAAATAGAAAAATAAAAAAAGTAAATTACAGAGACTTAAAAGAGTGCCGAAGCCGAAACCGTCGACTGGTAAACATTAAAGAGAAAACAAGAAAAGGGATAACAATGGCGTCATCGTCGAGCAGCGGCCTCACCTTCAAGCTTCATCCATTGGTAATCGTAAACATATCGGATCACTACACTCGTGTCAAGTCTCAGTTGAACCTTCCTCCGTCACTCACATCCACCTCTTCCGCCGCCACCTCAAAAAATAACAATAACAGCAGCAACGGTGGCGAAAAGAATCAACAGCCACCGCCTAGAGTCTACGGTTGCGTCATAGGTGTCCAAAGAGGCCGAACCGTCGAGATCTTCAATAGCTTCGAGCTTATTTACGATCCTTCTACCCGTTCCCTCGACCGGTCCTTCCTCGAGAAGAAACAAGAGCTTTGTATAATTCTATTCTATTCTATTCCATTGAGTCATTTATTTATTTATTTTGGTTATGGATTTAACAATGTGTTAAATTATTATATTTTTTCCAGATAAGAAGGTTTTCCCTCACTTTTATGTTCTTGGATGGTACTCTACCGGTAGCGATGCTCAGGAATCTGATATGCATTTCCATAAAGCCGTATGTTTTCTCAGCCATTTTCCTCGCTTGTTAAAATTTAATTAAATGATTTTGATTTTTGAATTTCATCAGCATGCATTGATAGAACAAAGTGATTACATCCAGTATTTGCAATTACTTTATAATGATTTTTTTTTTAATTCTCATATGTAAACTATTTGTGATGGTGATCTTGTTGAATCTTCTTCTCTATGTAATGCATTTCAACACTAATGATTTTCTATTACAGTTGATGGATATTAATGAAAGCCCTCTCTATGTGCTTCTGAATCCTGCAATCAATCCTGCCCAAAAGGATCTTCCCGTCACAATTTATGAAAGTGGTATGTAGCCTTTCTTAATTTTTGAAAGATTTGTTGAGTTTAGTTGATCTGGTCTCAATCTAAATGGTTCCTTCATTATTGTTTTTTGTGCCCTATATTTTCTAATTTGATTCATTTATGTTAACTTCCCCAACCCAAAAAAGAAATCCTTATCTTGGAGTTATCAATTCATGCTCTTGACTATAAATTATTTCTAATTGTGGAAATCATACTTATCTCCTATTGAAGGAAGTCCATGGACTTGATGTGTATTAGACTAAATTTCATCTTGATGAGGATACACAATGTCTTTCTCTAGTTTATGGTAATTTTGATGAACTTTATTTTTCCGGTTATTCTTTGGCAATAACAATTACTATTCTTCTTCTTCATCATCTCAACATAAAAGAGCTGCACGTCATAGATGGGGTTCCACAGCTTATTTTTGTCCGTTCAAGCTACACAATTGAGGTTCATACTTCCGTTCTTACCTACCTGGTTTTCTTTTAACTTTCACCAATTGGGATTTGCTGAGATCGCCTTTTTTTTTTTTGGGGGGGGGGGGTTATAGACAGTTGAAGCAGAAAGGATCTCTGTGGATCATGTTGCCCATCTAAAGCCATCTGGAGGTTCAGCAGCAACTCAATGTAAGCTTGCTTGCTTGTAGCATTTTCTGTCAAAACTGATATTCGTATTTGATCGAAGCTCCTTTTTTTTGTATTTTATGATTATCAGGGAATTCTTTATGTTTGTATGTTTTTCCTGCATCCAGTGGCTGCTCAGCTTACCGGTATACATAGCGCCATCAAGATGTTGAATTGCAGAATCAGGGTGCTTCATCAATATCTTGTTGGAATGCAAAAAGGTATTTGCCCATTCCTTGTAAATGTAGTACAAATTAAATTTAGTTGGAATCATGTTAACATTTGAAAGGTTGTTTTGACATTTCTTTAAGAAAAGAAGCATATATTTGTAGACGTATATGAAAGCTTTAGACGTAGAAAATACTTCAAAATAAGAGTAACTTTTCATTTTGTTATGAAGTTTTGAAGACTAGATTTGGACTTGTCCTGCATTTTTTTGAAGATATAGACGTCATCTTTGATTGTCTTTATGATTATGACCAGTCATTTCTGATTTCCCATTGATGTTGGATAAGTTACTTCTAGAGGATAAGCTATGACGAAGTTTCATTGGTATTTGGGCTATTGTGGATCAGGCATCCTGAGTTAATGGTAATAGAATTTGTTCCCTGTTTCAGGTGATATTCCTTGCGAAAGTTCACTGTTGAGGCAAGTATCAAGCCTCCTCCGAAGGTTACCCGCAATTGAATCAGAAAAATTTCAAGATGACTTTCTAATGGTGAGCCTTTTTTAGAAAAAAGGAAAAATCTTTTCGAGCTGGTAAAGTGCGGCTACCTGTACTAACAAGGTAGAGTTGTTTTCTACCTATTGTTGTGGGGGATGTTTTGATTCTTCTAGCCAATTTGTCATTATCACCTTCAAAGTGTGCCATTCTAAAATGGACCACCATCCCCTCAAGATGTTAATCCCCAAACTGAAGTACCAGTTCTTATGCGAAGAATTGGAAGACCAATTTATATCTTGAAAGCCTGTTGGACTTTCAGTCATATTATGGTGGTGGGATCTACTCAAAACTGGTGCTTTTGAAAATAAACATATTTTTTAATGTTAGGGCTAGTTTCACTTTGCTTTTGAAAACTGCGGTTTTTATCCTTTGATCACTAACTTTTTTTTTTTTCTGTACAGGAATATAACGACACATTATTGATTACTTATCTTGCTATGTTCACTACCTGTTCAAGGTAAGATTATGTGTACTTTTATGAAGAAACATGATCTTTTCCATATGCTTTTGGTGAAAGATGGAAGTGATGGGATGTTCTTTTCTACTATTTTGCAGCACAATGAACGAGCTGGTCGACAAATTCAACACCGCATACGATAGACACAGTCGAAGGGGTGGCCAGACTGCTTTCATCTGAGTTTTGGTAAACCTGATGACTCTTTTTGTGCATAGCACATAGGTTCCTTGCGAGATTAAAAAAAATAGTTATGAGAATTAGATGCTTCTCACTTTTGTTTGTTATTATTCATTTCTAGTTTTTGGATTTTTGATTGGAGAGATTGGTGATGATGGTGTTTCTGTTTGCAGTGTTTTTAAACTCAATTTGATAACGGAAGAAAGTGATATGATTTAACCGGTCAATTGGATAGCTCGTGTTGGTTTGGAATTTAGTTAATTTGGATTTTAAAATTTTCGAATCATGGAACCAATGTAGCTTCTGTTGGTTTTACTCAATGATGTTTAAGTCGGGCTGGATTGGTATGTTGGACTGGAAATTAGTTGAGCTACATGTTTGGAGAAAGTTATTAGATTGGTTGACTTGAGAGGTACGGATCGGTTGAACCGTGTAAAAAATTGATTGAATTAGATTTTTATTTTTCTTAAAGATTTATTTAGTTGAACTGAATGGATCAATCGAACCGGTTGAACCAGGAAACTGATGGCCTGATCAATTTGGTCATCGCTCCAATTCTAAAAATCTCGGTTTTTCAATTCTTAAAATAATTTTTGAGGTTCGTAACTGTGTATCTCAATAATATCGTCTTTTGGATTAGCTTGAATTACTTTTATGTTTAAGTTATTTGAAGTTTAGATAATCTTGAATTTGATTTATTAATGTGGTTTATTTATAGATTTATGATTATGGGTTTGGATTATTATAGAATCTGAAAATGAAGGACACGATGAACAGAGTGGGCGGGCCTGGTCCTGTCACTGCCAACTCTTACTTCATGGTTTACTTGCTGAGCACGCCCTCATCAAACCTAATTATCTTGGCATGTCCCTATAACCCCCCCCTATCTTCCTACCTGTATGTTTCCTTTTCCTTCATATTTTGGTGCGAAATGCGATGCTACTATTTTATGTTTACACAAATATCCTATATGAACCCTACTTTAAATCTTCAAATAATTCACCCTAAAAACATAAAAACTCAAATACGAAATAATTCAGAATATTTTTAAAATAACAAATATTGATATGATAATGGTTTTGTTTTTGTTTTATATTTTTATTATAAAATATTACTCTAACGAGTCTTGAAAAAATGACATGTTTTAAAGTTTCAACTTAACCTTTTCAATTACAACTTGTTTAGTTTTTATATAATTCTTTTTGTAAATATATATTTAATATATTGTTTTACATGTGTATCATATTCGTCTAAATTCTTCCAATTGTGAAAGTATTATAGAAGTTGTTGTACTTAGAGTTTAATTTTATTTTGTTCTTTCTATTAAAAAATAAACAAATTAATTCTTATATATTAGATTAAAAATAAATTAATTTTTCTATTAAAATTATTTCTATTTTTACTGTTAAAAATCAGTCTTTGTATGTCAAGATGAAGTATATGTGGCACATTTTGTGTAGCTATTTTGGTTAATCCATTAGTTACACTAGTTTTTAGCAATAGAAATAAATGAAAATTTTAAATAGAAATAATCAATTTAATTTTTAATCTAATTTATAAAAATTAATTAATTTATTTTAAATAAAGAAATAAAATAAGACGCCTAATACAGAAACTTACATAATACTTTTACCTTCTCCCAATTATTATTGTTAGCTCTACTACAAACATATCTTTAAGATTATAATTAAAATCAAATTATTATGATTGAAATATCTCCACAGGAAATTCATGATTAGACTTAAATTAAAAAACAGAATGTATATATAATATGGAGACTTGAGTTAGAGACACCAACATTCTCATAATATCAAACTTTGACATTTTAACCAGGACTGTTCTTAATTTATTCTTAAATTGTGGGTGTTTTTTAGTAAAGAAAAATTTATATGTATATGGAAATATATATATATATATATATAAAAACGTGAGGAAGATACCCTATCACTATATCCTTACAAAATTAATACTATATATAAGAAAGATGGAACTTTTCACAGAAGAATATCCTCGTGACCTCATCGCATCTCATGCAAAAAAACCCATCATTTCCCTCTCTATATTATTTTCTTCATCCTACTTTACCAATGCTTGCAATGATTATCATCAACTAAAAGAAGTAAAAAAAGAAAATAAACAACAATCAAAACATATAAAAGAACAGCTTTAGCTTTTCTCCATCATTGACTTAAATAATGCTTAGTTCATCGATAGAAAAATTTTCCAACATCATTGCGAGTGAGTGAGTTGATTTGCACATTCACCCTCGTGAGTTTGAGTGTACTTACATATTCTTTTATTTAAAAATTTCAAAAGTTTATATATAATATAAAAATTATATAAATAAAAGAAATAAATCAACTCGTTTAAATATGTATGGCTATTATTTTTCAGAACTGAACTGAAAGTTAATTAGAATATCGGTTTAGAATAAGAAGTTGGTTCGTTTGGATATATGTAACTATTATTTTTAAAACTAGACCGAAACTAGTTAGATATATCGATTTGAAATAAAAGGTTGACTCATTTACCATGCGTAGCCACTATTTTCATGGGTTAACTTGTATAGGTGTGTGTGGCCACTATTTTCAAAATTGAAGAAAAACGATTGAGATATTAATTTGAAATAAATGATTAAATTAAATTATTCATGAATTCATTTTTTTTTATTATAAGTTTTTAAATGATTTATATAATTAAATCAACTAAATAAAAAATCAAAACCTTCAAGTGGATTCAACGAAAATACCGAGGACCATAAGGGCGAGCTAAGCAAAGGAGAGGTTACGTCTAAAGAGGGAATGGAAAGATAGATGGATGGAACAGAGTCTGTCATGCGGCCATGCCCATGCGTGTAGTGCAACCAAACCCACACCCCACCGCCCCCCACCCCCACCACCCCTCGTTTTAGCTCTGTGCAACAACGCCGCCTCAACACGCAAAACCTTAACTGTGCGCACACGTTCTGATACATATATAATAATATTTAGGGCGTCGTCACCCTCTTGTTACCATCTTATCACTGTCAGCTACCTAAACCCCCCCTCCCGGATACCCTTATGTCCCAATATTTGTATCCTTTACTATTTCGGGTCTAATCGAGTTGAATCATAAAAATATATATATATATTTCTTTAAAATACGAAATCAAAATATTGCTTAAAAGAGCATCAAATCCTTTATCATTTAATCCAATAAATGTGTTTTGGATGTCGACCTAAAACTTTTTATATTTTATTAATAATATATGAATATAAACATAATTAATAATTATATTTTATTATATTTAATCTTTCAATCTATTTAATTTTAGGGTTTTATTTGATACTCTCTATTTTGGAAAAATCGAACCTATTTCATTTAAACTTTTCATAATATATATGTATTGAGAGAATAGAGAGTCAATTAGACAATAACACATCATTAAAAATTTTAAATTACTTAATTAATTTTTATTAATAATATTTCGTAATCTATTTATGAAACCAAACAATAATACATTATCAAAAATTTAAAAATTTCAAAGGCCTTCATCAATATTATTTTGTTAACAGCTATCTGATTGATTATCTCGAACATCAAATATAAACCAGCTTTCCAACAGAAGCATAGAACCGTAGGATGACAAAAATTCATGAAATCAGCAAAAGGGAATTGGATGAAAAACGAATAAAACAACAAAGGCTACTCAACAAATGGATATATTGAGAGCAGTGATTGATTGTTTAACAAATGTTTAACATACGAGAGTGGTCCAAAATGGAGCTCCACAGGACACGAGAGATCCCTAGCTAGGAGGAGGGGTATTTGAAACTTGCATGGGCATGAAGGAGGCAAAGTCCCAGCATAAAATCCTCTATTTTGTGAACTTTTATGGTTTTGTTGAGGGGACAAAAGGCTGAAATTAAGGTAACCATGCAATCTCAAACACAACAAACAAGCATATCCCCCCTTACTTAATTCCACTAAACAAATAACCCCCTTGAAAACCTACCCATCAAAAGGAATTTTGGGGACCAAAATACTAAGGTCTATCACTCTTTCCTATACTTTAATCACAAAGAAGAAAGGACAGCATCAAATATTTAAAATTTTTTTAAAAAAAAGAGCACAAATAAAAAGAGACAAACAATCCCATATGATGGTTCAAAAGTTTGAAACTTTTTTTTCTTTCTCTCAATGGAATAAATTAAGGTATTTTTGGCAAACATTAGTGGATTTAAAGAAAGATCCCTTTTGGTTACACAATTTAATTAAAAAGCAATAAGATTTAATGCTATATAAAGATGAAAAAGGGGGGGAAAAACCATTATGTCAATGCATTTCGTTACCCGATCCGACCCGACCTGAGTTTTTGAAGATGGAGGAACACCATGGCCTTAGCTTCCCTTGAAAGAGATGTTTCTTGCAGAAGAATTTTTCATGCAACGTATATGCTATAGCCATGCATGCATAGTGAGGGTTTTGGGATTTGATTTTAACGTCACTGTAACAGGAGCCGGGTTAAATGTATATAGCTAGCGCCATGAAGATACAGAGAAAAGGGGACGATTTTGCCAACCTAGGAAAAAACAATTGTTGACAATTTGAAGTTGATAACCCTCAGAAGGATAATGGAGTCTAAGAAGAAGCTTAGCTTGTGAATGTGCAAATGGACTCAATGGAACATTGATAAACCCTGAGCTTCTAAGGATCACTTCCCATGTCTCCAATCTCTCGTGCCGTTCTCTTCGATTCTCGCCTTCGGCCGCCACTATATCGACTATTTCCCGGCCGAACCATATTTGTTCCACCGCGAGTCTTTCTCGGCTATTAGGCGGCAACGTTGCTTCTAAAGAATCAAAGATGGCGGTGTAATAGTCCAAGGCCTCAACGAACCTTTGTAAGAAGAGTGGGTGGTTGTGGTTAGCTTCCCTTTCGGCGACGGTCACCACGGTGGGGTTTAAGGCCTTGATGTGGTGGAGGAAGAGACGGATATCACGAGAATCGTCTTTTAACAACCGGTGGAGATACAACATGCAGTTAACAGCTAGTGCCTCGTCGGGTAGGATCGTGACCATGGAAGTAAAATTAGTAGCTATCCATGTTGGATCTTCATTAAGGACTAAAAGCGGGTGGAACTCGAACCTGAGACCTAACGATTGTGCGAATTTGAAAAGACGGTCGCCGGTTCGGTGAAGAATGTTTAGATCGTGTCCGGTTCCGGTAATTCGAAGCATCGGCGGTGGGTGGTGAGTGTTGGCTGATCGTTCCGCTAACGCTTGCATCAACGGCGGCCATTGTACTCCGTGCATGATGTCGAAATCAATAATATGTATACATTGTTGCCCTACTTGTATTGCTTCAAGAATGGCTTGATTAGCTGTTAAATGAGCAAATCTAATGAATGGAGTTATTTGATTCAAAGAAAGATAACACGACTGTAACGACGGATCAATGTCGTAATTCACCGGACCGGCGGTACTCGTTATCGGAAAGTTAATATCATTCATTATCCTCATCAAGCTCGAACCTGCAAGACCATGGTGGTGATGGTGGTGGTGAAGACGATTGATTCGAACAGAAAGCGCTTTAACAAACTGGTAAACGAGCCGCTCGATGGAGTCGCCGGAAGGCGATGACGAGGAGGATAAAATAGACAAAAGGCGAATGGCAGCCGGGAAATCAGATTGAGAAACAAGCTCCGCGCAACTGATGAGTAATTGACGCATCTTTAACGGTGGCTGCCGCCGCTGCTGGCGGTGTTGGTGGTGTAGATCTGAAGCTACGAATAAAAATAAACCCTCTTCTTCTTCTTGAACAATGAATGGTGAAATCAATAAACTCAACATAGGTGTGTCAAATCAGTAATGAACACAAAGCTTGAAAACCGATATATATACATACCTAAATAAGCAAAAGCTATAGCAGATGCTATATATATAAATAGGGATATGATATAATGCTGAGATTGGGGATATATAAGGACAAAGGAGTAAGGAAGTGGGGTCTGAAGAAGCTTAAAATTGTGGTGGTTATGGTTTAGGGTTTTTTAACGTATAGTTAGTGATGATGATGATGATGATACAGAGAGAGTTCGTATGATGGAACATTATCTGCCAAACAACAGGGAACCATACTGATACTGGTAGTAGTCACTAATGCAAAATAGTAGGCCTAGTGGTGTGTTCATATCCCCCCCCCCCCCAAACAACAATATAAATAATATATGAGATTAATTATGGGGGCTCATTAATGGCAAGTTATTGACTTTGTTAGTACTTCTTAATTTGGAGTAATTTTAGGGTTTGAATATTATAAGTTTTGTTTATTGTTTTGGGAGTTTTAAAGTATTTGATTTGATTATAGAAAGTCAATTGTCGAAAATGATATGAATCTTAAATGATTTAAATATGAAATAATTCGAATATGAGGTGATTTAAACTTAAAATAATCTGAATAAGTAACTTGAAATGATTCGAGTTTAAAGTGATTTCAAACCTTTTAATGAATTGACCATAAAACCTTGAATAACTTGAATCGACTCGAACTAAAATGACATGAAAATTTTTAAGCCCAAATTGACCTTAATCATTTCAAATTTAAGTTAAATCTAACCTAGTTTTACCATAAAAGTTAATGGCTCGAACCCATCCAACTCAAGGATCTAAAATTGAAATGATTTGAAACTGAAATAATCTAAACCCTAGATGACCAAAACTCGAAATGATTCAAACAAGTAACTTGAATTGATTAGAACTCAAAATGATTTGAAACTTGTAATGAACTTACCTAAAAGGCTTGAGCCTCGAACTAAAATGACTCAAACTAAAGTTACCCTAAAATTTTAAACTCGAACTTAACCCAATCAATTTGTATTTAAACTCGACCTAATTCAAATTTACCATAAAAATCAACAATCTAAACCTAAATTAACAACTTGAACTCAAAATGATTTGAAATTTGAAATGATCCAAACTTGAAACAACTTGAAATTGAAATGATCTAAACAATAAACTTGAAATGATTTGAACATAAATTGATTAAAACCTAAAATAATTCAAAACCCATAATGAGCTTATCCAAAAAATCCATTACCCAAACTCGAATGACGCAAACTCAAATTAACCTAAATTTCAATCTACCTGAACGACTCAAACCAAAATGATCCCTCAAGATTGATCCATCCCAAATCTAATTCCACCCATACAAGTCTAGTCTCCTTGTCATCAAACTAGAAGCTTGTTGGTTGTCAATAAATGAGTGGAAAATCAATCTCAACAACATTGATTCATAGTTGTATTCCGTAGGAAAGAAATTGGTTTGTACTTTGAATACTATACTAGGCGTTACTAATGCATGGAAAATGACTCTCGCATGTTCCACCACTATACATTTAGTACTATAGACTAGAGGAATTAATGCTCACAAGTAGAGCCGTACGTCTTTAATGCCTAATCAGGAAACGCTACATCTACAAACAAAACACTCAGCCCTAAACGGTGCTCATTAATTGAGATGGTGTGATGTATTAAGTTGACATGATATTATACATATGTGATAATATATTTATCGTATAAAATTTAAAAAACAAGAACATTTAACGATTATTATTTGAATTAGGATCAAAATTTTGAAATTTGAAAAGTATAAATACTAAAGTTGCTACTTACGCACAATTAGCCCCACAACTCAATTTAAACTTAGCTACTTTTCTTTAATTCGATCATTTTAGTTTTTATATTTTTTAAATTTTGAAAACCTTAATTCAAATTATAGCCATTAAATCTATTAACTGAAACAATGTACCTCTTTTGTGAGTGCTATATAGAATTAAGAAGTTGATATGATATTATACGTATGTGATAGTTAACCGTTACTATCTGGGCTAAGACTAAAATTATGAAATTCAAAAAGTATAAAAACTAAAAGAGATTAAACTACAGAAACTAAACTCATAACAAACATATAATACAAAAATAATGTAATAATTCTAGGTAAAAGTACCATGGAGACTCTTATACTAGGAGTCAGATTGCATTTCGCCCTCTCTACTAAAAAACTAGATAAATTAGTCCTTATACATTAGATCAAAGAACAAATTAGTTCTGTTAAAAATTTTATTCATTTGTAATATTAAAAACTGACGTGGTTGACGGAATAACCAAGCAGTAGCACATGATGTGTCATATATATCACATTTTGACATATAAAGACTAATTTTTAATAACAAAAATAGATAAAAATTTTAACAAAGACAAAATATAATTTCACTCTTTATATAAAAACTTTCATAATTCTTTTACCATAATTATATATAATTAATCAACTAATTTGTGCTTTAAAAATAAAAATGTAAGAAGAGGGTACGAGAATGTTTTTACACATAGATAGAACAAGAGACTGTAGGGAGAGAAAGGGTGTATATATATATGTATGTATAGGCAGAGAGAGAAAGCAGATGGAAAAAGAAAGAAAATGGAAAAGACAAAGAAAAGGGTAAAAGAGAAGGATATTTTGATCCCTCTTTTTTCTTTCTTCTTTCTCTCTCTCACTCACACTGTCTGCTATAATAAATTCAAGACACGCAAAGCCTTAAATGCGGAATTACATTACATATGCGGCACTGCCATGTTAACGCTGACACCTGTTTTTGCCTTACTTGTCCGCTTCTTGGATTCGCTCACCTCACCCCCACCCCCCTTCAACAACCCCAACCCCCTCTCATGTATGCTGCTTGGTCTCTTTCAAGCTCTCCTTCGCCAAGGATGAAAATGAATCATCATATCTACATTCTACAATGGAACATTGGGTTTTCCTTCTTTTCTTTAAAAAAAAAAAAAAAAGGAGTTGACATTTAACAACAGTGTATATGTTTCTGATGCATGCAATGGCCAATGGGCAATGGCTGTATTTTGTTTTGCTTGAAACACAGTCACTTACTTGCAGGGGAAGGGTATCAAACGATGGCCATTTTGGTGTCAGCATTCAGTATAAAACAGTATTCAGAGAAATTGGTAATTAGCACAAGCAACCCCTCTCTCCTCATTGTGCTTCAAAAGGGGTGGTGAGGGGGGTTCCACTCTTTTTGTCCCCATTGGCATTAGGTTGTGACCACGCGCACGTGCGTGTAAAATGGCTGCTTTATTTCCATTTTTATGAAGCAGCTGGGGTACAGTTACAGTAAGCAGCATTAGAATTTTGGGTAGCGTATAGCATCTTCACATGCAAATGAATGAGAGAGAGAGTGGCATAGATAGCAATAAAAAAGGTAAAAGAGTGTTTGTGTAAGTCTAATGGCCAAAAAGGCAAATCCCAGAGACTACTTTAATGTTGAAACCATGCATCCATTTCCATGGAACATCACCTTTCCTATTTATTATTATACCCTTTCTCTCCCTCCCTCTCTCTCTCCCCCTCTCTCACACACACACTCTCTCCCTCTTTCTTTAATGTATGTTCCTTTTGTGATGTCACACTAAAAAGAATTATCATGTTATAGAAGATAGGCAAATTGTTGTTTGTTAAAAGCATATTAACTAATTTAATCATTGATGGGTTAAGTAATAAATAAGTGTTGAAAATCATGGTAGCCTCAAAATGTAATTTCACTATTTTAATAGATTATATCTTTATAATTTTTAAGGAATTAAATTAAATTTTTAACATTTTTGGAGAGTCATAGTATAATTTTACTATTATTAATTTAAAATTTTATAAATTGTAAATGAGCTTAAATAGAAAATTTTTCATTTTATGGGGGCTGAGGCCTTGCCGGCCCCCTTGACTCTGCCACTGTTAAAAATAGTAAGTAGGTAAGAGCTACTTATTTTATTTAAGATATTGAATTCGAATTTCACATTGCTCTCAATTTAGTATTTATTTTTTAGTTTATAAAATTTATATTTGTTAAGAGTATACTTTATCCCTAATTTTAATATGTATAAAATGTAAGGATACAAATGTAAAATAAAAACTTTCATAATTTAAAATTTAAAATTATCAAATAGTTTAATTATATTCTATGCTTAATTTTAAGTAACATACCAAAAGATTTCATAATTCAAATTCAACCCTTAACCTTTTAACACTTAATTTTTCAGTACTTAATTTTCAATTTACCAAACAATACTTAAGTTTCAAGTTTGAATTTTATAGATAAAAAAAAACTGTTGGAAGAGCTTGCCGATAAATCTCTAAGAGTTAGATTACATTTTGTCATCTCTACTCAAAAAATAGGTAAATTAATCAACGTACATTAGATAAAAAAGTAAAATAGTCATTTTTGTTAAAAATTTCATTCATTTCTACCGTTAAAAACTGAAACAACTGATGAAATAATGCCATACGTGTACTTCATGTTGACGTACAATGATCGATTTTTAACACTAGCAATGGATGAAATTTTTAACAGAATGACCAATTTGCTCTTTAATTTAACATATAAAGACTAATTTGTCCATTCTTTTAAGTAAAAGGGATAAAATTCAATCTGACTCCTAATATAGTAAACTCTATAATACTTTTATCCATAGTAGGATTATTTTAGTTCAATTTTCATATTGTTTTAGAGTAAATTCTAGCCTTCGAAGCTATTTTTTTATTAAACTGCAAATGGTGAAAATTTAAATATCTGAATTTAAATTATAAAATCTATTTGGTATATTTTTAAATTTAAGTGTGGAATATAATTAAAATGTTTAATAAATGTAATTTTTAAAATTTTAAAGGTAAAGTGTTTAAAGGATAATATTAATAGAAATAAAATAAAATAAGAAAGAATTAATTTTTTTAAAGAATTTTTTTTTACCATAAGTGATAAATAACTTCTTATCTGAAACTTTCTATTATGTTATGGTTTCCCTTGAAAACCAAGAGTGCTCTCAATAGAGTCTAAGAGAGAACAGCTTCTCCTGTTGCTTGGGATGGATGAGGGTGGCGGCGTGGAGAGGGAGAACAACAACGAGATTTCTCTTTTAGTAGATGAGTTAATTCAGTTATCAATTAAGAAATCGCTAGTGATACCAATTGACAAACCCACCTTAATTTGCTCAGTTTGGACGAAAAAATTCTTCAATACCGAGAGTTTTAAGGCGCAATTGAAGAGTATATGGAAAACAAAAAGGAAATTTGAAGTCAAGATGGTGGGGCAGAACCTTTTTGCAATTGTTTTTTATCTTGAAGAGGATTTGGAGTTTATTATGGAGGGATGTCCATGGTTATTTGAAAGTTTCTTATTTTGTTTGACAGATTGATTAATCCCGTGGAAAGAGACCAGATCTGCCTTACTACGTCGCCATATTGGATTTATATTGGTTATTGTCCACCAGAATTAGATAAGAAGAATTTGGTGCATGTAATTGGGTGTACTTTTGGAGGTGTTCTCAAATTTGAGATTAGTGGGGATTCATGCAGAATCAGGGTTAATTTGGACGTTCAAAAACCTTTGAGAAGAGGGATTTTCATTTCTAGCGAGGATAGTATAAAATCCTGGATTCCTTTTAAGTTTGAGAAATTGCCAATCTTCTGTTTTGGTTGCGGTGGCCTTGATCACGGATTACAAGATTGTAAGTTGTTAGATCCTGTTGAAAAAAATCAAAATTAGAGAAGATCCCCCTTATTCCATTGCATTAAAAGTAGAATCAAAAGTGCTGGGTAAAGAGAGCATGAAATTTAATGCTTTTGTTAAAAAGCGTGGTTCGTAGTGTAAGTATACAGGAAAAGCTACAGTGGGGAAAGGTCAAAAGTTGGAGGAATTATCGATTTTAAAAGGTGGTTTTGTACCAAGGGGAAAAATTTTAGCATGTTGGGAGGAAGGTTTGCAGGATCAGGGGGAATTGGCCTATATGAGAGGAGATAAATAGTCTGAAAGAAGAGAGTAGCTTAGGGGAGAAATCCATGACAGGCTCAAAGAAATCAAGTTGGAGACGATTGTCTACGAAGACCTCTTCAGACCCTAATAATCAGTCCTGCGTTGGGGTCAAGAGAAAGTTTACAAAAAAAGGGGAGGATGAGGGCTGTTTGGGGTAGGATAGTGGTGATGAAGTGAAGAGGTGTAAATCTGATGTTAGAAATGATGTCGAAACTGATTGTATGAAGGTTACGTTGGACAATTTGGAGCATGTTATTGTTTCAAACCACACAGGATCGGCGGCTACTTTTGAGCATGCCGACGGGCACAATGAAAATCATATGCTGGAATGTCCGTGGGTTGGGGAACCTACGGGCTGTGCGAAGACTGCGGCATTTATGCAATCAGTACAATCCCCAGGTGGTCTTCTTGATGGAGACTAAACTTGATAATAATCGTATGGAGAAAGTTCGAAGAAGGTGTGGATTTGACAATAGTATTGATGTGGCAGCAGACGGTTCTCGTGGAGGACTTTGTTTAGCATGGAAAAGAGGAATTGGGATTTCAATGAGGATTTATTCAAAATGGCACATTGATGTAATGGTTAAGGAAGATATTGGGAAGGAGGAATAGAGGTTCTCGGGTTTTTAGGGTTCGCCTTATATGAAAGACAAAGACTTTGTATGGACTCTACTCAAAAGATTAGACCAAGAATGTAATTCCCCATGGTTAGTTGCAAGAGATTTTAACGAGATTATGTACTCGTTTGAGAAAAAGTGAAATTCCTCGAGATCATCGAAGAATGGAAGCTTTAGAGAGGCATTAGAAAAATGATTGTTGGTGGATATCGGGTACTTGGGAACATGGTTTACGTGGGAGAGGGGTAACCTTCCAGAGACAAACATTCGTGAGCGTTTGGATAGAGGGGTGGCTAACGATCGATGGCTGGCACTTTTCTCAGGAGCTATTGTGCAGCACCTTCCCTATTCTACTTCTGATCATTGTCCCCTCTTTATTAACACAGATAATGTGGTCACCACCCGAAGTAACCGTAGGTTTCATTTTGAATCATGGTGGACTCTCGAAGAATCTCTTGAGGGTGTTGTCAGAGATTGTTGGGCTTCATCCGCAGGTAGTTGGTTGAGAAATTGAAAATGTTGCAATTTCGATTGAGGAGTTGGGCTTGTGGTATTAAGAAGACTAATAGGGAGCTTAAAAGGAAGCTAAATGATGATCTTGAAGTGTTGTTGCATAAAGAAAGGGATGATGAAACACTGGCACAGATCATTGATAAAAAAATTCATCTGAATATGGAAATTAAGAAAGAGGAGATGTATTGAGAATAGAGAGCTAGAATGAATTGGCTCAAAATGGGGATAGAAACACGACCTATTTTCATAAGTGTGCTTCTATTCGAAGACGGGGTAATGCTATTAAAAATTGGTTTTGGATGGCGGTAAGAAGATTACTGATTGTTCTGAAATTACAGAGGCTGCAACAAGTTTTTTTGAAGATCTCTTCAAGTCAAAGGGTTGTGGTGATCCAAGTGAAGTGCTTAACGGTATTGGCACACATATTTCACGAGATATTAATGATAGACTTTTAACTCCATTTACAAGTGAATAAGTGTGGTGTGCTCTCAAAGATATGGAACAACAAAGGCTCTAGGCTCAGATGGGTTTCAAGAATATTCTTTCAAAAATATTGGCACCTTGTTGGTGAAGAGGTAACAGAATTCTGTTTGAGTATATTGAATGGTAATATAGGGGTAGAATAAATTAATGTTACTGAAATCGTGCTGATCCTAAAAATCATAAACCCTTCCTCTCTAGTAAACTTCAGACCTATTAGTCTCTGTTCAGTTCTTTATAAGGTTGTCACAAAAGCTATTGTTAATAGACTCTATGATGTTATGGGGCTGTGCATTAATGAAGTTCAGAGTGCTTTTGTTTTAGGGCACCTAATAACAGATAATGTTCTTGTAGCATAAGAAATTTTGCATGCTTTTCAGAAAAAGAGAGCTGGAAAAAAGGGATTTATGGCCTTGAAATTGGATATGAGTAAAGCATATGATAGGGTGGAGTGGAATTTTGTCAGGAACGTGATAATCCAAATGGGGTTTGCAGAAGAATGGGTTAACTTGATTATGAAATGTGTTACTTCAGTCTCTTATGCAATCAACATTAACGGTTGTAGAGGCAGGATTTTCCAGTCATCTAGAGGATTGAGGCAGGGTGATCCACTAAGCCTTTTTCTTTTTCTTTTTTGTAGTGAAGGTCTTTCATCTCTCTATTTAATAGCTAAGGCTAAAGGGACGAGAAAAGGTGCCGTGGCTAGTCGAGGAGGGCTGTTTTCTCCTTCCCAAATCATTATGTGAGAAGATTGAAAGTAATTTGACCCTAATCGGAAAACGGTGGTTTTGGGACCATGAATCCAAGTCCAAAAATATTTAAATATTATTTTCGTGTTTATGATATGTGGATTAATATGTGTGAAAGTTTTGTATAAAATTTAATCGTTTGTGTGCTCAATTAGTCAAAAAGGACTAAATCGCGTAAGTGGTAAAAGTGACCTTTTATTTGATTTAGGGCTAAATTGATGTGGCTTTATTTTAGTGAAGTCCTTAAAGGGAAATATGCCTATTTTAAGTTATAGTGGATGGCAACATGGTGATATAACATGTTTTTATGCATTATTTTATATGTTAAGGGTTATATTATATTTATTTTATAATTTATAATTATATTATAATAAAACCAACATCAAAGTGGAATTTTATTCATTCTTTCCTCCACCGAATAACACAAAGAAAAGAAAAGGTTTTGGAGCTTTGTACATTCGGCTATTTACAAGCTAAATTAAAGGTTAGTTTTTAATCGGTTTTCGATAATTTCTACGTTTTTGTAATCGTTGCTTGAATACTTCAAGACCCATGCTTGAATTTTTGATTTTGATTAATATTTTGAAATGTGCCATTGATGAGTTCATGAGTTTTATGATGATAGTTGATGAATTATGAAAAATATATGTTAGATTAATATGTTTTGTATTGAGATTTTTGGTGATTTTGAGTAATTATGGCTAAATTGCAAAAATAAAATTTTGAGGGGCTAAAATGAAAAATAAATGAAATAAATGGACTTGTATAATCCCTATAAACATTCGGCCATTAGGTGATGTAGTGAAATTTTGTGTATTTTGTGTTTTGTGCAAATAGGATTAAATTGTAAAAATGTGAAACATTAGGGGTAAAATGGTAATTTTCCTGTTTATGTGTTTTGGGACTAAATTGAGATGAAATGTGCTTGAATGAGCTAAATTTTAATGTATTTAGATCAAGAACAAAGAAAAACAGATTTGGATAGGGGAAAGGCGAAGGTTATCGAATAGCCGGTCTACGTTGTCCGTCGATAGTCGAGGTAAGTCTTTAAGCAAATATATGTCAAAAATTATTTACATACTCTAATAAATGTTGAAGTTTGAAAATGTTGGGAATATATATATGAAGTTGCCGAATGTGGGTTGTACAATGATGTAATGATTTTATTTATGTAATGTGAATAAGCTTAATTGAATTTGATATGTGATAGAATTATGAAATATAAGTGATACAAGTGGTTGTGGCATTATGAAATGTGTATGGAATGATTGACTATATTAATACTCGGGCTTAGAGCCTAGCAGGCCTTGTGCTGGTGAATTTTATCGGGCTTAAAGCCTAGCAGGCCTCGTGCCGGTGATTTATTTCGGGCTTATTGCCTAGGAGGCTAAATGCCAGTGCTTAAATCTCGGACCTTGAGTCCAAGCAGGCCTAGTACCGGTGTGTGTGGTTCGGGCTAATGCCTAGCAGGTTCTATACTGGTGAACTGAAATTTCGAGCCCAGCCTATGTAACAACAAAGTTATGAAATGAATTAAGAAAGTCTAAGCTTTTGAAAATGAATCATATTATTTCGGCCTTGAGGTATGTGTTTTCATACTTATATGTTGCATATGATGTTAATGAGCAAATAATATGAGGAAGCAATTGTACTATACATTGTTGGTTAGGAATTATATATACATTATGCCATATGGAGATTGATTTCTTGGAAGTATACGAGTGATTGAAAATGTTTAAGTAAGTATATCTATACTTATATATGTGTTGGTGTATTCGGTGAATGGTGTACTTTGGTAAGAAAATGAAAGTTGTTAGGCTAAATGAAATAATGAAATTCGACTATGGTGAATTTATAAGTTAAACTATGTATTTTTAATGTCTTGAATTGTATGTTAAAATGCTTGGACGATTGAAGCTATATTGTACTTGCTTAAGACTTACTAAGCTAGTAAGCTTACCTTGTGTTTGTTCCTTGCTTCGTTTTATAGATTTTGATCAAGCTACGAGCTCCGGGGATCGTCACTGAAGTCACTCACACTATCGGCTCATGTTGGTACCTATAATGTTTGACTTTTGTTCTTAAGGCATGTATAGGCCAGCTAGGCTTTTGAATGATGTATTAAATATGTATTAAGCCATGCGAAAGTGGCTAGTTGTTAAACATTAATGTTCGATGGCATATTTTATCTTTGATGTATTTTGTGTATGCTTTGTTTGGATGACAATTAAGGATGTGGTGTGAATATTCATGCTAAATAGATATGTTTGTATATGGTAATTGTCATGAAGTCTTCTAGTATATGTTTTGTTAACTTTCGAAGAGTGTACATGAGTAGTGAAATGTTAGGTATGGGATGAGCCTTAATATGTAAGACTTTCGAATGTGCATCATAAAATGTCATTAGATAAACTAGAGCATTAATAAGAGTTAAATGTATAAGTCAAGGTAAGTGTGTGATAGTCGAGTATCATTTGAATTTTATGCGTGTGTGTCAACTTTAGTTGAATTACGGAGTGTGAAATATATTATGATTTGCATGTAGGTATATCCGACCATGCATTTGTGATATGTTCGAATGTAGTTAACATGCTTAAGAACTACTTGTTTTGGCTCACATTCGAATATGGAAAATGTGCTGAACTATGATGTATACTTTTATATATATGTATTTGGCTTGTGAGATTGCTTAATTTGATTGAGTGTATGGAGTATTTAAACTTGGTTTGTGCTAGGTAACGAACACAAAATTTTATAAATGAGACCTTGTATATTCGGCCAAATTAATAAGTGTGTATGTGATGTGTAATAAGTTGCATATATTTGGTTATGTAAATAGGTTTCAAGCCATATGAAATTGGTCTTAATAGGAAGTTATTATGTATTGACATTCAAATTATGCTTATTTAATTAATTAGTTGCAAATAGTTTATTTGTTTATAAACTTCATAAATCAAGATCGTTTTGATAAATGAGGTATATGGTATTTGTATTGTTATGTGATATTGTCTTAATATATGCATGGTCATTTTGTGCTCATCGATGATTATATTGTATATGACTTGGATTAATGTATCAATTATGTATTACAGATGTGTGATTTGTCTATTTATGATTAAATTATTTGGTAAAAGTGATCAACTAAGATTTAAACTATTGAACAAAAGTTTTGACTTACATGGTAATAACCCTAACCCTAATCATTTTATTGGTATCGACTAAATATATTCTAGGACTACCTATGGCAAAATTCTAAAGTCCATATCAAAATAAGTAAAACCAAAATGCAAAAGCCAAGACTTGAACCTTGGACCTCCTTCCTTCCTTGTGGCATCACCCTTCTATGCCTCTTATGTGGCATCACTTTGCAGACTAACACACACACTCCACTTGTGTCATTTTCTCCACATTTTATTCTTAAAGCCTACCTACTAACTCCAATGGTTTTTCACCTAAAACTAAAATTTTCCTAAAGCCAAAGTTTGAACCCGAGACTGAGTTGAAGCCTAACACTAACCTACCAAAATCACTCACCTAATAGGTCCAACTAACACTAAAGCCATCTCTTATTCTTACAAAATCGGTTTTAAAGGTGACTTGAGATTTCTTCCAGGATTGAGTTCAGTAAGAAATATAATTCGAGATTCATAGGCCCAATTTGGGATGTTACAAGCAAAGGTCGCATGACTGTGACTGAATATGAGTGGAAGTTTGTCAGATTGAGCCGATATGCCTGAGGGTGTGTATCAACTGAAGCCATCATGTGTAAAAGATTCGAAGACGGTCTAAATGAAGATATAAAGTTACTAGTTGGCATACTTGAAATCAAAGAGTTCGTGGTACTTGTCGAGCGAGCTTGAAAATCTGAAGAGCTTAGAAAAGAGAAAAGAAAGGTTGAAATGGAAGCTAGAGACACTCGTAAAAGATCATCGAGTAAGACATTCCAATCTGTACCTAAGAAGTTCAGATATGAATTTGGCCAACATAAAACTACTTCAGACATGTCTAGACGAGATCGACCTCCAGTGGGTTCCCAAGTTACTTCGATGGCTAGTGTTGGTAATGTTCAGCAAAATCGGGCTGAGTGCAAGCATTATGGAAAATGGCATTCTGGGAGTTGTAGATTCCGTGATCGGTCCTGCTTTAAATGTGGATCGTTGGACCATTTTATTTGAGAGTACCCGATGCTAGCCGAGCAAAATACGACCCAGAATATCAGATCGAGTAATGTGTCAGTGCGAGGCAGACCACCTAGGCATTCAGGAAATGTAAGTGGCAGTCAGAAGGGAACTAGAGACACTGCAGTTCGATCGGAGGCTCGTGCACTAGCTAGAGCTTATGCTATACGTGCCAGAGAGGATGCTTCTTCCCCAGATGTTATCACTGGTACTTTCACTCTTTATGATACTACTGTGATTAAATTGATTGATCCTGGTTCGACTCATTCATATGTGTGTGAAACTCTAGTATCCAGTAAGACTCTGCCTATTGAGTCTACTGAGTTTGTAATCCGTGTATCCAACCCCTTGGGTCGATGTGTACTTGTTGATAAAGTGTGTAAAGGTTTCCCGTTGATGACTTAGGATTCTTGCTTTCTAGATGATTTAATGTTGTTGCCTTTTGACGAGTTAGACATAATTTTGGGAATGGACTGGTTAACTTTGCATGATGCAATAGTGAATTACAAAAGAAAGATTATTGATTTGAGATGTCAGAACGGTGAGATCATCCGGGTTGAATCTAATGACTTGAATGGGTTACTGGCAGTAATATCCTCGATGTTAGCTTGTAAGTATGTGAAAAAAAAAGATGTGAAGCTTACTTGGCCTATGTGTTGGATAATAAAGTGTCCGAAAAGCAAATTGAATCCGTACTAGTTGTATGTGAATACCCAGAGGTGTTCTCTGAAGAATTGCGGGTTACTGCCAGTTCGAGAGATAGAATTTGGTATTGAATTAGTACCGGGGACGACTCCGATTTCGATAGCTCCGTATCGGATGGCACCTACTGAATTGAAAGAGTTGAAAGCACAATTGCAAGAGTTGACAGATAGGGGCTTTGCACGATCGAGTTTCTCTCCATGGGGTGCACCAGTTCTATTTGTGAAAAAGAAAGATGGGACTATTCGAATGTGTACTGATTATCGGCAGCTAAATAAAGTGACAATAAAGAATAAATATCTGTTGCCTCGGATTGATGACTTGTTTGACTAGTTAAAAGGGGCTTCAGTGTTTTCAAAGATAGATCTGAGATCGGGTTATTATCAGTTTCGAGTTAGAGATTCGATGTGCCAAAGACTTCATTTCGAACGAGGTACGGACATTTTGAGTTCTTAGTTATGCCTTTTGGACTTACTAATGCACCTGCTGTTTTTATGGATTTGATGAATCGGGTTTTCAGACAGTATTTGGATCGATTTGTGGTAGTGTTTATAGATGATATCCTGATCTACTCCAGAGATGAAATTGAACATACCGAGCATTTAAGATTACTGCTACAAACTTTGCGAGATCAACAGTTGTATGCAAAGTTTAGTACGTGTGAGTTCTGGATAAATGAAGTCAACTTTCTGGGTCATGTTGTTTCAGCGTCAAGCATTCAGGTAGATCCGAATAAAATATTGGCTATACTTGATTTGAAGCCACCAAAGAATGTTTCTAAAATTTGAAGTTTTCTGGGACTTGCGGGTTACTACAGACGATTTGTGAAAGGTTTTTCTATAATAGCTACCCCGTTGACAAAGCTATTACAGAAAGACGTTAAATTTGAATGGTCGAAAAAGTGTCAGAAAAGCTTCGATCAGTTGAAAGCCCTTCTGACCAAAGCTCCAGTGTTAGCTCAGCCTGAATTGGGTAAAGAATTTATTGTTTATAGTGATGCTTCTTTGAATGGTTTGGGTTGCGTTTTGATGCAGAAAGGCAAAGTCATAGCCTATGCTTCGAGACAATTGAAGTCTCATGAAAGAAATTATTCGACTCATGATCTGGAATTAGCAGCCATTATTTCCGCATTGAAAGTTTGGCGTCATTACTTATTCGGTGAGAAATGTCATGTTTATTCAGATCACAAAAGTCTGAAATACTTGATGACTCAGAAAGATTTGAACTTGAGACAACGCAGATGGTTAGAGTTGTTGAAAGACTATGAATTAGTGATTGACTACCATCCGGGGAAAGATAACGTTGTTGCGGATGCCTTAAGTCAAAAATCATTGTTTGCTCTTCGTGCGTTGAACGCATATATGGTTATGTCTGGTGATGGTTCGATCATAGCCGAGTTGAAAGTAAGACCGATGTTTATTCAGCAAATTTGTGATGCACAGAAAATTGACAAAGACATGATTGCTAGACGAGTTCAGTGTGAAAATGATGCAGAGTCAGAGTTTCAAATTGATGAAAATGATTGTTTGAACTTCAAAGGCCGAGCATGTGTTCCGAGGAATGTGGATTTGATTCAAATGATATTGAACGAGGATCATAATAGTCGATTGTCAGTACATCCGGGAAGCACAAAAATGTATCATGATTTGAGACAATTCTATTGGTGGCCTGGTATGAAACGAGACATATCTGAATTTGTCTCGAAGTGTTTAATTTGTCAGCAAGTAAAAGCCGAACATCAGATGCCTTCTGGGTTACTTCAACCAATCATGATACCTGAATGGAAATAGGATAGAATTTCTATGGATTTCGTATCCGGTTTGCCTATAACATCGATTAAGAAAGATACAGTCTGGGTTATAGTGGATAGACTGACCAAATCAACTCACTTTGTTCCAGTTCGTACGGACTATTCGCTCGATAAACTTACTGAGTTGTATGTATCTCAAATTGTGAGATTACATGGTGTGCTGAGTTCTATTATTTTGGATAGAGACCCGAGATTTACATTGTGGTTTTGGAAAAAGTTGCAAGATGCTTTAGGTACAAAACTCCACTTTAGCACAGCCTTCCATCCGTAGACAGACGGTCAGTCTGAACGAACCATTCAGATACTTGAGAACATGTTGAGATGTTACGTCCTTGAGTTTGAAGGTACGTGGGAAAGATACTTACCTTGATTGAATTTGCTTATAATAACAGTTTTCAATCTAGTATCAAAATGGCACCTTACGAAGCTCTATATGGCCGTAAGTGTCATACACCGTTGTACGGGACCGAGCTCAGTGAAAATAAGATACACGGGGTTGATTTGATTAAAGAGATGGAACAAAAAGTGGCTATAATCAGAGATAGTTTGAAAGCGGCCTCGGATCGTCAAAAGTCCTACGCTGATTTGAAATGCAAAGACATTGAGTTTAGGTCGGAGACCGGGTATTCTTGAAAGTTTCTCCATGGAAGAAGGTACTCCGATTTGGTCGGAAAGGCAAACTAAGTCCGAGATTCATCGGACCGTATGAGATTATCGAACGTATTGGGCCTGTTGCTTATAGATTGAAGTTGCCCTCTAAATTAGAAAAGATACACAACGTATTTCATGTTTTGTTGCTTCGTAAATATAGATCGATCCGTCACATGTGATCGCTCCGTCCGAGATTGAAATCCGATCCGATATGATGTATGAGGAGGAACCGATCTGTATTTTAGCTCGGGAAATGAAAGAGTTGAGAAACAAGAAAATTCCGTTAGAGAAAATACTATGGAATCGACATGGAGTAGAAGAGGCTACATGGGAGCCTGAAGATTCAATGAGGCAACAATATCCTACTTTGTTTAACTGTAAGATTTTCGGGGACGAAAATCCCTAAGGGGGAGAGTTGTAACAGTCTGAATTTGACCCTAATCGGAACGGTGGTTTCAGGACCACGAATCTGAGTCTAAAAAATATTTAAATATTATTTTCGTGTTTATGATATGTGGATTAATATGTGTGAAAGTTTAGTATAAAAATTTAACTATTTGTGTGCTCAATTAGTCAAAAAGGACTAAATCGCGTAAGTGGTAAAAGTGACCTTTTATTTGATTTAGGGCTAAATTGATGTGGCTTTATTTTAGTGAAGTCCTTAAAGGGAAATATGCCCATTTTAAGTTATAGTGGACGGCAACATGGTGATATAACATGTTTTTATGCATTATTTTATATGTTAAGGGTTATATTATATTTATTTTATAATTTATAATTATATTATAATAAAACCAACATGAAAGTGGAATTTTATTCATTCTTTCTTCCACCAAATAACACAAAGAAAAGAAAAGGTTTTGGAGCTTTGTACATTCGACTATTTACAAGCTAAATTAAAGGTTAGTTTTTAATCGGTTTTTGATAATTTCTACGTTTTTGTAATCGTTGCTTCAAATACTTCAAGACCCATGCTTGAATTTTTGATTTTGATTAATATTTTGAAATGTGCCATTGATGAGTTCATGAGTTTTATGATGATAGTTAATGAATTATGAAAAATATATGTTAGATTAATATGTTTTGTATTGAGATTTTTGGTGATTTTGAGTAATTATGGCTAAATTGCAAAAATAAAATTTTGAGGGGCTAAAATGCAAAATAAATGAAATAAATGGACTTCTATAGTCTCTATAAACATTCGGCCCTTAGGTGATGTAGTGAAATTTTGTGTATTTTGTGTTTTGTGTAAACAAGATTAAATTGTAAAAATGTGAAACATTAGGGGTAAAATGGTAATTTTCCTATTTATGTGTTTTGGGACTAAATTGAGATGAAATGTGCTTGAATGAGCTAAATTTTAATGTATTTAGATCAAGAACAAAGAAAAATGCATTTGGATCGGGGAAAGGCGAAGGTTATCGAATAATGGTCTCACGTTGTCCGTCGATAGTCGAGGTAAGTCTTTAAGCAAATATATGTCAAAATTATTTACGTACTCTAATAAATGTTGAAGTTTGAAAACGTTGGGAATATATATATGAAGTTGCCAAATGTGGGTTGTACAATGATGTAATGATTTTATTTATGTAATGTGAATAAGCTTAATTGAATTTGATATGTGATAGAATTATGAAATATAAGTGATACAAGTGGTTGTGGCATTATGAAATGTGTATGGAATGATTGACTATATTGATACTCGGGCTTAGAGCCTAGCAGGCCTTGTGCCGGTGAATTTTATCGGGCTTAAAGCCTAGCAGGCCTCGTGCCGATGATTTATTTCGGGCTTATTGCCTAGCAAGCTAAATGCCGGTGTTTAAATCTCGGACCTTGAGTCCAGCAGGCCTAGTGCTAGTGTGTATGATTCGGGCTAATGCCTAGCAGGTTCTATACCGGTGAACTAAAATTTCGAGCCCAGAATATGTAACAACAAAGTTATGAAATGAATTGAGAAAGTCTAAGCTTTTGATAATGAATCATATTATTTCGGCCTTGAGGTATGTGTTTTCATACTTATATGTTGCATATGATGTTAATGAGCAAATAATATGAGGAAGAAAATGTACTATACATTGTTTGTTAGGAATTATATATACATTATGCCATGTGGAGATTGATTTCTTGGAAGTATACGAGTGATTGAAAATGTTTAAGTATATCTATACTTATATATGTGTTGGTATATTCGGTGAATGGTGTACTTTGGTAAGAAAATGAAAGTTGTCAGGCTAAATGAAATAATGAAATTCGGCTATGGTGAATTTATAAGTTAAACTATGTATTTTTAATGTCTTGAATTGTATGTTAAAATGCTTGGGCGATTGAAGCTATATTGTACTTGCTTAAGACTTACTAAGCTAGTAAGCTTACCTTGTGTTTGTTCCTTACTTAGTTTTATAGATTTTGATCAAGCTATGAGCTCCGGGGATCATCACTGAAGTCACTCACACTATCGGCTCATGTTGGTACCTATAATGTTTGAATTTTGTTCTTAAGGCATGTATAGGCTAGCTAGGCTTTTGAATGATATATTAAATATGTATTTAAGCCATGCGAAAGTGGCTAGTTGTTAAATATTAATGTTCGATGGCATACTTTATCTTTGATGTATTTTGTGTATGTTTTGTTTGGATGACAATTAAGGATGTGGTGTGAATATTCATGCTAAATAGATATGTTTGTATATGGTAATTGTCATGAAGTCTTCTAGTATATGTTTTGTTAACTTTCGAAGAGTGTACATGAGTAGTGAAATGTTAGGTATGGGATGAGCCTTAATATGTAAGACTTTCGAATGTGCATCATAAATGTCATTAGATAAACTAGAGCATTAATAAGAGTTTAATGTATAAGTCAAGGTAAGTGTGAGATAGTCGAGTATCATTTGAATTTTATGCGTGTGTGTCAACTTTAGTTGAATTAGGAGTGTGAAATATATTATGATTTGCATGTAGGTATATCCAGCCATGTCTTTGTGATATGTTCGAATGTAGTTAACATGCTTAAAGAACTACTTGTTTAGGCTCACATTCGAATATGGAAAATGTGCTGAACTATGATGTATACTTTTATATATATATGTATTTGGCTTGTGAGATTGCTTAATTTGATTGAGTGTATAGAGTATTTAAACTTGGTTTGTGCTAGGTAACGAACTCGAAATTTTATAAATGAGACCTTGTATATTCGACCAAATTAATAAGTGTGTATGTGATGTGTAATAAGTTGCATATATTCGGTTATGTAGAAATAGGTTTCAAGTCATACGAAATTGGTCTTAATAGGAAGTTATTATGTATTGACATTCAAATTATGCTTATTTAATTAATTAGTTGCAAATAGTTTATTTGTTTATAAACTTCATAAATCAAGATCGTTTAGATAAATGAGGTATATGGAATTTGTATTTTTATGTGATATTTTCTTAATATACATTGCATGGTCATTTTGTGCTCATCGATGATTATATTGTATATGACTTGGATTAATGTATCAATTATGTATTACACATATGTGATTTGTGCATTTATGATTAAATTATTTGGTAAAGGTGACCAACTAAGATTCAAACAATTGAATGAAGTTTTGACTTACATGGTAATACCCGTAACCCTAATTATCAATTCGCGATTGGGGAATTCTAGTTCAGATATGTGGCGGAGTATATGGGCTACTAAAAAGTCTTTGGTGGAAGGTTTAAGCTGGCGAGTTGGCAATGGTACAAATATTTCTGTTTTTGAAGATGTATGGGTTCCTAATTATGCTAATCGCTTATTAGTGCCTAATGTTGTTAATGTTCATTTTGTCAAAGTTGCGGAGTTAATCAATTCTACTGAACGCAAATGGAATGAAAATCTAATAAAGAATACCTTCCCAGCTGCAGAAGCAGAGTTGATCCTTCAAATCCCCTTGGCGCTGGAAGCTCATGACGATCTACTTGTTTGGAACGATGAATCGACTGGAGAGTTCTCTGTACGTAGTTCCTATAAACTATTACAACAATCTGATCCTACAGCTTACGCTTTACATCACATCTATAAGGAATTTTACAAGAAATTATGGCGCATCGATATCCCGTCAAAGATTAAAATATTTGTGTGGAAAATCTCCTGGAATTTTCTCGCTACCCGAGTAAATCTCAGTTTTTGAAGGTTGGTTTCGAATAGTGTGTACCCTCGATGCTTTCACGAGGAAGAGACATGCTTCACCTCTTCAGAGATTGTCCTGTCTCACAGGCAGTATGGAAAGAGTTTGTTGTCTTAAATTCTCCTTTGTTATCTGGTCCTGAGTTCTTGGATTAGCTTACCAAAGTAATAGGCTTCCTCTCCGCTTATCAGTGCCGGATCTTTTGCACAGCGCTCTGGGTCATCTGGGGAGACAGAAACTCGAGGATCCATGACAAAATAAATAGATCCAGCAAAGAAATGGTTAGATTTATTCGAAACTATTTAAAGGATTTAGATGGAGTTAAAGAAGTTTTGGACTACCTCTATAGTGAAGGCGAAATTGAGGACCCCAGCTGGTCAGAAAGTTAAAATCAACTTTGATGGGGCTTTTGATGAGCGATGTAAATAGTCGGCCTCTGGCATAGTGATTAGAGATTGAAGAGGGCATGTTCTCATTTCATGTGTTGTTCTTCATAAAGGGGTGGCTTCTGCCTTCGCTGCAGAAGCTATCGCTTGCCGAAAAGCATCTCAGATGGCCTTGGAAATGCAAAACAGGGATGTTACTATAGAAGGTGATTCGCTAACCATAATAAAGAAGTGCAACAAAGAAGAACTTGATAGATCGCTTGTTGGATCGTACATAAATGATATTCATAAACTCAAATCTAAAGGTAAAAGTTTATGTTTTGAGTTTGTCCCTAGATCTGCGAATAACCTCGCACACATCATAGCGACGGAAGCTTTGAAAAGGCAGGAAGAGTATTACCTGAATGATGGGGTCCCAAGTTATGCTGAATCACAGATGAAGGAGGATAGAGAGCGAGAACTAGACTAGAAGGTGTAAGGATCTGGAATGAGGGAGTTTTTTCCAAATGAAATTTTCAAAAGACGGACTGGTCTTAACTCCCCTCGGTATTCAAAGGCGCCATTAATGGAGAAATGATGGATGTGATCTGAAAGGACGGGCGCAATGAACTGATTGGGCGGATAATCGGTGCTGCTTTTCTTCTTATCTTTTTAATTTTGTCAGTTTTTGCTGTTTTATTGTTTATTTTTTAAACGTTTTTCTAGAGCTTTCTTTTTACGGGCCTATAGTTTTGGGACTGATTTTTCTTTTGCGTTTTGTTTTTGTAATCTGTTGCTCTTGTTCTTTATTTTAAGTAAAGCCCAATCTATTTTTCTTCAAAAAAAATAAATAACTTCTTATCTATTTATCATTTTCCACGCTTTTTCTTTGAAAAAATCTATTATTTAATTTTTATTATAAATTATCAAAGGTACTTAAAATTAATCCCTGAAAATAGGGATAAATATCAAATTTATGCATAAACTTTAGTCTAATGTACAATTTAATACATGAATTTTCATTTATGTAGCTATACACATTAAACTTAAATTATGGTTCATATCTATACATAAAATTTTGATCTTGATTCAATTGTGGACATTTAAAAAATAAATACATATATTTATTTTCATATTGGATTAATATAATTGTTTGTGTATTCGACATGCCGATCTAAAATGGTGCTAATTCGATAACGTTGCTAGTGATTTGTAAAAACCGAATCAAATCAAAAATTTGTGTATGAAATCACACAAAATTAAAATTTATGTATGACATTATATATTAAATTAAAATTCATGTATAATTTTAATATTTACCCCAAATTATTATCAAACAATAACTTATTTACAAATTTTATTTTTATAGATTCACGGGTGTTGTAAGGATCTTTTTCCCTATAATTTAAGGACTATAGCAAGACAGTAAAGCTGGGCTTCACCGAATAATGATGGTATGATACTATGTTTATTTATTAATTAAAGAAATGAAAAATATATTTATTGATTATTTTATTTTATTTTTAAATAACATATTTAAAAAATTTGATAAAGGGAAAAAATATTTTATTTTTTTATTTTGCTATCAAATGATGTATAATTATTATTTTTTAAAATAATTCGTTTGATTTTATTAATAGGGGTATGAGAATAGAGATTATCATGGGCCGGGCTGGGTCAAAACAAAATTTTAGGACCATTTTTTAGACCCAATCCCGGCCCAAAATATGGCTTAAAAATTTGTCCAAGCTCAGCCCGAAAGAAAATTGATAAACTCAAGCCCGGCCCGGCCTATATTAATTTTTTTAGCTTTTTTCATTAAATAAAAATTTTTAAAACAAATAAAAAATATGTAAATTTAAAAAGTATATTTGATTAAAAATAAAATATATATTTAATATATAATTCGGGTCGGGCTCGAGCCAAAAAATTTATCCGAGCCCGGCCCGTTTTCTAAACGAGCCTCTTTTTTTGCCCAAACTCAATATCGGGCCTATATTTTTACCCGAACCTCCTATTTTTAGGGTGGACCGTCGGACCGGACAGAGTAGCCCAACTCATGATCACCTCTATATGAGAATAAGTGTCCATTAAATACACTAAAACAACTAATAAAAAATGGTAATCAAGAAAGAAAATAATTTTCAAAAGGGACTATAAGAAAAACCAAAACTCTTCTAGAAAACTTCCTTCCAAGTTACCAAGAGACCAAACGATAAAACTTATTCTAAAAATTAAAATCCATCAATGGAGAGTGAGTCAAGAGAGGAAATTAAAGTTATCATTTGACAAATAAATAAAATCCTCAATCCAAAGAACAAGAGAAGCTCATGATGGCTCTATAAAATTACGGTCTAATGCAGCGATATCAACGACCCCTAAAGATGCGTCTTCAACCTAAAAGTGTTCATATGTGATCCGAACATTAATTTAAATTAATCTATACTAGAACTTAAATAATTATCATAAATTTTCATATTTAATAAAATATATTATTACTACATTTTATAAATAAAAATAATTATAAATTAACAAATTTTAATTTAAAATTAATTACATTAAAATTTTATTAAAAATAATTAAAAACTCCAGAGGGGTTTAATGCTAGTTAAGACAAAACTTCAACCTTGAACATTAAAGCTAAAACCTTGATGGCTGTCGATTCCACCAATATAAACCTACACCTAGGTGCAAATTTAAGCAGTATAGGGACCTCTGGTCGATCCCACAGAGACTGGTTTTACTGGAAAATTGTCTATCTCTTGACCAGATTAATGTCTAGGCAATTGTCGTGCCCGCGACGTTTGGAGGGGGAGTAAAATATTAAACCTGAAATAAGCATAGAAAATAAAAACGTAAAAAGTAGCAGACTAAATAGGAAAATAAAATTGAAATAATCTGAAAAGAAATCGATTAATCTTAACTCAGCCTTAAGCGCATGTTTTTCCATCTTTGACCCGATCCTCGAAATTAGATGAACTTGTCTTTTCCGATAAGTTAGTTATAGCTATCAAGGACGTCTCGGACACCAACTCTTCCTTGTGTAAGTTAGTTATGGAACGTCCTATAACTAACCCTTACCGATCGAACAACCTACGAAACGTTCGTGATTTAGAACTTCGGCAGCTTTGCGTTCTAGAAGAGCCTAGCTCGAACCAATGCCCTCAAACGTTGGGACATTTAAATCCTAAGCATTACTTCCTTGATGGAACCAAACAAAGAATCTCCACTTGGCACGCCAATGTGTTCACGGTAAACCGATTAGACAATCGATCCTTTCAGAATCCCAACTGTACGTCCAGCCGCACTAACTCAAACGACGTCTTTTTTGACTTAGCATGACTTAACTTTGTGAGTTGACAAAGTCGTATTCTTAATCCGGAGAAATAATAAGTATCGAAAATCGGGAGTTAAATAGCTCGGGTTCATAACTCACGGGTTTTTGACGGAGTTAATATCAATTTAAAGCTAAAAGGGTCTAATGTGGCATGATTTCACTCATGCTTGAAGGTTGTGGAAAGTGTTTGGGCTTTGGTAAGGGATGATGGAATTTGGAAAGGAAAGGAGTTTGGAAGGTAATTAAATCAATTTTGAGAAAAGAAACAAAAAGAGCTGAAATGTGCATAATGTTGGACGTTGCTTGAAGAAAAAAAACAAAAGAAATCTCATTCTAAATTGAAGTAGGAAAAGAGAGAAATTAAACACCAAATAGGAATAGGAAAGAGCTAATTGATTGATGATTATTCAAATACAAATAGCCCTTATTTATATACATGAGTTTACTAAAATAGGCTTAATTAATTTAATATTAAATTCTAAATAATTAAAAATAAAAATAATTAAAACTAAAATAAATTAAAAATAAGATTTGCTATACTTGACTTTTTACAAAGTCAAATTACTTGATGTGTCATTGGCTTCCTCTATCTTTTTGATTTGACCCTATTTTCATAATTTTCTTTCAATTTGACCCTTTTCAACTTGTTTTTGATCAATTACATCCCTAACAAGATTTAAACCAGAAAAATACTAATTTAGCAGGGACTAATTCAAAAATAAACCGAATTATACATAAGAAATCCTGCAAAATAATCATGTTATCAAACCTAAACCATATTCTGAAATGATCTTAAAGAACAAAGTAACTTAAAACAACTGCTGTTCATGCATAAACTAAGAAGAAGAGTGATTAAAAAAAAAGAGGCTGAAATAAATAATTAAAATCAATACAATAATTGTTGAATCTTGCAAGTTAGTGTTTCAATAATAGTAGTTATTGTCACTATAACTGTTAACACAATGTTGATATTCTCCATTGCTGACTGTCCTGGACTGTACTGCAATTGAGCAAATGTCTTTCACTTGTTATCCCTTCAATTCCTCCCCCAATCAACCATATGATGCTATGCTTTCTTTTCTAAGCTGTAAATGACTTCTTGGTATTATTAACATTTTATGTCATTCCAGTAGGGTTTCGGTCAGTGGTTTGTACAACGGGATACGTAGTTCCATGGTCCAAGTAACCGCCACGCCAACAAGTGAACAAAATGCCGGCACGAGTCCTAAACCGTATCTTGTGATTGAAAAGTTACCGGCTGAATAGTTTCCGGCAACTATTGGTGAGCTACCTGCATTGAAGTTTCATGGTTCAATATAAAAGTTTTGTGCTGCCAAAGTGCAATGATCTATATTGTTACGAGTCTTCATTTTTTTCTCTGGGTACGAAGATATGACCTTCAAAGAGCTTCTAAGTACATAGAAAAACTTATGAAAAATTTAATATTTGGATACGTACTTGTATCCAACGCTCACACCTGAGTTCAAGCAACATATTCAAAGAGTGTTTGCAAGTTACAACTATAGGATGAAGTCTACAAATTGGACAATCCAAGATCATGGCTGTTCATTTGCAACAAACATGACAGTAATAACCATGTATACCTTAGATGGGGTTAAAGTACCATGTAAGCCCTTCTTCAATGACTCAGATTGCATTTTACCCCTCTATTAAAAAATAGGCAAATTGATCCATGGATGTTGTATCAAAGAGCAAATTGGTCCTTTCTATTTAAAATTTTATCCGTTTATACTATTAAAAACTGGCGTGGTTTATGCAATAACCAAACAGTGACATGTGACCTGCCACATATATCTCATGCTGACATACCGGGATTAGTTTTAAACATTGATAGAATTTTTAATAGAAGGATCAATTTGCTTTTTGGCCTAAGGTACAGGGGCTAATTTGCCCATTTTTTGAGTAAAGTGGGCAAAGTGCAATCTAACTTCTAGTACAGAGGTTTTGGTGGTACTTTTACCCCTTAGATGGCAGGTTGAAATTCGGATGTCGAATTACACGATAAAACGAAAATAAATCAGATGAAAAATTTAAAGCAGTTCAGGTACAAGCTTATAATAGTTTTGATGATACCACTCAGCTGGCAGTGAAGATTATTATACCATTCACACACAAAAGGAAGATTCTTTTGAATTATCATCTATGATTCCAAAAGCTCATATAGGACAGTGAACTTACTATGAAAGGATTGAAGAACAAATAGGGTGAGCCCACATGAGATTTTATCCAAGAAGCTCAATGATCCACAGACAAATGCGCAACCATTAAGATCTTGACCGATTAGCACATTCTGCATGCTCACAGCAGTCACCTACATGGCTTTAAGAATTGGAATAAGCAAAACATGAAAGAAAAACAAACTAGGAGGAGAGCATGGCACAAATATTCCAACATACCGTCATTAATGCATTTGCTATTCCAATAAATATGGATATGGGATACACGAATAGACTCATGCTTTGAGGTAAGAGGATAATCGCTACACCACAAAAAATCCAAAGAATTCCTCCGGCAGTATAATAAGCCTTCAGGCGTTGCTCGTTCCATGCAATCTCCTACATAGGGTGAATGCCTAAAGCTTAAGCAATGTTATATAAAAGCTTTCCGAAGATAAAAACCAAGTTCTAACGAGGCAGACCTGAAGAAGAATAGATACTACGAAGCTGCAAATATAGATAATGGCAGGAACCTAACCGATCAATAAGACAAGATATTAGCCTATCATTCATCTCTAAAACATATTGAAGACCGAAAATAAATTTAATGATGACAAGTTCAGTTCACATACCAAAGCTTTAGAGGACTGTGCCATTTGCAAATCATCAATTACATAGAATGCGAGATATGCCTTCACAAAAAGAAACCATCTTTAAATTTAAAATCTGTGATATTAGATAACTATTCTTCAGTCTCCGCGATACTGAAAAGAATATTAAGCACCATAAATCGAAGAAATAAAAAGTATGCTTACTTGTGAAACATTAAGTACTAGTCTTGTAAGCATATAAACAATAGCAACTTGATAGTATAAAATTTTCAAGAACCAGTAAGTCCACGAAATCCTTGCATGAATATTTCCATGTATACCTGTCTTCGATCTACATTATAAAGATATGAAATTCTTAGTGATAGCCTAACATGCAAAACAAGCCGGGGAATTGTGTCAGTAGATACAGCTCACCTCGGTTCTTTTGTTCCGAGATGAAATACGCCCACAAAGCAGCATCCAATGAATATTGATAAGTATGCAATCCAACGGTACTGCTCAGCAGAGGGGAATATATGATTATGCTCTAATAGGAACACCTAGCATAAGGATTACATCTTCCAGAAAAAAAAAAAAAAGCATACCTGATTTTCAATATCTGCACGTGTTTCTGCTCTGATGACTTCAAATACTATAAAAGCAATTCCATATAGGCTGAGATTTGCAACCTAGATTACCAGTAAGTTTAGCACCAGCCATAATGCTCATGAGCCATGCAACAAATCAATAGGTGAAAGGAGCTGACCATTGTAAAGGCATTTCGACAGCTTGCCAGTACTACTCTGCTTGTTGAATTGAGAGTGATGCAACTCACCATGGACCTGCAATATAGAAAAGATACAGGGAAAAACCAATTTTATTCCAAGATTAAAAGAAAAATGTAAATGATAGGTTAAAATATGTTGTTAGTCCTTGTACTTTGACAAAATTTGAGATTTAGTCCCTGTACTTAAAAAGTAAAAAATTAAGTCCTCTTAATTTTTATTTAAAAATCTCAGACAGGTTATCAAAATCGTAAGTATTTTCTACCAAAAATTGTCAACTTGGAATTTTGATTAGGCAATCCTCATATGACATGGTATATGATTGACAAAAAATAAACATGATAAGTTGACAAATTTTGTCAAGAACTGCCAACAATGATAATGATTGGACTAGGATTTTTCAATTAAAAAAGTAAGAAGATCGAATTTTTACCATTCATAGTACAGGGACTAAATCTCAAACTCTATAGAAATATAGGGACTAACAACATATTTTAGCCTGAATGATATTCTATCACAAGAATCCATTAAGCACTATAAGAATTTGCAGAAAAAACTTCATCCAATCCAATCAGAATTTTATGCTTTTGCTTCTCTCTCTGCGTAGAAGAATCAAATATGATATCATGTAGGTTACAACAAGAAGATTGATAAAGCTATTGAAACATTACATGTGTGAAACCTGAGTAGCAGCCCAGCCGACATTAAAAATTGCAGCAAATGTACTGTATGAAACAGTCTCTACTATTGTTGAGAATGACGAAAGGAGTTTACAAGGTATACAACCACCAAAAACCGAAGAAAAAGAAACAGCAACCAAGATAGCTCCTGCACCATGCCATATTTTGAAATGTCCAAACCTGTCAATCTATCAAGTAAATGAACAAAAATTATTGCCACAAGTCAAAAGGAAATAAAAGAAAGGAGCATAAATTGAAAAAACCTTGCTTAAGATTAGAGCTATAATACTAATTTCAATCATGTTGCACTCACAACAAACATGTAAAACATGTATATATTGCCACGAGCTGACAAGGATTAAAAGAAATATTTGAAATCAATTACCAGTTCACCAAAAAATATGGTGGCGAGACCATCGGCTATTTGGCCGGAAAGCATGACAATAGCAGCATCCCTACAAAAGAAAAAAAATAATAACACATGGAACGTTATATTTACAAAAACAAAAATTAAGAAATACATGAAGATGGAATTTACATACATAATCTCCAAGAAGCTAACTATATAGATACGCTATAATAACAGAATTACAAAGTTCAATTATATAATAAGCCAAAACGAAGTAGAAATTTTAGAAGCTATGTAAAAGCGAAAAGAATCTTAAAATCTAAAATGTTTAGACATGTTTTCTTTGTTCGTAGCATAAGTCCACAATACTAGAATGACATCTAGTCATGCTTTAGTTTTCCATTATCTAAGACCTACATTCTACCTTCTGCTGCACATAAATCAGATTACTATAGTTCATTTGTACCAAAATGATTATTTTTGTGAAGATGGTCGATTTGACATACTTTGGACATCAACATGGAGATGCCAACTGTAGCAAATTGGACTTTTAAGAGCTTCTACCTTTTTTCTGTCCACATGCTACGAGTTTGTAGACAGGATTAACGAATGGGTAGAGAATAGAGGCATGCATAAATAATACCGAAGTTCCTTCAAGAGACTTGCACATATGTGAACCAAAGGCAACAAATATAACTTCCAGTAAACAATGAAAGGCAGGTATGAAAGGCAACTAGATTAAAGTTTTACTAATACCAAAGTCTACATAAGAAAGGTTAAGCAAAGCATTTTCAGCCTCAGGGTCATTTTTTAATCAAATTCAGATAAACAAACAAGTTTAAAAGTGACAAAGAGATTAAAGAGGAAAAATACACGGCAAATAAATCATGAAGATGTTAATTTCAGACCCAATAGAAAGACTATATACCTAGAGGAGAGCCCGATCTCAGTTAAGAACAATAGAAGATAAGTAAACCAGCATGCAGAAGTGATGTCATTTAGCATGTGACCCACACCATAACAGTAAACAGACCATCTTCCAACAGGCTTAGAAAATGAATCATCTTCGATACTGTTACTCATTACAGTCAAAAGGAGTTGACAGGAACCTCTACTGAACGTGCAAAGAATGTAGTTCCTGATCAACCCAAACCTACAAGCAAAACATTCATCGTTGAGAGAGGAAAACAAGAAAATACACCTCTGTATGAAGAAAAGTGAGTCAAGAAACAGGCAAAGTTTTGAATGCTCTTTAGCTAATTGCAATACAAGACCACAAGACATCACATTTAGCACATATGGCAGAGACAAAAGACTACAAGCCTTAGAATATCCTATTCATAAATAACATACAATATAAGCAGAACAAATATATATCAATTGAAGAACTTAAGTCTTTTCAAACTTTAATGATCACTTAGCTTCCCACAGTCTTCACCAAATCAGTGAATTCTAATTCACTTTCCACTGTTTAGCATATACTTCATCCTGTAATTTTAAACTTCAATAATCACTTTGTTCCCCAGTCTTTTCTTTTCTTTCCTCCAGCTTTACAACAAGAAAAATAAAATCCCATTTCAGGCATTTTCCAACATATCCTATTTTTGCTCACAAAGCAAATAAAATAAAGCCTTCAAATCAAACCCCTCCCTTTAAGCTTCTGTTTTAGCCCAGTGGAACTCACAGCACCCATCCTCGTTCATGAATATGAAATGAACCCATTATCCAACAAATCAATCAATAAAGATTTCTTAAACAAAAAGACTATTGTTTCATTGAAAACTGATAAAGCGTGCTTGCGAAAATCAAATGGAATACCAATCAAATAGAATGTTATAAACGTTGCTTGCAAAACCCGAAGTGAAGGGAAAAGAATATACAGAAAGGAAGCAATATACCTATGACCCAACGAAGCAAATAAAGGAGTAGATGGCTTAAGTTATTAACATATAAACAAAACGACCCAAAATCAAATTAGTAAAGAAGAATTAAAAACAAGCAAAAAAAAAGAAAGAAAGAATAGGAAAGGAAAAAGAGAGTGCATACAATTGATGGAGATGAAGGCTTTGTTAACTGCTGGCTTGTTGTGGGGGACTGCAAGACTGGAAACCCGTTGGAAATTGTGAACCGAAATGCGTACATGCTATAGCTAACTTTTGAAAAGGAAATATATATTAAAATTCATAAGGAAACAGGACATAATACAACTCAAGGATAAGAGAAAACAAAACTCCAAAAAGTCAGAAAAGGAAGCAAGCAATGAACAAAACAAAACAGAAAATCACGACCTTAGAGCCCCCATGTCCTCAACAATATATTAAAAGTCATAACTATAAAATTATCATTTTTATTTATTTTAAATTATATTTAATTTATTATTTTGTTACGAAATAGTAATTCTACTGACAAATTTCGTTATTTCTTTAACTGCGGTCTTACGTGGTAGTCTAAATAGTTTTTAAATATCAATTTAGATATTCAGTTGTTAGATAAAAATAAGTATCTATGTTGATATTTAAAATCTATTTGAACTACCACATAAGATCATCATTAAGGAGATAACGAAGCTTAATAAGAGGTAATAATTTCGTAACAAAACAATAATATAAGTGACTAAAACATAACATTTCAAATATAAATAATTAAAATATAATCTAATACAAATAAAAGTAAATATTTTTATACTTTAACCACAGTAAAATGTAAGAAAAGTAATTGTCTAATTAACCCTTAACTTTCAAACTCTGTGCATGTTAGTCCAACTCTGATATTTCAATCAGGATGGTCCTGGATAATGTGGTTTTGGATATTTATAGGTATATGATTTTTCTTCATTAAGATAAAATTAATTAAATTAATTGTAAGAATTTAAATTTTTTAGTTTAACATGAAAATTTTAAAATTATATAATCAAAAAAATTTTAAGTTTACACTTATTAAATATGAATTGATTTTAATTTGAAAACATAAAATAAAATTTTAAATTTTAAATGGAGATTAAATTAATTAATTAATTATTTAAATTTCAATATTATAATAATAAATCAAATGATACTTTAATGGGTAAAATTTTTCAATAATTTATTTAATTAATTTTGATGTTATGATATATTAAAAAATTAGAACTTCTAGCAGTAAACAAATACAATTTGTTAATTTTTAATGAATTATTTTAGTTTCTACTGTTATTTCACTTAATTTTTTTTTTACTCCTATCAATACTTTAAAACAATATTTTTGGGTAACCAAAATGAAAATGACTTAGAAGTAAGTGACTAAAATGAAAGTGTAAATATGATATGATATGTACAATCAACCACCGTTAGAGATTTAATGCTTGGATAACTAAAATGAAAGCGCCTAAAATTGAGTAACCAACTAGATAGCTATTAAAAATATAAATATTTAGTGAATTTAGATATTAGGAGATAATTTAATTAATTTAGATTTAACTAGTAATATTGGGGTTTTAATAAGATCTACATTCACTTTTATTTTTAAATCAAATTTATTTTTAAAATCATTATAATTGTTAAATGCGGATTTTAAATATTCCATTGATAATGTATTTAATTTTGTTTATTTTACTATTTGTTTTAATTAATTTTGAATATGAGTTATATAAATTTTAGCACTTAATTGGGGCAGATATAACAATTATTCAATATGTTGAAAAACGAATTGATGTGTGAATCGCACGGAAAAATTGACACGCGGTAGCTTGAGAGATTATTCATTTTTAGTATTATTTTATTTTATTATTTTTGGGTAAATTATTAAAATAGTCACTTTTGTTTAAAATGTTACGTCTTAGTTACTTACGTTATCGTGTTGTGACATTTCAGTCACTGAGCCGTTAATTGCCGTCAATGGTGTAACGATAAGCTGACATGGCACGTTAAATCATTATTTCAAATAAAAATTTTAGGTTAAATTTTACAATTGATCCTTTAATTTTTTTTCTTTTATGTTCTTTTAACTTTTTTATTTTTATTTTCCATTCTCTTCTAATTCTCCTTTTGTTTTCCTCCCTTCTTCATTTCTTTTAACGTAGTTTTTTCTATGTTTTTCATTTGTTAAAATTAGTCCACAAGCTCGCCTCACTCGAAAAAGTTAAATTGTTCAAAAAAATAAAAGTATAGGGACTAATTTTAATAAATGAAAATATAAAAACTACGTTAAAAAATAGAAAAGAGAGGAAAACAGAGAAGAAGAAGAGAATGGAAAATAAAAATTAAAAACATTAAAGAAAAAATTTAAATTATTCAAAACGAAAAATATGGGGTCCGATTGTATAAATTAACCTAAAATTTTTGTTGAAATGATTATTTAACATGCTACTCGATTACGTTATACCGTTAACGACAATTAATAGTTCAAGAATTAGAATGTTATAAATCGATAATATAAGTAATTAAAATGTAATATTTTAACTTTAAATGACTAAAATATAATCAAATAAACAAACCCACCATTTTAATAATTTACTTTTATTTTTTAGATAATATCTCTTTAAGAAATTAATTAGGACTAAATTTAAAACTTCTTGCAAGCTTGTCTCTTTTTATTTTAGGAGTTTATTAATTTAAATTGTTATTATTTAAAATTTATTATCATTAAAGCATACTTAGCCGACTTTCAAAAAGTGTCTTAGGTGTTATTATTATTACTATTATTGGAACATACTTAGCCGACTTTGTGTCTGAGGTATTATTATTATTATTATTATTATTAGATAGGTTAGGCGTTGATGAAAGGGGTCGGGACTAGAGGTGTTCATGGGTTGGACGGCTCAGCTCGGCCCGAATTCTCACTGAAATTTGAGAGGGTTTGCGCAAAATATAAGGTCGAAAAATGGGCTTGGATAAAAAATAAGGCCCGTTTAAAAATGGGCCGGGCCTCAAGTAAGGTATTTTTGGCCTGGGCCCGGCCCAAATTCACTAAATGACAAAAAAAATCTGTTATTTTTTTATTTTTGAATGTTATTTTCTTGTTGTTTTCTCCTCTTTTACTACCATATTATTATTATATTGCTATTATTTTGTTGTTATTGATTGAATATTGTATAAAACTTATTTTATTGTTAATTTTGTTATTATTTTAAAGGCATTTGTTAATTTTATTATTATTTTAGAGGTATTTGTTTGTTAAGTTACATCTATCTTAGTGTTATTTAAGTTTATTTATTTTTAAAATTTATTTTCAATTTGTTGGGAAATATTTATTTTAATTTTTTAATATTTTGATGTATTATATATATTTAAAATTATATAAAATAATATAAAATTTTATCTTTGGGTGGGCAGGGCTGGCTCGGTTTTAGCATTTTTATATGGCCGGGCTTAGGAAAAAATTTGGGCCCATTTTTTGGGCTCGGCCCGACCTGAGCCCGATGAATGGGCCTAAATTTTTAGTTGAGCCCGGTCTAAAGTCGGCCCGGCCTAGCCCATGAACACCTCTAGTCAGGACTATAGCCAAAGGTGGATTAGTTGATTTGGTATTACGAAATCGCATTCACTCTTCACATCCGTGTTTGCTAATTTTTCGGTGTAGGAGATAGATTTAATTGTCACATAACTCCGTTTTAGCATTAAATTAAGAAGGGTGCATCTCGTTTAAGTGTTGGACGGTACATTATTGGTAAATCAATACGATCTATAATTGTCGTATTCAGTCCACTAAATAATAAATTGATATGATTATTTGAACGAGTGGTTGGATTTGTTAAGGGAATTAACAATTAACTTTAAATAATTCACACAGCTGATACGGTTAATTTGAATCTGGTTTTTCTACTTCACAAGGCTACTAATGAATTAAATTGTAGAAGTTGTTTTCAAGGTTATTCACGTGATATGAGTTAATTGCTGAGTTGTTATTGTAGTTAATTTACATACGGAAAGGGTGGTGATATGAAATTGTTCTTAAATCGCTATAATTGACTTATCAATTGGAGATCGGAACTTTTGTTTTATTGGTTTATTCAAAATTAATTTTGTCTGCTTACTTTTCTTGCGTTCTTATTTTTATTTAGTTTCTGCTAGCTATTTCATATTCAAATTTAATCCCCCTCTTTGCTTTCGCAGAAAGGTTGGTGGCCATTGCATATTAGATGTACAAACACTTAACATATTTGTTGCATATCAGATCTACAAACACCTAACATGTTTGTTGTTATGTCACCTTCGATATCTAGTTTTATCAACTGATGGAACTTTAATGTTGATATAGGTTCCATCTAAAGAACATGTAGAGTTAATATTCTCTATTAAAATTTAAATTGTAAGTTATTTCTAAACAAATATATATACACTCCAATACTTTGAACCATTTTCACTTCGAATCTATAGAATTAACTAGAATTGGCTCTGGCTTTTTAAACAACACATGTTGCAAGCGCATGGTTGTATTTAATACATTGTGAAATGACCTACTGATAGTTTCTCCAAACCTATTAAAATGGTATTTGATAACTCGATTTTTAAGGTGATGAGAAATAATATTGTAGGTAATAAGAAGTTGCAAAATTTGTTGGGGTATAAAGGAAGTTTTGTGGTGGTGACTGCAAACAACTCGAAGTTACTGATAGCTTATGTCGCTAAAATTTTAGTCCCTCATCAGTATAGTGTTACTAAGGTGTCGTTGCAAAACGTTTACCATGTGCCAGCGATGAAGAAAAATCTTTTTTCGGTAGCATAGTTAACATCTTCGGGACATTATGTTCTGTTCGGTCCTAAAGATGTGAAGGTTTATCTCAACCTAGAGATTACTGAGGAGTCGATGATGTAAGGGTGAAGACTGCAGTTGGACTACATGATGTTTGTCGAAGTTGCATAGGTAGACAAGATAAGGAAAAATAAGATAGTTGGTTTTTGACACATGAGGCTGAGCCATGTTAGTTATTCCAAGTTGAAGGATCTTTCGCAACTTGAAGTGAGGACGGATATGGTTTGTGCAGGCTGCCAATATGGGAAAGCACACCAACTTCCTTACAATGAGTCCAAGTTTAAAGCAAACGAACCATTAGAGTTAATCCACTCTGATGTGTCAGTACCGATCAACCAAGCTTCTATTTGTAGGATAAAGTATATGATCACATTTATCGAAGATTTTTTCATATTTGTGTGGGTTTATTTTATGAAGAAAAATCGAAAACTCTCACAAAGTTTAAGGAGTTTAGGAAGGTGGTTGAAGTAGAGGTTGTCAAGGGATTTGTTGTTTACACACTAACAATGAAGAAGAGTATACCTCATTCGAGTTTTCAAATTTTCTTTGGGAATATCGAATAGGTTACCAATTCACATGTTTGAACACTCCACAGCAAAATAACGTGTCTAAGAGGAAGAATAGGCACCTGGTGGGAATATTTCATAGTATGCTTCACTCGGAAAATGTCTCGAAACGATTTTCGACAGAAGCGATGAAAACAATTGTTTTTGTAATCAATAGGCTTCCTCAACAAAGGTTATCTTTTCTTTCTCCTTTTGAGAAACTATGGAGCATGACACCTACAGTTAGTTATTTTCGAGTGTTCATATGTATATGTTATGTATTTGTTCCCGATCATTTACGTAGCAAGATGGACAAGAAGTTGTTAGGTGTATTTTTGTAGGATATGACAGCCAAAGAAAAGGGTGGAAATGTTGTGATTCTACAACTAGGAAGTGTTATATGTCTCAAAATGTAACATCCCGAAATAGGGCCTAACCGGAATAGTGGTCACGAAACCACAAATTCGAGCTATAAAATTTTATTACGTTTAATTATTATGATTTACAGAGTGATTAAATACATTTGTTAGAGTATTGATAAGAAATTTTATCGATTTCATGCTTAAATTGCCTATTAGGACTTGTTTGTAAAAGTTGCTAAATAGAGGTTCTAATTTATAAAGTACTTGATTGAAATGGGGGTTTGAAGTAAGAGTCTTTAAATGGTAATTAGACTATTATATTTCCATGGACAAAAATAGACATATATGGGTAGAAAGAACCAAAGTTTTTAATGAAGGGTAATTTAGTCATTTAGTAATAAAAAGAAATTAAAAGGGAAAAAGATGGCAAAATATGCTCATCTTCTTCATTAGGCCTAATTTTCAAGTGTTCACCATATCTAGGGTTTGTTTCAATCTTCCAAGCTCCATAGTAAGTGATTCCAAGCCCGCTTTTAATGTTCTTTACGTTTTGAAGCCCGGTAGCTCGATTTAACTTATTCTATTAATAATTCATGCTAGGGTTCATATTTGGAAAAATACCCATAGGTAAAATGTGTTTATTTTGATGTTTTATAATAGAATATGAAGTCTGAAATTATGTTAAATAACTTTTGGGTAAAAATACCTAATGTTCATAAGTACAAGTTAGAGTGAGAATTTGATGTTTCCATAGAAGGGAAAAATGATCAGCATGTCATAAAACATAAGAATAAGGGATAAAGTTTAATTTCTGAGCTTTGGGGCAAATGTGTAAATATGTAAAAGTTTAGGGGCAAAATTGTAATTTTGCTAAAGTTAAGAGTTAAGGACTGTTTTGATGAATGTGAGTATTAAATAAGCTAAATTTGCCATTATAGATCAAGAAGAACGAAATCCAAGTTAGATCGAGGAAAGAAAAAGATAGAGGATTAAATCGATATAGTTGATCGTATTTTGTTTCAAGGTAAGTTTGCAGTAATTAAATGCAATATTCTATTACTTTACATCTAATATTGTTAAATTCCAGCATTTACATATTTATTCTGTAAATTTATTATTTAAAGACTCAAGTATGAATTGACGGAAAAACTATCTCAGAAAGTTTCGGTTGAACCTTAGGAATGTGTAGGATACAAATATCATGACATTAGGGTTTGAAATCATGTAAGACCATGTCAAGACATGGCATTGATATGTTACTATAAGGCAAAGGTCCCATGTAAGACCATGCCAAGGCATGGCTTTGGTGAGTTCATAAGGCAAGGATACCACGTAAGACCATGTCAAGACATGGCAATGGTTAAGTTTCATAAGGAAAGGTGTATCCTTAGTATTCCAAGTGGTTCAACGGAAAATTCAAGGAGTATTCCAAAGTAAAGGTAAGACAAGTTCAAGCTAAAAAGGTAAGGTAAGATAAATTCATGTTAAAAGGTAAGGTAAGTATACAAGTTTTAAGTATATTGAGTTAAAAGCTTAAGTGATCGAAAATATAAGATAATTCATTAAGAATGTTGTTATCTATTTACATGTAAACTTACTAAGCTTTATGCTTACACCCATTCTTTATTTTTTATAGTATTACAAGCCAACTCGGGGATCGAAAGGACGCCGGAGATCGTTACACACTATCAAAGGATTATATTGGTATTTTGTGACGCGTTTTAAGTTATGGCATGTATAGGGACTTAGCTATTTTGTGTGTATGTCCTTATGATATGGCTTAAGATTGGCTTGTAAATATTTGGTAATGATTAGCTATTAAAATGGCTAATTAAGAGCATGTTTTGGATATTATTTAATGCCTAGTTGGTAATTATTAGAAAGAAATTATGTAAGTATATGCAGGGGAACAGTTTATACAGCAGCAGTGATGTGATTTTGAAAAATCACCAAAAATAGTATAAATGGAATTAGGTTGTGCATGAGATATAGAATTAAAGCTTATTGAGTCTATTTTTATATGAAAGAAACGGTGTAGGAAAAAGAGTTTTATATTATGAGATAATTGATTTTTAGTGAAGAGAGGTCAGAACTGTCAAACTGTGTAACAGGGGAGACTTTAACTAATAAACTGTACTAATTGGCCCCACCAAAAATTCTGGAAAAATTATAGTAAGAAGATATATGAGTCTAGTTTCAGGAAAAATTTACGGATCTAGCTTTCGAGTTTCGTAACTCGAGTTATAATTGATTTAGTGAACATGACGCAGATGGACAGTTTTAAACTTTTATGCCCCGAACTAGTAAGTTAAGTCTAGTAATGCCTCGTACTCGACTCCGGCAACGGTCTCAGGTAAGAGGTGTTACACAAAATGTTTGATTAATCATCTTCATGGTGGCCATCGGAGAAGGAGGTATCGCTACAATCAGATGCTTGCCGGTATGAGTGACAAGATTCGCAAATCCACCTGAGTTTAGGAGAAGCTGAGGTTGCTGATGATGAAGCTAAAACTTGAAGTCCTTAGCTAACCCACGTGCACCAACATCCAGTTGAAACTGATGTGCATCAACCACCGAATGGAGAAGATGAGTCGAATGAACCGGAAGTACCAGCTCCATTTAGGAAATCGAGAAGAGTTAGAAAGCCAAATCCCAAGTATGACAAGGCCAATAATGTTATACTCGAAGAAGATGAGAAGGAATTGGAGATGTTTGAGGAAGTATTTAAAAATCCGAAGTGGGCTAAAGTCATGGAAGAAGAGATTGTTGCACTATAAAGAAATGAGACTTGGGAGCTTGTGTCAAAGCTAATAAATTGGAGCCTATCTCTTGCAAGTGGATCTATAAGATAAAGCATCACACAGATGGATCAATCGAGAAGCATAAGGCTCGTTTGGTGGCTCGAGGATTTTCTCCACAATATGGACTAGACTATGATAAAATGTTTAGTCAGATAGCAAAACTTACAGCGGTGCGAGTTTTACTTGCACTTGCAGCCGGTAAAGGCTAGAACTTGTAGCCAATGGATGTGAAGAATGTGTTTCTTCAAGGGAGCTAAACCGGGGGATTTACACAAATCAACCGATGAGCTTTTAGAGTTGAGATTATCCAAAGCATGTGTGCAAGCTTCGAAAGGTGTTCTATGGATTAAGGTAAGCACTGAGGGCTTAGTATGGCAAGACCGTTTAATTCTTGACTCATAGTGATTATTCAATGACATGTGTTTTCGAGCTTGTTCGTTAAAGTCGATAGAAGAAGGCTAGCTATGGTTATGGTGTATGTAGATGATTTAATTGTGAGAGGAGATTGGGATGAAGAAATTCTCCAAACAAAGAGGAATTTATCTGTGCATTTTCATATGAAAGAACTTGGACAGGTCAAGCACTTTCTTGTTTTGGAGGTTGATCGTAGTCGAGATGGGATCCTCCTTCATTAGTAAAAGTATTCTAAAAACTTGTTGAAGAAATTTGGAATGTTGAACCACAAGCCGATTTCGTCACCCATGGAACCAAATGCCAATATGCGTGCTTATGAAGGGAAGGATTTGAAAGATGCAACAATATTTCGGCAACTGGTTGGTAGTTTAATCTACTTAACTTTGACAAGACCCAATATCTCTTATGCAGATAAGGTCATAGAGTTGATATATGCAAAGTCCAAAAAAACCTCATTTGGAAGTTATTCGACGAATTTTGAGATATGTGAAAAGTACTCTTTGTTATGGTGTTTTGTACAAGAAAGGAGGAGATTGCATGTTGGTTGGTTTTTATGATGTTGATTATGAGTTACACCCCTAAACCTAAACCTAAACCGTCGCCGAAATAAGGTTACGAAGCATTAGCGAACATTACATATAACTTACGAATATTATACAATTAATCAATATTTATAATTTAAAACATTCATAAAGTCCCTTTCATGGACTCTCGAGGCCCAAAATATGAATTGGAAGTGAATCGAGACTTGATCGAGTGCTCCGAAAATTTGTCGTAATTTTTTTTTTTAACTCAATATAATCCCTTTATAAACATCTGACCTTCCCTACAATTTCAAACCAAAACCAATGGCATAACCAAAACAATTTATACTCAAATACACCTAAATTATAACCAATTCATTAATACAATAATTTAATAATTAAACATTCATAATATCTTTCAAAGTTTACTAATAACTTCATTCATTTTCCCTTCAAACTTAATACCAAATTTTATAGTATACTATTTACCATTTCACTTAGACTAAGTTCAAAACATTACAAACCATCCAGGATTGAATCTAGGAAATGGCATGGGCCCCCCTAAAATGTAAAATTATTATTTGGCCCCTATAATTTTTAAAATTTTAAATTAGTAAAGGTAAAATTACACTTTGCCCCCTAAAATTATAAAATTTGATTTAATCCTTTACAAATTATAAAGATATAAACTATAAAAAATTAAAATTTCTTCCGGCTCCCCTAAAATTTTCTTGGCTTCGCCCCTGAAACCATCCATACTTTATAATCAAAATTATATGGCCTATGTATAAAACCGAGGTACATGCCACATTTACCAAAGAGAAAAGTACATCACCAAAGTTGTGATGAAGGCGGGATTGATCTGGATGCTGAACTAGAACCTTTGACTTCTACTGACCTGCGCACGGAAACAACCGTACGTTGAGTATGTCTATACTCAGTGGTATTGCCATAATTCAAATTATATAACATTAATAAATTATAACATCAACTTGTAATTTAGAAAATCATAAGAACAAATTTTACAATCAATTTAATATCTCATTTATAACAGTCTATCAACAGATATCATATATCAACAATTTGCATTTTTGATCAATTCATGAACCTTAAGTTCATGCTTTCAAATCTAATATCTCATTCTCACTTCGCATTTCGATTCATAATTTCACTATCTCATTTCTTTCGTCAACTTATTCAAATCAAGATCTATTCATTTTCTTTTTCATTTAACTACCCCCATTAACAAGACTCGGACTTTGACGGATACACGGATTCCAACCAAACACACCAGAATAATCCAACCAAACACACCAGAATAAATAATCCTCTCAAACACACCAGAATAATCCACTCAAACACACCAAAATAATCCATCCAAACACACCAAAACAGCACTCAATGCCTCTTCGAATAGTCCGAAGAAATATAGTGACTTCAGTATCTCCTCGGCCAAGCCGAAAATTCCCAATTTTTTTAATCCTATGGCATGCCAACTATATCCGACTCAGCCCGACTAGTTAATAGGGTATTCAATTTTCATATTTCAATTCAATCACTTTCTCATATTTTCCATTCAAATCATTCTCAATTTAATCACAATTCAATTCAATATAATTTTCCACTTTCCAATCAATATACTTTCAAATATCTGTACATAATCATACTTCATCTCAATATTGATACTTACCTTAAAATTTTACTTACCATACACATAAATTTAAATATAACATTTAATAAATAGTAGTTTAAATTATAGTAATACAAACCCAAAATTCGCGATTACTCCTCGATGATCTTCTTTTTTCCTTTCTGTGCCGATGCCTAGGGTTTTTTTATCAACTACAAAAAATTAAGATAATTTCATAATCATTAATACAGTACTAATTTATATCTAATTAATTGAATTTCTATTCAATTTTCTACTTTAATTTCAATTTAGTCTTAACTAAATTCACTTACTTTTCTATCTCAATTCATATTTTATTTCTACTGAAATTTCAACCAAACTTAGACATAACTATCTAAAATTTCATCATAAAATCCTAATTTTGAAATTCTTTCAATTTAGTCCCTACTATTCTAATAGCTTCTTCTACAATTTAATCTCGTTAGGAATTGACCCGATTAAGCAACAAGTAAAACAAATAGCGGAAGAAATTGAGAAATTGAACACACAAATTTAACGTGGAAAAACTCCTCCAAAGAGGATAAAAAACACGGCAAAGATAATTTTACTATAATGGCAATAGAATGAAGAGTACAAAAGATGGAGATAAAAACTACCTCAAACGTAAACACAAAATTTCTAAATGTGTTATGAGTTCTAATCTCTAATGGGTGTCTTTTTCTAAGGTTGTGAAAGAGCCTATTTATAGGCTAAATAGTCAAGTCAAACAAATTATGCTAATAAATGCTAAATACATCATACTAATAAATACTAAATCTTCTAGAAAGAAAATATATTTTGTTTAACTTGACTTGCAAGCAAACTCTTATTTGGGTCACACAACTCTAACAATCTCCACCTTGACACGAATTCTACAACGCCATCTTTGCCCAAGCCCGCTATGGGCCTATCTTGAACTACAGGAATTAATCGAGTCGAATAATGGAAGACTTTAATCAATTCAAAATTAACCCGGTCCGATTTTCATGAACACGGCCCTAACTTTTCACACGCATCCAACTTCTCTTAAACGCTTTTTCCCTCCTAATTCCAACAGTTGATTTGTGTGGACGAGGACATCGAACCGGTCATAGAACCTTCAAAATGCCAGTTCTTTTACCTTTTTCGAGATACTTTAAATCGATGTTGAAGCATCCTTTCAAGTCTTACTCAATGAGATGAGATTCTTCATCGGTACATACCTAACATCTCTAACATCGTATCCTAATTTTAACAGTACCAATACCAATTACCTTACTAGATGAATCGTTTCCCAGCAATTCTAGAACCACATCATGTGGAAAGAAAAATCTAGGATCCACTCGGAGAGCTTGAATCGCTCGTTGACACTAACAAGAAATCATCACTTTCATAATAGCACCACTACATCTTCCTCTTACCAAATTTATATCGCTTTGATGTGACCTAACCTTTTACAATAGCGACACCTTTTGTCTCGTTTCTTTGATGCTATCAAACTAAGCTTGCCTATCCGCCTTGCTATCCAAATAAAGCTCATTGTCGAGTTTGTCTCTACTCAACAAATTACCCTTCACATCTTTCTCCCGAAAGACTTGTATGAAGGGGTAAAGAGCACAATAATAGCATCACGATCTTCATCGTTAATATGAACCTCAACATTATTTAAATCATTTAAAAGAGTAATGAATTGACTGATGTGATCTCTAAGAAGCTCACCTTCGCTCATGCGAAACGAATACGTTGTTTCAACACTAAAGCAGTTAGCCGGAGACTTAGTCGCATAAAGAGTTTTAACCTTTCCACAAGGCGATGAGGTCTTCTCCATCAATACCTCCCTGCAATACAGTATTCATGAGGCACAACCGGATTTGAGACAAGGCCTTTTTTATTCCCATTCTGCTTTATTTTCTTTTTCAAACTCGATTGAACTAGAATTGCCATCATCTTGCCACGATTGAAATTTGTCTCACCATCGAACTTCTCAATATCAAACCTTGTTGTCGCCATCTGATCTATAATTGAACTAGCTCGATACCACTTGTTTGGAATTGACCCGATTAAGCAACAAGTAAAACAAATAGCGGAAGAAATTGAGAAATTGAACACACAAATTTAACGTGAAAAACTCCTCCAAAGAGGATAAAAACCACGGGCAAAGATAATTTTACTATAATGGCAATAGAATGAAGAGTACAAAAGATGGAGATAAAAACTAAACCCCAAAACCCGAAAACAAAGAACCCTCAAACGTAAACACAAATTCTCTAAATGTGTTATGAGTTCTAATCTCTAATGGGTGTTTTTTTCTAAGGTTGTGAAAGAGCCTATTTATAGGCTAAATAGTCAAGTCAAACAAATTATGCTAATAAATGCTAAATACATCATTTAGAAAGAAAATATATTTTGTTTAACTTGACTTGCAAGCAAACTCTTAGAATTTGGGTCACACAACTCTAACAAATCTTTTAATCAATTCTAACTAAAAATTCATTCAATTAAACCCCTAATTCAACAATTTGTTCAACATGAATCATGTTCAAAAATCTAAGAACTTCCAAAAACTTCAACTTCATTTCAACAAAATTTTATTCTAAAGCTTCTAAAACATCAAAATTAAAAGAAAGAGACTTAATTGATTGACCAAAATAAGCTTTAAGCATCAAAACCCTATAGTTTTTCCTTTTTCTTTTCTTTCTCCTTTCTTCCTCCCTTTTCGTTTGAACTTTCTGTTTCTTTTATGCTTTGTTTCTTTTTAACCTTTGTTTATTAACTTAATAATAATATAATATATAATTATAACAAATATCTATTACTTAAATAATAAGTAAATTAAATACATATATTACAAATATACATATTTTAATTAACACACTTGTACTTTATCATCACCTTACACTTGTCTTTATTTATTTTATTTCATAATACAATAATAATAATTAATAAATATCTTTTACTTATTATTTAAGAAAATATGCAAATATATTACAAGTGTATTTTCATATATTTTACACATGTTTATTATCATTTACATTTGTCACTATTTTAATTTATTTAATAATAATAATAATAATTTAATATATAATATATAATCTAAGAAAATATTTGCCGCCTCACCTAATGAAATAGGCATAATTCCTATTTAATCCCCTTTATTTTATTTTAATCTATAATTAAATTTTTACCCTTTATTCAATTTAGTCCTTTTTACTAATTACTCTAAATTAAGCTAAATTTACTTAATAAAAATCTAATTAGACACACCACTAGACTCATAAATATTTCTAATACTATTTAATAATTCGGTTTACTAAGGCGGAGGCCCGATATTATACTTTCCGATGCCCGTGAACTTTAGGTCATTACAATGAGGGTAATCAATGATACCCAATGCTCAATGATTGGGTATGTGTTTTACCTTGGGTCGAGAATGGTTTCTTAGTGCAGTAAAAGGTAGCTGACTATGTGTTTGTCGATAATAGAAGCTGAATATCGAGCTGCAATGATGGAAACTCAAGAAAGTACTTGGCTCATGCAAGTGTTGCGGGATTTGCATCAGCCAACAGAGTATGCTACTCCTCTATTCTGTGACAACATGTCAGCAATGCGTTTGGCAGAGAACCCGGTTTTCCATGCAAGAACTAAACATGTGGAAGTTCATTATCACTTCATCAGGGAGAAGGTGTTGCCAGATTAGATTGAGTTGCAACATGTTAATACAGAAGAACAGGTTGCAGACTTATTCACGGAGGGCTTGAGTGGCAACAAGATTGAAGGTTTCTGTCATCAGCTTGGTATGTTAGAAAGGGAGTAAGATGGTGTCCAGGGGGAGTGTTGAAGCAACAACACCAACAATGTTGTTTTCCACTTGTTTATTAATTGAGTCCTTAGTCAATGGTTAATTTAATCAGTTGTTTCTGTTTTCTAGCATAGTGGTTTGTCATGGGATGTATCCCTAGTTTTAAGAATAATGGTGTGTCATGGGATGGAAGCCTATATGAGGCATTCAGTTTGTTTCAGAAAAAATCGATCGATTCAGTTCAGCTTTCCTTATTTTCATTGTTTTAATAATTGAAAGGATATAATTGATGTAACATCGATAACTAAATAATGTAATTAAACCGTTTTAATGTTTGGAGATGAATTCAAATTAAGGGGAATAGATAATATATAGGAACATGCACCATATTTAATTTGTTTCAAGTTGATGTTTCCTATTAACAACGAGTCTAAATCCGACCTTCTTCGGTCAAATTGATTGGTAATTGTTCGAGTTTAGCCTAAAATAAAGGGTCAAGGGAAAGATAATGAACTGAAAATCAATTGTTGAATAGGCAAAACCATAACCACTGAAAAGCATCACGCATAGGGTGACTTAAAACCATAACCATTAGACTATAAAAGATATTGTGGACAAGTATGGTTTAACTGAAAATGCATTACGCATCAAGGGTGACACTATCTTCAAAGTCGGAGGACAAAACCATCTTATCCAGCACCAACATTAACTTTCTTTTTCTAATTTTTTTAGTGATCAAAAATAGATCAAATTTTTAATAAAATTTAATAATTTTTTATTGGACCACCGGCAGAGCCCCATATATATATATATTTAAAGCATACAATCTTCTCATATCCAAACAATGTCAATATGTCAAGCTTCTATATATTTATTATATATACTATATATGTCAATATGTCAAGCTTAATATTTTTATTATTATTATATATATATAAAGGAATTAAGAATAAGGCATGAAATAGCAAAGCAGGAAGGCCCATAGAGTAACAATCACCCATGTGTTCCTTCTACAGCCATAGCAATTCCCATGTCCCTTCTGCAACTCTGGGCTCTTGTCTCCTTCACTTGAGCTTATTGGACTCCCTCCCACTGTCATTTCAACATTCCAAATGCATACTTAATTACTTATTTTACCCTCTTAATCCAAGATTGACTTAAATTATTTCGATTTGATGTAATTATACACATAAAATTTTGATTGTAATTTAAGTAGATACATTTAAAGAAAATAAATACATTAATTTATTTTTATATTAAATAAATAAAAATATTTATGTATGCAATATATAAATGTGAAATGATGTTATATCGATAATTGTGTTAGTGATTCGTGAAAATTAAATTAAATTAAAATTTCATATATAAAATTACATAAAATCGTAGCTCGAATATAATATTACATATTTGTATAATTTTAATATTTATCTTTTTTATATTTTGTTAATTTTTTTTTTTTCATTTTAGTACATCAACTATCAATTTAATCTTGTTTTACTCCAAAATTAGAATTAGAATTAGAATTAGAGAAAAATTTACCACTTGCAGTAGGAGCAGAAGCAGGGCTTTGGTGACCACCATTGGAAGAGGAGCTCTTGGAAAGCTGATAGAAAACTTGAGCTTCTGGGGAATTGGGATCCATGTGCAACAGCTCTGCATGTTCCTCAGTCAATTATTTATCTATCATTCTAAAAGAAAAAATAAAATAAAATTCTATTATATTTATCAAGCAGATAATGGTCAAAATTCTCCATCAGTCCTTCTACTCTAATAAACAATAGGTTAATATACATTTGGTACTTGAGTTTTGCTTTAATATTCAATTTACTACTTAAAAAATTTGTCCCATTTTAGTGCCTAAATTTGGCTTCAATTTTCACTTTGGTACCATTTTTTTTTTCCAATTTGATACTTGAAATTTTTTTGTCTCGGTAAAGTACTTGAGTTTAGCTTTAATGTTCAATTTGGTACCTGAGCTTTTTGTATCCCAATTACGTACCTATATTTATTTATTAAAGTACATATGTCAAACAATCATTGAGTCACATGAGGTCATTTAGTCTGGGTACTAAATTGAACATCGAAGCTAAACTTTAACTTTAAGTATCAAATTGAACATTAAAATCAAACTCAGGTACTAAATAATATATTAACCTTTTAAAAAGACAGTGTGGTTGTTGACACTACAAGTATTTTCCATAAAGAATTGCCATAAATACACTTACCAACATCATAAGTATATCTAGTAAGCAAATTTTGATATAAAACACTAATAATGACATTGAACTAAAATTTAAAGGAAAATATGCAATTTAGTCCGTTCTTAAAAATAAAATTTTAAATTAATATAAGATAAAATTACACTTTAACCCCTAAAAAATTTAATAAATGATACTTGTAAAATTCTAGATTTGGTCCTGCCAATATATATATATATATATATATACCTATATGTATGATGTAAAAGCGTACCAGGGCACTTGGAAATATTAGCAGGTGCATTGCAAACAGAAGGCAAAGACAAAGCAAGTGTGACATTGATATTAAGACCAAGGTCAGGATCATTTCGATCTTTAATTATAATACACAAACACTTCTTGTTGTTCTTCAGAACTTGTTTCAGACCACTGCAACAATCCGGTGTAGGTGCCTTAGCATTTCCCCCGACATAAGGCAAACATGTCGCCAACCCTATTAGCTGCTCCGTGCACTCCTCTTTGTCTTTGTCTTCCCCTGAATCTCCCCCCATAACGCCAGCGGCACTAACCATGAATATCGTTGCTATAACTAGCACCAATATTCTAAGTTTAAGACATAGTCCATCGCTGTTTAACATGCTGCCAAGGTGTTTGATAAAAAACGTAAATGAAGCAAACACGCACAGCAGCCTGAAAACTCAACTGGAATGGAGCTTAATATAATGGATTGTAGTCGTTGAGCTTGGGGAAACTGAAGTGGCATGTCCACACTTGTAATAAAATATGGGGGGATGAGGTGGTTGGCTATTATTTGTAGATTTCATTAGTGTTTTTGAGTGTAATAATTAAAGTGGCATTTGCAGTCTAGTGCACTTCCATTGCTTTTAGCTTTTGTTCACATTGTCTCGGCTCCTTATAAAGTTACGCGTGATGGGAAACTGGTTGGTGTGAGGGGTTCAACCGGTAATGCACTGCCACTTGTCATGCATTTTATCTTTTTATTAAAAAAATAAATAAATTAATCATTATACGTTATAATAAAGAGTGAATTGATCATTTCTATTAAAATTTTTATTTATTTGCACCGTTAAAAATTAACATTACTGATGAAATAACTAAACAGTGACATGTGGCATGTCACATGTACCTTATGTTGATATATAAAGACTAGCTTTTAATAATAGAAACAGGTTAATTTTTAACAAAAAGACCAATTTGTTCTTTGATTTGATCTAAAGTAGATGAAATAATTTGCCCATTTTTTTAGTAAATGAGGCAAAATACAATTCAAATCCTAATGTAGAGGCATCTATGGTACTTTTTCACCTATTCGAGTTTTATTGTTTTGTCTATAAAAAAATGTCTCATAATCCACCAATTGACCGATTAAATCAGTTGAATTGAGAACTGTTGATATATTGATTTGAATGTAAGAGTTAAATCAGTCTTTGAACAAACCATTCAAAATTGATTAAAAACAAAAATCAAGACAAAAAATTGAAGATGTAACTAGTTAAATTGGTTTTGTAGTTTTTTAATGTATTCTTTAAATTTTTATGATGATTTGATTTTTTTATTAAATTATTAGTGGATTCGCGATCAATTGGTTGAACTAAGAGTCGATGATTTGATTGATTTACTCATCATTTCGATTGTTAAAACACCGATAATTCAAAGGTCGGAGGTAAAGATATTCATGGGCCAAGTCGGGTCTCCATCAAACCTATATATGTTATTAGTAATTTCACATTTACTCAAATTTTAGTCTAGCCTGAAATATCAACCTCAATTGTTGCTTAAATCTGTTTATATTTTAAGTTCCATTATATTACTTTTTAAATTTTATTTTCATAAAATTTATGTTGCTTTTAATTTAATATATATTCTATTATTAAAATTTTAAATACATCGTTAACATATTCTTTTTTAATGTTTATATGATGGTATTATATAAATTATTGTAGATTTGTTTTTTTAATGATACAAATTACATAATTATTGAAAATAGAAAATAAGATAAGTCCACATTCTCGAACCTTAAATGTTAAAATTTAAATTAACCCATATTTTAAACAGATTTATTTATTTTTATTTAAATTTAAATTTATAGTATTTTTAACAAAATCTTCACAAATTTCCAACAGTTAAAATTTAAATTGAGAAAATCAATCTTACATAAACTAATTAAAGATTGTATTATCACCACAAGAGAATAATCTTCACACATACTTTTTTATATTTCAAGGCATGCATGATGACCAATATGTCAATTTAGCATTAGTAAATATATGCTACCAATCTTGTTTCCTCCAAGTGAATAAACAAAATTAGAATTATCTTTGATCATCACTTACAATTAATAGATCATGGTTCGTCGATTGAGTCTTAACTCGATTGACATTAATATTATTGTCAGTGCAAGAGGACATAAGTCCGAGTGCATTAAAACGCATTATCCTCCTATTTAAGGGTTGAGAAAAGCTATGAATAATTTTAAACATTGTATCAAAAAATTAATAAAAGAAGAGTCAAATTATATAAACCTGAAGCAATTAATATATCCATATTGGAATTTTCTAACTTCTAATATGAGTACTTAAATCTACATTAATTTCACATAAGTGTTATCAAAAGTTTAATTTCATAATATGGTCGAGATTAGAGCTAATAATGGGTCGATTTCAAGTTCAAATCGGGTTAGTATACTTTTAACTATGCAAAATAAAATAATGTCGTATATAAATATTTTAAAATCATCGCTTCTAACTAAATCACAACTTTTTTTTTTTTGGAACAAGTATATTTTAAAAAATCCACCTCAATATTTTAAATGAAATTATTAACCACATTAATTATTTGAACTGTACTAAACTATTGCTTAATCACCTTTTAACTAATCATACCAACATATTAACTGAAATGATTAACCGTGTTAATTATTTGAACTAACTAAAATTATAAAATAGATGAAAAATTATTTCAAATTAAATTATAAACTAAACCTAAAATTGAGTATGATAAAAGGACCAAAACCACAAATTGATATTATAAAAATAGATGAGAAAATTATGTTAAATTATTGGAACTAAATCTCATATGAATATAATAAAAGAGTAATAAAAGGGCCAAAACCACAATTTGACATTTTTTTTACATTTGTCTTTGGTATAATGGCAAGTTTTACCCCTGTACTTTAACAAAATTGTCAATGTAGTACTTTTACTTTCAATTTGTTTGTTTTGGTTCCTGTACTTTCTTTCCATCTTATATTTTGGTACCCCACCCTGACCGCGTTAAAATGTGTCAGATTTTGACACTGGCCCATTGGATGAGAGACACGTGACATGATTAATAGGAAAAGTTAAAAAGGTTAGGAGATAAGGACTTGGGAAACATTTTCCCTTTTCATATTTCTAGATCTTAAAAAACGAAAAAGAAAACGTATCCCAGGTTATACATCAGCAGCAACGTGTGATGATCCTTAATTAATTTAATTAGGAACAAAAAGAAAGGAATAAAATTTAAACTAATAAACAAAGTCCCTTACTCCATATAAAACAGATTATTATCTCCCCCATGAGGTAAAAAAAAACAATGAAGCAGGTCATCATCATCATCATCATCATCAACAGCATCAAGAGGAAGAAGAAGAGTAGCCATTTGTTCCAACATTATTGTTTTCGAAGTTCGAAGCCTCTAAAACAAGGTATTGGTTTTGAGTTTTGTGGATAGAGAATAAGTAAAAATAAACACTTTATAAGAGCTTTCTCCGTCTTGCGTCTAACCCAATTCGAGTTTAAAATAATGAAACCCAATGTAACTACGGATAGAACAGAATAAGAAACTTACTTTTTGTTCCCCAACAGACAAAACAAAATGATTAATGCAATGGTATATTCTAGTCATATGACATATCCCGAAAACCCGAAAACAAATTAGTATTAGAACAAAGTATGGGGGAGGTGACTGACCGGTGAAACATCAATTGTCGGGTTTGATGTCGTCTTCATTGTTGCCGAGAGGGTTATTATCAGTACTGAATGATGCAGCCAAATTGCGTCGCTCATCAGCATTGGCAGTAATAACCGGCATCCATACATCGGCAGTGCCACTCAAAAGGGATCGCACCTGTGGGTCTGCTGCCATGGCTGAGGATATCATCTCATCCACACCGTCTAACTTAGCCGATAACTTGTCCAACTCTCTCGCAATTTCCAGCTGATAACACATAAATACATACAAGATTAAGAAGACAAAAGTGAGCGATTTCTGGCTGATAGAGAATAGTTCCGGATTTGGCCCTGGAAAAATATATACCTCATCAAGGCTGTGTGTAGACTTGGAAGGAACTTTTGTAACCTCCAATCCAAGGGCTTCGATTTTCGAACGCAGTTCAACTTCTTCCTGGTTAGTCAATGCTTCTACCTATATATATATGAATCACAAAGCATGGTGTTAATTGAGGGTTAGAGGAATCAAGCTTGAACAAACAAGCCTCTGTTCTTATTCATTAGTCTGTTTTTAAGCTTATTCGTGTGTTGTTCGTAATGTGTTCATTTTTCTTCTTTAAATTAAACAAACTTAGTAGTGAACAAGAACGACGGTTTCTGCGGAAAATGTTCATTAACAAAGAATTGAATATATTCGCAATGTTCACAAACAATTATAAATCAAAACCTAATAATGAATGATAATTTAAAAAAAAAACATAAAAGGAACATATTTCTTAGACAGACAATAATACATATTGATTATATAATAATCCAATAATAAACAAACATAAACAAGCTCGTTCATGTTCAATTTGTTTAAAAAACGAGACATATATTCGTTTATTTAGCTCAATAAACAATAAAAAATCTAACTATTGATTAAAAAGCTCTATTCATTTAGAGCCCTAGTGTGAATCTGTAATCTAGCATATGAATATCGGTAGCAATTTGGATCCTTAACCAAACAATAATTCAATGTCTTCGTTTTGTTAGGGCGAAATTCGTTCATTAAGTCGAAAAAATTTCAGTAGTAAATCAAGTGAATTTCGATTCATTAAGACCGAAACCTAAGAATGGAGAAGGAATTGAACAAAATAGGGGGTAAAAGTGACTGAAATATCGAAAAATATACCTGATGGAGTAGGTTGGAAAGGAGGTGGAAAAACTGTGCGTCTGCCGTTTTGCCTTCTTCGGCTGCCATTGAAAATCTCTGAAATCTATGTGATGATTGATCTCAAATCTCAATGGTATCTTCACTGAGTTGCCTAAGGTTTTTTCTTTTTGCCCTCAGAATCCCATTTGCCACGTCTCTGACTCGTTAAATGACTCCTTCCATCACTTACACCTGCCAGTGTTCCCATACGCTCCTACTTCCCTTACCCCATGATTTTTTTTATCTTAATTATTGGTTAAAAATTGCCATAAGTCCCTGAACTCTTGGTAAATTTAAAATTTAGTCTCTCTACCCTTATTTCTATAAATTTAGCCCTTCTACTTTTCATATTTCAAAATTCAGGCCCAACTGTTAACGTTGTTAAATTTATTTGTTAAATTCATATTCATTACAACGTCATTATTTTAATTATATTGTTATCAAGTGAATATCTTTTATTTCAAAATTCCACATAAATAAATTTAACAAAAAAGTATTAACAATTAAACCTAAAATCTAAAAATATAAAGATTATATTCATAAAATAAAATATATGAACTAAATTCTAAATTTATCCGAAGGACAAGGACTTATGATATATCTTAACCTTAATTATTATTAACATTACATTATCACATTCTCATCTCTCAATATATAAAAATAATAATTAATTTATACAAAATAATAATCAGGGTTTGAAAAATATAAAATATTTAGAAAGTATATTTTATTTTGAATTTAAATTACTTTTATAAATTTTATACAAAAAGTATAAAAGACAAAAAAAGCCTTTATAATAAGAGTTTATAATATATGTTAATTGCTTTAAATTTTAGTTTCTTTTCAAATATTTTCATTCATTTTATAACATTAACTTAATCAAATATTTAAATTATGGTATAAATTTATTGTTATCATTTAATTTCAAGTTTAAATTATTTCTAATTTAGATCGGAGATCATTTATGTTTGACATGGGCAAAATTAGAAAATTTTTTAGGAGGATTGAAATTAAATTATAATTTTACAACAGTAAAAATGTAATTCCACCATTTTAATAGCCTATTTATAGTTTTTAAATGATTAAATCAACTTTTTATTTTTTTTAGGGTAGGCCAAAGTACAATTTTATCTTTATTAATTTAAAATTTTAAATAGCCTAAATGAATTTTTTTTCATTTTAGAGGGTCCTGCTAACTCCTAGTTTCGCTCTTGATGTTTGGATTATTTTATTTTTAGATCGTTAGGATTTAAAGCTTAAGTTTTTTTGGGATTGAATACATAATATAGTCTATTTGAGTTAGGATAATTTCGAGTTAAGAAAGTTTCGAGTTCATGTAAAATCAAATTTGCTTTCTTGACTTTTTGAATTTCGAGTTCAAATCAAAATTGACAAAAATTTATTGATCTAATTATCTTGTCAAGTCTTCTGAAACTTTTGAAATTTAATCCTTCTACTTTTAATTCCAAGAATTTAGCCTTTTTACTTGTCTAATTTAAAATTAAAGGGCAAATATCCCAAAATACCAAAAAATACAAAATTACCGGAAAGGACGGTGTTTCAAAAATATTGACCGGAAGGCAATTTCCCCAAAAAGCGTCCACGTCGGTAGCGCTTTTTGGAGAATGTTTAAAGCAGCGTCGCGAGAGCGTTTAGGTTACGTCACTTAAAGCTACCGTGGACGCGCTTTAGCTGACGTGGCCTAAAGCGCCCCACGGACGCGCTTTAGGCCGCAACGGTCAAAAAAAAGTGACCGTTGGACCCCAACGGTCAAAAACCAACGGGAAAAAAAAAAACTATAAATACCCCCCCAACCCTTCATTTTTTTCACACTTCAATCCTTTCTCATTTTTCTCTCAATTTTCTCTCAATTTGCTCTCAATTTTCTCTCAAGTTTCTCTCAAAGCCCTTGAAATTTACTCTTAAATTTCGAAATAGTCTTCTACCATTTACGAAAAAGCCCTTTATAATTTTTTTAATATATTTATTTTTTGGGAAAATTAAAAATCTTTATCGAGTACAATGGCGGAGATTTACATCGCTTAGACAAAGACTCACATTGGCGCCCAAAGAATTGAGAATGGTAAGTTTGAATTTTAATTTTCAATATTATTAAATTTTTGAATTATGCAATTTTTCATTAATTTTGAATTTTATTATTTTTAAACATCAGTAGATCGGGTGTTGCAATGTTATATTCGCAACATGCCCGGTCCCCATCACCATTGATCGAGAATTACTTATGGAAGCGGGTTTTTGCACGTGGCCACGATAGGTAGGGGTTCAAGTTGGACCCGGTTTTGATAAGCGTTGATAGAGAGGTGGAGACCGAGACGCACACTTTCCATCTCGCCATGCGAGAGTGTAGCATCACCTTAGAAGATGTGCGATTCATTGGGATTACTGGTGTGGATTTGGTAGTCACCGGACCGTAACATCTCACGATTGGATGGCCGTATGCTACGAGCTCCCGGTGCCATTCCGGATAAATTGCAAGGAGGTCGGATCGATATGGTTTGGTTACGAGACATTCCCGCAGCCGAATGAAGATTCGATCAAGATGAAAGAATACGGTATGCGGGCATACATACTTCGATAATTGGAGGCTATCCGATGTCGGACGTCTCTAGAAACCTCGTCCACCGAGATGGCTCTGAAACTTGTTGATTTCAGAGCGGTAGGTGAATTCGATTGGGGTCTGCCGTGCTATCGAGGTTGTATCGGGAGATGCGCGGGCGACAGTCTTGGATAAAGCAAAAATCGGAGGTTGTCTATCACTCATCGCAGTCATGGGCATGGTTTCGATTTCCATTTTACGCCCTCGACTCGACCGACCATATTCATTCCCATTGATAACGAGGTAAATTTAATATTATATTTTTCAATTATGTCGTAGATTTATAGTATAATTGCATGCTAAGAGTTTATTTAATTAGGTGGAACCATCCGAGAAGTCATGTTGGAATACCGACTCGCTTGAGGATATACTACTCCTATTGGAACAACGGATTGGAATCACAAGTAAGTGTCTAATTTCGTTATTATAATTTAGTATTTATGTATATAACTAATATTTTGGTAATGTTAATATAGTTTCAATGGACACTGATGAGGATCCCAAATTCGGCAAGAATTCCGAGGAGTTCCTCCAAAATCCGAACAGATTAGTACGTTAAGGTCCCGCTAATCACCTACGCGACCGTGGAGATGCACCAGTCGATCGGGTTCTGCGGCAATTTGGATGTCGACAACCGATTCCGTGGCTCTGAGGTGCTCGATGATGAGCACAGGTGTGGACTTACTGGCAAAGACACGGATTGGCCAATATTTTGGTCGAACATATCGAGAAGTGGGAGAACCCGGTATGACTTTTTACCTAACCGGAACCGATCGTAGTTCCTGAGTTAGCGTGCGTCGGAGTACATGCCATGGTTTAGAATCCATGGGAAGTCAGATTCTGTTGTCAACAAGAGAGGCGACAACAAATTCGCGGCGAAGGAACGTCGGGCCCTTTACATCCAAGGAGAAGGGTGATGAGGCGGGCCCAACGGCGCCTACATCGCCGCCGCCCATCAATCAGGCCTATCTGATCACCGGCCCATCAACAGCGCCTATACACATCCCGGCCCATCATCAGCGCTTATACAATCACCGGCCCATCATTCAAATTGACAACACCGATAACACAGCATTCACATTTATGCCGTGCGTACCTCGCCTTACATGTATCCTCCTAACCCATATATGTTTCCTTTTCTAGTCCCCCTGTGTTGGAATCCATGGTCGGGTTCGAGTCCGTTCCGACAACTCCTTTTAGCCACCGATCGTGAGGCCGACATCGGGTGTGGGATTAGAGGAGGTGCTGCGTGGGAGCGATTCTTTCTACTGCACTCCTTCACTCTGACGGATGCAATCACCCGCCGTGGTTTATGCAAACACCTCCGGTCATTATTTTATCAAGGTGGGTCATCATCGCAACACCTGTAACTGCACTCCACCGCCGAGGGGACGGATTCCCACCGAGGTTCCACAACCCCGCCGAAACTAGAAGAAGGAGGAATCCCACAGAATCCGATCGCCTCGTGTGGCACTGGTTCCCACCGACATCCGCACTAAACCCTAAACCCCATAATTTGAGTAATTGTAAATTAATTTATAATTTGAGTTTAATTTTTTTTGTATTGATCTCGTTTAATTTTTTGTAATTAAGTTGTAATATATATTATAAAAATTGAGTTTGTTTTTTTTTTTTGTAATTTAAATTTTTTAATTTATTTAATTTTAATAACTTTGACAAAATATGTTTGATTTATTTTTTTTTGTAAGTAGGTTGTATTATTTTTAATACAATTTGAGTTTTATTTTTTGTAATTTAATTTTTTTAATTTATTTAATTTTAATAACTTTGACAAAATATGTTTGATTTATTTTTTTGTAGTAATTAAGTTGTAATATATTTAATACAATTTGAGTTTGTTTTTTTTGTAATTTAATTTTTTAATTTATTTAATTTTAATAACTTTGACAAAATATGTTTGATTTATTTTTTTGTAAGTAAGTTGTATTATTTTTAATACAATTTGAGTTTTATTTTTGTAATATAATTTTTTAATTTATTTAATTTTAATAACTTTGACAAAATATGTTTGATTTATTTTTTTGTAAGTAAGTTGTATTATTTTAATACAATTTGAGTTTTATTTTTGTAATATAATTTTTTAATTTATTTAATTTTAATAACTTTGACAAAATATGTTTGATTTATTTTTTTTGTAGTAATTAAGTTGTAATATATTTAATACAATTTGAGTTTGTTTTTTTTTTTGTAATTTAAATTTTTAATTTATTTAATTTTAATAACTTTGACAAAATAGGTTTGATTTTTTTTTTTGTAATTAGGTTGTATTATTTTTAATACAATTTGAGTTTTATTTTTGTAATTTAATTTTTTCATTTATTTAATTTTTTTGTAGTAATTAAGTTGTATTATTTTTAATACAATTTGAGGTTGTTTTTTTAATTTAATTTTTTAATTTTTAATTTTTTTGTAATTTCATTTTTTTTAATTTTTTTGTAATTTAATTGAGTTATTGTACAAAAGTTCACCGCTTTCCTCAAAAAAAGACATTACATAGCCAAAGAAGAGACAAACAAGCTAAGAACACGGTCAACTAGTCCGATTTGGACACGAGCGAGATGTATGGCCGGGTTCCTACACCACCCCGCACCACGACTTTGGTTGGTCGGTTCTCGGATATCCATATTGTTGCGTATTCTAGTCGAGGAAGGTCGACCTTTTGGTTTGCGTCTCAATTCTCTATCCCAAGAAGCCTTATACGGTGCAAGCGATACCGATGGCCACTTACGCTCATCTGGATCGGTGGGAATACGTGTCTCCACACGTTGTACATGTTTTCTAATTTGTAGACTTCATCGACATAGCTCATGGGGTCAAGACGAAGATTATGACAAGTCGCAAGTACATGAGCACATGGGTAACGGTGCATCAAATATCCCACAATCGATGTCCTATTTGTCAAGTGTACACGATAATGCCCGCCAACAATACCTTGGCTCGGTCATCAAACTCCGTGACCGAAACCATAGGTCGTCGCGATCGTGACAAACCGTGTGCATAGTGTTCGCCGTGCCTTCCCACGGTTAATTTCTTGCAAGACCTTCTGCCCATACATGGCCTCCTTGCATCGCCTCGATAACTCGCCGCTTCTTCTGAAATAGTGCGCTTAAACGAAAATATGTCTCCGCAAAACCGCTAGAATCGGGATGACGGGTTCCTTTAGCACGAATTTATGCATTCGGCCAGTTTGTGGTCATATGACCATATCGTAGCGTCATCATATGCTTGTGTCCACTGTTCAAAAGGAATATTGCACAGTAGTCTGCGCCTTCGCGTTATCTTCGCATAAACCGCCAACATCTCGTGAAAGCGGTCTTTATTGATCTCGTACCGCCAATATACGTTGATATCGAATATTACATACCACTATTCAAATTGCGAATAAATCGAAAATTTCAAAAGAAATTATATTAATAGAAATTTCATACCCATATCGGTCACTTGCCGCTTTCATCTTTTAGATCGGTGTTGCCCATAGTAGTTGGATGCCACATGCCTCGACAATATCGATGGTGTGTGCGATGCCACATGCTTCCCTCGTCGTTCTATTGCCGCAAGTATTCCAGGCCCCGATCCGATATAACGATATGTCGAGTTGAGGCGACATGCCTCCTTAACCTAGATAGGAAGAAGTCCGATCATCACCGACCGGTGTTATTGCGAACGCTAATCGGAAGGATTCTCCCACGTAGTCTTGTGCCACACTAGCAATAGCCGTCGCGTATATCTACCATACATGAAGGTACCATCAATTTGTACCAATGGCTTGCAGTATGTAAAAGCATCTCTAAGATTGCTTAAATGTCCGAGCAGCGCTTGAACACCGCGATCCACGAAAGCAGACGATCATTGTAGTCTGCGGTTCCGTTTCAATGTCTCACAGTTTGCTGGGACATATCTCTCCAAAGACTTACACCATCGCCACACTTCATTATATGAAGCGCCCCACCGACCGTGCAACTTTTCCAACGCTTCGCTTGGCTATCCAAGCCTTTTCAGAAGAGGGCGTGTACCCCATTTGGCTACGAATATTGCCAATTAAGGCCGCATTGTAGTTTTGGGATCGGCCTTCACCGTCGGATTATTAAATCACCAACATGTCCGAATCCATCCTCGGATGATCTTGTGTTACACCACAACTAATTACGTTAAATAATGCAACATTACATAATATTAGTGTTATTCAAATCATTGAACACATAGTGGTACTTGTCATCGGTAAGACATGTATGCGGACCTTTGTACTTCTTCACCTCCCACATCCCCGTCCTTTTCCTCAACGACGCCATGATTTTCCATGCACATGTGCCGCCTTGCACAAAGACACTTCGCCTCGCACCTATCGAGCTTTGATTTAACCATGGTGTAGTTAACCCTGCTCCTCGATGTCAGTATTGTTTCAATGCACCAAGAAAAGTGTTCTTGTTGGAAAACGGTTACCAACTTCTAATTGGTCCGAATCCAACGAAGAATTTGTACGGTCACGCGTCCGATGTGGTAGTTCAGAAACTCCAATGCATCATCTTGAGATAGATCGACATTATGCATGTGCTACGGAGGCGAGTATGCCCCGAATAGCGGATCTTCTTCTTCTTCGTCGAACCGCCTCAACATCTTCAGTACAATTGGAACGGGCCCGTTCGTAAAATAGTCCAACTTCGCACCGTCAGCCCGGCTCCCGAGGTGGATCCACATCGGATTCATCGTCCGATCCTCCATAACTCGCAACAAACGAGGGCCCTCATTGGTGGATGCCGTCGGTAATACATCATCCTCCTTAAACATCTTTCGTAAAGATTCCAATCGTATGTGGATTGCCATCCACTAGAAGTTGATGACGCCCCCAATGCGTATTTACGTCATCCGACGTCGATTGACGAATATGCATGTCCCATCCACCAACCGAAAGTGTCGTGCGGGGTTATGTTTTCCATACTACCACCGCACACGGGCACTTCGTGTTTTGCCTCCCACTTACGTAGTGTCGACTGGGTCGTGTATTCCCTCGAACGATACTAGATGTTGAGGTCGCAATGATCACTTGGAGATGAAAATTCTACATATAACTTTCGAGATAGGCGATCCATCGACAAAATGATTCTCCACCATTGCCTCAAGGCTCCGGGACCTTTGATGTCGAATCGTCATATCTCACCGGATCGACCAAGCGCAAAATCTATACTTAATAGATCGAACTTTCATTGGCGTTGTTCAATATTTTACGCCTAATTCTTTTGCAAGTTCCACCAAATCGACGCTTCGATTAAAACTCAATCGCTACGTGTTCTCCGATAAGAAAATAACACCATTTTCGTGTCACGCACTTCACCATCGTAGTAAATAACACTATTAATACGTTCACTCATTTTCGTTTTTTTTTTTTGCTTGAATGCTTTCGCCAACCGAGAATGCAATTTGGTCGATTATAGCCTAATTTTGCCCGCGGCATCGTAGCAAAAAAGGCCCACGTTGGAGCGCTTTTCACCGCTCCGGGTAATAGTGCACCTATTTGGAAGCGTTTTTTACACGGTTTGTTAAACGCCTCCTCAAAATAATTTTGCCGAGACCATCAGAGCAAAAGCGCCCACGTGAGAGCGTTTTGCCACGGTTTGTTCAAACGTCTCCTCAAAATTATTTTGTCGGAGACTCTGTCCAAAAATTTAATTCATTTTCACATTGCAAGTGGATCGGGAAGATACGCTAAAGCGCGTCACGTGAGGGCGCTTTAAGCCACGTCACCAAAAGCGCCCACGAGGGCGCTTTGGACGCGTGCCTAAAGCGCCCCACGTGACGCGCTTTTAGTCGATTTCAAAAAGCGCTACCGACGTGGACGCTTTTTGGGGAAATTGCCCTTCCGGTCAATATTTTTGAAACCTGTCCTTTCCGGTAATTTTTGTATTTTTTTGGTATTTTTGGGATATTTGCCCAAATTAAAGTCTATTTATAATATTATTAATTAGCTTCAATTAAATTTGGACACGTGTTATAAATTGGATTTTTAAAAATGAAACTGAATTTTAAAATATCACCGAAATCTATTAAATCAAAACTACCGAGAATTAATTTCAGAGATTAATTTTCAAATGTAAAATAACATGAGGATTAGATGCATAATTAGACCAAAATGATTTAACATAGAATTTCTAATATTTGAAATAATATAAAAAATTTATGCTTGGCACACTCATTATCATGAAAATGTCTTTTTTAAAAAAAAAATTGACTGTTTAAAATTAATATGACAAAATTATTTTGTTGTATGACAAGAGAATTAAGGTTTAATCTCTAATAATAACGTACTGTACCTCGATTATATATAAAGTGTATATATAAATACCCTTATTATATTATTATTTAGCTTTTAATTTATTAAAATTATTATATTATATCATAACACCAAACATCAAACTTGAAACATCAAACTTAGTCAAGTAGTTTATTATAAGCATAGATAATGCTTATTTTATCAAAATTTGTCCTACCAATACAAGCAAAACCTATATGTCTTCTAATATAATTTATTCATACTAATAAAAACCAAGGTAATTAGTAGTAACTAAACTAACAGGGTGTGGTTTTTAACCATCCACCCTTCCCTTGATATTGAGAACCTATTCCAAAGCCAATAATACCACACCATTAACAAATCAATATGAAGCTCTAAACCCAAACTATAACACTCACACTTGAACATAAAAACTTGGGTCCCTGCCTTTACACTCTAGTAGTTCCTACTCTATTATTTAAAAAAAAAAATCATCATATCAGGAATTCGAGAGGCCCCTGTATGTCATTACTTTCTTCGGATGCTTGCTAATCGTCCCATCAGTTCCCTACTGCTGCAGCTGCAGCAGCAGCATCAGTTCGGAACTGTTCTACAAGGGGAGGTAGCAGAAGTGCAAGCCTTGTTTTGTATCTCACGATTCGTTTCAAACGTTCTTGTCGTAACCTATGACAAAAACAACAATCATTGGTCGTATACACAAGTCATCTTGGGCGTTCTGTGTTGAAATTCGTAAAGATACTATTTGAGGATAAATGAGAAACAAAGTGAAACATTGGGGAAAAAAAAAGTCCTTTCAAGTGTTATTTAGATTCCTCTATGAGATTGTCCAATCACCTCTGGGAGCCTTTAGCTTGTAAAGGTGAAATAGCAAAAACTTTATATGTATACACCAAATAAAAGTGCATAGGGCATTCATGACTTCCCACTGAGCTATAACATAAATATGATTGTAAAAATGTAATCACGTGCTCTTATAGACCTATCACTGGACAGACAACAATCAATTACAGATTAATGTTTCGATTTTTCAGACATCAGCATAAAATGATTACAGCAGCTAAATTTCATGAGAAATTCACCAAATTGCAAATAATGAATTAAAAGAAACTTACCTTGATCTAACCTTTTTAGCCCGATTAATATGCCTTTTCAACAGATCTTCTGTTGACAAATTCTCAACTGATTGCTCATCCTAAAATCGGGAAACTGGAATCAGCTCAGTCTAAGAAAGGAAAAAAAAACAAATATGAAATTGCTTATTCTGGTTTTAAGAACTACTGAAAGAATGCCAACGAACATGCAACTGCCCTTATTATCAGAAATAAGCAGATGACCCGGGAGCTAATCAAGGATTAACTGTAACAGCAACACTAAGTGCATATGACTATGATATGCAACCAGCCAGATAAATTTGGATATAGACCAAAAGAATAGCAAAAACTAAAATAAGAAGAGAACAGTATCCCAAGCATCTTAGAAGTAAAAAGCTCATCTCGTGTAAGAAAAATACTTGGGAGGGAGGGGAGAGAGGGAGAGAGAGAGAGAGAGAGAGAGGAGGCTGCAGTTTATAAACATCATACACTAGGGGCAGTGTGACGCTAATTTTTTTATAAGAAAAGTTGAGAAAACTGTGATGTTGACATGAGAGATTGATTCAATCTAATGAATATTTTGCATACATCCTTAGAAGATTCTCACATAGATAAGAAAATTTAACCCGGACCCAAGAAGCTAGATAACTTTATAATCTTCACAATTCATTTTAATTATTAATTATATGGGCTGACGCTCATGTCTAGGATGTTAACTGTGACCACAAATTGAGTTATTACACAGATATAGTCATGCTGGAGTTGTGTAATGCAAGAGGTGAATTGGAAATTTAGCAGTTTTGCATAAAGACAGCTGTTCTTAAATGCATTTCAGCTCATATACCTGCATGTGCATTTGGCATTCCTATACTTTTCAGCTGAATGTTATTAGACTAGTTATCATTGCACCAGGTACTATTAGAATCTCTCTCTCTCTCACATACATACACAACTCTTAAACTCTTCCTCAAATCATTTCATGACTTGCATTTTTGTATAGAGGCAGCTGTTGAAATGTGACACTAACTCCTATATTTGTCATGCACACCCACCTTACAACTTCACAAATCTTACTTGCATTGTTTTATGACTTGCATTAATTATTGTTTTGTGACTATGGCCAAAAAGATTATTAATAACTTGAGAAACACATGAAAAGTGAAAGAAAGAAAAAAGTTGCCATTATAACAAAACCATCAAAGGGAACTAACCTCCTTTTTATCCTCCTCTACTTGTTCTTCTCTATCTTCTGCTTCCTTTGGCAAACTACCCGTAACCGGTATAGGTAAAGGTTGTGGAAGAGACTTGAAAATATCTCCATATTGGGGCTGCCATAAAATTAACATTACTAGGCACAATAGAATGAATGAAACCAAGAAGCAACTAGGTCATTGATTAGTCTCCTTTACCGAACCTAAATCTGACAATGGAACTCCCTACTCAGCCACATAAAAAAAGGGGGGGGGGAACTTGCGTACAATTGAATTTTATTTTCATTGTTGGGTTCATGAGAGTTCAATTGTCCCAGTACTTAAAAGTTGAACCATCACTACATAAATACCAGTAAAAATAATAAACCACCACTACATGCCTAAAACTTGCTCAGTTGACATGCTTATTAAAGATAAATATGTTCTTGTCGGAAATTACTGTTCTGAGCAAAGTGAGTCGTTCATATGCACCATGGAAGGTAAACTTTAAATGAATTACCAGGAAAAAAAGGGGACAAACCTGAGGCTCGTCTGGGAACCCATTTCTCAACCATGAACGGCAAAGAGAATAAATAGAAGCCCCGTCAGATATTCTGACCTGCAAGAAAATGTGAATCAAAGGCCATTAGCGTAGAAACATAGTGAAATGAAAATGCAATGACTGAACCAGCATATAAGGGCAATGCGATGTGAAAGCTTACCTTTCGGTCCCTAACATTGACAAGAGAATCATCTTTGGTTCTCTCCCTAGGCAAAGCAGAGTAAAGAAGTTAGAATTGGCTTTAAGGTTGAAACGAGATATGCAATTTATTCTTAAAGATGAGAGATACTACCTAACACCTTTGTATCCTTTAGTTTCAGCATGTGAAAATGGCGATGAAGCAACCTAAATATATATATATAAAAAAAAAAGAGATGAATTTGGAATAAAGAGCACATCAAGTGGAGATTGAAATTTGAAAACCCAAAACGGTAAACGTCTAAAAAAAAGAGAAATAACGAACCTTGGGATGGAGAGAAGGGGGTAGGCCTTTAAGAGGACGATGGAAGTGAGTAGGATGGGGAAGTGGTGGCGGTGGAGGCGGCGGCCTGGGGTTGCCAAAGGGATGAGAATGAGGATGAGGATGATAAGGAAGGATAGGGCGACAAGAGTGGTTTGTTGAAAGAAAACCCCTACCAGAGGACGCTACTGGGTACACCACCGCCGCTGTTGGCGGGCATTGCTGTTCGTGATATGAAGTTGTAATCGTTGTTGCTGTTGCCGTTGTCGGTGGGCATGGCCCTCTCATAGTCATAGTCACTCCTCCCCCTCCTGCTGCCACTACCACCGCCGTAGCCGCCGCGTTCGCTCCGCTGCTTGATCCCCGAATTGCGGTCGTCGGACTCGAACTTGTGTTTGACATCTTCTTTCACCTTACGCGCCCTACAATTTTCAATTCGAAAACCTAAAATTTAGAAGCGGGTGTTATTAAATTCTAGTAGGTGTTTTTGTTTTATTGATAAATTAATATTTAGTCCTTGAATTTAATTTGTTTTCTATCTTTGTCCCTAAACTTTTTTGTCCGCACTAATTTCAAAACTTAGTAATTTTTTCTCAATTTGATCCTTAAACTTAGTTTTGTTAATGATGAAAATTTTAATGATGATGTAGTATAATATCATAGTGACACCTCATCAAATTTTGATCAAAATTATAAAATTGTCAAGTTCCAAAATCATTATATACAAAAAATAAAATAAAATCCAAGTTTATCTCTTTTCTAGTATTTAATAAATATTAATATTATTTCTCGACTTTTATTTTGAAAAAATTGAAGGATTACATCACATGAAATCCTAAAATTATTATTCATATTCATAAATGAAGCTAGAAATATAATTTTAGAGGGTAAACATATATATAATAGGAGTGAAGTTAAAATTACGACAATATCGAAATATATGTCAGTTATATATAATGATTTAAATAAAAAACATTTGTCTAATTTGTTTTTTTTAATTTGAATATTTTTAAATTTAAAAATAATTTATTTGATTTTAATTAAAATATATACGTGAAATTAAAGATTGAGCTAAGCAACAAAAACTTTTGCTATTTGATATAAAAACTTATAATATTTTTGAAATTTTAAATATTATAAATTATGTTTGTGATTACTAATTTAGAATCTTTTATAATTATTAAAGTTTCAATTTCTAAAAAATATAATATAATTAAGGAAAGAGTGCTTTTGACAATATATATATATATATATATTTAATAAAAGTTACAATTTTAACTTTCAAAAAACTACTTTTGGACTAATTTTTGTTTGAGAGAATCACTTTTCTCTCGGATATTAATTTATTTAGAAATATTTTTATTAAAAAGTATTTTTATTGCAAAAGTACTTCTTAAAAATAATATTAACCACATATTAACTCCGGTATCATAACTAACTAACAGAAGTTATGTAACACCCCTTACCCGAGACCGTTGCCGGAGTCGAGTACGAGGCATTACTAGTCTTAACTTACTAGTTCGGGCATGAAAGTTTAAAACTGTCCATCTGCGTCATGTTCACTAAATCAATTATAACTCGAGTTACGAAACTCAAATCTAGATCCGTAAATTTTCCATGAAACTAGACTCATATATCTTCTTATTATAATTTTTCCAGAATTTTGGTGTGGCCAATTAGTACAGTTTATTAGTTGAAGTCTCCCCTGTTACACAGTTTGACAGTTCTGACATCTCTTCACTAAAAATCAATTATCTCATAATATACAACTCTTTTCCTACACCGTTTCTTTCATATAAAATAGACTCAATAAGATTTAATTCTATATCTCATGCACAACCTAATTCCATTTATACTATTTTGGTGATTTTTCAAAATCACGTCACTGCTGCTGTACAAACTGTTCCCCTGCATATACTTACATAATTTCTTTCTAATAATTACCAAATAGGCATTTCATAATGTCCAAAACATGCTCTTAATTAGCCATTTTAATAGCTAATCATTACCAAACATTTACAAGCCAATCTTAAGCCATATCATAAGGTTATACACACAAGATAGCTAAGTCCCTATACATGCCATAACTTAAAACGCTCGAAGTTACAAAATACCAATATAATCCTTTGATAGTGCGTAACGATCTCCGACGCCTTTGTGATTCCCGAGTTGACTTGTAACACTATAAAAAATTAAAGAATGGGAGTAAGCATAAAGCTTAGTAAGTTTACATGTAAATAAATAACAACATTCTTAATCAATTATCTTATTCTTTTCTTATCAAGATCACTTAAGCTTTTAACTCAATATATTTAAACTTGTATACTTACCTTACCTTTTAACATGAATTTATCTTACCTTACCTTTTAGCTTGAACTTGTCTTACCTTACTTTGGAATACTCCTTGAATTTTCCCGTTGAACCACTTGGAATACTAAGGATACGCGGGTACCTTTCCTTATGAAACTTAACCATTGCCATGTCTTGACATGGTCTTACGTGGTATCCTTGCCTTATGAACTCACCAATGCCATGCCTTGGCATGGTCTTACATGGACCTTTGCCTTATAGTAACATATCAATGCCATGTCTTGACATGGTCTTACATGATTTCCTTAAACCCTAATGTCATGACATTTGTATCCTACACATTCCTAAGGTTCAACTGGAACTTTCTGAGATAACTTTTTCGTCAATTCATACTTGAGTCTTTAAATAATAAATTTACAGAATAAATATGTAAATGATGGAATTTAACAATATTAAATGTAAAATAATAGAATATTGCATTTATTTATCGCAAACTTACCTCAAACAAAACGATCAACTATATCGATTTAGTCCTCTATCTTTTCTTTTCTCGATCTAACTCGGATTTCGTTCTTCTTGATCTATAATAGCAAATTTAGCTTATTTAATACTCACATTCATCAAAACAGTCCTTAACTCTTATCTTTGGCAAAATTACAATTTTGCCCCTAAACTTTACATATTTACACATTTGCCCCAAAGCTCGAAAATTAAACTTTATCCCTTATTCTTATGTTTTATGACATGCTGATCATTTTTCCTTCTATGGCAACATCAAATTCTCACTCTAACTTGTACTTATGAACATTAGGTATTTTTACCGATTAAGTTGCTTTTACTCGTTTTCACTTAAAATCACTTAGCAAAGTTGTTTAACATAATTTCAGACTTCATATTCTATCATAAAACATCAAAATAAACACATTTCACCTATGGGTATTTTTCCAAATATGAACCCTAGCATGAATTATTGATAGAATAAGCTAAATCGAGCTACGGGGCTTCAAAAACGAAAGAACATTAAAAGCGGGCTTGGAATCACTTACTATAGAGCTTGGAAGCTTGAAACAAACCCTAGCTATGGAGAACCCTTGTAATTTCGTTCTAATGAAGAAGATGAGCATATTTTCTCATATTTTTCCCTTTTTAATTCATTTTTATTACCAAATGACTAAATTATCCTTCATTAAAAACTTTGGTTCTTTCCACCTATATATGTCCATTTTTGTCCATGAAAATATAATGGTCTAATTACCATTTAAGCACTCCTACTTCAAACCCCCATTTCAATCAAATACTCTATAAATTAGAACTCCTATTTAGCAACTTTTGCAAACAAGTCCTAATAGGCAATTTAAGCATGAAATTAATAAAATTTCTTATCAATACTCTAACACATGTATTTAATCACTCGATAAATGATAATAATTAATCATAATAAACTTTTATAGCTTGGATTCATGGTTTCGCAACCACTAGTCCGTTTAGGCCCTATTTCGGGATGTTACATTTCTCCCCTTTGGATTTTCGTCCCGAAAATCTTACTGAAAGAGGTTTGGTCTTGTTTAGATAATCTCTTGGGCTCCCATGTAGCCTCTTCTATCCCATGCCTATTCCATAATACTTTCACAAGTGCAATACTTTTGTTCCTTAATTGCTTAACCTCCCGAGCTAGAATTTTTAGGTTCCTCACCGTAAGTCATATCTGGTCAATCTCAACCTCTGTCTGCTGAAATTACATGCGATGGATCCGAACGATAACGACGTAGCATAGACACATGGAAGACATTATGAATCTTCTCTAACTCATTCGGCAATGCTAACCGATATGCCAATGGCCCAACTCTCTCGATCACCTCAAACGGTCCAATAAAACGTGGACTTAGTTTGCCTTTCTTGCCAAATCGAGAACTTTCTTCCATGGCGATACTTTCAAGAATACCTGTCACCAACTTGAAATTCAATTTCTTTTCTTTTCAAATCAGCATAGGATTTGCTCTATCCGTCGCTTTCAAGCAATCTCGATGACTTTTACTTTCTCTTGTTTCTTTGACTAGATCAACCCAGTAAATGATTTTCCTTAAGCTCTATCCAATACAAAGGCGATGCGACATTTACGTCCATACAAAGCTTCATAAGGTGCCATCTTTAGACTCAATTGATAACTATTATTGTAAGCAAACTCTATTAAAGGCAAATATTTCTCCCAACTACCTTGAAATTTCAATACACAAGATCTAAGCATATCTTCAAGTACTGAATAATTCTCTCGACCGACCATCACCGAGGATGGAAAGTCAGATCTTGAAACTCAACTTTGTACCTAAAGCTTCCCGCAATTTCTTCCAAAATCGTGAAGTAAATCTCGGATCTCTATCCGAGATAATCGATAATGATACTCCATGTAGTCTCACAATCTCAAATATACAACTCTACCAACTTGTCAAGTGAATAATCCATCTGAATGAAATAAAGTGAGTCGACTTCGTTAACTTATCAATCACAACCCATAACGCATCTTTCTTTCTGGTGTCAAAGGCAATCTCGTCACAAAATCCATAGTAACTCGGTCCTATTTCCACTCGTGAACTAATACAGTGCAATAAACTCAAGGTACCGATGTTCGCCTTTACTCGCCGACAGATCAAACATCTAGAAACAAAATCGATATATCTCTTTTCATTCCCGCCCACCAATACATTTTCTTCAAATCATTATACATCTTTGTACTACCGGGTGAATAGACCAAGAAGCGCTATGTGCTTCTGTAAAACCTTCGAATAAGATCATCATTCTTTGGTACACATACCCCGCCTTTAAACATCAAACAACCGCCGATCCGATCCGAAAATCGACTCTACACCGACTCAGACCGAACCCTTTTGGCTTGTAACTCATTGTCATCCTTCCGAGCTTCACAAATTTCTTCAAGAAACATCGGTTTAGCTCTCAACTCAACTAAAATAGAACCATCATCCGACAAGGACAAACTAGTGTGCAAAGCTCTCAATGCAAATAATGATTTTCTACTCAAAGCATCAGCAACAATGTTTGCCTTACCCGGTGATAATCGATCACTAGTTCATAATCTTTAATCAACTCCACCATCTTCTTTGCCTCAAGTTTAGATCTTTCCGAGTCATTAAGTATTTCAAACTTTTATGATCGGTGAATATTCAGATTTCTCACCATACAAATGATGTCTCCAGATTTTCAATGCAAATACAATAGCATTTAACTCTAAATCATGTGTCGGATAATTTTTCTCATGTGGTTTTAACTGTCAGAGGCATAAGCAATTACCCTTCCTTCCTGCATAAGTACACACCTAGTCCATTCAAGGATGCATAAGCAATTACCCTTCCTTCCCGTGCATAAGTACACGACCTAGTCCATTCAAGGATGCATCATCAGAATCACAAACTCTTTACGGTTCGTTGTACTAAGACAGAGCTTTAGTCAACAATACCTTTAACTTGTCGAAACTCACGACACTTCTCGGTCCATTCAAACTTGACATCTTTCGTAACAATCTTGTCAATGGAGTAGCTATCATGGAAAATCCTCCACAAATCGTCTATAATAACCTAAGCAAGACCAAGAAAACTTCGACCTCGATACATTCCTAGGAGGCTTCCAATCGACAATGGTGAAATCTTATTCGGATCAACTTTAATACCTTCACCTGAGACAACGTGTCCAAGAAAACAAACTTCCCGTAACCAGAACTCACTTTTGCTAAATTTGGCATAAAGCTGATTATCTCTTAAAATTTGTAAAACTGTTCTCAAATGCTCTGCATGTTTAGTCTCATCACGAGAATAAATCAAGATGTCATCAATAAACACAACCACAAACTTGTCCAAGTAAGGTCTGAAAATTCGGTTCATTAAATCCATGAAGATGGCAGGAGCATTGGTTAAACCAAATGGCATCACAAGAAACTCATAATGACCATACCTAGTTCAAAAAGTTTGAACATCGACTCTTTAACTCGCAACTGATAGTATCCGGATCTCAAATCTATCTTAGAAAACACAGTGGCTCCTTTCAGTTGATCAAACAAGTCATCTATTCTAGGCAGTGGATATTTATTCTTGATGGTTACCTTGTTAAGCTGCCGATAGTCTATGCACAATCTCATGGAACCATCCTTCTTTTCACAAATAACACCGGTGCACCCCATGGTGAATAACTAGGTCTTACAAAGCCTTTATCGCTTAATTCTCAGAATGAGCTTTCAATTCTTTTAATTCTATTGAAGCCATTCTATAAGGAGCAATAGAAATAGGTGTGGTACCGGAATCAATTCAATACCAAACTCAACTTCTCGATAGGAGGCAAACTCGGTAGTTCTTAGGAAACACATCAGAAACTCATTTACCACAGCATCGATTCAACTTTCAACTCGGGACTTTAGTATTCAACACAAAAGCAAGATAAGCTTCACATCCTTTCCTTAAACATTTCGAGCGGATATAACAGAAATCATGGAAATTGAACTACGACTCATCCGAATTAACCCAAGGATCTCACCATTTTCACATTTCAACTCAATGAATTTCTTTCCACAATTCACTATCACATCATGTGCGTTAACCAATCCATACCAAGAATCACATCAAACTCATCAAATGGCAATAGCATGAGATCAGTAGGAAAACAAGAACCTCTAATCATCAAAGGGCATTTTTACATACTTTGTTTACTAACACATGTCTTGACCAAATGGATTTGATACTTTAATCACAAATTTCAAACTCTATGGGCATGTTCATACTAGGCATTAATTTCATGCAAACATAGGAATGGGTTGAACCCGGATCAATCAAAGCAATAACATTAACATCATGAAGAGAAAATATACCCGTAATTACATCGGGAGGATGCCTCTTCACGAAGTGCGGATAGCATAAGTCCTTGCAGTGCTCTAACATCCGATCTCATTGTCGTATCTCTAAATGTACCTCTACCGCCTTACTCCCGGATTTCTCGAGGTCCGCCTCTAACGGCGGCATTACGATCTTGCACTCGGTATTACTTCCTTTTTGCCATCTCGGGACACTCCGAATGAAATGATCCGATGTACCACATCGGAAACAACCAACCTCGCCGCTTCGACATTGACCTGGATGACGTCGACCACATTGAGGACACTCAGGTCTATTAGGCTGAATACTACCAACACTCGCAATTGAAGTGGTTTGAGCTTTTGAATCCATAAATCTTCCACCTTTGTTCCGGCTAGAATACCCAGCTGAAAAATTAGATCTCGTAGAGAACTCTCTAGGCCTCTTGGATGTAGACTAAAATGACTTGCTCATCTGTCTTTTCTTTGTATCTTGCATCTCAATTTCAGCTTTACCCTTTCTTTTCAACAACTCCTCTGCCTTACAGGCTCTGTCAACTAAAACAACAAACTCTTTTATCTCCAGAACACCAACTGATAGTCGGATATCATCATTGAACCCATCCTCAAATCTTTTGCACATGATAGCCTCTGTAGACACACATTCTCGAGCATAATTGCTGAGTCGGACAAATTCACGTTCATAGTCGGTCACAGTCATCTTACCCTGTTTTAATTCAAGGAACTCTTTTCTTTTCTGGTCAATAAACCTCTGACTGATATACTTCTTACGGAACTCCTCCTGAAAGAAATCCCATGTAACTCTTTCTTTCGGTACTACTGATACAAGTGTCTTCCACCACTGGTAGGCTGAATCCCTAAGAAGTAACACTACACATTTAATACACTCTTCCGGTGTGCAGGATAACTCGTCAAAAACTCTGATAGTATTTTCGAGCCAAAATTCAGCTTTCTCTGCATCATCATCTTTGGTAGCCCGAAACTCTTCAGCCCCTTGTTTTTTGATCTTGTCAACAGGTGGCTTCTCTCTTCTGACTGTATCTGTGACTGGGGAAGCTACATGGGTGGTCTGTGGATCATGAGGGGGTGGAGGTCTAACGGCCGGGTTCGTACGAACGAACTCAGCAAACCATTCATTCATAGCTTGGAAGAAGGCTTCTCGAGCCCCTCCTCCCTGACTAACTGTAACGGGCCTTTCATGACTATCTTGTGGCACCGCCTCAGCAGAGTGGGTGCACTACTCTCTACATCATCTGCACTACCGCTCGGGATCCATAACTATAAAAGAAAAATATTTTTTAAATCGTCAAGAGTCGTCACACTATCAAAATATAAGTATGGCATGTATAGATAGACTCTTACTCATACCAAATATTCGAGAATCGACTAAACCTTGCTCTGATACTAATAAATGTAACACCCTTACCCGAGACCGCTGTCGGAGTCGAGTACGAGGCATTACTAGACTTAACTTACTAGTTCGGGCATGAAAGTTTAAAACTGTCCATCTGCGTCATGTTCACTAAATCAATTATAACTCGAGTTACGAAACTCGAAATCTAGATCTGTAAATTTTCCATGAAACTAGACTCATATATCTTCTTATTATAATTTTTCCAGAATTTTTGGTGTGGCCAATTAGTACAGTTTATTAGTTGAAGTCTCCCCTGTTACACAGTTTGACAGTTCTGACATCTCTTCACTAAAAATCAATTATCTCATAATATACAACTCTTTTTCCTACACCGTTTCTTTCATATAAAAATAGACTCAATAAGATTTAATTCTATATCTCATGCACAACCTAATTCCATTTATACTATTTTTGGTGATTTTTCAAAATCACGTCACTGCTGCTGTACAAACTGTTCCCCTGCATATACTTACATAATTTCTTTCTAATAATTACCAAATAGGCATTTCATAATGTCCAAAACATGCTCTTAATTAGCCATTTTAATAGCTAATCATTACCAAACATTTACAAGCCAATCTTAAGCCATATCATAAGGTTATACACACAAGATAGCTAAGTCCCTATACATGCCATAACTTAAAACGTTCGAGTTACAAAATACCAATATAATCCTTTGATAGTGCGTAACGATCTCCGACGTCTTTGTGATTCCCGAGTTGACTTGTAACACTATAAAAAAATTAAAGAATGGGAGTAAGCATAAAGCTTAGTAAGTTTACATGTAAATAAATAACAACATTCTTAATCAATTATCTTATTCTTTTCTTATCAAGATCACTTAAGCTTTTAACTCAATATATTTAAACTTGTATACTTACCTTACCTTTTAACATGAATTTATCTTACCTTACCTTTTTAGCTTGAACTTGTCTTACCTTACTTTGGAATACTCCTTAAATTTTCCCGTTGAACCACTTGGAATACTAAGGATACGCGGGTACCTTTCCTTATGAAACTTAACCATTGCCATGTCTTGACATGGTCTTACGTGGTATCCTTGCCTTATGAACTCACCAATGCCATGCCTTGGCATGGTCTTACATGGGACCTTTGCCTTATAGTAACATATCAATGCCATGTCTTGACATGGTCTTACATGATTTCCTTAAACCCTAATGTCATGACATTTGTATCCTACACATTCCTAAGGTTCAACTGGAACTTTCTGAGATAACTTTTTCGTCAATTCATACTTGAGTCTTTAAATAATAAATTTACAGAATAAATATGTAAATGCTGGAATTTAACAATATTAAATGTAAAATAATAGAATATTGCATTTATTTACTGCAAACTTACCTCGAAACAAAACGATCAACTATATCGATTTAGTCCTCTATCTTTTTCTTTCCTCGATCTAACTCTGGATTTCGTTCTTCTTGATCTATAATAGCAAATTTAGCTTATTTAATACTCACATTCATCAAAACAGTCCTTAACTCTTATCTTTGGCAAAATTACAATTTTGCCCCTAAACTTTTACATATTTACACATTTGCCCCAAAGCTCGAAAATTAAACTTTATCCCTTATTCTTATGTTTTATGACATGCTGATCATTTTTCCCTTCTATGGCAACATCAAATTCTCACTCTAACTTGTACTTATGAACATTAGGTATTTTTACCGATTAAGTTGCTTTTACTCGCTTTCACTTAAAATCACTTAGCAAAAGTTGTTTAACATAATTTCAGACTTCATATTCTATCATAAAACATCAAAATAAACACATTTCACCTATGGGTATTTTTCCAAATATGAACCCTAGCATGAATTATTGATAGAATAAGCTAAATCGAGCTACCGGGGCTTCAAAAACGTAAAGAACATTAAAAACGGGGCTTGGAATCACTTACTATAGAGCTTGGAAGCTTGAAACAAACCCTAGCTATGGAGAACCCTTGTAATTTCGTTCTAATGAAGAAGATGAGCATATTTTCTCATATTTTCCCTTTTAATTCATTTTATTACCAAATGACTAAATTATCCTTCATTAAAAACTTTGGTTCTTTCCACCTATATATGTCCATTTTGTCCATGAAAATATAATGGTCTAATTACCATTTAAGCACTCCTACTTCAAACCCCATTTCAATCAAATACTCTATAAATTAGAACTCCTATTTAGCAACTTTTGCAAACAAGTCCTAATAGGCAATTTAAGCATGAAATTAATAAAATTTCTTATCAATACTCTAACACATGTATTTAATCACTCGATAAATGATAATAATTAATCATAATAAACTTTTATAGCTTGGATTCATGGTTTCGCAACCACTAGTCCGTTTAGGCCCTATTTCGGGATGTTACAAGTTATAAGCAATTGCTTAATATATTATCTAACCAGCTAACAACTAACAACCACTAATAGTCTAATAAGAATGGATGTTCAAACTTCGGTTAAAATTGAATTAACTGATTGAATTGATCTAATTCAATTAATTGGTCGGTGGTTGAACTTAGTTTATTCAGAGGTCGGTTAATTATTTTTTAGAATTTTATTTATCGGTTAATTCTGTTTGAAATTAGGTAACTAACCAAATTAACTGAACTTATGTAGTGCTTTTAATCATGTAGTATTTCAATACTTGAAATTTCGGTTAATTCGGTTAACTTTCAAGACAAATGAACATTATTAATGTATTTTTTATATGTTTTTTATTTGTTTTAAATAAAAGACAAAAAATCTAAATTTCAGTTATTCAGTTAATTGATTGAATTAACCGAAAATTTTCAATTCTTTTATTTTTTTAGAAAAAAAAAAGTCGATTCTATTAACAGTTAAAGGATTATACAGTTCGATTAATGCTAGTTTGGTTCAGTTAATAACCGAACCAACCATTTGAACACCCTTGCTAATAAGACTAAATTATTTTTTTTTTTTGGAGTTGTTAAATATAATTTTACATCCATAAGTGGTGATATAAAGATAATTTAAAAATGTCAGGAGGGCAAATGAAAATTTATCAATTTATTCAAAGATATATAGCACGGGTTTCGAAATGTTCGAGAAATCGAGGGACTTCTCATATTTAAAACTATTCTAATAAATTTCTCAAAGTGTAGTATCGTATTAAATATTTTTTTTGTCGCGTTAGTCATTAGTTTGGATGTCAAATGTCAACTCGAGTAAGGGTGAGCAAAATCTAATTCGATTCGAAAAACTAGATAAAAAAATTAAAATTTGAATTAAATAATTCGAGTTATTTGAGTTAATGTTATTCATATCAACTTGAATAAAAAATTAATTTTTTTGGTTTAACTCAAATATAAATTACACAATTCGAGTTATCCGAAAATCTGAATAAGAAAAGCAAAACTACGTCGTTTTGATAAATGTTTACTCATTGAGTTAAAAGGCAAAATTATTATATTGTTTATGTAATTAAATAATCTTGTACTTCATCTACTAGTTAAATAATCAGTTCATTAAATGCAGCCTTGAGTATAAATAATAGGATTCGTTAACTCGACTCGAATTTTTTTGACTCAATTCGATTCAATTTGAAAAAAAATTCAAATTTAGTTTGGTTGCTAAAATAGGATTCGTTAACTCGACTAACTCGAATTTTTTTGACTCGACTCAACTCAACTCGATTGAATACTCACCCTAAATTCAAGTTTAACGCAGAGCATATGAAAAACACATAAATCAAATTGTAAATTCGTATTTAACATATAAAAAAAGTAATAATCTTCAACATTCACTATTTCAACATGTAACATGTAAAGTCTAAACTATCAATGTAAGAAGTGCATACGCATTGAAAATTTGGATACACATGCTTTAAATATACTCTACATCAAATTCCAACCACATTTACAGCATGTTTGGTTGGATTGAATGGCTATTCCATTCAGGCCCGATTTTGATTTCTACAATCAAACTCTCCAAAACGGATGTTTGGTTGGGCTGAATTCAATTACGGGCAGGGTTGTTTAACTTGTCTATTATTGCTAGGCATGAAATAATCATTCCCTAGTCTCCCTTCAGAATTTCATTTCAATATATTTGACAAATAGAGGAATTCATCCATGCCCTCATTTTTCACGAGCTTCTTCCCTAACTAAGCTTGTGTAAGGACCTAGTTGATACAATATTAATACTTTTAATATTCAATTAGAATGTTTTGAAGTTTAAGGACTAATTTAAAACTTATGCTATAGTTTGAGAATGCTTAATGTTATTAACCCAAAATAAAAAGTAAAAATAATGTCTCATTCTTTAGGAAAATATCCAAAATATGCCCAAATATTTGAAAAATTACGAAATGGGCGAGTTTATAGAAAATTTACAGAAAGGGCCATTTTCCCCAAAACGCGTCCACGTCGTAGCGTTTTGGGGATAAGGCTAAAGGCTGTAGGACGATGTTGTTGTCCACCTCAAAGAAAAGCGTGCCTACATGGACACGTTTTCTTTGAGGTGGAAAAGCATTCCCACGGGCACACTTTAGCCCATTTTTAAAAATTTAAAAAACTATTCTCGAATATTTTAAAAATTTACGAGAATAAACCTTTAAAAAAAACTATTCTCAATTTTTTTTTTAAGGTGTCATCAATTAATAATGAAATATAACTTACAAAGGAAATCTTTATATAGACCCAAAGTCTCATTTCCCTTGTTTTGAGTAAAGTGAGATATGAGATATGTGTATTTATAGACTCATGAATAGTTTTGCAGCTTGTTCCTAAACAATGTGGGATTCCTTTCTCTTTTAACTAACAACATGAGATGATATGCTACACTATATATGATTTTTTTACAAAACAATTTCTCTTTTTTTAAATTTATTTAACATTTTCTTATATTATAAAAAACAAAAAACAAAACAACTCAAATATATTTTTCATAGATCACATGACAATTTACAGGAATTCACAGAAGAAAGATGAAACTGAGGCACCGAACAGCAACAAAGATGACTAGTACTACAATGATCATTACACCTTGATCTTCAATAAAAACTCTACTGTAAAATTTGCTTCTTTCTCAACAAGATGAAGTATAATTTTCTATAAAGCTTGAGTAAATAAAGCTCAATCCCAACATAAATTATAAATATCTTTTTGTTTAGCTTATCTGCGCCTACTTAACCTTTGATTCGCATGGTTATGGTTTGTTTAATATTTTAGCTTGAAGATGAACTGCATTCATTGATTTGTAAACTTTACAAAGAAAGGAAGAAAAGTCTCAATACATTGAAATTAAACTCAAAGATATACAAATTAATCATAAGGAAACCATATTAATCCTAAGGAAAAAATTAAAAGAAAGCCACCAAATCTACCATTCAAGCTACGTATAAATCCAATTGAAAGATAATTAAAAATTATTAATTTTATAAAATAAATTATATTATTACTTTTTAAAAAGTTCACACATATCATGATCGACTATTTAATTTTTAACATTAATTATTTATAAAATTATATTTATAAAATATTTATTCATTTAATTTAAAAACATACTAAAATTCTATAATCAAGCATATCCGGAAGAAAAATTTAATAGAGGACCATTTTGTTGATCTTTGAAATATTTAAATAATAAATTACTTATTTTTCGGTACTAATAGAGAAGTGTCTCACAATCTAACCATCTTTCATTAGTTATCCATAAAAGATTGCTTGACATAAACAAAAATAAGTAAATAATGACATATATTAAATATATTGAATAAATATCTCAAGTATAAGCATCAAAATATTTTATACAATATGAAAAATTGTCATGTGATCTATGAAAAATATATTTGAGTTGTTTTGTTTCTTGTTTTTTATAATATAAGAAAACGTTAAATAATTTTTTAAAAAAGAGAAATTGTTTTGTAAAAAAAATAAAATATAGTGTAGCATGTCATCTTATATTTGTTAGTTAAAAGAGGAAGGAATCCACATTGTTTAGGAATAAGTTGCAAAACTATTCATGGTCTATAAATACACATATCTTATATCACACTTTACTCAAAAAAACAATGAAAATGAGACTTTGGGTCATATAAAATTTCCTTTGTAAGTTATATTTCATTATTAATTGATGACACTTTAAAAAAAATAATGTTGTCACTTTGAGCCTTTATAAAGATTTATTCTTATAAATTTTAAAATATTCAAGAATAGTTTTTTTTTAATACGGGCTAAAGCGCACTTGTAGGATCTTGCTTTACACCTCAACAAAAACGCGCCTACATGGACGCTTTTTTATTGAGGTAGACAAAAGTGCGTCTTACGGGACGCGCTTTAGCCTCTTATCCCAAAAACGTATTGATGTGGACGTATTTTTAGGAAAAATAATATTTTCCCGTAAATTTTATACAAACTGATCTATTTCTATAATTTTTCAAATATTTGAACATATTTAGGATATTTGCCCCCTTCTTTATGTACAAAATTTTAAAAAATTACCCGTCACATGTACGCAATGTTTTAAATTTTAAGTGAAAATAAAGAACTTACAGAGTACACAGAGAGACACAGAGAGCGAGAATTTCGATTTGAAAAACTTGTAATCAAAGATCAAATTGTTTTGTTTCGAGATCAAATACAAAATCTGGAAAACCTCTTTTTTTTTTTTTTTGTTAAGTCAAATTGGGTTCAGCTGCTCAAGAAAGTGAAGGGTTTTAGTTTTGACTTTTGAGTTGAAAATTATCATCAATTCATCATCATCATGATTTTTGTGGGTGGACTTCCCTTCTCTCTCAACTCTTCTTCTTCATCATCATCGTCCAAGTCTCAGGTATTTTCCTTTCAAATTACCTAAATTCAAATTTACAGAGATTTGTTCAAACGCATTGTGTGTGCGCCTGTGTGTGTTTTCATTTCTTCGATTTCTTTGTTATTTGCTCAATTTAACACTTTCTGATAATCGATGATGGATTATGTCATATTGAATTCAACCCAACGTTTCTTTCATTTTGATGGTTTATTTTTATTTTTTTTTTTTTTTGTGAACAGCCATCGGATTTATTAGCGGCATTGATGGAACACCAAGTTTTAGTGTCTGCCACACATTCTTTCAAGTCTATCCAGGAAAGGAAAGTCTCAGCATCCATGGATTCCAAGCTAATAACATCGTCTAACAGCTCTAGATATGTTTACTTATTCCAAAGGGAATACGCTACTGTAGATCCCTCACTTGTCCATGTATGTTTTTCTCTTTTACTTCCTTCCGAATTTCATTTCAAACTCCTTACTTTAATTATCTAATGTGAATAACTGAGATACAGACTTTCTTGCCTATGTTGCTCAGACTTTTTTATTTTTCTTAAAGTATTATATCCAGCATATATGAATATATGAACTCTCAAAATCCTCCAAATATATGGAAAATCGTTAAAAAAAAGTCTAATATGCCCGAGTTCATGTGACATAAATTCCTGCTGCTTCATTGTTGAAGTCCCATCTACTTTTATTTTATGGATATCTAATGTCTTAAATGAACATTTTCTATTCTCAACTCATTACTACAGCTGCGTTTGAGTCGAAACACACTTCTCACCGCTGATTTTAATCTCACTTGTACATTACTCAACTTCACCACTATAGTAACTAAACTTACTGCCACTGCTGATTTTAACCTCACCAGTGATCCAGAGGAAGCCTTAATCTATGCCTCATTCCAAGTTTTCTTGTTTCTAATTACTTTGCAATATGACATGTAGAAGACAAAAATTCCTAGGTTCTTAGCTCTCAATGTCGTGTTTGGCACAGATGTTAAGCTTCGGTTTTTAGGCAAATTTTTTTCTTGCAGCATTTGGGAGATTATATTTCATGGTGAGTAGAAGCTTACAGACCTAAATGTCATGGGCTGGAAAGGGTATCAGTTTGCTTGTATGTTTTAGCTGAGACTTGAAAGTTGAAAGACTAATGCCAATCTCATACATGTGTATTTTATTTCATTTGATTTTCTGAATACCTTGTGGGATGTTTAATCTTCTTTTAAGACTTGAAAGAGTATTTGGTTATTGTTTTTCATTTTCTTACATTGCATGGATCAATGCTCCCCTTCATCGAATCCTCAACCGAAGATAACCTTTTCATCATCTTTTTGTAGACATTTTCTCAAATAGTGCTTACTCATTGTATATTTATATGCTTTCTTCATGTATTTTGCCTCTCTAGGTGTGGAGTTTCTGTTGTTTTTTTAACATATTTTTTACCATAAATATTCTGCCTTGTTTCACCCCGTCTCTTTTTCTCGATTCAATAGCTCTATTGATTGCCTCCACCTTATTTCATTTCTTGCATGGAAAGTATGTCGGAACTGATGAAGCCACAACCTGCGTGGGTGTTGTCATTCGGAACCGAAAAAATGGGATGTAAGAATTTGCAGTAGAGATTCAGAATTGCTTGATGGATTTTTTTTTACCAGATATGTAATTCTCATTTCGTGTTTTTCATTCAGGACATCCGTTTCCCATATGGATTCTCCAAAAATTGTAGATATTGGCTTCTCCCAGATGTTGGCATTAGTTGTTGATCACAATTTAGATGCTGATTTGGATGTAATCTTAATTATATTCCCCTTTGTTGATTCATTGGTGATTTATCATAATCGAAACATGATACTGGTTCTCAAATTAAAGCTTTTGAATTTTAAAATGCAGGTGCATTTAGTCGGTGCTTTCGAAGATGTTTCACCTAATGTATGGTCCTTGATCTTCTCATTTGTTGTTGATTTTAACAGAGTTGTAGTTACCTGCTCGGAAAAAGAATGATTAAGTTGAATCTTTTGACCTGTTATACAGCATGCTAGCGGCCTAAGTATATCACAGGGGAAACGAGGTGGTTATTCCATTCCTTTATGCAGAAAAATAGTGGAAACCATGCAGAAGAGGCCGGAAAAATTTCATGTAAAGACTCTCTGTGTTCTTCGACATAACACCAAATATGATTCTCAAGGAAATGCGCTTCCCATTTTCAATGGACTCCTGGTAAGTTCAAGCTTTCACAATTCCTCTTATCTAAAATGGAAAATGGAAGTTAAGGGCTTAGTGAAGCATTTTATCCCATTTTTAGTGGTTCATGACAAAAGAAATTTGTTTAAATTCACAATGACAAAAACAGAAAAACAAAAGAGGATGGTTCTTAAAGTCTGATGGCTAGATGCAGTATTTCAGATTACGAGTTTACGTCACTTTTGCTATTTGAAACTTTTTTATAAATACAAGGGTTAAATCACTTTTTGAGGCTTGAACTTGGTAACTATTCCCACGTTAAGGCTGGAACTATTTTTTGTTCAAGTCAAGCCTTAAACTTGAAAATTGTTCTCATATTGCAGCTTCAACCTTTTTTTAATCTAAGTTTGTCCTTGATATTTTCTTGAAAAACTTAAAGTTCAGGCCTCAACGTGATAACAATTACAAAGTTCAGGCCCCAATATGAGAATAGGTGCTAAGTTTAGAAACTAACTTGGATGAAGAAAAATTTAAGCCTCAATTGTGAGAACAATTGTCAAGTTCAGGGCTTAACTTAGACTAGGGTTGAGCAAATAAACCGATAAAACCAAAAAATGATCCGAACCGATTTGTAATGTTTGGTTGGGTTTTGGGTTGATATTATCACCCAAACTGTACAATCAGTTCGGATTCAGTTTTTCCACATAAAACCCATTTTATCTAAATAAAAACGAATGAAAAAAAAATATGTATAAAGGAATACTTCTAATAAAATAATAAATTCATCATTTTAATGTATATATGGACTAATTTATTTAACCCATTTATTATTTTTATTAAATTTAGATATGATTTTACAAAAGATTATTAAAGTGTAGTTTTTATCGGAGTAAGTGAATATTTCTTAAATATAATAATCATAATTATATGTTTAATTTTAATTTTAGAAAATAGTTTATTAAACTTTATAATATTTTATTTATAAAAGAAATAATTATTCATAAGTTGTTTGATAGTTATAAATTTAATTAATTATATGACATATTGTAATGAGTCAATTATAACTAATCAAAGCTAGCAACTAATTAAATTAATTAAAAGAAATGACACAATAAAACATTAGTTGTATAAATGATTTATGTATTAACTTTCCTTTTAACAACTTTAAATGATTTATCTTTAATAGCTTAACTTAAAATGATCTTATGATGATTATGATATTAATTTAATTATTTAACTCACTTTATAAATCTAAAAATGAATTTAGAGCAGGTATTGTATTAGATTTTTTGAACCTAAAACAAAGTGATATTGTTTTTTTCTTTTAACAAAGTCCAGATATTCTAAAAATCGCCGAACCGAATCGAACCGAACTGTAATTATCGGTTTTGGTTATTTCGGTTTTTATTCCATATGGTTTCGGTTTCGGTTTCAAAGGTTAAAAACTGAATGGAGCAGTTCAGTTTTGTCCAGAAACTGAATCCTATAAAAAAAAAATAAGGTGAATCCTCAATGCGAGAATAGCTGCGAACTTCAAGCTCCAATAGTTGTTTTCCTTTACATGTTTTCAGGTGGAAACTTCTTCAGGAACCATCATCCCTGCCAGCTTTGATAAAACTTCACGATGTCCGGATGAAATTGTTCGGAGGCTTCGAGTCTCTTCTTCGTATGAAGACCCCAGTTGGCAGGGAAAATTACTGGATACTTATGACACTAAAACTGATAGATTCATCATTGCTCCTTGCAGTTGGTATAATGTTATTTAACAACTTATTGTTTCTTCTACTTATGACTATCAATTGTACAAATCATGTTTAATTTTACATTATTAGCTAGTTTTTTTCCTGTAAAAATAAATAAATATGCTTTTATGCCGAATGAGTCTTAGCTCGATTGGCATGGGTATTGTTGCCAATGCAAGAATATGTGGGTTCGAGTGCGCTGAAGCGTATTATCTTCCTATTTATGAATTGAAGAGGGGCTATGGGTAGTTTTTTGTGTCAGAAAGAGCAAATATGATCAAAAGTTATAATTCAAAAAATAAATCTGCTTTTATGAACTCGGATTTGTTAATTTTATTCTTGTTTTTGTTGTTGACATAGGACCAAACGCCTCGTACAAATTGTTTTGTCACTTCAAAGCCTTTCTGATTCAGAAATACTTGCTTCATGCTCTACTTCACCTCTTGCTGAGGGTCCAGAGTTTGTGGATAATGAGAGAAGGTCAGCACATCTCTGAAGGCAAAGTTCATGTTTATGGTTCTTCACATTCACATTCACACACACACACACACCCGCATGCATACATACATACATATAATCATATTGTTACACATTTGCACTTGCCTTGGTTAGTATCTAAATTTGACTGTAGGATGTTAAGCAATTAAGAGGTTAAGCTAGCACTAATCTAGTTCAGAATTAAGTGAGTTTGCATTTTGGGTTCAAAGTGACTTGGAACAATTTATGACAATCTCTCAATAGTAAGAAAAAATTTGTTAAATACCACTATTAGTCCCTGTATTTTTCAAAAGTTATAGATTTAACCCTTGTACTTTAATTTGATCATTTTTAGTTCCTGCACTTTTAAATTTTAAAATTTTAGTCCTTACCAAATGATAATTGTCAAATTCATTAAGTTAAGTTCTGCTATTTCTAAAATTTGGTGCGAGTAACATATTATCATGTGTAATGTCATATCAATTTATTATTTCTACATATTACTCACTAAAATCCAATTTAATCTACATATTACTCATTAAAATCTAATTTAATCTACATATTATCATGTGTAAAGTACAGGAATTAAAATTTTCCAATTTGAGAAGTATAGGAATTAAATCTACATCTTTTGCAAAGTACAAGAACTTATAGCAAAGTTTAACAAAAAAAGGTAAAAAAGGGTGCTCCAAAATTAAAGTGAAAAAAAAGAAAAGAATGTATAGATAGGATAGTAGTATCATTATGAGGATAGAAACTTCCAGGCATTTGCAAACACTAGAACATATAAAGGGTCTCTAAGTGATATTGCACTTGTGTGTTAGCTTGATAATTAACTAGAAATGTGGCGCATTGGATTTTTTGGCTCTCCAACTTTATAAAAAAAGTCATCTTAGTCCTTTTATTCTTTTGACTTCTTTTAGTTCTTGAACTTATATTTTTTGGTCAAATTACCTAAAATGGATTGAAAAATTAGCATTTGTTAACTTTGCTAACATGTCATACATGTAGATTGTCACGTAGATAACATGCCAGCATTTAATTAATTTTTTAAAATTTAAAAATATTTTTTATAGTTTTTATACTTAATTAATGTTAACTTTTTCATCGAGGCTGATTTGATATCAGAGTTAAAAAGACTTAAAAAATAAATAGAGAGCTAAAATAAATTTTTTTATAAAGTTGGAGGTCCAAAAAAGTGATTATGCCTGGAAATTGGTTGCGGCATGGATGGTTTGGCTTGCGTACTGTGTTTTACATTCAAGTCAATGAGTTTATTCTAAGCGATATACTCGATCTCATGTACAGGTTGTGGAACTATCTAATTAAGAATCCAGACTGGAGAATGACTTTTCCGATGAGGCAACCACGAGTGTTTGAGAGGACAGGTGACGGCAGCTGGAAAAGAGCTGGTTTTTCATCACAAGGACAAGGAACATACTCAACTCCATTAAAGAGCTTACAAGTTATGCAGTAAGCTTTCTGTTCAATGTTGTATGCATCATTGGGTTAAATACAGGCGACATTTTCCATGAACATGTAGAAAGATACCCAGATTGCTGGGTTTCTTTCTCTTTTTTTTTTTTTTTTGCTTTGATGATAAACCCTGTATTGGTAAGGTAAGTAGCTAATTGGAAGCAGTAGCTAATTGAACTATAAAGTGTGAAAATAAATGCTGGTGTCATGTTTGTTGTTGGTGCAGGCATTTTGAACATGTTCACCCTAAGGATGTGTTTGGAAAGAGTGGAAAAATGCAGGGATGGAAAGAAAATGAAAAAGTGAAATGGAAATCATTTTGAGTACGATAGATAGAAAAGAAAAGTGAATGAGTGAGTGAGTGAGGGGAAAGAACATAAAATTTTATAATCAATTTTTGTTCTTCTAAGTTAAAGGTTTTATTTATGGTTCCACTCTTAAATTATATATATTAGCTAAATTAGCCATATATGTCAAAAGAAATTTGTTTATTGGCTAAATAGGTCGGTTTTTTAAAATATGAAGAGAGTGTGAAAGTTCGTCTAGTTGAGTGAACTTTTTGCTGACATGTTAAGAAAAGTGTGTCCAACTAAGAGTGTTTTCTAAAAATTTTAAAAAAACTCGTCCAACTGGATGTACTTTCCTTGATGTGCCAGTAGAAAGCTCGTCATGTTAGACGAGCTTTACTGCTAAATGCAAAAAGCGCGCTTTCATACTTTCTCTCCAATTTTATCCAATTTTTTAATCTAATTTTGTATGCAAACTATTCTTGTGCTTAGTATAATTTTCAAATAAGATTAAATCTTAATAAAGTTGAATTTATTGTTTACTGTTTAATAGAGTTAATATTTTCAAAACTTTTATGATTTTTAATTTTTTATTTAAAATTAAATTACAAATGAAAATATATATTATTTTTAATATAAAATATTTATTTTATTTAATTTTAGCTTTATTTAATTTTTAGAAATATATAAGTTAAATTGGTCAATTTGATAGTATAAAGATTAATTTGATTCAAATTCTATATTAGAATTATATTTCAAGGTACTTTCACTCATCATCGTGACATAACAATTGAGTATAAGATTAGAGCGATTATTTAGTATATTGGTATTGAAAATTTTCAATTTTATAAGCGAGTTTGAGATTTTGTCACATATTTTGTTTATTTATTTTAATTTTTTAAATATAACTTATAGGCACGTGATAAATTTTAACTTTATTTGTGAAATTAAAATTTCTGCCATCAATATACTAAATAATCTAGTATAAAATTTTACAAATAAACAAAAGAGAGTATAAGTCAAGAGTTAACCATACTTGCCCGAAAACAACGAATGTGTTGTTTTCTTATTTTCAAGTCACTCGAGTCTATATAAAGAGCATAAATACTTTTTAATAATACATGAATTTAGAAAATAATAAAAATTAATTAATAAACTTAAAATTTTAACTAGTTTACAAAATATAAATATATTAAATGAAATTTAAAGCTCATACTTTTTTAGCCAAACAAAAATCCTTAAATTATATTTAAAGGGTCAATTAAATTAGAGTCATCCATTAACCGGTCTTAACTCATTTAAACAATTATCATATATATATATATATAACAATAAATATTAGTATTGAGATATTTTAGTAAATTTAAATTATGTAAAAAAATTAAAAATAATTACATGATATGATTCGAACCAAAACACCAAATTATGATATTTTAACATGATTATTTAAATTAAAATCTCATTTATTTTTAATATTTTTTATAAATATATTTGTTACATAATTTTTTTCACTTAAACTTTGAGTGAGCCCTAATCGAGTTTATATAATACTGATAATATAAAGGTTAAATTATGCTATTAGTCCTTGCATTTTGAAAAATTGTGGATTTAGTCTCTATACTTTAAATTGATCAAGTTTAGTCTTTGTATAGTTAGAATTGATCAATTTTAGTCCAAGCCTAAATAGTAATAGCTAAATATGTTAGGCTAAGTTTAATTATTAGTCATGCACTATGCATATAATTATAGACTTAGTCCATGTTCTCTAATCGGATCATTTTAAACCCTTATACTTTTTTGAATTTGGAATTTCAATATTGACGCAAATAGGGGCATAGCTAGGGGGCTGATAGGGGCCTGACCCCTCTAAATGGAAAAAATTTCATTTTGGCTCTTTAAAAAATTTAAAAATTTAAGATAGTAATGACAAAAGTGCACTTTGGCCCTCCTAAAAATAATAAAAATTAGATTTAATCCTTTAAATATTATAAAGATATAGGCTATTAAAATGGTAAAATTACATTTTTATTATTGTAAAAGTTACAGTTTGATTTCGGTCCCCCCTAAAAAAATTTCCTGGCTTCGCCCCTGGACGCAAATGATAGTCGTTAATCCATTAACTAAATTTTTAATGAGTAATATGTGAAAACAATAAACTGACATGGCGTTACACATATAATAATATGTTCATAGCATCAGATTTTGGAAATAGCAAACTGAACTTAATGAATTTAACTATTATCATTTGATGATAACTGAAATTTAAAATTCAAAAGTACAAGGATTAAAAATGATCAAATTAAAGTACAAGGACTAAACCCACGCCTTTCGTAAACTACAAGGACTAACAGCAGAATTTAACCCAATACAAAATAGGTCCGGTTCCGGACGGACAAAAATTCAGTGGCAACACCGTAAATATTGATGAAAGCCAAGTCCGTTTTCCGTAATAAATAACACATTTTTGTAGAAAATCTTTAAATTGGCGCTTAATCTCCTCACGTTCCCGCGCTCACATTTTCCCTCCCTGTTTTTAGCCATTAACACAGTTCTGAGTTTTAAACTGTTTTTAAGTTCCGACCCGAAAGTTTCTTCCTTTTCGATTGTCTCTCTCTCTCTTCTCAAACACACTCTAATCTCTGAACGAACAGAAATAGTTAATCAAAGTGGAAAAGAAATCGAAAGATGTTTTATTCCCATACGTTTTTGTCTCGTAAGGCGCCGCTTGGTACGGTGTGGACCGCCGCTCATCTCCAGCACCGCCTCAAGAAGTCTCATTATGCTTCCATTGATATCCTCTCCATCGTCGGTCCGTCTTCCTCAAGAACCCTAAATTCCACCTTTTTTTTATTGCTAATGCTAATGCTAAGTGCCAGGGTTTGGCCCAATTTTTTTTTTTTTTATTCGTTGCTACCTATTAGTTATTATTTTTCATTAACATTTTTTAAGAGATTATAAAAGACATTGGATCAATAAAAGTCCATTTGTATCTCTTTTTTGCTTTGCAATTTTGAATAGTTCAACCGTTAATGAAAATCTCTAAGCTTTGCTTGGAACTGAATTGAGAAAAAAATTGCCTTTCAACATCTATATGCGTGTTAATATGCCTTGCCATTGCTATTATTAAATGCTATCACGTTTGGGTTTGGCTCCATTTTTGCTTTGCGGTTTTGAATGGTTCAACCATTGATGAAAAGTTACAAGCTTTGCTTTGAACTGAACTGAGAAAAAGAAACCCTCTAGCTTTATTTTCTTTAATCACTATACATGTTAATCTGCCGTGCTTGCTAATGCCAAGTGCTATCACATTTGGGTTTGGCCCCATTCTTTAAAAACAAAGCCTTAGTGTGTTGTATATTTCGTTTTGCAATTGAGTATTTCAACCATTAACGACAATTTATAAGTTTGCTTGGTACTGAATTGAGAAATGAAATCACTTTAGCATCTATTCTCTTTAATCATCATGCGTGTTAATCTGCATGTAATTGTGATACGTGGATCTTTCTCCTACTATATGCGAATGTCATATGTGAGTTTTGTCTAGTTTTTTTCTGGATTAGTTCAGCTTTCGTTTGATTTTTCATTTGCTGTGCATTGTATTAGTTTGACTCTACGATGTGGACATATATTTGTATTTGTAATTATATTTTGTATTAATGAAACTTTGAAAAAAATGCCGCTTAATAACCCGGTTTTCCTCTAAATGCAGATCACATTATGTTCCCTGAAGTTCCCATTGCATTAAGAATGTCAGCCCACTTGCTTTTAGGCATTTCTCGTATATACTCTAAGAAAGTTGATTATCTTTTTCACGATTGCAATATCATCCTTATTGGTTTAAGCAAGGTGTTTGTTACAACACAAGTTAATTTGCCTGAGGATGCAAGACAAGCACCAGTTCAAGCAATCACTTTGCCAGAAACTTTGGATTTGGATGCCATGGATTTGGATGTTGATGTGTATACTGAAGAGTAAGATTTTATGGATTAATTAAAAAAAATTATGTTTTTTGTGTGATATCTAGATATCAAGTAATGTGATGATATGTGCAACTTTTTTTTTTTTTTTTTCATTTTCAGTGCTTCAGATAATCATCTCAAGAGTCCTGAAGATATAACACTGGCAGATCAAATTCCTGTTGAGAGGGATGCTTATGTTGCTATAACTTTTGATGATGTAAGTCCTTTTTGTTTCCTTAAGCAAATTGAAGTTTAGGGTTCATTTATCAATTGTTTTAAACTGCTGGGATTACATTTTTACTATCAAAAACATATATTCTGCAGGATATCATGATGGATGATGCATTACCTCAGATGAATGAGTAAGCCCCATAATTTCATCAATATTCTTAAAGGCTAATCCTTGTTTCACATTTATGATTTGTTTTTTCTTTTTCACAATTATAGCAACCTTCATGAACCTCCAGAGAGTGGCCATGAAGGTTTTGAAGATCCTGGTCCAGACAATCAAGAACAAGTGCCTAGTGTTCAGAATGCAGGTCCAAGTAATCAAACACAAGTACTTGAGTCTGTTAGCAATGAAGGTTCCCAAGATCTTCAGGATTTCGAAATGATGCGTGATGCTTCTCATGATTTTTCCACCCAAAAGCTCCCCTCAATGTGTCCGGATGACAAAAACACAGACGCTTTGGAGCAAGCTTTGGACGAGAAGGAAATATGTTCTCCTAGTTTGAACTTATTAGCTTCTGGAGAGCTGTCTATGCCTTTTCAGCAGCACTCAAACCCACCTACTTCTGCTTCGAATGGGCCTCCCCAGGCTTTTGGTGGGTGAACTGTGTGAAATGATGCCTAAAACTATTGTCTTTTTCAATTTAAAGTAAAATGGAACTGAACTGATAGTCGTTTTTATTTTGTCTCAGCGCATGAATCACCTGAACTGGTCATTCCACCATCTCCACCACCTCCGCAGCCAAGGCAGAGACGAAAAACACGGCAGAAGTTTGACGAGAAATTGGTGTTACCAAATAGGTATTAGCTCGTTTGTTATTTATATAGTCTTTCTCTCCTTTTGTCCTTTTTTGTTTCTGATTATTGATATGTATGTATGCAAAGATTCATGAAGAGGGCACTTGAAGATTGTAGTGATCTGGTAAGGAAGAAAAAGAAAATCCCTTGCTCTGCTTTGGGTGTATGGAAGTCAAATAATAATCGAAAAATGGACCGGGTTTTTAATGAGCCTTCATTAACCGGTACGTTCTGCTTGGTTCTAAATCTAAAATCAAAAGATAGGTTCTTAGAAAGTTGGTACTTGTACACTTGCAGGGCTGAGTGAAGAAATATGTAATATGTTCAAAAGAGGTGGTATCTCTATAAAATCCCAGTTGGTGGTGCCAGAGGAAATTGTCCCCGAACCTATGGTACCACAGTCCACTGTTCCTACAACTGAAGCTAGCTCCGAGCTCAGGGTTGGGCCCGCTACACCAGATCCTAGAGCTGGATTGTCTCCGGGTTCAGCACCTGGAGTGGATATGGGAACTGAACGTCTTCGGCATATCAAAGGCAACGCTGCTGACAATGTTTTCCCTGAATTTGAGTCTTTCCCAGCTGGATCCATGCCTTCTCCATTCAGAAGGGAGGATACTCCTTTCTCAGCTCGCAGTTTAGAATCAGAGTTGGCACCTACAGCAGGAACTGCTAGCACAACAAACTTTGCAGCATCAACTGGAACTCGTTGGTCTGACATCGATACACCTAGGACATTTATGGAAGAGCAATCATGTCTAGGGAACTCCGGGTTTTCAACCATTCCCGAATTTGAGACTTCTGAAACAGTATGTTTTTGCCTGAATGTTTTATTGATGTCTCCTATTCTTTAATAGTTTTCCATTTTAGTCCATTTTGGTGTGCCTTGATGGTGTCTTGCCTTAAAACATAAGAATTGTATTGCAGGATCTTTATTTTCTGGAAGAAGATGCTAATACACCAACAGGTAAGTTGAGCACACCTTAAGTTCCTATGTATACAGTCTTGTCTTAATTATCTCTTTCATATCCATATTCTCTTCGCATTTTACTGCAGAATCGGCAGCAAGCCAAGGGGTTGGTTCCTTATCTGCAAGAACAAGGTAACTTATTTTTATTAGACCACTCACAAGATTCAACTTTTTCCTTAGAAACAAAGAAACCAACATCGATTGTTTTGATGCATTTGCAGGGCAGTGGCTAAATACTTGAAAAGTCATTCCCCTATTACCCCAATCTCAGAAGATGGTCATATAGATCTTAGTTTAAACAAGATTTTGGAAGGAAAAACAAGAAAAATATGTGCTCGTATGTTCTTCGAGACTGTGGTAAGTTTCTAAGGTATTTCAATGTAGGCTTTTTGCTGTATGTATGTAAGTTATTTAGAAGGAAAAACAAGGCAAATGTGTGCTCGAATGTTCTTCGAGACATTGGTAAGTTTCTAAGGCATTTCAATGTATGTATTGATTGATTGAGTTTTGTTGCAGGTATTGAAGAGTTATGGAATGATTGATGTAAGACAAGAAGAAGCTTATGGTGATATAACTCTTCAGTTGAATCCTTCAATGTTATCCAAGGTTGATCCATCCAAATCAGTGTAGCTAAAAAGGATGATGATGGCCAATTGGCTATGGGGGTTGGTTGAAAATTTTTGTAGAATATTAGAGAAGAAAAAATTGCAGAATCTCTAGGATGGATTTAGTGGACTGTTTGAATAGAGTAATTTACAGGAACAAGTTGGGATAATCTTATATACTTTGTTTTCAATAGATGAATTAGATTATTTGTTTAGAGTGCTCTTGATTTTTGTATGTTTTCGAAAGATATCATAGACATGTCAGATGGATTTGAAAAAGATATAAGCGGATGTAAAATTAAGTGTATAACTCCTCAATAATGTTTATACAGTAATGCAATTTCAAAACTGTTTTACATATGTTTGTAACTCTGTGTAATTAGCCCTGGCTTCTGTTTCTCCCACTTCACAACCAGCTGCAAGTTCTTCAAAGAAGCTGGGCAAAGCATTGGTTTCCAAATTGTTAAAGTGGCCTCTTGCATTATCAATAACATTTATGAAGCCAATATCCCCTTTTCTATGACTGCCAACAGCATCAGTTTCCACCACTTTATAACCAGTGATAGCCACCTCTGGAGGACCAGGAAAACTTTCTGCCATATCCTTACTCATCTCTTTAGCATTTGAAGAATCTTCTATAAGCTTTGACATCAATTCAACGTTCTCCTCCATATTCATATCTATCTCTTTAGCACTTGGAGAATCTTCTATAAGCTTTGACATCAATTCCATGCTCCACTGCTCCATATTATGACCCATCTCTTTAGGATTTGTAGAGTCTTGGTAACAATTCACCGTTCATCTCCATAGTCTTACCCATCTCTTTAGCACTTGTAGAATCTTCTATAAGAAATGGTAGCAATTCAGTGTTCACCTCCATATTCATACCCATCCTGTTGGCCATTGTAGAATCATCTAAAAGCTTTGGTAGCAATTCAACGCCCGCCTGAGAATTGTAAGATACAGGAGATTCTGACAACTGCACCGAGGGTGGAAGCTCGGCAGAACTTGGTTTAACATTCAATGGAGCCATCGTATAAAACATACCATGATGAGGAAAGCTGGGAGCAGTAGGATTTTCCAGCTTCAAACGCTTCGGCAAAGGTTGCATGGCTTCTGAACTACCATATCTGGGCTGGCCAGAGTCTCCACTACCAGTAAGAAGACCTTTTACATGTTCAAAGTCAGGATGAAATGTATTGACGACAGCATTATACCGAACAGTGTTGCAAATGTCACATCTAGCATCACGACAGCCGTCATAATGGATGCAAGTGAGAAGAATTTGGTGCATCTACAGGCACATCGACAGCAAAAAGCCGAATGCAAATAGTCCGCAAAATAAGCCGGCGCATCATTCCCCGAGAATGCCGCTGAATTCTTGTACTGGATATAAGCAAGTAAAACCTTCCGTTGGATAGCTCGATTCAACCAATTATTAGCATCTGCCTGCTACTCTTGTAAAGAAAGCGGAGGGAGGCAACCATGACTCGCAGCTTGTTCATTTACGGGGCAAAATGATTGATTCTGTCTGGCGAAAGGAAATCTAGCATGAGCGACAGATGGGATATGTTTATATTTGTTTTTTTGTGTGTAAATATGTTTATATTTGTTAATGCGTGATAAAATAACATTTTTATATTTAATAATTTCAAAAAAAAGTTTATATTTAATAATTAAAATCGCGATCATTTCTCATCAGGTAAAAGAGTAACGGAGAGGATTATTAGTTTCGATTCAAATTAAATTAATTATTTAAAAGTCATAAAAATTAAAATTGAGAAAAACAATTCAATCGGTTTTAGTACAACTTAATTGGTTTGAACGATTCATTCAAAATCCGATTCAAATTTATATTGGCCAGTTCATCTCATTACAAGTATATATTATATTTGTAGTAAATAAAATTTTATCAAAAGGATAAATCTCAAAACTATATATTAACTTTGGTCTAATTTGCAATTTTATAAAGAAAATTTTGATTTGATCCAATCATAATTCTACACGAGTGAATATTATAAAAAATATCAGATATTCATTCATTCATTCGTTCATATTATCACAAATTGGTAATTAAATAAACGCGAAAACAACAGAAACCCCAATCAACTTGACGTACAAAAAAATTTACACAAAACCCCCAAAATATCATTTAGGGTTTCAAATGGCAAAAGAGTAAGCAGCGATAAGAAAAAAGTTTACTCCTCAACTAAGTAAACCACAAAGGGAGAAAGTTACACGCGGCAAGAACGAAAACAGAAAATCAAATATGAAAGTAAAGCAGATAACTCAAAATCTCATTACTCAAGTAGAAATCTTTAAATTATGTTTAGTGTTTGAAAATTACTTCATTTAATATGAGGAAGAAAAATACGAGGAGTTTAGTTTATGATTTTATATTAAAATTTGAGGTCATATTTTTCATTTTATATTTATTTATATTAATTTTATGAGGTTACTTTTGAAATTATAATTTTTGAATAAATAAATTTTATATAATAAAATAATAATGTAAATGTTTTATCATTTAAATATGTGACTAAATAACAAATTTATATTTAATAATTTTGAGAAAAAAAGTTTATATTTAATAATTAAAATAGTCAATCATTTCCCATTTGGTAAAAGAGTAATGGAGAGGATCTCAACCTGTAAAAGAAATTACGTTTTTGTAACGGTAGTCGAATCATTTAAATTATTGGTTTCGATTCAATTGATCGGTCCGGTTCTAATTACATTAATTATTTAAAATTCATAAAAAAATAGAGAAAATTAATTCAATCGGCTTTTAGTCCAACTTAACCGGTTCAGAACGGTTCATTCAAAATCTAATTCAAATATATATTGATCAGTTCATCCCGTTACAAGTATATATTATATTTGTAGTATATAAAATTTTATTAAAGGGATAAATCTCAAAACTATACATTAACTTTGGTCTAATATGCAATTTTATACAAGAAATTTTGATTTGATCAAATTCTCACTAACTATTAACATAATTACTTACAAAACATCATTTTATTTTTACATATTGTATATATAAATAATTAATTTATTCAATATAAAAATAAATTGATGTATTTATTTTTTAAATACGTATGATTGAATTAAATTAAAATTTCATGTGTATAATTGCACTAAATCAAAGTTTATGTATCAAATTGCACATTGAACCAAAGCTCGTGTGTAATTTTGAGATTTATCTCTATTTTAAATAATAATAATTTAATTTTATTATATTTTTTGTCAAACCTCAAAGAATAAGCGAGTATTTTCCAAAACATAAGATGATAAGTGAATTTTTTATCAAACCTCAAGGGATTTGAATACTTTCTTTCCCAATAAATTTTACTACAATATATACATAGAGAAGAGATTTACTTATACTGATGTAAAATTATTGTACTTTTATGCACGTGCATATTTTTTTGTATGAGTACTATTTAGACAAATTGACCATTGCACTTTATGATATATTATGTGTATTACACATTTCGAATTTTGAGTAAATTAAAAAGTTTAATTATTTTTTATATAAAAAATTTCGATTATTAGATATATTAGAAACTCTATCACATGCGTATGCGTGAGGAAACCAGATATTTAGAACATAAATGTGTGTTAAAAATAACATATAATAAATAACGAAATATATGGTTTGAAACTAACTACTACTAATAATAACACATGAAATATATAATTAAAATAAAAATAAATTAAATTGTAAGTAAAATGAAATTGAAACACATGAATATATCTTATTAAGAATATTAAATAGAGGTGTGCATGGGCTGGACCCAACTAAAATTTAGGCCCGTTCATTGGGCTCGGGTCGGGCCGGGCCCAAAAATGGCCTAGCCCATATAAAAATGCTAAAACTCGGGCCCGATCTGGCCCGCCCATATTGATTTTTTATAATATTTTATATAATTTTTAAATGTATATAATACATTAAAATACTAAAAAATCAAAATAAATATTTTTAACAAATTGAAAATAAATTTTAAAAAATATGTAGACTTAAATAACACTAAAATAGATACAACTTAATAAGCAAATGCCTCTAAAATAATAACAAAATTAACAAATATCTTTAAAATAATAACAAAATTAATAATAAGATAAGTTTTATATAATATCTAAACAATAATGACAAAATAATAGAAACATAATAGTAAAATGGTAGTAAAATAATAAGAAAAACAATAAGAAAATATTATTCAAAAACAATTTTTTTCATTTAATGAATTAGGGCTGGGTCGGGTCAGGCCCGGGCAAAAAATGCCTTACCTGAGCCCGGCCCATTTTTTAAACAGGCTTTATTTTTTTGTCCAAGCTCATTTTTTGGGCCTATATTTTTGCTCAAACCCTCCCATTTTTGGGCCGGGTCGGGCCTCCCGACCCATACACACCTCTAATATTAAATGAATACAATTATTTATCGTAGTGTTGTCTCCAATTTATAATTATATTATTTTGAATCAATTTTTTTATTATTTAATTTATAAATAAATTTATTTTAATATTTTTGGCCAAATATTTATTTTTATAATATAAAAATCAATTTATTATATTTAAATTTATAAAATAATTTAAAAATATTATATAAAATTAATTTTCAAAGAAAAACAATGAACAAAATAGTAAATATTCCCATTTTTAAAAATCGAAAATATTCGCTTCGATTTTATTACGTTGAATTTTATAAAATGCACAAAAAAAATAGTAACTGCAATTTGTATTCCTAAAATTAATCTAAGATATTATTAGCATAATAATAAATTTAGTCCTTAACACTTATATTTTTATTAATTTGACTTTTATTTTTTTTAGTTAAATTTGATCTTTAATCTTTTAAAAGAATTAAATTTAATCATGAATATTTTAAAGAGAGTCAATTATTTTTTAACGAAAATACAGACAAAAATATAAAAATTTTAAACATGAAAATCTTTATTTTAAAAATTTTAATAAAATTTTTATAATTTTAAATTTTGAATAATATTAAAATTATTTATCGACGTGACATATAATATGAACAATATCATGTTAACATGAGGTATGCAGATTATTATGTGAGTTGTCACGAAATATGATAAAAATAATATTTTAATTAGCATTGCTGTTAAAAGAAAGAGTGATTTGATTTTTTTTTGAAAGGTTAATGATTAATTTTAACTCAAAAAATAATAAGGTCCACATTGATAAAAAAAATGTAAAGAGTAAGAGCTAAATTTGTTATTATTTGCATAATTGGAGAACCTTAGCTTGATATCCTATGCCGCGCTGCACCCTATAAAACTCCCCTCTCCCGCCATCACAAAACAGCCCACAATGTTACTTGCTTTCCTCTTCCACTTTACGTATTCTCTCTTTAAAAAGGAAAAATAAATAAATAAATAAATAAAAGAAAATCCAGATTTTAACATCACAGATTTTGTCCAAAAGAAAAATCAACAGATGGAGTTGCCGGTGATAGATCTAGCGCCGTATTTGGCGATTGCCGATGCCGGCAATCGTGAAAGTGAGTCTACAAAGCGAGTGAGTGGACTCACCGAGTTGTGCCAGGAGGTGAGTCGACTCCTCAAAGAAACCGGGGCTTTACTGGTTAAGGATCCACGCTGTACAGCTGAAGATAACGATAGGTTCATTAATATGATGGAGAAGTACTTCGAGAAGCCAGCTGAATTCAAGCGCTTGCAGGAGCGTCCCTTTTTACATTACCAGGTCCGTTTTTTTTTTCATCTTCTATCCTCGAATTTACGCTTTGTTTTTGATTTTTCAGTGTCTTTTTGTTTGCGAAAAAGTATAATTGGCTGGAATTTGACTAGCCGCTCAGATATTTGTACAGAGAATAACTGTGTAGTGTATTTGATTTATTAGAAGTATATGATTACACAGGAAACAAATTCGATTGATATGTGGATAAGAGAGGAAATTATTGAAAAAGTACAATATGTTTATTGCATTGCCCAAATAAAGTTTTAGCATAACATTCAAGTTATGTTTAGGAGCTTGGATTTTTTAAAATTTGTTCAACTGTGTGATAAAACACATGTAGATGTAACTTTCACATATTGGATTTGTTGAAAGCCTATTCAGTGGATAACTTGAACTAGCTATAGGTATTGTGACTTTGAAATTCTTGTTTTTATACTTTCCAAATATATAATCATTGAATCTTAACTACATTTATAGCAAATGAATCCAATTCCAACTCAATTTACAAACATAGTTTCAAGCGATTAAAACTTCTTCTTCGTGCCTTATTGGGTGCTGTCATGTAAAATACCTAAATTATACAAATTGGCTCAATTAGTTTCTTTTACTTTGTTGAAAAGAAAGAAAAGGTGCTAAAATCTTCACCTAACTAAAGGGCTTGATTGTATTTCAGATGGGGAAAAATTCTTAGTTTTTACCTGACTATTCGTTTATATTGGAGTTAAACCTGCATAACAACTTGATTTAATTTTTTTTATGCAAATGGAGATTACAGGTTGGAGTAACGCCAGAGGGAGTGGAAGTGCCAAGAAGCTTGGTTGATGAAGAAATGCAAGAGAAGTTAAGGGCAATGCCCAAAGAACACCAACCATTAACTCCCAAGGGGCCTGATCCGAAGTGGCGATACATGTGGAGAGTGGGCCCTCGCCCTTCAAAGACCCGCTTTCAGGTATTTTCATTCTCCTCTCTGCTATTCTATCCTCTCGCAGAAATGTTAAGATATAAAGGTTTACTATTTTCATTATCTTCTCCTTTCTTCCCTTGCAGGAACTTAATTCAGAACCTGTCATACCTGAAGGTTTCCCTGAATGGAAAGAGACCATGGACTCATGGGGGTACAAAATGATATCAGCAATAGAGGTGAGTTCGTTATTTGGTTTGCTTGCCTTTATATGATCCATCCTATGTAAAGGCTAAACTTAGTTTGTGATGTCTCTATTCTTGCGTAGGCTGTGGCTGAAATGGCAGCAATTGGATTTGGGTTGCCTAAAGATGCATTCACTTCCCTTATGAAACAGGTATGTAATTTTAACCAGTTTCATATTCAATCTTTTTAGTACTGCATTGATTTTGCCTTCAATTTACTGCGGTTCATTCTTGTGATATAGAGTATGTGGAATAATATAGAGAAATGAAGATTGAATGGTCTATTTAAAGCTTTGTTGGCATGCAGGCTTGCCCATTACATCTCTTGTTTTTTTCTTTTTATATTAAGACCAATATACCCCTACCTTTTCATGGTGACATAAGCATATCAGTGCCACTCAAGTTCTATCTCTCAGTGCCAGGTTTTATATTCTTTATTTGCAATGGAGTCATTGTACATTGCTTGTTGTTTTCCATTTTGCATTAGGTAACTTATCATTTATCTATCATTGCACGTGACAAGAAATCCTTTATCCTTCCAAATCCAGGGGCCACATCTTCTAGCTCCAACAGGGAGTGACCTCAAACGTTATGGGCAGGAGGGCACTGTTTTTGCAGGCTACCACTATGACCTTAACTTTCTAACTATTCATGGCAGAAGCAGGTTCCCTGGTCTAAACATCTGGCTAAGGAATGGGCAAAAGATTGAGGTGAAAGTTCCTATAGGATGTCTTCTAATTCAGACTGGGAAGCAGGTAAGAGACATGAGCACTAATTTCCATTGCTTGATGATGATGGTGTTGTTTGTGAAGTGGCCAGCCAACCAAGTTGTTTGCTGTTCTTGGTAATTAATATAATATAAATCCATGCACCGTTCCAATGAATCCCCTATTTGTGTCCTTATCTGTACAAAAGAATATGTAATGCTTTGGCATTGGTTGATAGACATCACTGATTGCTGTAAATGGTCTAGTACCATAGAGGCATAGATTATAGCTAAAAATGTAATAGAAGTTTCAGATTGTTGGCAGTGGACTTGAACACCTTTTGTACATCTCAGCCATTGCACCAAGGATGAAAACCTACTGATTCTTAAAGTTTTATACCTCCTCAATTTAATCTTTTTTCTTCCTGCAATTTCTGAAAATTGTGGATGGCAATTTAGCTAACTTCTTCCTTGGTTTATTGAATAAGCTTGATGCATTACATACATAAAAGCATTTCATTTCACTTCCGTGTCTTGCAGATAGAATGGTTGACTGCTGGTGAGTGTACTGCTGGTATGCATGAAGTTGTTGTCACAAAGAGGACAATCAATGCTATAAAGTTAGCATCAGAGCAAAATCGTAGCCTATGGAGAGTATCTTCAACGGTAATTAAACTGAACCACATTATAGTTATCGAGCCAGCATTTGAAAAAAAAAAATCCGATATATTTTCTGGTATTTTCATGCAGTTGTTTGCGCACATAGCTTCGGATGCTGTGTTGAAGCCTCTCGGACACTTTGCGGAATCACCCCTTGCTAGCAAATATCCATCCATATGTGCGGGAGACTTCGTTGAACAAGAACTTTCAGTAATTAATCTGAAAGGAAAGAAAGGGGAATCATGACAAACTGGTTCGTGTCTTGTGATAGATCATACATTATCCTTTGTTCAAGGAGTTTAAATAATTTATTTGCAAGAAGGGTGATTGACATTATGGCATATCAAAATGTCAAATGGTACGATATTCTTTTATTCATTCTTGCAAATTCATTTTAAAATATAATACGCTCTTATGATTTTATTATTAGTGCATAAATTGGATTTCATCATTGGATTGTTTTGGTTTGTTTGAATATACATATGTTGAATACACCCAAGAAGCTATCGACATCCGTTTAAGTAAGGTCTCAGGTTCAAGTCTTGTAGATAGAGAAAACAGCGTTGGGAGAACTTTGTCCTTTGTTTAGGGGTTTGATCCAGTTTGACTTTAGATTTAGTCAATGCTTAATGTGGCTACTGGACTGGAGGGTCTCAAACCAATTTATATGTATATACGCATTACATACACAAAGAGCTTTAGCACCATCATACGAGGCTACTAATGTTTGTTGAATCAAGCAGTATGAAGCTCGATACTCCTTAAGTTAGGTCCCGGTTTCAAGTCTTTGTAGATAGAGAAAACAGTGTTAGGAGAATTTTGCCCTCGGTTTAGGGGTTTGATCCAATTTAACTCCAGATTTAGTCGGAGCTCAATGTGATTACCGGATACTGGTTCTTAGACCACTATGTACATATATACAAACAAAAAGGGCTTTAGCAACAGCATATCTCTTGCATTCAAAATCACAAATCACAAAGCTTTCCTACCCTATGATATTCTAATCTAAGACCCTATTATTCTTTCAATGCATTGCATTGCATTACAATTATAATTACAGATGACTACATCTTCACTTTCCCCCATATTTGATACTTTATATTGCTATCTATTTTCTGTATTTTTTGCTTCAACAGCTGCATTTTGCTTTAGTGTCCCTCAATATCTGCGATGATTAAAAAAACAAAAACAAAACAGCATTTATATGAGAAGAATCGCCCCTTCATCTTTATTCTTTAACCCTATTTATCTTTTTATTTACTTCATTCTACATACCTTGACCTGCTTCTGAAGATCTTTAATGTACTCCACTGCCATATCCAACATATCTGCCGTATTCGTTTGCTGCCAAACCCGACATGAAAGCACGAAATTGAGGGGCTTATTCGAAATATGGAGAAAGAGAGATATAAGGTCTAATATACTACCTTGTCGATGTTCGGGAAAAGACCTTGCAGTTTCCTCATTCGTTCACTGATCCGTGTTCTTCTCATCTAAAAAATTGCATGTAAACGGAATCAAAAGACCGGCCAATGAATAAAGGGTATCGAGATATAAAACGATGGAAACCGATATGTGTATACATACCCTCTCGGCGATGCTACGTGGGTGAGTAGCGCAACCTCGTTTCGCTCGAATCTTGCAAGGGACCGAGCTTTGAAACTGCCAAACATCCATTTCCTCATAGGTTGTAGGTAAACTCAACTGGTGTGTTAAAGCAGTTGAACAGTCTCTGCAGTCCTGGTTCTGATGAACAAAGCACACATTCATTACTGAAAACCCGAGAAAAATCAATCAACGAATCGAAATCGTTATGTACCCGAGTTTGCGATCGGCTTAAACCACTCAACAAGTCGCCGTCTCTCTCTCGGGCTCTTTTCAACCCACTAAGTGAAGCATTATTCCTTGAATCAGTCATCAACTTGGGGATGAAGTTCATCCCATTTCTACCAGTACCATTGCTTGCCAAGCCTTCATTCTCAACTTGAGCTATTTGAGGCATTGGCCCAGAGGAGAAGCTGATATGGTTATACAATCTACCAGTAGATGTCGGTTCACCATTGATACCATTGCAAGCCCTTAAAGTAGTCATTTTTCTGGTTGCATTAAAACCTAAGAATTTACATGACAAAAAATCATTCCCTTTCCAGACAATATGAAAATATGAGCCAACATGAAAAAAAAAAAGGAATGGATTGAAAGAACCTTTTTCAGAATTTGGACCAAAGGATAACTGTAAATGGAAACACATTTTTGGTGCATTTATTGGAATTTTAAAAAGGGTTAATTGCATCCTTTAAATTTATTCTCAAACTTTAAAATTTTTTAATTAAGTCCTTAAAGTATTATAATAGGGAGTCATTAGTTTAAGTGTTAAACACCCCTCAAATATGAGGTGAAGCAGAGGTGGACCGTTATGGTGGCTTAAGGCCAAAATTTTGGGAAATTTAGTTCTCTTCTGAAACTTTTAATTAGTTTGTCTCAAATTTTTGAAAATTTTCATTAATCTCACAAGTTTTAATTAGACCCTAATTTATTTTTAATAAAATTTTCATTAATTCTTTAGTATTTTGAAAATTTTACTAAGAACCTCAAAACATAATCCCAAGATCTGTAGTTAGGGTGAAGCATTTAAAACACATGGCTCAAATGATATTTGTACCTATTCCATGGCTCAAAAATTAAGCAATAAGGTCGAATTTTTAACATATTATATTTAAGGATACACATTTGCTTATAATTTAATTATTTTAAAAATATTGTATATCAATATAATTTTATGTTTTGAAGTTGAACAATCAATTTAAAATCAATAAATTTCTCCTTTTAAAAACTCACCTATGAATAAGTAATAATACGAATAAACTAAAAGAGATTATTTTTATGTTTTAAATTAACAAGAAAGGGAAAGAAAAGAGAGAAATTAGTACCATTATCAAGGCCATGGCTAGAGAAAAAGTGAGATGGAGAACTGGTTTGCCTAACAAGATTTGAACCATTCCCATTTCTTTGCATTGAATTCTCCAATCCCAAATTTGTACCAACACCAAATGAACTCTCAACATTCTCCAATGGCAAGCTTTGAATTTGATACATCATCTCCTCTTCTTGCTTCACTGATTTCTCTTCATATTCTGAAACATTCCCTGATGAACCATTACCACACAACATGAACAATGTGTCCATTTCGGAACTCGAAGATGACCGAAAATCGCTACCGTACTCGTCGAACCCGACACGGTTCTCGGCCGGCATCGACCGATACCGCATTAGACCACAACTCTGCTGCTGGTTTTGTTGCAGATAGTAATAATCAGCGGTCTCCATTATTTTTTTCTTGTTGAAACCCTAAAACCATACATACATCAATGATAATTCAATCAAAACCCCAAATTTTTGTAATGCTAGATTTCATGCATATATCTGAATTATCGGAATAAAATTCAAATTGTGAAACTTTTCTTGTTCTTCTCAAGGACTAAATGGTCTTTTACAGCTGCCAAAATAGAAAGCAAAACAAATTTACAGTCTCAACACATAAACACCATTAAAAACAATACATCTTCCCGGATTTCCACCATTGGAAAAAAAAAAAAAACCTCAAAAAACCCTTCTTTCTGGAGACGAAAACAATACCCAATTTGCTAAAATAAATGGAACGGTGTTTTACAATAATCTTCCATTAATAAAAGTTGAAAGAAGAGAGAGAGGTTTCACCTTTTGTTTGTTCTTTTCTCAGCTTTGATACCATTAAGGAACTGTTTGTTTGTTGAGCAAAGCTCCCATGAAAAGATATGGAGATACTTATAGTAGACATGGTATGGATGATGATGTATTCATTAAATGGGTGTGGGGTTGACTAAACTAACCCTGATTTGCAGATTACATGGTTTTTGTTTCCCATAGACTTACTTACCAGGTTTTGTGGAAACACTAGTAATAGACTTCTAATTTTATTTTTTATTTTTTTAGGGTTTTTTTTCTAAATAAAAGAAAAGTTTGAAAACAACCTTATCCAGACATGAAAGCATATGATACCCTTTGCTTTTTGGCCTTTTTTGGCTTATGGGTGAAGCCCAAGTCTAAGCGCGTAGACTGTGAAGTCTAAAAAGGTTGCTTTAGGGGGTAAGACTTTTTTCCATTGTTTTCACAATTGGATTACTACTGGTCAGATCAATTCAGTCGGTCATTAAATGGATTGAATCAAATTTTATAATTTTTTATTAATTTTTAATTAATTTATTTGATTTAAAAAATTAAACGGATTGATTAATTAATTAAATTAAAATTTAATAATTTAATTGGTTTGATTGTCGATTCAATTCTCAAAACATGCCCTTTGGGTCAATAGAAGTAGCACCCAATGTCAGATTCTCTAACTCAACTTGTCTACTATGTTTGTTGGATTCGAGATGTAAAAAGCTAATATCTTTAAAGTAAAGTCTCGAATCTAAAATCTTTTATTTAAGAGTTTTATTTGATTTAATTTTAAATTTAATTCGTGCAATTTTTAAAAAAATCATAGTTCGATTCGGCTCGATTTAGGTTTTTATATAAATAATATAAAAATAAATAATTACAAAAATGAGACAAGTAAAAAGTTATTTACAAAAATAGGCAAACTCAACTGTTACCGCCGATGCCGCCTGGCATATTGGCAGCACCAACTCAATTTTCCCTCAATCATGCGGCCATTATTAGTTAAATAATAATAATCTTTTGTTGTCACCACTGCGTCAGGCAACACCAATATATATTTCTGAAAAAATGTTCAAAGAAATACAGGTATACCAAGATATAAAAAATTGTTTTTAATGGTGTCGTTGGTGTGTTAGGCGGTAACGACAATAAATTTAAATATTTTATCTTACTTGATAAAAAAAATTGAGAAATTAGAAGAAAAAAAAACTATAAAACAAAAGGAACAAATGATCCTTAACTGTCTGATCAAGTTCGTGGTAAGCCGTTAGACCGATATACTTATATTTCTTCGTAATTTTTTTCATTAAAAAGTATTTTCGTAAATAAAAAAATATAACGAAAAACATAGGGGACTTATGAATACATACTCCCACTCTAATAGCATAGCTTAGCTTACAAAATTCAACATATTTAGAAAGCCATATTCATGGCTCTATCCTACACCAAGTAATCAGTTGACTTTTGTACAAATGTCAACCCTCCTTTTTTTAACTCTTAATTATTCAAAATAAAGTAAGACATATTATGTCCCCTTCATCCAACCCCAACATAATTTGGATTAAGGGCGTAAAAAGTCTTCAATTTTTAAAAAAGTAATGAACTAAAAAATAATTACGATTAAAGACGTAAAAAACTCTCAACATTAAAAAAAAAAAACCTCATTAAGCCTCTTTTTTTACATTCAATTAGGTACTTGAACTGTCAAAATACATCAAAAAATCTTTTTCACCGTTAATTTTAACAGTCAAAATGCCTTTTTGATGCGTTTTGGCAATTCAAGCACTCAATTGAGTGTAAAAAAGAAAAAAAAAGTTTAATTGCTTTTGTTTTAAAAAGTTTTGAAGATTTTTTAGTGAAATAATCATTTAAAATTTACTTAAAAATGATTTTTAAGATATAAAACAATAATATTGTTTTTATATTTGTTTATTTATTTTTGTATTTTTATTGAATTAATTGGTAATCCTAAATTAGGGATTTAAATATGATATAGATATAATAAAATAATTAGGATATTACTCTAAGAAAATAATAATCTACAAATCGCCGACATAAGAAAAAAAAAAACACTTACTTTATGTAGTTTCCTTGTTTTTCTACAATCGGTATTCATGTCCTAATCATAAAATTATATAATAAAGTTTTCATTTAAATCCTTCAATTATTCGGAAATTTTATTTTAATTATTAGATTATTCAGTTTTTTTTAAAAAAAAAAATCCAACTAGCAAGCTTCAAGCGACAATTTAATGATTAGTATGATAAATTAGTATTTATCAACGAGTAGAATAATATATTTTAGATCCAAATTGATCTAATAGACAGTGTAGAAGATCGAAAAAGAAAGTTTAGATTTTGGTTTGTAGATTTGTGACGTTTAAAGTTATTTCATAGAAAAAGCTGAACTCTAGAAAAGAAAAGGAATGAGAGTTTTCGATTGGTGTAGGTGGGTCGAACAAAGGCTATATAACAACGTTTTTTTAACAGTCTAGTGATTTACACGAAAACTTTCGAATAATTTAGTGACATTAGATGTAATTCACCCATAAATTTATGAATAATTATTTGATATATCAATGATGAGCTTTTAAATTTCACAAGCAGAAGGTATCATTCGTTTGATTCTCATTATAGATTTTTATAATATCTGATCTTTTTGATACAATACCTAAAACTACCCATAATCCCTCCCCGACCCTTAAATAAGAGGATAATGCGCTTCAGCACACTTGAATTTATGTTCTCCTACACTAACAACAATGTCAATACCAATCGAGCTAAAATCAAATCGACAACTCGTAATTTATGAAAGACAATTTTTTCAACAAATGCCAAAGTTAAGAGTTTGTCAAATTTAGATTAGGTCAGGCTGCCTAAATCTTAATTCAACTCTAAAGAAATATTGAAACTATATTTTTGGGACCAATTCTCCCCACACAATTGATAATATCAATACCTTTATATATATATATATATATATATATATATATATATATCATAAACAAAGGTTAAAAGCTACAAGCAAGATTATGGAGAATATTTCATCCTTTTAGAGCCTAATTCTTTTATCCTTATCCGGGGTGAATTCAGAAATTTTGTTTAGGAGATCGGGATAAGATTATAAAATTACGGTATTAAAAGTGTTAAACTTATAATTATCCATTTAATCAAAGGTTAAAAAAGATTAAATTAAATCTTCTAATTTTAGATAAGGGTTATAAAGCAATTAAGTTTAGATTGAACCAATGAACCCCAATTATCGTTTAGATTTTAAATTGGTTTTAAATTTTAAAATATTTCAATTAAGTCGTCAAAGCTAATCTAAGTTTCGACATTGAATATATTTAGAAACACGTGCATAAAACTGTAAATATATACATGCCTACTACATAAACAACTTTCATTTGACATACGACAAAAATCAATCTTTTAAATTTTCGGCATATATATATATATATATATTTAACATGTAAGACTTTAACATCCAAGATAACAACTAACCTAATTTTGACGTTAAATTTACGGCACTATATATATTTATATTTTGAAGTTTAATATATTTAGAAACACGTGCATAAAATTGTAAACATATACATGCTTACTGCATAAATAACTTTCATTTGACATATGGAAAAAATTAACCTTTTAAATTTACGACATATATATATATATATATATATATATATTAACATGTAAGACGTTAACATCCAAGATAATAACAATTTAATTGGAGCGATGTTGATTCTTTAAGGACTTAATTAAAACATTTTAAAATTTAAGAATCAATTTAAAAACGAAATAATAGTTAACCCTAATGAAATCCAACACCAATGAAGGAAAACAGCTTATCTTTTGTAGATGTTTTCCAGCAACACTGGGAGGCCTATATATATACACATATATGCATATCTATATATGTGTGTGTATATATATATATATATATGCCTATAAAGAATCAAACAAAACATACTTTATGTTTTTTTTTTTTTTGATCCTAAAATATGCGATGGCAATGCTTATCCGAATTTGCCTTTTGATGGATGTAAAGAACATTTTAGACAACAATAATAATAATAATAAAGTTAAATATTCTAAAGCTGTATCAACATCATATATATATATATATATATAAATATATAATCTTGTATTTTATGGCATGACAGCAGAAAGCCTTGGTAATAAAATAAGCATAATGTACATGCATGAAACAAAATCAATGAGACTTTGGTAAAATTTTATTATTAGTCCTTATATTATGTGCGAGTTATGGATTTGGTTCATATAGTCTTTGATCAATTTTAGTTCATATACATTTTGGATTTTGAAATTTCAAACATAACTCAAATGATAGCCATTAATTTTGTGCTATTTTCAAAATCTTATGCGCCAACATAATATTACATGTGTAATGTCATGTCGACTTTTAATTAATGGATATAACGGTTATAATTTGAATCGAGGCTGTAATTTCAAAATGCGAAATGTATAGGAAGTAAAAATGATCATATTGGAGAACGACGACTAAATCCACAACCTACGTGCAGTGGCGTAGCCATGGGGGTTGGCACGGGCCTCGGCCCTCCCTAAAATATAAAATTGCTTTAAAAAGCCCTTAGAATTTTTTTAAAATTTTAAATTAATAAAGGTAAAATTACACTTCGACCCCACTAAAATTATAAAAATTCAATTTAATCCTTTACAAATTATAAAGATATAGACTATAAAAATTTAAAATTTTATCCGGCCCCCCTAAAAAATTGTTCTGGCTTCGCCCCCGCCTACGTGTAGTACGAGACAAATAACATAATTTGGTTTAACATATTTAACTGCTAAAAACATTTGGACTATTACTGAAATTCAGAAATTCGAAAAATATAGGAAGGACTAAATTCACAGCCTACATGTAGTACAAAACTAATAAAAGAATCCGACTCAACGGATTTAACTACCACCTCCTGAATCAAGACTAAAATCTCAAAATTCAAAAAATATATAAGGACTAATAACAAAATTTGACCCAAAAAAAGTTTGAATATAATAACAAATAAAGGGTCAAAATAAAATTTTGTTTAAGAGGAAGATTAAATTAATGAAAGGTTTTACCATAAATATGAACCCAAAGGACGATATTTTGAAGCCCACTTTGGATGACTTTGACTTTTATTTCTAGTAAAGTTCGCATTAAAGGACAGCACCAAAGTGGAAATTTAATAATAAATTAAACAATACTTTAATTACATATTAACGTTCATGGAAATGTGGTTCGTTAACTTCATCTTTGATTATTATTATTTTATCAGTAGCAGATTTAGAAATACGATTTTGGGTATTGTGGTAAAGTCAAAAAAAATTTTAAAGATTGGAATTAAATTATATATTTTTATGATAATAAAAAATTTTAATAGTTTATATTTTTAATTTTAGATTAAATTAATTTTTATAATTTAAAGAGATTAAATTAATTTTCATTAATCATTTATCATTTAAAGAATTAAAATATAATTTTATCATTAATAATTTAAAATTTTATAAATTATAAAGTAAAATTTCATTTTAGGTCCTTCCTAGGCCTCTAGATCCGGCATTGATTATTATATTAATACTGTATTTTTATTTTTAATAGAGTTTTATGAATTCAAGTGGCCACCATAGGTGGATGGATGGATCAAGTCATAATTATGGAAATGAATGAATGAGATTCTTTTATGTCACCATCATTCTTGAAAAAAAGGTGAAATTCTATAAAAAGTCCCCATGTTATATGTTTTTTTTATGGGTTTAGTCCTTTTATTATAATTTGATCATTTCTAATTTAATAAAAACTGAATTTAATGTATGTTTGGTTGTTTTAAACTCGGGAGAAATCTCAAAACTACACGTGAATTTTACTTTGATATGCAATTTGATACATGAACTTTGATTTGGTATAATTTTATAACATTGATCCAAAATTGCAGAAAATTAAAGTTCATGTATAGCATTACGCATTGAACCAAAGTTTATGGGTAGTTTTAGATTTTTAAAATTTCCGTCCTAATCAAACTATACATGTTAAATCCACTAATTTAAGTTGCTATTTTCAAAATCTAATTGTTGCCGTTTACGGGTGCAAATTTATCGGTTGTCGTCTGAGTCAAGACTAAAATTTCAATATTTGAAAAGTATAGAGACTAGAAAAAGATCTAATTGGGGAGCACAAATTTGATTGTCACCATTTAAGTTATAACTAAAATTTTAAATTTCGAAGAAAACATAAACTGAAATTGACCAAATAAACTATAGGGATTAATACATAGTACAAAAATTGATAGCAAAATTTAACCCCAAAAAATGAACCAGGAGAAATTACTTGATGGAATTGACCCCAAAAAAAAAATTTTGACCCCAAGATTGAAAATACAAATCTCCCTAAAATAGGAGTAAAAATAATGGAGGACCAAATTGTTAAAAGAAGATAGTAGAGAGAAGTAAAGGGGGAATGTGGTTGCATGTGAATGCCATGAATAGACCCAACAAGAAAAGAGAGAAGAGATTCAGGAGTGGAATTTATCCTTCCTTCTATGGCCTTTCCCTTTGCATCTAAATTATTATTATGTCATCTGCATCTGATGTTGGTGAATATGGTACCAAAGCATATATCTCACCAACGCAACGATGTAGATTCCAATGTTCTTTTTTTAAGTAAATCCGTAAATACGAATATTGAATAAATATCGGATGAGTCTTATCCCGATTAATTCGATTCAGAATATAATTATCGGATATTAAAAAAGAAAAAAAAAAAAAAAAGCATGTCTCCTAAGTTGAATTTCGGCTTCAAGGATGGGTAAGCAATAAATCTCGAGTGAAGTTTTTTCTTATTCTTTGTAGTCTCAAACGGGAATATGACATAAGAAATGTTCCCTTACGCTTCTGATTTCCCCATCAAATAGGTTTTTTTTTTTTTTTGGTTCTCTTTTTATTACTTCAAATTAATTTCGAGATTGGATTACATTTTATTTATATTAAAAATATTTTTCTTTTTAAAAGTATATTTTTATCACCAACATCTATTTTAAAGATTCTTGGTTGCCCAATATATTTCATCTTGCAAGGGAGGAACCCTTCGAAATCGAGCTCGAGAGCAAAGACGATGACAACAGGAGGATGGATTTGATTAAGATCTGATGGAACCGTTAAAATTAACACAGGTTATGCTGCAGCAGGTGGTGTATTGAGAGATCACAGTGGTAAATGGATATTCGGGTTCAATCGCAGATTGGTAAATATTGTGTTGTTAAAGCTGAACTGTGGAGTATTCTCGACAGTGTAATATTGACACAAGGTAGAATACATAATATAATTGTGATGCCAATATGAAAGTTATCAGAACTATTAAGGAGTCCTTGCTGAAGGGAACAAATTCTACATTGATCAAGCGTATCTTGCAACTTTTACAAAACGAAGAAAATGGTTGATTGAATATATTCTTAGAGACGAGAACAGAAAAACTGATAGTATCACCAAGCTGGCCTTTGACAGAGAGGAGGGTCTTCAACTATTATAAAATGGTATCTTATAATAGTTCAATCTTATTTTCACCAAAATAAAAATAAAAATTCTTGGTTGGCCCTCCCCTGTAATCCTTGAAAATAATTATTGCACAAGAATTTAAATGTTAACTCATAAAAGACAAAAACAAAAATAAATTTGACCAAATAATGATAAAATATTAAATTTACTGAAATATGAATTTCCAAATCATAAAAAATTTAATTATATTTAAAACACAGGAAAAGGTATGAGAAATGTGAAAGGATAAACAATGAGGTCAAATTGGAAACGATTACTTTTAAAAGAAAATGGGGATCATTGTTGGAGCTTCCCAGTAATAAATTGGACACGTGGGTTTTGAATTTAAATTATTTTTGGACCAACACTGCCATTTCACAAACAGAACAAAACAGAAGCTATCTTACAAGTTTGTTGATACAAAACTACCGCTCCTCCAGTTGATTCAAAATAGTCAGTTAACACTTAACAGTCTTGGGTTTTTTAAGAAGGGAAAAAAGCTGTCTTTAGACACCTGAATAAACGAAATGAAATGAATCCCATAGAAAAGAAAGAAACCTGAGTCATAAGCACAAATATATACATATAAATATATAGAATGTATATGATATGCAATAAGCATCCTTCAACTCTTTAAGAGTTATTCTTCCAACCAGAGCCACCCACCCTACACATAGTAGATTTCTTCCACAACTGTGTTCTCAATAGTATGCTTTTCGAGGATTGTTCTGCACAAAAATACCAAACATATCATCAGAGATCAGCTTCCAAGGCCAAAATGTTATCTACCCCTTATCAATATATATAATATGAAGGAACAGATTGAATACCAGGGGATTGGGTCTGTATCGATAGCCAAGCATCATTCGCTTCTTATATTGCTCGTATATATCATCATCTGGCGTCACTTCTCCAGGATTATGAGCACCGACCCCCAAATTGTTCATCTTTACATCACCAGCCATGATTGGATCTGCAATGCCTTTTCTGGAACTCCCTAAACCATCACCTGGAACCCAATGCAAGCCAAGGTATTAAACTTCTCCCTTCTATAAACGGTGCTCATAATATGTAATTAATAGTTTGATAATACTACCGCAAAGGCAAAATAAACAATAAAAAATTACTGGCAACTGCGTCATTGCTTGATTGCAAGATACAGAAAAAGATTAATTGCCACATGCATTTAAATCCCTTGTCCTAGATGGTTTATCTTATCTCAGTTCTTATGATTCATTTTAGACAGAATTTAGTGTTGAGTTTCAATCTGCTGGTCAACACAAACCAGGCTAGAGACGAGCAAGTATACAAGTTAGAGAGAGAAGATAAAGCACCTTCTTTCCAACCCATTTTCGATAAGAGTTTATGCCCAACATTATCAGATTGAATCTTTGCCTTCTGGGCAGTCTCCTTTGCAGCTTTTTGTGCAGCAGCATCATTGCAGGCAGCCATAAACTTTTCAAGCTCTTCCTGTGGGATATAATCGCCCATATGATGACCTTTCTTCACTGGACCTGCTAGCCAAAAGAATATGGGTAATGGGTTTTAGCAATAAGAAAAAGGAAAACACATCATGTCCATGTGAACACGCAAGTATACACATTTCAAACAGGGACAAAATTCACCTTGAAGGGAAGGAGGTGGTGGCATCTCGTCTTTGGACTGCTTAGGTGTTCTCATCTTTTCTTCCTGAGCAGCCTTCTTCATGTAAAACTCCATCATTGCTATAGGATCTGCACCTGAAGGTGCACTGGATGAACCTGTGTCGTAGAAAAGCATGCATATAACATCAGGCAAACAAAATGGTCCATTAGTAATACCTGCTGATATCACAATAAAACTGCAAATTGATAATGTATGAATTTACAATCTACAAGGACGATCTAACAGAAGGGAAAAAAAATATTTATATCATTAATTGACAATCTTAAGTGTAGATTAGAAAGAAATAATGCAGTTACTATTAAAACAAAGTAGCAGGACAGTTGCCTTTTCAGATTATTATAATTAAAAAAACAGAACATGATCGACAACCTTTAAACAGACAGAATGACTGAGGAGACATTTGCATAATTTGCTAGACAAAAGAAAGAAAGATAATTTTAATTCAAAGAACTGATAACCCTAGACATGCAAACCAAGGAAAGCCAGACTCATAATCACCCCATAAAAATAACTAACAACAAATATCTCATGCATCATCACCTGCTCTTCCCGCTGAAGTCCCTGAAGATCTAGGCTCCTCATTCTCATACAAAGCAGAGGCAGGAATTTGATAACTTGATTGCTGCGTAGCTGCCCTACTAGAGCTGCTTGTGGACTTGGAAGCTGAAATGCCTGTACCACATAGAAAGCATTGGTCATGTCATTACAGAAGGATGGGACATATCACCTTTACATATGCACCATCATAAATTTCTTGAGGTTTTTGGAGCTAATTCCTAGACTAGTTGTGCATGAACAGTAACTCCGATATATATTCTATGGTGCATAACAGAATGAAGTAACAAGAAAGAAATAATAGCAACAGAAAATTAGAGCATACAAATCCAAAAATATCCTATCCAATACCGTGGTCAAGGAGAGAAAAGATACTAACCGCTTTGAGGAGTTTGTTCTTCCTTATTCTCTAAAAGAGCTTTTTCCTCTTCGGCAAGGCGGTATGCATAGTATTTGTAATCAGAACAACTCTCGTCGAAAAGGAATCTGGACACAGTAAAATATCAAATACACAGAACATAGAAAATATAAAGGAGCCAAAAAAATCAATGCACTCGTGGAACTGAACTAAAAAGACTAATGCCAAGTAAACATACTTGAAAGGTGTGTCGCCAGGGTTTTTTTGACGAGTAATATGTTCAAACTGTCTTCCATTTTTGGCAACAAAACTAGCAAGTTTGTCGGCAACTTTCTTCACAGTGAGATCGCTTGGGGAAGTTGGTGCTGCATATCACTTACAAAACTGATTAATACCAAGAGCATGAAGAAGAGAATGCAAATTACTGTTGTAGCAGGCGTGGCACATATTCCAAATCTTTCATTGAACATCTCTTTCCACCAATGTTGATTGGTAATTAAGATATAAGCTGCATTCATGAGACAAGAAATATTCAAGAATGTTTTGCCCTCTTCATCCACCATTTTAAGATCAGAGAAGATGGCCAGATGACTTCATAAATCACAGCAGTTTATGAAGGGGACTATTTTAACCTAGACAACTATAAAAAATTTATTTATGATAAGAGAAAGGAGGAATTTTTGTCTAGACCTCTATTTAAGTCGGTGAGAACTTAACCGCAGGCACAATAAACTAGTAATTCAAACATTCATAAATCATAAACTCATTCTAGTTGGAAATGTATCTGACGTGCAACCTAAGCATGTAAATTCCTTGAGGACCACCAGTCACCAACAGCAACACAACAATATTAAAAAAGCAGTAATTACCAACATCCCCTTGTTTCGAAGCTTGTTCAAAGGAATCTGATCGACCCAATTTTTGCTTTTTAACTGGTTTGTCATCTAGCCTCCCTGCATCTTGGTCCTCTTCATCCTCATCTGCATCCAACTTAACAGGAGGTGCCACAAGCTTTGATTTCTGTTTCAAGCTGAAAGCAAGTTTGCCCCCTGAAGGAAGTTGGGTGGTCTTGCGTACATCATTGGGCTTAAAAGCAATGGAAGGCTTGGGAGCTGACGACCCTTTTACAACTTTGGGGGGTTTAGATTCCTCCAAAGCCGCAGCCTTGTCTTTGTCATCCTTCTGTTGTTGAAGCTGTTTAAACCTCTCCATGAAGGAACCATCATTAACAAAAAGGCTAGATGGCACTCCTTTCTCCATTGGCAAAAAGAGCCAACAACACTTAAAAACGCTATTGACAGGAAGTTGCTGCTGGACAAGTAAAGCTTCCAAGATATTTAGATGTTGCAGAGGGTCTTAAGGTATGACCATTATAACAACACATAGTATTTACTATAACACACAAAGAAAGCACCAAATAAGCTCAACAATTAAAAAGCATGACAAAACGATAAAATCACAGTTGCAAAAGCAGAATTCATGTATTCTTTTCAATAACCCACACAAAACAAACATCAGATCAAAATACGTATGTTCCTATATTCCCAATACCCGATGACAACCATCAGCTGATCAATTGGATTCTCCTAAAACTTTATTTAGGGTTCTTTGACCTAATTGATAAAATCAATAATTTCTTTTATAACAATCAAACAATAACACGATAGATTCAGATCTATGAAGAACCGGTAGCATCAGATCCGTCGAACGCAAATCGAACGGCTACCGCCGATTCCGTATAAAAACAATTAAAATAGTTTTCAAAAATTCCAGATAAAAAAGAAAATGAAAGGGATGATACCGGCGGCGGAATCGGAGAAAAAGCAAGGAGAGACCGGAGACTGACCTGAAGACGGAGAAGATACTGTCGATTTCTAGGTTCGATCTGAGCCTTCCAATCGGAAAATAATGGAGGGTTTTTTTCCCTTTTCTTTGTCTCCTTTTTACAGTTTTTGCTTATTTATATATTTATATTCGATGAAAGAGAATGAGGTGAAGGTCGAGTCGGTCAGGTTGAGAGAAAAAAAATTATTTATTTAGGGAAAATTGTATTATTAGTCACTCAATTATGATATTTTTCTTTTCAGTCACTGAATTAAAAAAAGTTACAAAATGATCATTTAAATTTTTAATTTTATCTTTTTGGTAACCCAAATATCTTGAATTTTGGGCGTTTTCATTTTTATATTAATTAGCTGGTGACCAAAAAGGAAAAAAATTAAATAGTTAAATGGTCATTTTATAACTTTTATAGTTAAGTGACAAAAAATTTACTAACAGTTAAGTAATTATTTTATAATTCTTCATAGATAGGTGACCAGAAAGTAAAGAAGACCATAGTTGAATGACCTCTATTGTAAATTACCCATTTACTTTTTTGTTTTTTTTCTTCAACACATCGTATCACCACAAAAATTAATATACAAATAAGAATTATTATTGGCCATCTCAAAAGGGTAAATAAGGGTATATGCCTTTTATTTTATTTTCTTTTGGGTTTTAGGTTTTTTTTAATTTAAATAAATAAGTCGTTTTTTAGAGTGTGTGAAAGTGCATCAAGTGGACACGCTTCCATCAATTATTTTTTTTTTGTAAGTTGGCAACGATAAAATTTTTAAAGGGTCCCAACAATAAATTTTTTATAGGGTCCCAACGATAATTTTTTTCCTATAAATAACATATCATTTTTCATTTTTTCATTCAAATCTAACTCTTTCAATTCTTTTAAACTCTCAACTCTTTCAATTATCTCAAGTTTTGTTTAAAAATATTATAATTGTATTTAATTATTTCGTAAATTATTCGTTTCGATTAAATTCTCATGAATAACAACTTCTCTGATTTGTTTTGACTATAAGCACATTTTTGTTGCTCAAGCGATAATGGTAGACGAAATTTTAAATTTTGTTATTTTCAATTAAGTTAACTTTAAAGTATTTTATTTTTTAATTAATATAAATTAATTTTTTTTGTTGATATAAATAGGCAGATGATCATGTTTTTGAGAGGTTCATACATAACTTGTCAATGAGCCCAAATATCGGAATTCGTGGTTACTTGCAAGACACGGGATTTTTGCATGTGTCTCGTATGCTCGGGGGCTACAGACTCAACTCTACATTCACCAAGCGATGGTGGAAAGATGGAGGTCCGAGACACACACTTTCCATATTCCATGCGATGAGTGTACAATCACACTCGAGGACGTAGCTTTACAACTCGGTTTACCGGTGGATGGGCCAATCGTCACGGGATTAGCGGTCGTTCTCGATAAAAAGGACCTTTGCGAGGCATTTTTGGGGAATGTGTCGAATAAGATTTATTCCTAAGGATGCGCTCAATGTCATCAAAGAACAATACGCTCAAGCATTAATCCTAAGGTTAATCGGGGGCATTCTAATGCCAAATAAATCTTGGAAATTAATACATAAGGTGGCTACTACACCTAGTCAACTTAAAAGAAAGCAGATGAATGAGTTAGGGATCAGCCGTGCTGGCCATATTGTACTTGGAGTTGTGTCAGGCGACGAAACTGGATAAGATGTCAATCGGTGGTTGTTTGGTCCTACTGCAGTCATGGGCCTAATGGCAATCACCATTTTTACGTCCCCGAGTGAACGACTCGTATATATTCCCATTGGTGACAAGGTAAAAATCATTTCTTAATAAATATGTAGTTTGTATAGTAAATGTTGTTTATTTGTTGTAATGTTTGAATTAACATATCGCTTGTATAGGTGGAACTATAGGTCGAGTTACGCAGGACTGCCCGAGCAACTCAAAGATATTCGACTGTTGTTAGATCAATGTTCAGAAGCCGAGGTTAGTTACTTATTTTTTTCAAACCCATAATAATTATATAATGATTTGTAAAATAAAATTTTGTACATAACAAAATTTACAATTATTCACTTCGGTTTGAATGGATGTCATATGCCGACCCGTATATCATAGAATGTGTTTCACTGTAATTTTTTTTCCAATCAGAGTATGTAGGACGCGAAGGTGCCGTTGATAGTGTACATAAAAGTGGTAATGCATGAATCGGATCGAGTGATAGTGTCGTTAATTGCTGTTAATGTTGTAATGGTAAGCTGACGTGCAACGTTAAATCATCATTTCAAATGAAAATTTTAGGTTAAATACAATGGGTCTATATTTTTTTTTGAGAAATTTTTTTCTTTTATGTTCTTTTAACTTTCTTTTTTTTCCCATTATTTTCTACTTTTCCTTTTTTTTTCTCTCTTCAATTATTTATGTCAGCAACTGGTAATGATTGGTTGGTTGGGAAAAAATGAACAATAATATAAAGCAGCATAAGATAACATACTCAGGTGCATGATAGTCGAAGGTTCCCAAAACAAAAGTTGAATGAAGACAAGCAGCCATGTCGAGAGCCCAGTTTGAGAGGTTAAAATCTGCAATATTTGCTTTGAAGTCTTCAAAAAGAAGGACATTGCTAGATCTGATATCTCTATGGATAATTGAAGGTTGAGCCTTCTCGTGCAAATATTCCAAACCCTTTTCTGCATCACCCACAATTCTTACCCTTTGCATCCAGTCAAGAATCAGACCTGATTGTGCCCCTTGAACTCCCTTCATTCCTGTGATTCCCAAAAGCAAGAAACACAAAATGTCAAACTAAAATAGCTTAACTTATATGCATAGATGTTTTAATAAATGGAAAATATAGAAAAGCTACATTAACAGAAATGGAGAAGGGAGGAAAACAAAAAGGAGAAACAAAAGAGAAGGTAAAATAAAAAGAAATTAAGAGAACATAAAAGAAAAAAAAATTAAATTGCTCAAAACAAAAAAATATATGGACCAATTGCATAATTTAACCTAAAATTTCATTTGAAATAATGATTTAACGTGACACGTTAGCTTATTGTTACACAGTTAACGACAATTAATGGTTTAGTGACTAAAATGTTACAACACGATAACATAAGTGACTAAAACGTAACATTTCAAATATAAATGACTAAAATGTAATTCGAGGCAAATAAAAGGCAAACAAAAGTGACTATTTTAGTAGTTTACCCTTAATAATAGCACAGAAAATATGTATGACATTAAAATTAAAAAATAAAATAAATTGTTTTGTGTTGTCATCAATCTTGAGTCGATGTCGAGTTAACTTGTGACACTAATTCAATCAAATACATTATTAATACTAGAAATCTCATCACATACGTATGTGTGTCGAAACCATTGATTTAGAACACAAATGCGTGTTTAAAAATAACATATAATAAAGATTAAAACACGGTTTGAAACTAATTAATCACAATAACACATGAAATATATACGATGTTAAAATAAAAAATTAAATTAAATTGTGAGTAAAGCGAATTTAAAAACACATAAATACATCATATTAACAATAATAAATGTAGTACAAATATTTATCAGCGTTGTCATCAATCTTGAATTTTTATAGTAAGAAGATGATATATATATGTATATAAATGAACACGTTTTAATAAAATATTAAAATAAAAGGTTAGAACCAAAATTAAAAATATTAAAATATCTTCAACTAAATTAGGACCGGTTGATGGGTGACATCAACTCAATAAAGTGCTTTATAAATAGTAAGTATAGATAATTATAAAAACATATTATATTTTGGGGCAAATATCCAAAATATACCAAAAATTGAAAAATTATGGAAATGGGCGGTTTGTAGAAAATTTACGGAAAGGGCCATTTCCTAAAAACACGCCCGTCGGTAGCGTTTTTGGAAATCGACCAAAGCGCTTTAGGAGAGGCGTTTTGTCCACCTCGGCAAAAATACGCCCACATAGGCGCGCTTTTGCCGAGGTGGACAAAACGCCTCCGTGGGCGCTTTTTTGGTCGATTTCTAAAAACGCTACCGACGTGACGCGCTTTTGCCCTACCTCCCTATGAAATTTTTTGAAGTTTTTGGCCCAATAGTCTCCGCAAAATAATTTTGAGGAGACGTTTTCAACAAACAATGGCAAAAATGCTTCCAAAGTAGGTGCATGTTAGCATGCGATCGAAAAGCGGTCCCACGTGGATGCGCTTTTGCTACAGTAGTCTCCGGCAAAATAATTTTGAGGAGACGTTTCTAAACAAACAGTGGCCAAAAATGCTTCCAAAGAGGTGCACTATCAAGATGCAGACTAAAAAGCGCTCCTACGTGGACGCGCTTTTGCTACAATAGTCTCAAATTACAATAAAAAATTAAACTTAATTACAACTTAATTACAAAAATTAAAAAAGCAAACTCAAATTTTATTAAATATATTACAACTTAATTACAAAAATTAAACCTTAATTACAAAAAAATTAAACTCAAATTATAAATTAATTTACAATAACTCAAATTAAGGGTTTAGGGTTTAGTCGATGCGGTGGGAACTAGTGCCACACGGGGTGGTCGACTGATTCTGCTATTGGATTCCTCATTCTTCCGGTTTTTGGCGGGGTCGTGGAACCCGGGCGGGAATCGGGTTCTCCGCGAAGGGTCCAGTTTTGGATGTTGCGATGGTGACCCACTCGATAAAATAATGACCGGAGGTGTTTGCATAAACCACGGCGGGGTGATCTGCATCCCGAAGCAGAATGAGCCTAGCGAAAGATGTGCTCCCGACGGCGCCTCCTCGAACCCACACGCGACGTCGGCCTCACCATCGGTCGGTTAATCAAGTAGCCGGAACGGACTCGAACCCGCCATGCACTCCAACCTGGCTAGGATCGGGAAATCAAACATATATGGGTTAGGAGGATACATATAAGGGGAAGGTACGACCGGCATGGACGGTAGATCTTTGTGATATCGGTGTTGTCGGCTAAACCGATGGGCCCGGTGGATCGTGTAGCGCCGTTATTCTTGGGCCGGATCGTGTTTCAAGACCGATGATGGCCCCGCCATCACCCTTCTCCTTGATTTAAAGGGGCTCGACGTTTCCTTCGTCATGGTTACCGTCCGCCTCTCTTCTTTCGACAAATGATCTGACTTGCCATGGATCCTAAACTATGGCATGTACTCAAGACGCACGCTAACTCTGGAACGAATATCGGTTTCCGGTCAGGTATATAGTCATATCGGTTCTCCCATCGTCTCGATATGTTTCACCAAAATCTTGGCCAATTCGTGTGTGGTTGCCGTAAGTCCACTTTGTGCTCATCATCGAGCACCCCAGAAGACGGAATCGGTTGTCGAAATCTAAATTATCGCAGAACTCGATCCGCCGGTGCATCTCCGTGGTCGCGTAGGTGATCAATGGGACCTTTACGTACAACCGCTCGATTTTGGAGGAACTCCTCCTAATTATGTCGAATTTTGGGATCGTAAATGCGGTGTCCATTGAAACTATATTAACATTACGAAAATATTAGTTATATACCTAATATTAGACACTACATATGAAATACTAAATTATAATAACAAAATTGAAACTTACTTGTGATTCCAACCTTTGGTCCAATAGAGTCAGATATCCTCGGCGAGTTAGGTATTCCAACATGACTCGCCGAATGGTTCCACCTAATTAAATAAACTTTTAGCATGCAATTATACTATAAATCTACGAAATAATTGTAAAATATAATATTAAATTTACCTCGTTATCAGTGAAAATGAATATGGGTGGTCGAGTCGAGGGCGTAAAAATGGAAATCGAAACCATGCCCATGACTGCAGTAGTGATAGGCAACCTCCGATTTTTACTTTACTCACTGCCGCTTCAAGACATCTCCGGTACAACCTCGACAAAGACGGCAGACTTCAACTCAATTCACCTACCGCTCGAAATCAACAAGTTTTGGAGCCATCTCGTGGACGAGGTTTCAGAGAGGTCGACATCGATAGCCTCCAATTATTTAAAGAATGTATGCCCGAGCATACCGTATTCTTTCTACTTGGTCGAACCTCGTTCGGCCCGTGAATGTGTCTCGTAACCACGCCATATCGATCCGAGCTCCTTGAATTCTATCCTAATGGCACCCGAAGCTCGTAGCATACTACCATCTAATCGGTAGATGTTACGGACCCGGTGACTATCGACCCGTCCACCGGTAATCCCAACTGCAATTGCACATCTTCTAGAGTGATGGTACACTCTCCGCATGGCATATGGAAAGTATGGGTCTCGGGTCTCCACCTCTCAATCAACGCTACCGATCAAAAGCGGCTCCAACTTGAACCCCTACTATCGTGGCCATGTGCCAAAAACTCGCTTCCTGCAGTAATTCTCGATCAAAGGCGATGGGGACAATGCATGTTCATGAATATAACATTCCAACACCCGATCTACGACTATTTAAAAATTATAAAATTAACAATTAATTAAAATTGCATAATTGAAAAAATTAAATAATATTGAAAAATTAAAATTAAAACTTACCATTTGCATTTGCTCGAGAGATGTGCTTGTTGTCTAGGCGAAGTAATTCCCTACCATTGTAATCCGATAAAAATTTTAAAATTTTCCGAAAAAATATATTAAAAAATATAAAGGGCTTTTTTCGTAAATAGTAAATGACTATTTTTAAAATTTGAGCGTAAATTTCAAGGACCTTGAGAGAAATTTGAGAGAAATTTGAGAGAATATTGAGAAAGGATTGAAATGTGAAAAAAATAAAGGGTGGTGGGGTTTTATACTTTTTTTTCCCCTGACCGTTGGGGAGCCAACGGTCAAAAAAATATGACCATTGGGGTTAAAGCATGCCCTGTAGGACGCGCTTTTGCCACCTCAGCAAAAGCGCGCCTACGTGGACGCGTTTTTGCTGAGGTGGCAAAAGCGCGTCCTACAGGGCGCGCTTTAGCCCCTTATCCCCCAAAAACGCGCTGACGTGGACGCGTTTTTGGGGGAAATGGCCCTTTCCCGTAAATTTTCTACAAACTGGCCCATTTCCTTAATTTTTCAAAATTTTGGGCATTTTTGGTAAATTACCCTATATTTTGTCTTTTTACATGCTTTATTTATTTATTTATAATAAAAAATAATATAAACCAAGCATCATATATAGATTTGTTTAAGGGTTGGGTTATTCGTCCAAACCCGAAGGCTCACTTGAAATTTGGGAGGGTTTGGACAAAAATATTAGGCCTGTTTAAAATATGGGTCACGCTCGGGCTTGAACATTCAATACCCAAGCCTGGCCTGACCTATTTTTAAGTTTATAATACTTTATATTATGTAATTTAGAACACATTAAAAGAAATAAACCTATACTAAAATATATAGTACTACTCTAATATAAACATTAAAATAATGTTAAGATGGCTATATAAAATATTTCAAAAAATAAAAAATGTATAAATTTATTAAATATTAAATATTAAATAATATAATATAAATAATTTTAAAAAATAAAAATAATATGGGTGGACTATAATGGGCTTTGGTTAATCTTTTACAAATATGGGTAGGTTTAGGTAAAATTTTATGCCAATATTTTTGGTAGGTTGGGCTTGGGCAGGTTTAAGTATATTAATATCATGCTTAAATCTCAAACTTGACCCGACCTGGCTCATAAACACATCTACCGGTGCTGTTATATTTTTTTTGCTTCACTATAATTCCCTGGGCCCAGCATCCAGTCGGCGTAAGGTTTGGGCCATGGAACCATGGAATCCTTTAAATAACTAGGTCCGGTCCAAATTTTTGGGCCCAAAACATGAATAAATTGGATTATTTCTCAAATAAATATTTTTTTATTTTACATTATTATTTGGTCATGATGATGATGTGAGTAATATCCTTAAAATAATTTAATTTGAAAATTTATATTCATATATATATTTGAAACCACAAAATAATTAAATGAAAATTTAATTATTAGGCGATAATTATATATTTTTAATTATAAAAATTATAATTTTCTAAACATGTTTAATTGACATATTGTAATTACATTATAATTTTATAATTTTTATGTAATTAATCCTTAAAAATTATGTCCAATTTGCGTATTTAGCCTGATCCTTTAAATATGATAGTTTACCCATTTTCTAATACTTATTTTATATTACTTGTATAGAAGTGTCAATGGACTAAGTTTGGGCTAGGCCCTAATAAAATTTTATGCCCAAGTCTGGTCTAAAAAATAAACTTAAAATTTTACTTAAATTGACCTAAAAATGTTAAAATTCGGCTCAACCCGCCCTATTTGTACTAAAAATTTTTATATATAAAAAAAATTAAAAAACAGAATACATCAAAACACTAAAACATTAAAATAAATGTTTCCCAACAAATTAAAAATAAATTTTAAAATTTTTTGTACTTAAATAACACTAACATAGGTGCAACTTAACAAGTAAATATCTCAAAAATAGTAGCAAAATTAACAATAAAATAAGAGTTATATAATATCTAAATAACAATAATAAAATAATAGTGGGAAAATAATAACAACACAACATATTTTCTTTTTTGTAAATTTGGGTCAGGCCTGGACAAAAAAATCTTACTCGAGGCCCAACCTATTTTTTAAATGAATCTTATTTTTTTTACTTAAATCCGATTTTTTGAACCGGGTCCAGGGAGTTCTAGATGTATTAATCTTTAAATTATGGTTAAAGAGAAAAAAAATTAAAGGAATGAATGAGTGATATATTATGGCAGTAAGTGGTAGGGTTTGTTGCTGTTTTGTCATTAGTGAGTGAATAGCAAATGCATGTGAAAGTTTGAGTGTGATAAGAGTGTTGGCAGGGACGAAGCCATCCCATGTTATCTCATCACTTTCAAGCTGGTTTTAATGGGGGACCCCCTTTGTTTAATCCATGTGTCGGGGGTTGGACCTGTTTCCCCATGTGGTTGCATTGCTAAACCAACTAATCTCCTTGACCTCTGTCTTCAACCGTTGCTCAACTTCATGTTCGGTCTCAAGCTTTGCGTCACCCAAGCTTATTGGTAAATTTCGAGATTCAGTCGTAAAATGATTGATATTGTTTAAGTAAAATATGAAGTTGAAGTCTTGTGAGAGAAAACAGTGAAGCGTGAAGCTAAAATAAATTTCGGAAAGCGGATTTAAGTTGTATATTTTCATGAGAAATAATTTTATCGTTTTTGAGTAAAATGTAATTTTACCTTTTATTCGATTAAAATTTTATAAAACTTAAAGGGACAATCTTAAAATTTTACATTTTAGGGATGTCGGGGCGCCTACTAGCCTTGCAGCCCTATCTCTAAAAACAATGTTGAAAAAACTTACTCCCTAGTTAGAGATCCAAACCCAAATTCAAATTTAGGTGGAATTTAATGTGACTACCAAATACCGAAAGGTTTAGAATAAAAAATATGTTCCAACCTCCTTTGATTTTTAATGTATCATCCGATGGCCATTAAGAGTTAAAATCGAGGTGAGCGATAAGATTGGTTTGGTAGAGCTATGATTATTTATTATAGATGTGAGAATGGAATACAATAGTGGTTAGATAAAAATCAGTGGTGATATATATGTTCGAGTTCAATCACAACGTTCACTTAAAACGAACCTAATATTATTATATTAATAATAAATATTAATATCAAATATTATCTATTTCTTAACAAATTTATGTTTCGAAAGCTTTTTATGGTTTTGAAGACAAATTTATGTCCCGATTTGGCCTTATTTAATTCTTTTTAATAGGGATGACAATGGAGCAGGTTGGGGTGGATATTGCTAAATCCATTACCGCTTCACAATTGACACGTTTTGCTTGGTCACCTACCCTGCTCTGTTATGATTGTATAATATTGAAAATCACTACCACATCTATGGATGTTGGATGCATCCATCCTCACCCTGCTTCTCTTCAATTTATTTTTTCTACTCATCTTTAAAATTTTAAATCTTTTTAAACTCAATAAATATTTTAACATAATTATTCAAAAAATATTTAAGCATAAAATATATATTTCTCCTATATTATTTTATTACATTTTTACCTTTTAATAGTTTATATATACAATGATAAAATGATAATTTTTACATAGTAGATCAGGTCGAGGAAAGACAAACAATTACTGTAATCGCTCCATACTCACTGTCCAAAAAAAGAAATCTATCTGCCTCCACCCAGCATCCATTTTTCAAACAAAAAAATCCGCTCCGAATTAGAATCCATGAGACGGTTCGACTTTTGTCATCCTTATATTTTAATAATTCGATAATTAAATTGATTCATTTAATAATATAACGACAAATTTGATTCAATCTATATAATACAAGGAGTTTGCATATAGTGGAATTAACTAACTACGGGTGGAAGTGGAAGGTAAGAGAAATCAAAAGGGATTTGGCATGGCTTCCTCAAAAATTTGAAAAATTATTATTAGGTCCTTTGAAACTTTTAAAAATTTTAATAAAATCCTCTAAAATATTTAATTAGATCTCCAAAATTTGTTGTCACATTTCACTATTATAATTAACTATAGGTCAAAATGTTAGAGATTGTATGATCTGAATCAAGTCACTTCTTGAATAAATAAATACAATGGTAAAATAAGGGGACCCGTGGGGGCGAAAGGCCGAACGTTTTTCACCCTTAAATAGATGTATTCGAAACTCCTCTTGTATCATTCCTTTTTCAACACTAGTGAATTTCTCCTCTTCTGCCCGTAATTTTTTCCAAAAGAGTTTTCACGTAAAATCTATATGTTCTTATTTTTATTTTCTTATTGCTTTGCAATCGTTCTGCCGCCATTATCAATGTTTATCGTAACACAAAATAATTTAAAAAAACGAAATTCAAATATAAACCCTCTAGCTATTTCAACTTTACCAATAAACCCAACTTCAATTTCACCCAACTCTGAATCATGAAAAGCAAGATTAATTTGTAACTAGTGCTGAAATTAATCATGGTGAATTGAATAGCTGCAAGGTCATGCTTGATTACTGAAATTGATTGATCCATGTTATAGACACACCAAAATTAATATTCTCCATGATTAAACCCATATTTATTTAAATATTAAATCTGAAATAAATCTTTTAGTAATCATTACACCAATGAAATGACCAAATTGCAAAAAATTAGGAATTGGGACCCTAAAAAAGAATTAAAATCCTAAATTGAAATTCAATAGGGTGACCGATTGATCCCATGATATTATTGGGCAATGAGCATCGTGCATGCATGTGACTATCTCATGTTCAGCTCAATTCTTTTAAAAATTATGAAAACTAAATCCAATTAATCCGATTTTCAAATCCAATTGATTGGTTAACGAACGACTCAAATCCTCGAAAATTTTAAATTTTAATTTAACCTCGTATAAATTGACTCAATTCAAAATTATCTCGACATGTGACATCAACTCATAAATAAATAAAATATAAATACCACAAATTTCATATTTGATAATTTAAACACATTATTACTTTTAAAAATATGAAATCGTATGATGTAGTACCGTATAATTATATATATCGTCAAATATTAAATATTATACAATTTAAGTCTTTTAAAATTTTAAATTAATAGAGGTAAAATTATACTTTAGCCCTTAAAAATGATAAAATTTAATTTAGTCTTTTAAAATTATAAAGATATAGACTATTCAAATAGTGAATTTACACTTTTACTATCATAAAAATAAAAATTAATTTTGACCCCTAAAATTATTTTACGCCTTCGCCCAAATACTTAGTAAATTAGAAGTGAAGTGAATTTCAATTTTAGATAAATTTTCAAGTTTGAATCTATTGAATAAAAAATAGTTTTAAAAATTTATTGTCTTTTAAAATTTCGATCCGATATAAATCCAGATTTAATTAACACCTTATATGATTATCGAATACTAGTAGGTCTCATTATAAAAAAAATTAATAACAAAAGCAATTAAAATAGATATTTACACTCACACATGTTCAATTGACTTGTTCATAGTTAGAGTTGTTTATGCATCAAGTTTAAGTAGAATACGTATTTGTCTAAGTTCACTCAACATGATATACGAGCATAAAATTTTGCTCAATCTTACTTATATAATCCTAGCTCAATTTAAAATTACCCGTACTTTTTTGAATTTTTAAATTTTTATAGTATATTTAATTTTTAATTTATTAAAATTTTATATATAGGCATATTGTAATATTATATATTATAATAACTTTAATTTTTGTGTATTATAAATTAAATAATATATTATATTATAAATATTAAAAATATCAAATATGGATTTGGTTTGGATGAGACGTTTAACTATAGTTAATGTAAAAACAGTTGTGACAGTGAGATTAAATACTAACAATACTATAACGTAAGATAAAAATAAACTAAACACACCGCACCGCACCCAATCGCCTATCCATACCGACCCTAAGTATCAAATGTATAAGCTCGTCCTATCTCAATCCTTTTTCGGGTTTAAGAATTGAAGTTGGGCCCATGAGCTACTATAAATACCTCCCCCTAATATCTCCATTTTTGCAAAACCTTGTCAGAGCTCACTGCTCACTCTCTTTCACTTTCGTTCATCTCCATTATTGTTTCAGATCGTAAAATCAAAACCAAATTTTCGTTTAATTTATACATAAAAACACCCCCCCAAAAAAAAGGGCATAAAAAAGGAGATTCAATGGGGATCTTCTCCTTCAATGCCATAGCTTTGGCCCTCTTACTTGCCATCATCTCTGGCGCCGTCAATGCTTGCCCTCCTTCCGACCGAGAAGCATTGCTAGCTTTAAGTTCATCGTTAAAGGAGCCTTATTTAGGCATCTTCGATTCATGGAAAGGCACCGATTGTTGTTCCAACTGGTACGGTATTAGCTGTGACCCCACCACTCACCGAGTCACCGACGTTTCCCTCCGCGGCGAGTCCGAAGACCCCATTCTTCAAAAAACCGGCCACTCATCTTCCGGTTACATGACCGGAACCATTAACCCTTCTATTTGTCAGCTCGACCGGCTCACTACTTTAATCATTGCTGATTGGAAAGGTATCGCCGGTGAGATCCCATCATGCTTGGCGTCGTTGCCCAACTTGAGAGTCTTGGATCTCATTGGAAATTCCTTATCGGGAAAAATCCCATACCAGATAGGGAACCTTCAAAAGCTCACCGTCTTGAACTTAGCTGATAATAAAATCAACGGCGAAATCCCAAGCTCCATTGTTCAACTTTCCAGTTTAAAACACCTCGATTTAAGCAACAACCTCCTCACCGGCGAAGTCCCGGCCAACTTTGGCAACCTGAAAATGCTGAGCCGTGCATTACTGAGTGGAAACCAACTCACTGGAACGGTCCCAATCTCCATCAGCAACATGTACCGGTTAGCCGACTTGGATTTATCGAGAAACAAAATACAGGGTCAAATACCAGCACAGTTAGGCAAAATGAAGGTGCTCGCAACGTTGGACTTAGGCAGCAACATGCTCACCGGCGAAATACCGCCGGCGGTTCTGGGTAGTACCGGTTTGGGTATCTTAAACTTGAGTCGAAACTCCCTTGAAGGCAACATACCGGACGTTTTCGGGCCGAAATCCTACTTCATGGCACTTGATTTATCGTTCAATAACTTGAAAGGCCCCGTCCCCGGAACTTTATCGTCGGCGAAGTTCGTCGGACATTTAGATCTCAGCCATAACCATCTTTGCGGTACGATTCCGGTGGGAACGCCGTTCGATCATCTTGAAGCTTCATCTTTTGAAAGTAATGATTGTCTTTGCGGTAACCCACTCAAGACTTGCTAATAATATTTGCTTAATGAAATTAATAATTGTGCATGGGGATTAAATTGTAATAGAATGTTTTATTTTGGGTTATTATTATAAATAATAGAAGTATTGAAGGTTGTCTTTGGTTATTACACCGATTTCATTTATGTGTAATAACATGTAGAAGTGTACGTATTATGTAACGTAAGCGTGTGTATTAATTAATTTAATGAGTGTTTTCTCTGCATAATATACTAAAACTACACTCTCGATCTCATTAAATTATTAATAAATTTATATTTTATTATTAAATTATTTGATATTAAAATTTAATTTAAATTATTAAATTATTAAAATTATTGTTATATGCTCTTCTCTATCAATCGTAAGTTTTCTTTTTATTTTCTTCTACATTTTAATTCTTTTACGAAATAATTTTAATGTTACTTAAAATTAAAATAAATTTTAATTTCAATCTCGCATATTAACTGTCAAATTAATTATAATTTAATATATGTTTTACTTTGTATATTCATTTTCGATTGTCATAGTATATTTATTTATTTATTTTATTAATTGATTGAATGAGACAATTTATTATTCCTGTATTTTTATATATTTATTTCTCATTTAATATAGATGAAAAAGGTAGTTGAAATGAATTGAATGAAAAGACAAGCATTATTGCAGATCTCTGTGTTTAACAGAGAAAAACAAAATGGTATAATATAAATAAATAAATAAATAATATATATTCAAAATTTATATATTATATATATAATGCCTGATGGCGTATGCCTTTCTGACGAAGCACGTAAATGAGTTGGTAATTGGATAAGTTCTGCTTTAGGTCCCTTTACTTTTTACGCGTTTAGAATTTCACCCCCATATTTTTCTGCTTTAGAAATACAAGTCCAATTATTAACATAATTAAAAATTCAAGTTCAATTCAATGTCATTTTTTGTTATATAGCTACTAAGTGAATTTTTTTTCATTTTAAAATGTCACATCAGCTCTTTTCACAAAAAAAAATGTCACATAAGCAAATTTAACATATGGATTTTAATACCCTTAACAATCGGACTTGAATTTTAAAATTTAAAAAGTAAAAGGACTAAATTTCTAAAAATAAAAGTATAGAGACTAAATTTCAAATGTATAGAGAATGCTGGGGGTATCAATTTGATTTGGGTGAATTCAATTTCTAATATTTCCCGGACCAATTCGAGTCAATTTCATATTCAAATCATTTAGGTGAAGGTTGTTTCGTTTACGAGTAATTTAGGTTTTAAGGCTTCTATTTTTTGAACATGATCATTACATGTTTGAAAAATTTTAAGTGTTAATCATTTCAAGTTCAAATCGTTTTAGATTTAAGTTTTTTTGAATTTAAATTCAATAATTTAAATCAAATAGATTTGAATTATTCGGGCCAAATTTGTAAATTTGAATCAAAATTAAAGTAATGCTTTAAGCTTCTTCGCGCTTTGAGAATTAGGATTGGTTATCCAACTAAGTTAACATCATTTATCGAACATATTTAAATTTTGTTGGGGATCGACTCGTATAAGCAACGAGATAGAAAAAGTGGAGAATAATAAACACAAATATTTTACGTGGCAAACCCTCAGAGAGGGAAAAATCACGAGCCTAAGAGATATCGACTTTTCACTACATGAGTAAACAAACAAGAGTACAATGTGGAGAAAATAAACCTAAAAGTACTAAACATACAATCTCAAACCTCGGAAACAAAATTCTCTCCATAGCTACGACGAAACCCTCACAAAAACTCACATACGACTACATCTTGTCGCCCTAAAAGAAAAGCCATTGTTGATTGGTGTGTTAATTTTGGCCACTCAAAACAGGGATACAATGACCCCTTCAAACATGTTAAAATTAGAGTTCTAATCATACTAAAAATCAGTGGAATAAATAAAGCTTAACTGGGAGAAGAAGCTTTACTTGGAGTCAAAAAACGTGGCTGCTTATGTGGAGAATACATCGCCTCTGCTTTTCCATTTCAACGTTGTTAGTTGCTCATCAAACGTCTTTCTAACTGCCTGCAAAGAATTCGATAAATACAACGCACTCCACAAATTCAATCACAAAATTATTAAAAATTCATTTTTTTTTACATCTTTATAAATCATTACAATTTAGCATACAATAAAAATATAATTATAAACATTAAACCTCTTAACTTTTCATTTGAATCCAAATATAATTTACTTTTTATATAAAATTTTAATAAATATATTTATTACATATTTTTTTCTTAAATCCAATATATAAATTAGGTTGACATAATTATTACTGGCAATATATGTAACTTCTAAAGTAGAAAGATTGTAATATTAATGTAGGTTCAAAGTTAAAAATGTTTGGTCAGATTCAGTTGGGTCCTAAATCAGACATAGATTCTGAACATTCATATGATACACACCAAGTTGAGATAAGATAAAAGGTGATTTAAGTATTTAATAATGCCTCATTCATTATATATTTATATTACTACTATTATTATTCAAGAAATTAATTAAAAAATCATTTTATAAAGCAATAAATTTAAAAAATACATTTAAACTCTGTGCGGGTAAAAGTAATATAGAGGCTTTATTATAGGAGTAAGATTGTCTTTTATCCTCTTTACTTAAAAATAGATAAATAAGTCATTATATGTTAAATTAAAATTCATCTATTTGTACTGTTAAAATTAACTCAGTTAATGGAATAACTGAGCGATTTATACGTCACGCAGTATCTCATATTGATGTATAAATATAATTTTTAACAATAAAAATATATGAAAATTTAACAAGAAAGAGAAAAAATTGCAATCCAAACCCTTTATATAGTAGTTTTTAAGTGAGAGCGACAAGGTGAGCTCGCATGCACGTGATGAAATGCATAGGATTCATAAAAAAAAAAAAAAAAGTTAGCAAGTTGTAAATACAAAAGATCAAAAGATGCCCTACTTTATATCATCTTTTTTTTTAATGTATAGTTTTTCTTTTATTGTATGATTGGGATTTGTGGACCATCCTCAATTACCATTACCAAAATTGAGGGTACATAACAAATTATTCACTTGGAATTTGTGAAGTTTGTGGTTTAATGTTCATAAATCATGTTCACATTAGAGTGGTGGAGCCAGAACGTTAATTTTGAGAGAATTAAGTTAATTATACCTACTATGTAAAAAAAAAAAAAAATCTCATTTCAACTTTTACAAGGAGAAGAGATGAGAAAAGTAGTGCGAGTGTAAAGCTGTTCATGGGCCAAATCGAGCTTAAGCATAATATTAACATACTTTTTGTTTCCTCAAGCTTGACTCAGCTAAAAATCTGGGTTTAAATTTTTGCCTAAACTCGTCCATATTTGCAAAAGACTAACCCAAGCCTATTTTATGTCCGCCCATATTTTTTTAATTTTTTAAATATTTATTTTATTTTATATTTAATAATTTTATACTTTTTTATTTTTTGAAAATTTTTATATAGTCTTAGAGTAGTATTATATATTTAGTATAAATTTATTTTTTTAAACGTGTTCTAAATTACATAATATAAAATATTATAAAATTAAAATGGGTCAGGTTAGGCTCGGACCTTGAATGTTCAAGCCCAAGCTCGACCCATATTTTAAATAGGTTTAATTTTTTTGCCCAAGTCCATTTTGGGTCTAATATTTTTTCCCAAATTTTCCTAAAATTCGTGCGTGCCTTTGAGCCTATGCATGTAGCTCGGCCATTGAATAGGTCTATGTGAGTACTAAGAGTAGGGACAACTCTTTTCATATTCCAATTTTTACTCTCCAAATTTAGCTTCTGCAAGAAGGTTTTCTCTTTATTTCTATCAATAATATTTTTTCTTAATATTATTTTTAATACTATAAAAATATTAGAGGGGCTTACTTCTCTATTTAGGAGGACCATAAGGAGAAATTAAAAAATTTTACACCTTAAAGCGCCGTACCCCCGTGTCTCTTACTGGCTCTGCCACTGATTCATACCTTTTCTCCCTTTTCTTATTTACTTCTTTAGTTTTGCGAGTTCATCACAGTTTCAAGTGAAGTAAAAATAAGGAAGTAAATTTGATTGGTTGGTGGACCTTGCCGAAATTTATTCCCTCAAGTGAAATTTAAGATTATTAAAAGGGTTAAATTATTATTTGGAATTTCAATATAGCAATTATTTTTATATTAGAGTTTAAAATTTTTTTTGTTAAAATTAGGCTTTAAAATTGACAAATTTTCCCGTATTGGAGTTTGAATTTTTTAAATAAATGATTAAATTTGATAATAATTCTTATATTAGGGTCTAAATTGGATAATTATTCCTTATTGAGACCTGAATTTTAGGTTTTTCAATGACTAATTTTGATAAGTAAAAGCTCAAGCCACAATCTGAAAGCAATTGTCAAATTAAGGACTTAACTTAAATAATAATAAAAATTTAACCCAATGTGAGAAAATTTACAAATTTAAATCCAAAATAAAATTAGAAAATGGAATTTTTTTAATGGATTTAGGAAAAAGTCGTTTTTTTTTTTAATTTTAACGAGGAAAACAAATGTTTTTTTTTTTTTCAGTTCATTATTATCTTTGATTTTTTTTTAAACAAATGAAATAAGTGTAAAGATATCAAATACGTTTAGAGTTCGATTCACGTGATTTTTATAAAATGGGATAATTTCAGTATCGGTCCTCCATAGTATGTTGTTCTATGTGGTTAAGCCTTTGATTTCAGTTTTTATTTATTAAATTCAATCTCTATGTTCAACATGCTAATGCGACAATATGTTTAAGAGCATTATGTCATTCTAATTGAAGTAAGCACACATTTTCAAGCCATTGCCTTTTATCTTCTAAAATCAAACTTACACGATAAAAAAAATTGGATTAATTATAAATTTAGCCACTAACGTTGACATGTTTTGTCAAAATGGCTCTAATTATATTTTTTAGCCTTCTTTGGCCATCAACTTTCTTTTTTTTCAAACTGGCTTTATTTTCTAACAGATTTGATGAAAGTATCGTTAAAAAAAATTAACGGGGACGATGTGGAATATTTTAATAAGATATAATTTATTACTTAAGTAACCCAATAAGATAATTACGTGTGAAAAATAAATAAATAAATAAATCATACATGAAGTTAAAAATAACTCTAAAATAAATGTAATTATCTAAAAAAGGTTTAAAATGAATGCATATGTTTGTTTTTTGGGAGGTTTCAAAAATAATTAATAAATCAAACTGAAAATACTAAATGTGTGCATTCATTTGAAACTTTTTAGATAATTACATTTATTATTCTTTAAATTAAGAGTTATTTTTTTTCCACATGTAATTATTTTATTAGGTTATCTAAGTAATAAATTGTATCTCATTAAAAATATTCCACATATGAAATTCCACATCATACCGTTAACTTCTTTAACGGTACTTTCACGAAATCTGTTAAAAAAAGAAATTTGAAAAAAAAAAGTTGATGGCCAAAAGAGGCTCAAAAATACAATTAAGGCCATTTTGACAAAATATGTAAATGTTAATGGCTAAATTTATCATTAAGATTTAAGCCAAAAAACTTTAAAACAACTATTCAATGTAGAGATCAAAGATACGTAACATTAATACAATGAGTTTTTTTTTTAATTTTATATTTTCGATCATTTTGATGAATACCTATATATATAATATTTCTTTTAACTCTTACAAAGAAGTATAAAATAAATAGGATCAAATTTGACATTTTATTATCGATTGATATGGGCATTGTTATCGATGCAGGAGGACATGGGTTTGAGTGTGCTGAAACGCATTATCTTCCTATTTATAGGTTGGGGAGGGATTATAGATAGGTCTAGTTATTATGTCAAAAAGAGCAGATATGATCAAAAAATATAATGAGAATGTTTTTCTGATTAGGAAAATAATTGAGTAAAAAAAGGTAATTTTGGTATGGCTTATAGTAAGCTACTTGTTAAAACATTAATATATGTAATTTTTCTCTATTAATCTTACACCGATAAAACTTGAATTGAGAACTGATTCTAATAGACTAAATTGATATAATTAACAATATCAACAATTGATTGTTTCATTTCTTCTTTTTTTGCTAAAAAACAGACAAAGATAGAAAAAATAAGGGTTTTAACTTCGGATCTTAAGGTGCAAGAGTCACAACCACTACACTAATGACCCATTTGGATAGGTGCTTACTTTCAGTGCGATGCGTTTAGCTTTCTTTTTCTCTTACACTACAGAACTAATATTTATTTTTTACACTAATCGCAAGTAACATACCGTCCATCTAAATGGGGCCTAAGAAGGTGTTGGAAACATTTTGAAAGTTACATATGATGTCATCTTTTTATAGAAGACATTTAGAATTTATAGAAGTAAATATATAATTATTTTTAATGTTTTAAAACTGTTTTAAATCTAGTAATATGTAATTTATCCTTTGTAATTGATCAATAGAATACTTTAAAAAACATTTTGTTTATTTTCTTGCTATTTTTTTTCATACTAACATTTAATTATATGTGTTCAATTTGTAAAAAAAAAAACTAATTTGTAATAATGCTATGGGATTAGTTTTTGATAAATCAATTAATTTGAAATAATAAATTAAACTATTTTGTTTGCTTCGGGTTATATTTTAGTTACTTAAGTTTTTATTTTGTCGCGAAATGGTCACTCTACTGTTAAGATCTATTACCTCCTAAATGGCAATCCGACGTGGTAGTTAAAATGAGTTTTAAATGTCAACGTGAATGTCCAACCAAGTAAATTAATTTATTTTTTAATTAAATAAATTGAATTAATTGAATTTTCTAAATTAATTAAAGGAAACGTTAATTTGGTTTCTCAAAATAATCAAAACCAATGTATCAAATTAATCATTGAATTGGAAAGAAAGAACCATTGGTCTCCTTCTTTAAGTTTTCGTTTCCATTTTGACTGAAAAAAAAAATCATTCATTTTCATAGTCATCTTTGTTGAATCGAAACAGTAAAAATCAAATTGAGTGCTCCATCAATCGGTTAGATTTTTTATTCAAAATGGAGGATCCAAGCATGGATTACAATAAGTAATGGTTTTTTTTTCTTTACTGAGTTTTGGATTTATATATTATGTTTTTTTTTTTTGCAAAAAGGTATTCCATCTTTTCATGTTTTTCTGTACATGTGATAGACAAAAATGACATTTTCATCTTTATTTATTTGTGTATTGTGGGCAACCAAAATAGCAAGCATGTATAAAGGTCGATGCGTCCATTTCTTGTTCTTTTTCTTTGTCCTTTTGATCTTCTCTTCTCTAATGGTAACAAAAAAACCTAACTGTTGCCTCTTTTTAAACGAGAAAAAATTGGGTTTTAGAGTAAAATTTTGTAATCTATTTTCATAAAAAAAAAATTTAACTTTTCACATCCCAGTTGGACATCCATATTGGCATTTAAAACTCACTTTAACTGTCATTTAGGAGGTAACAAATCTTGACGACAAAGTGACTATTTTGTAGCAAAACGACAACGTAAGTGACTAAAACGTAACGTTTTAAACATAAATGACTAAAATATAACATAAAGCAAAAAGAAAAAAAGAAGAAGACTATTTTGATAATTTACCCATGAATTTATTAAATTCATAAAACAATAAAACGAAAATACAAAATTTCACATCTCATGTTAGATTTTTCCCCATACAATAAATAAATTAAAGATACCCAACAATTCAAGGAGTTATTGTAGCACATATGGCAATTAAAAATATGTAATTATGTCAATTAAAATGCACAACATTAAGTACAATTATTGTATGTGAAGTCACACACTATAAATAAGATACTTACATAAAGGATGGTAGAAAATTTTTTGTGTGTGTTATTTAAAGATTTTTGCATTTTAATTATTTTTTCCATTTTACCTTTTTTGTATTTTTAAATTAAAAAAATACTAAGCACATCATCTTTCATTTTACTTTAAATAAACTAAAAACAAATACGTCGATATGTTCCACGTTGAAGATTATATTATCGAATTAATTTTGTTTTTACAATTTTGATCACAAATTTGAGATTGTGGAGTCTCCAACATCAAATATCTTTGATACTGAAACCTACCTCATTAGTTACTAAACTATGGTTACTTAATTAAAAATTTTGCAATTAGGTCACTGATGTTTTTAAAATTGTTTTTTTTCCATCACACGATTATTAAGTGACACTTGTTTATTTGGTATAATAACAATTTTAATCTTTAATTTTATATCTTCTAATAACTTGAAACCCATTTTATGTAAAAATATTAAAAAACTTAAAATTATTTAAAATAAAATTCTATTTAAAAATCCAAAGAAATAAAATTTCTAATATGTTGTTGTTGAAGAACTAATATGTTAGGAAATAAATATATTTATCATTCAATAGAATCCAATAACAAATTGAAAACAAAACTGAAGAAGCTGGATCATTATATGCTTGCTCGATGTTTCGATACTATTTTAACAAAAATACAAAATACATCATAATTTTTTCAAAACTCAATTCAAAATTTTAATTAATTTAAACTATATTTAAATGATGTTCCACATTTATTATTTACAGAAATAGTCATTCCAAATTATTTCTATAAATAAATCATAAGTTCATGTAAAATTTTTAGATGATAAGCCCTTAAACATTTTAACTCCTTCAACCGGTAAACTCATGACTTTATTGGGAAATTCATAAATTTACAGATTCCAGCGACTAATCTCAGAATTCGACGACCCTATTTTTCATTTTTAAATCTAATATGGTCCTTTTCACCTTTCAATTCACCATTGTTAGTTAGGTTAGGTTTAGCTGTGTTGTTTAGGAACACTTTTGACATGAAAAATATTTTTGATGCAAAATTAATGCTAAACAAGCAATTTTTCAAAAGAAATTTTTGGCTTTTCAAAAGCATTTTTTCTCAAATGGAGGCAATACTTTTGAAAAGTGCTGTGGAAAAATATTTTTGAGAAGTGCTTTTGAAAAATTTGCTTTAAAATTTGAGTGTTTAACATTGCTGTCAAAAAGTGTTTTTGAAAAATAAAATGTCCATTTTAGACATGTTATTATCAAGTAACAAATATACATTTAAATAAAATTTAAATTAGTTAATATTATTATATTTTAGTAAGAATATAAAAAAATTACTATAAGTTGTTAATATTTTAATATATGAAGTATAAATTTTAAATATTTTAAGTAATAAATATTAATTACTATGTGTTAAAATACTTTTCCTTTTTTTGTGGTGTTTAATTACAAATGTGTTAAAATCATTAATTAAAAATAAAAAATATTTTTAAAATATTAATTTAAGTTGTTTAAATGTATATTTGTAATTAATATTTTAAAAATATTTTTATTTTTAATTAATGAATTTAACACATTTGTAATTAAGCACCACGAAAAAAAAAGAGAAAAGTACTATGTTATTAGAAGGGTGAAAAAGTAATTAAGCACTAAAAGTGTTTTTGGGAGAGAAAAAGCTAAAAATTTTAGCTTCTCATTTTTAAGTCTTTTAAAAGACTTTTAAAAACTAAAATTTAAAATTAAAATAAATTTTTCAAGATAATTTTTCTTCCAAAAGTATTTTTGAAGCCATAAGTGCTTTTGAAAAGTAATGAAGAATTGGCAAACCCATAAACAAGTAAGCTTTTGAACTTGAAACTCGAATAAAATAGATTTGGCTACAATCATGAAGTAGTTAGTAAATTAGAAGGCTAATTTCCCTCCAAATCCTTCATTTTCTATTTTTTGTCTTTAAATAAAATAACCAGACAGTTACACGTGATGTACGTGGCATATATACCTTATGTTGACGTATAATGACCAATTTTTAATAGTAAAAATGAATAAACTTTTTAACAAAAGGCCAGTTCGCTCTTTGATCTAACATACATAAACTAATTTAATTATTTTCTAAATAGATGAAACAAAATACAATCTAATTTTTCTTTCAAAAACCTCCACGATACTTTTATCGTATAATGTAACAAGTTTGAGACTAATTTCATGAATAGGAGCAACAATAGTCATAATGTTGGATATAAGAGTAGAAACTTTCCAAGCACATTGAATTTGCCCATTAATCAATCCAAACCCTATAATTGATGGGAAGTGGGGTGGAGGGCCCGGCCCCCCCCCCCCCAAAATAGCTCGGCGGATCAGGCAAAAATATAGAATTATTCAACTTTTTCATTTTTAAAGTAAATTTTGATTTTCAGGACCCAACTTTTGTGTCTGCCTGCATTTATTATTGGATCAGATCTCTAAGATCATACAATTCAGTGCCTCCATTGTCATCCACTTTTTGAACTTTATGGCTTTGGGTAGGGTAAATATCCCAAAATATCAAAAAATACAAAATTACCGGAAAGACGGGTTTAAAAATATTGACCGGAAAGGCAATTTCCCAAAAGCGCGTCCACGTCAGCGTTTTTTTAGAAAGGCCTAAAAGTTGCGTCCATGGGGGCGCTTTAGGCCACGTCAAGAAAAGCGCCCACGAGGGCGCTTTGAGTGACGTGGCCTAAAGCGCCTCCGTGGACGCGCTTTAGCCGCAACGAATCAAAAAAAATGTGACCGTTGGATCCCAACGGTCAAAAAGCAACGGTAAAAAAAAACTATAAATACCCCCAACCCTTCATTTTTTCACACTTCAATCCTTTCTCATTTTTCTCTCAATTTTCTCTCAATTTGCTCTCAATTTTCTCTCAAGTTTCTCTCAAAGCCCTTGAAATTTACGCTTAAATTTCAAATAGTCTTCTACCATTTACTGAAAAAGCCCTTTATAATTTTTTTAATATATTTATTTTTTGGAAAATTAAAAAATCTTTATCGAGTACAATGGTAGGAGATTTACATCGCCTAGACAAAGAATCACATTGGTGTCCAAAGAATTGAGAATGGTAAGTTTGAATTTTAATTTTCAATATTATTAAATTTTTTAATTATGCAATTTTAATTAATTTTGAATTTTATTATTTTTAAACAAATGTAGATCGGGTGTTGCAATGTTATATTCGCAACATGCCCGGTCCCCATCACCATTGATCGAGAATTACTTATGGAAGCGGGTTTTTGCACGTGGCCCACGATAGGTAGGGGTTCAAGTTGGACCCGATTTTGATAAGCGTTGATAGAGAGGTGGAGACCCGAGACGACACTTTCCATCCGCCATGCGAGAGTGTAGCATCACCTTAGAAGATGTGCGATTCTGATTGGGATTACTGGTGGACGGGTCGGTAGTCACCGGACCGTAACATCTCTCGATTGGATGGCCGTATGCTACGAGCTCTGGGTGCCATTCGGATAAATTGCAAGGAGGTCGGATCGATATGGTTTGGTTACGAGACACATTAGGATAAGTTGTATTATTTTAATACAATTTGAGTTTTTTTAATTTAATTTTTTAATTTATTTAATTTTAATAACTTTGACAAAATATGTTTGATTTATTTTTTTTTGTAATTAAGTTGTATTATTTTTAATACAATTTGAGTTTGTTTTTTTAATTTAATTTTTTAATTTATTTAATTTTAATAACTTTGACAAAATATGTTTGGTTTATTTTTTTTGTAATTAAGTTGTATTTTTTAATACAATTTGAGTTTGTTTTTTTAATTTAATTTTTTAATTTAATTTTTTTGTAATTTAATTTTTTGTATTGATCTCGTACCTCGCCAATATCGTTGTTTTATTATTTGTGTTTGTAATTTAATATTAATTATCTTATATTTAATAAATTTGAGTTATTGTACAAAAGTTCACTGTTTTCCTCCAAAAAATGACATTACATAGCCAAAGAAGAGACAAACAAGCTAAGAACACGGTCAACTAGTCCGATTTGGACACAAGCGAGATGTATGGCGGGTTCCTACACCACCCCGCACCGCCAACTTTGGTTGGTCGGTTCTGATATCCATATTGTTGCGTATTCTAGTCAAGGAAGGTCGACCTTTTGGTTTGCGTCTCAATTCTCTATCAAGCAATGACTTATACGGTGCAAGCGATACCGGTGGCCACTTACGCTCATCCGGGATGGTGGAATACGTGTCTCCACACGTTGTACATGTTTTCTAATTTGTAGACTTCATCGACATAGCTCATGGGGTCAAGACGAATATTATGACAAGCCGCAAGTACATGAGCACATGGGTAACGAAGTGCATCAAATATCCCACATCGCATGTCCTATTTGTCAAGTGTACACGATAATGCCCGCCAACAATACCTTGGCTCGGCTCATCAAACTCCGTGACACGAAACCATAGGTCGTCGCGATCATGACAAATCGTGTGCATAGTGTTCGCCGTGCCTTCCCACGGTTAATTTCTTGCAAGACCTTCGGCTCCATACATGGCCTCCTTGCATCGCCTCGATAACTCACGCTCTCTTGGAAATAGTGCCGCTAAACGAAAATATGTCTCCATAAAACCGCTGTGAATCGGCAGATGATGGGTTCCTTTTAGCATGTAATTTATGCATTCGGCCAGTTTGTGGTCATATGACCATATCGTAGGGTCCGTCATATGCTTGTGTCCACTGCTCAAAAGGAATATTGCATGTAGTCTGCGCTTGGCGTTATCTTCGCATAAGCCGCCAACATCTCGTGAAAACGGTCTTTATTGATCTCGTACCGCCAATATACGTTGATATCGAATATTACATACCACTATTCAAATTGCGAATAAATCGAAAATTTCAAAAGAAATTATATTAATAGAAATTTCATACCCATATCGGTCACTTGCCGTTTCATCTTTTTAGATCGGTGTTGCCCATAGTAGTTGGATGCCACATGCCTCGTGCAATATCGATGGTGTGTGCGATGCCACATGCTTCCACTGTTCTATTGCCGCAAGTATTCCAGGCCCCGATCCGATATAACGATATGTCGGGTTGAGGCGACATGCCTCCTTAACCTAGATAGGAAGAAGTCGATCATCATCACCGACTTCGTGTTATTGCGAACGTAATCGGAAGGATTCTCCCACAGCCGTCTTGTGCCACAGCTAGCAATAGCCGATGCGTATATCTACCATACATGAAGGTACCGTCAATTTGTACCAATGGCTTGCAGTATGTAAAAGCATCTCGGCATTGCTTAAATGTCCGAGCAGCGCTTGAACACCGCGCATCCACGGGCGAGCGATCATTGTAGTACGGTTCCGTTTCAATGTCTCATTGTCTTTGCTGGGACATATCTCTCCAGCACCTTACACCACTGCCACACTTCATTATATGAAGCGTCCCACCGACCGTGCAACTTTTCCAACGCCTTCTGCTTGGCTATCCAAGCCTTTCTGTAAGAGGGCGTGTACCCCATTTGGCTACGAATATTGCCAATTAAGGCCGCCGACTGTAGTTTTGGGATCGGCCTTCACCGTCGGGATTATTAAATCACCAACATGTCTGAATCCATCCTCGGATGATCTTGTGTTACACCCATCAGCAATCGTTAAATAATGCAACATTACATAATATTAGTGTTATTCAAATCATTGAACACATAGTGGTACTGCATCAGTAAGACATGTATGCGGACCTTTGTACTTTTCACCTCCCACATCCCCGTCCTTTTCCTCAACGACGCCATGATTTTTCATGCACATGTGCCGCCTTGCACAAAGACACTTCGCCTCGCACCTATCGAGCTTTGATTTAACCATGGTGTAGTTAACCCGTTCTCGATGTTGTATTGTTTCAATGCACCAAGAAAAGTGTTCTTGTTGGAAAACCGTTACCAACTTCTAATTGGTCCGAATCCAACGAAGAATTTGTACGATTCTGCGTCCGGTGTGGTAGTTCAGAAACTACAATGCATCATCTTGAGATAGATCGACATTATGCATGTTATTTGAGGCGAGTATGCCCTGAATAGCGGATCTTCTTCTTCGTCGAACCGCCTCAACATCTTCGGTACAATTGAACGGGCTCCGGTTCGAAAATAGTCCAACTTCGCACCGTCAGCCTCGGCTCCCGAGGTGGATCCACATCGGATTCATCGTCCGATCCTCCATAACTCGCAACAAATGAGGGCCCTCATTGGTGGATGCCGTTGGTAATACATCATCCCTCCTTAAACATCTTTCGAAGATTCCAATCGTATGTGGATTGCCATCCACTAGAAGTTGATGACGTCCCCAATGCGTATTTACGTCATCCGACGTCGATTGACGAATATGCATGTCCCATCCACCAACCGAGTGTCGTGCGGGGTTATGTTTTCCATACTACCACCGCACACGGGCACTTCGTGTTTTGCCTCCCACTTACAGTGTCGACACTGGGTCGTGTATTCCCTCGAACGATACTAGATGTTGAGGTCGCAATGATCACTTGGAGATGAAAATTCTACATATAACTCGAGATAGGCGATCCATTGGCAAAATGAGTCTCCACTATTGCCTCAAGGCTCGAGGACCTTTGATGTCGAATCGTCATATCTCACCGGATCGATCAAGCGCAAAATCTATACTTAATAGATCGAACTTTCATTGGCGTTGTTCAATATTTTACGCCTAATTCTTTTGTGAAGTTCCACCAAATCGACGCTTCGATTAAAACTCAATCGCTATTGTGTTATCGATAAGAAAATAACACCATTTTCGGTGTCACGACTTCACCATCGTAGTAAATAACACTATTAATACGTTCACTCATTTTCGCTTTTTTTTCTTTTGCTTGAATGCTTTCGCCAACCGAGAATGCAATTTGGTGATTATAGCCTAATTTTGCCGCATGGCATTGTAGCAAAAGTCGCCCACGTGGAGCGCTTTTCACCGCTCCGGTAATAGTGCACCTATTTGAAGTTTTTGGCCACGGTTTGTTCGAAACGTCTCCTCAAAATAATTTTGCGGAGACCATCGTAGCAAAAGCGCGCCCACGTGAGAGCGCGCCGCCACGGTTTGTTCTGAAACGTCTCCTCAAAATTATTTTGTCGGAGACTACTGTCCAAAAATTAATTCATTTTTCACATTGCAAGTGGACGGAAAGATTCTCTAAAGCGCGTCCATGGGGGCGCTTTAGGATAACTTCAAAAAGCGCCCTCGTGGAAGCGCTTTTTTGACGTGGCCTAAAGCGCTCCCCATGGACGCGCTTTTAGGTCGATTCCCAAAAACGCTACCGACGTGGACGCGCTTTTTGGGAAATTGCCCTTCCGTCAATATTTTTGAAACCCGTCCTTTCCGTAATTTTTGTATTTTTTGGTATTTTTGGGATATTTGCCCCTTTGGGTATATATATATATTGAGAAAATATATAATTTTAATTTAGTCCTCATTTAATTATGAATATAGTATCGATTTTTAGTTTAATTAATATAAATATTATTGTCAATATAGAAAGACGTGAGTTTAGGGTATGTTGAAGCGCATTATCCTCCTATTATGAGTTAGAAATAAACTATAGATAATTTTAAGTATTATATTAAAAAATAAATATGATCGAGCATATAATAAAAATATTCAAAAAATATTTATGAATATATATATATTATAAAAAATATTATTCATTAAAAAATTATGAACAGGGTTTGGACCGATGTAGTCGATCTTGTACCAGTTTTAATTGTACTGGCCAATGCACATCATTCCAGTAGTAAATAAGAATTACCAACTCTCTTTTCTGTATTGATAAAAATTCAGTTTGTAGTGAAAAATAATAAAATGTTAAATGCTAAAATTAATTTTAAGTGAAGTTGCGGTTATAATAACTAGTAAAAAAAAGTTGATTAAGTCTTAAACGAGTTGGTATTGTTGCCATTGCATCAACCTAAAAGATGGATTGGAAATGCACTTAAGCACGTAATTTTCTTCTCTTTAGAAACTAGCTTAACGTTACCGCTAGGAAAAAAAAATAGATTAGTCGGTTGAATTAGTTGAATAAGAAATTAATCAAATTATCGATATAGAATAAAAAATTAGATCGATTGACCCACGAATCGGATTAAAAATCGATTGAACCGATTAAACCAAATTTCCTATAGAATCATAAAGAGCTTTTGAAATATTAACTCTATTCAGCAATATCGATATTTTTAAACAGTAAATATGAACTTTATTGAATTTTGATATTTTTACTAATATAAAGAATAAATTAATCAATTTAATAATACTGAAATTAATTTGATACCATACTTACCTCTACCAATTTGACTAATGTCAAGCAAGGGCATAGTATAATTATGATTATATTATCTCTTAAATGTTAATCGTTCAATTTAATCCCTTTTAACTTTTATTTAAATAAAAAAATTACAATTTTGACCCCTTTCGAAAGTTTGAATTTTTGTAATTTATTTTGAGCCCCCATTATATAATTTCGGCTTCACTCCTGATATCGATTTTATGATTTTCTTAACTGTTCTGATTATATCTGTTCTTTTTGATAAAATACTTAGAACTACTCATAGTCCATCCTCCGACCCATAAATAGGATGATAATGTGCTTCAGCGCACTCAAACCCATATTTTACATTGATAACTATGTCCATGCCATTCGAGTAAGACTTGATCGACGATCAAAGGGTCTTCGTTGGACAAAAATACTAACAATAAACTCTATACGTACATAAGATCTTATACACACTAAAAGGGCTTTATTTTCTTAGGCTTTTTACTATAATGACCCTTCATCGCCCATTATCATTGGGCTAAACCAGTAGCCTTTTAAATGCTGTTAACAATTACAATTACCAGTCCTAAAGCCCCAAAAAAGAAAACTTTCTTGAGTACAGATTAATTTTGATTGGATTGTGAATTAAGTTTTAATTTGATTAATATTGATATTATTGTTAATATAAGAGGAGGTGAGTTTGGGTACACTGAAACGCATTATCCTCCTATTTAAGGGTTGAGGAAGAGCTATGAATAGTTTTAGGTATTATATATATATATATATATATATAAAAGCAAAAATAATAAGAATTAATAATATTATTAATATTTAAAAAATATGATTGAATTATTGTTATGAATAAATCAAATATTAATTAATTTGGTTGAAAATTTATTTTTTACAAAATAAATTATATTTTTATGAGTGAATATTGCATTTTAAAAATTATTTTAGATAAAATAAATATTTTAAAATTAGATGCCATAAATTACAACATTAAAAATATTTGAAAATGGATGAGTGATTAAGTTGAAAGGTTTAAACTTAGGCTTTATCTAATAATCCATTAAAATAATAAAATCAACTAAAACTAAAAATATTTTCAGTAATTTAATTTCTTAAGGATGTTTGATAATTTATAAAAAAAATCGATATTTTCAATAAAAAATGTGAACAATGATAAGCAAATGAGGAGGTACTTATCAGTTAATTTATTTTTAAATTAAATTATATTGTATTTATTATTTTTATACAATATTTAGAAGGGTAAACTATTAAAATAGTTACTTTTGTTTGTTTCAGATTACAAAATATTACGTTTTAGTCACATACGTTGTTATGTCGTAACATTTTAGTTACTGAGCTGTTAATTTTCGTTAACGGTGTGACGGTAAGTTGATATGGCACGTTAAATCATCATTTCAAACGAAAATTTTAGGTTAAATTATACAATTGGTCACTATATATATATTTATTTTGAGCAAATTAATTTTTTTTCTTTTATGTTTTTTTAACTTTCTTTCTTTTTTTTCTCTTTTACTTCTTTCAATTATTTATGTCAACAACTGGCAATGATTGGTTGGTTCGGAGAACAAAATGAGAAGCAGAAGAAAATGGAAAAAAAAAGGGAAAGTTCAAATAATATAAAAGAAAATATTTAAATTGCTTAAAACGAAAAAAATATAATGATCAATTGTATAATTTAACCTAAAATTTTCATTTGAAATGATGGTTTAACGTCACGTCAACTTACCGTTACACCTTTAACGGCTTAATGACTAAAATGTTACAACACGATAACGTAAGTGACTAAAATATAACATTTCAAACACAAGTAACTAAAATGCAATCTGAGGAAAACAAAAATGACTATTTTGGTAGTTTACACTGTCTAGAATTACTCATAACCACTTTTTAACTCTTAAAGAGGATAAACGTGCTTCATTGTGCTCAAACACATGTTCTCCGACACTAACAATAATGTTGATGTCAATTGAGCCAATACTCGGTTTGAATAGATTCAGCCTATTATCCTTTAAATACTTTACATTTAAAAATTTAAAAATTACATCTATCCAACAATCTAATTATATCTCGAACTTAATTTTAAGTAATATACCAAATAAATTTAACAACTTAAATTCAACACTTAAATGTTCAAGACTTAAATTTTTCAGTTTATCAAACATTTCAATGTTGATTTTATATAATTTTTCCTTCACACACAACATAATATTACAAGTTAACTTGACAGTAACTCAATGATAAAATCATTCAAAATTTCAGATTAAAAAATGACACAAAATAAATGGAAGGTGCAGTATTTAAGTCTTTTAATTTCAACAAAAGAAAATTACTTTTATAATTTTAATTTGATGTTAAAAAGCCATTCCCTATATTTTTCATGTATTTTTATCAATAACTATATATGTAGGGTGTGTCTCGTATTTTCGGAGAAACAAATGGCGATGTCGTGACGAGGAGACTCGAAACGTCACGACATGTTCTCCCATTTGGAAGCCACGTTTTAGACTTCAAGCATGACTTCTTCTCCCAATTAGACTCTAATTATTCTAGAGATATTTTAGTATGATTATAACTCTAATCTTAACTTGTTTAAAGGGGCCATTGTATTCCTGTTTCGAGTGGCCAAAAATTGATACGGCAATCAGCAATGGTTTTTCTTTAAGGGCAACAAGATGTATTTGGGATTTTGGGTAATGTATAGGTTGTACATTTAAGTTTATTTTCTCCATATTGCACTCTCGTTTATTTACTCATTTAGTGAAAAATCGAAACCTCCTTTACCCGTGATTTTTTCCTTTTTGAGGGTTTTCCACGTAAAATGATTGTGTCCGTTACTCTTCACTTTTAATAGCTCGTTGTTTATACGAATCGATTCCCAACATTATATATTTTTATTATTTTTTCAATTATTATTATTATTTTATTATGCATGTAGTGAGTCTATAATATTTTGATAATTATTATATAAACATTTTAATTGATTACATATTGTATAAAATAAATATAAACATATAAAATTTTAAATTATTTTTATATAGGTTATGTGACACGTGTGATTAAAAAATTATATAAAAATATATTTGTGCAAAAATTATGTAAAAATGAATAAGGATTTGAGTATCTTTGTGTAAGTTCTACATTATGTACTTTAATTATGTACTTTAATTCTAAGTTTAAATTGACAAAATTATCTAAATATGCTAAAAAATCAATTGAGAAATTAGGGTTTTTTTTAATTTTAAATTTATCGATCTACGTTGTTTTTTGAGAGAGAAAAGATAATGCGTCATTTAAGGCGCGTTTTCACTGATCTAGCAAGGAAAGCATGCCCTGTAGAACACGTTTTCTTCTCTTTCATACAAATGCGTCCTAAGTGGCATGTTTTCTTTGCCAGGTCAGTGAAAACACGTTCTGTAGGACGCATTTTCTGTCCAATGGTAACATTTCCGAACAAGTAATAGTTCCAATGGCTATGGAGTCCCAACAGCTATAAGACTCCAATAGCCATATTTTTACCTATATAAAGCCCTCCAACTCTCATTCGTTTCAACTCAACTCTCAACAACTCAACTCTCAACTCTCAATTTTCACAATTTGATTCTCAAATTATTGTTCTCAATCTTTTATTCTCAATTGTCAATTCTCGATTTTTATTCTAAATTCTCAATTTCAATTTTTTTTTAAAAATTTGTCTAAATCCTTTGATTTGATTTTATTCATTCTTCAATGGCAAATCAGCTTATTTGTTTGAATGACAAACACATCTCCAACGTTCAATAACAAATGGTAAGAAAAATGTTTTAAATTATTTAATTTTAACCAATTAATTATTATGATGTTAAGAAACTATTATTAATTTATTTAATTTTAAATAGTTAATTATTATGTTGTTTAGATTATTAATTTCTGTATGTTTATATTTTCAGCTAGAAGATCGAATTTTGGAGACATACATAAACAATGTAAGCGAAGGTGCACCGGATGCCATTTATGGTCACTTGCGAGATGTCAGATTTTTATATGTGGCTCGCATGCTCGGGAGGATTAAACTGAATCCCCCACTTATCAGTGCTTTGGCTGAAAGATGGAGACCAGAGACATACACATTCCATCTTCCTAGTGGTGAGTGTACAATTACACTCGAGGATGTTAGTTTACAACTCGGTCTACCAGTCAACGGGGAAGTCGTTATGGGGCTAGTGATTAGTGTCGATTGGAGTGCAACATGCTACCAACTACTAAGGAATGTGCCAAAACGGTTTAAGGGTAGTTGGAGTGAGATGAAATGGTTGGTGGACAACTTCAAACATATCAAGGCCTCCGCGAGTGATGTTGAAAAGAAACAATTCGTGCGCGTATTCATCTTGAGGTTGATCGGGGATTTGCTAATGTCAAATAAACCTTGCAATCTGGTACATTTAAGGTTGATTGGGGATCAGCTAATGCCATATAAACCTCACAATCTAGTACATTTAAGGTTGATCAATGTTTATACCATATCGGATTGAACTGTAACTGATGCTTCAAGTTTACAAAGGTTATGCTACCAAGGGACAGAGCATAACTTTGACCCTAGTTGACAATGGTTATGTAGGCACGATAATGATTTTTTTCATCATCAAAGGAGGATACTATATACCACCGAAACAGAAGTGCGAAGGATGAAAACGAAGTGGCATTTTAGTATAATCAAGTAATTCGGTGGACATGGATAAATTGAACTACTTGATTATAGTAAAACGTCATTGCGTTTTTCTTCTTTATAGTTCTGTTTCGGTTGTGTTTAACATCCTCCCCTGATGATGAGAATTTTGTTGTCGTGCCCGCATAACCATTGTTAACTGGGGCCCCATTAATGCTTCATCCCTTTATGGTATTACATTTGTAAAATTGAAGCCTTAGTTACACTTCAACCAGAGACCATATAATCACCATCACCTGGGATATTGAGTTGCAATGTGATCTAGCTTATCAGGTGATGGCTCCATGCTCACATGCCAGATGACATTCATAGGTCACCCAACTTCACGGCACCACTGTCAATTCAAACATACCTTAAAACTATGATCATTAGGAAAAAAATTACAGCATCATGGTTTGAACTATGATCATTAGGGTGTGAACAAAAATTTTAATTATGGTTTTATTATGCAATTGATTTATCGTAATATTTATTATATTTTAAATAATTTTTATTTATTTTTAACTAAATTGATACTCAATTTATTCGAGATATTAACACAATTAAAGATTTAAATATAATATACATTAATTATACCAAATTAATCTAGAAAATAATAATTCAAAACATAATTATTTAGGGTAATTTACCAGAAGATACTAATTTTTAAAAAAATTTACGGAAAAGGACCAAAAAAATAATTATTTACCGAAGGGCCATTTTCCCCGAAAACGGCGTCCACGTCAGCGCGTTTTTAGGGGATGCAGCAGGAAAATGCATCCACGAGGGAGCGTTTTTTGCCACATCAGCAAAAAATGCTTCCTTGAAGGCGCGCTTTGCTGATGTGGCAAAAATGTTCCCCAATGAGGCGATTTAGCCCGTGTTTTTTTCTAAAAAAAAACTATTCTCAAATTAAATATTCAAAAAATGTCATTTTTTAGATATTATAAAAATAGATCAAATTTTTTAAAAATTTACGAGAATAAACTTTTATAAAGGCTCAAAGTGACAACACCATTTTTTTAAGGTGTCATCAATTAATATGGAAGTATAACTTACAAAGGAAATATTTATATAGACACAAAGTCTCATTTTCCTTATTTTCTTGAACAATGTGAGATATGATATATGTGTATTTATAGACTCATGAACAATTTTGCAACTTGTTCCTTAACAATGTGAGATTTCTTCCTCTTTAACTAACAATATGAGATGAAAGGATAAACTATATTTGATTTTTTTACTTAGAGTTTAAATTTTTTACAAAAGTTAACATTTGTTACATTATAAATAAAACTTTTAAATTCTATAAGTAAAAAAATATAAAATATAAAATGAGTATGGTAAAATATTAAAAAATAAATATTTAAAAATTACTAATAGTTGAGTGATCATTTTGTAAGTTTTATAATTCGATAGCTAAAAATATAGTTAAGTGACTACTAATGTAATTTAATCTAGATATAAAATATGAAAAATAATTATTGTATTTTATGTATATTATATATTTCTATAAAAAATTTATTTAACATAATTGTATACTATGTTTAAATAGATTATCTATCTAGTCAAAATATATCTGAAATAAATTTATCGGCATTCATTAGGTGATGAAAATTAAATTAAATTAAAATTAAAAATAATTAGTATAGTAAAATATTAAAATAAATAAATATTTTAAAAATATATCAATTTTTAAAATTACAAAAAAATACTAATTGAGTACTAAATACTCACCATTTATTTATTAATCAAACATTCATAATATAAAATAAAATAAATAATAAAAAATTAAAAGTATAGCTTCTAAATTTAAATAATAGAAAATTATTTTAAAATTAAAATTGCATTGATATTAACTTCAAACATTTAAAATTGAATAGAAGATTATTGCATGTACAAGTTTTATATGTGTAATTTGTTCTTTCTTTTTTAATAATTCTTTTGTATATGTTAACAATTCTAAAATGCAACAAGATTAAAGATCTCAAAACATAATTTTATAATATAAGAAAATATTAACAAAATATAAAAAAAAGAAATTATTTTGTAAAAAATATCAAAAAATGTAGACTTTAATCTCATGTTGTTAGTTAAATGAGGAAGAAATCCCACATTGTTTAGAAACAAGCTGCAAAACTATTCATGAGTCTATATATACATATATCTCATATCTCATATTACTAAAGCAAACAAGAGAAGTTAGACTTTGGGTCTATATAAAGATTTCCTTTTTAAGTTATATTTACATATTAATTGATGACATCTTAAAAAAATGGTGTTGTCACTTTGAGCCTTTATAAAGGTTTATTCTCATAAATTTTTTAAAAAATTGGTCTATTTTTATAATATCTTAAAAATAACTTTTTTTAAAAATTTAATTCGAGAATAGTTTTTTAGAAAAAACACGAGTTAAAACGTGTCTTTGGGGGAGTGTTTTTGCCACATCAGCAAAGCGCGCTCTCAAGGCGTTTTTTGCTAATGTGGCAAAAGAGCTCCCTCGTGGACGCGTTTTCTGCGGATGTGGTAAAAAACGTTCTCTCGTGGACTCGTTTTCCTGCTGCATCCCTTGAAAACGCGCTGACGTGAACTCATTTTTAGAGAAATGACTCTTTCCGATAAATATTATTTTTTCAGTCTTTTTCGTAAAATTTTTTAAAAATTGATATTTTCTGATGAATTGACCAATTATTTTGGTACTTATTTTATATTATTTTTATTAAAATTCTAATTTTTCATTAAATTTTATGCAAATAAAATTACACTCCTTTATTTTTAAAGCCCAAATTCAAAAAATTCCTTTTAAAATTTCCGGACCTACTCTAACCTCTCTTAAAACACCTCCGTCGCTGCCAGACAAGCCTCTCGCCACCACTTCCGAGAGTCCGGTAATTCTTGAAACCCTAAACTTGAAGATGTCTACGGTGATTTTGAGTTATCTGGTCTCTGCTACATGTTTACTTTGTTGCGAAGGATAATTTTTTTAAACCTATTTGTTTAGAGGAAACAGCGGACCGTTGTTGCCGCCGTTTTCTGTTAACCTGCTACTTGCGACGGCGATCCGCTGCTATCGGTATTAAATTTGTTCACACTGGCGGACGGGGCCGCTACGCCACCACTATTTGAAACCCTAATCTACTTCTCACTGTTTCTTTGCTTTTGCTTTTTGTTTACAGTTTTTTGGATTTTTTGATATCTGGGTGAAGTGCGGAAAGAGTTGCTTTCCTAAAGGGTACAGAAATCTTAACACAGGGGTGCCAGAACTACCTACAATATGGTAATTTTTTACTCTCAACTCTAAGCTCTTTTGGTTAAATATTGTTCTTAGAATTGCTAGTTAAGGGATTAAGGCTAATTTTCTTAGAATTGCTAGTTAAGGGATTAAGGCTAATTTTCCTTTCTTTTATTCATGTACCATTTGTTGACTTGTAATGGATGAACATGTTTTCAGTCAGGCAGGAAGGAAACAGTGTTGGATTTGGCTAAGTTTGTTGACAAAGGTGTTCAGGTCAAACTCACCGGTGGTAGACAAGGTCCATTTTTGAGCTTGCTGTTTCTCTTTTAGTTCATTCTAATGTTCTTTATGGGAATATAAAAGGACTGATTCTTTAATCGAGAATCGGATGTTATGTTGGGTTTAGATTACGGGTGAAGCTAGAGAATTGCCATTTAGAAATAATGTGACATTGGAATCTAATATTTTCTCATCAACTAATAGTACTACTTTCTAGGATCTAATGCCAAGTATTCAACATGTCTTGTGCTCTAGATGTATGGAAGTCGTTTTCTTTTTCCCATTGTTTGATTGATCGAGTTTATGTATCAACTATCTCATTAGCCTTTTTTTTTTCTTCTGTTTCAGTCACAGGGACCCTAAAAGGATACGACCAGCTACTGAATCTTGTCCTGGATGAAGCTGTAGAGTTTCTTCGAGGTAATTATCTGTTGCACATTTTAAACATGCTTATTGCTGTGGTTTTACGTGTGTTGCTAACTTTTGAGCTATATTCTTTGATGAATGTCTGGTGCCTTGTTTCTATGAAGTCCACTGACCTGTGCTGAGTAGATTGGAATTAGATTTACCCATGTAACAGTTCATGGTTCCATGTTATCTTGCTCCTATCATTCATTTTTCTTGAAGTATCCTCATTAACCCTCCAAGGACAACCAAATACTTGGAAAACATAGAAATATTCATCATACCCTATCGGACTCAAATCCATATCCATCACTCACAACCAAGTCCGAGTGGCATTGGTTTAATGTGAGTATCAATTTTTTTTTTCTGCACTTAAATTATTTGGAACTTCTCTTTTCTCCACCTCCTTTAAGGATTCTTCTATGAATTTTCTACTGTCAATTCTCTTGTACTACATAGAAGTGACTGCATCTTTTGCTATGCAGTTTAAATGAAATAGTGAGTAGGATATGCTGCTGATGTTCTCTCAAAGTGAAAGTTGCAGTTTGCAGTGTGATTGTTGCTTTCGATAATTTATTTAGCTTTGAAAGCACTCGGGAAACAGATCATGCAAATCTGTTTCATAAGCTTCCTATAGAGCTATAAAATCTCTCCTCCGATTAACTTGTTGAACTTGTGCTACTTCATGGAGGCAAAAGTAAGCATGATAGAGCTCTGCCGGTATACATGCTTGCTGGCATTTTAGCGATTAGTATAGTTCATTCAAATAATTTCTTGCAATAATTGCTACATCTTGCCAAATCCTAAATGCATTGCAGTTTTGAGGATCTGATCTTTGATTTTGGTTGAGTATGGCCTAAGTTCATGCAATTTCTTTATAATTTACCCAGCGAGGGAAAACAAGGGTTTCTGGATAAAATCTCTAAACATGTAATATGGATGGCCTGTTTAGAGCATTGGACTTATAGCAAAATCTCTGGTTCTATTTGAGGTGTTGCAAACTGAAACATGAAACTTTCCATAGAGTTTTATCTGCTTTCTCTGAACCACTTGGATCTCTTTTATCTGAAATTGATATACATACACATATATATGTATAACTTGTTCATGTGTCTGAACTACTGGATGAAAACACAAGATTTATTTGCTGTTTATGGATACACTACAGACCAGGATGATCCGTTGAAGACTACTGATCAGACTAGGCGTCTTGGCTTGATAGTATGTTCCTTCTTCCCTTATGCACCCTTTTTAAGGTTTATTGTCGAGTTTAATAACCTGAACCTATGATCTGGGAATATTCTAGCTGCTTATGTTTATAGAAAGCTTAGGCATGATAAAAGTAGTAATGACTGAAAATTGAGTCCTGAAATTCTCCAGAACTGCTATGATATGTATTTTGGGTTCATTATATACTTTTCATGGCCTGTTGCGTTAATAACCAAATCCAAAAACCGGCCACAAAATGTTAGTGTCTAGATGATGGTGCATTGTTTGGTAGAGGAAACAAAATTTCGGGAGCATTGACGATTCTTTGATGCAGGTTTGTAGGGGCACAGCAGTCATGCTGGTGTCACCTACCGATGGCACAGATGAGATTGCCAATCCTTTCATCCAGCCAGATGGAGCCTGATCTGATCCGTCTTTCAAAATAGGCATATGGCATTTCCTTTGCTCTACTACTAATATTCTCTTAACATTTTCAAGTCTGTATTTCTATGAGCATGTTGTTCTCTCTGTGAAAGCTACCAAAAAAGCAAACCATCAAAGCCTTAAATCTTAATATCATTTGGAGTTGAAACACCATAGCTTCCTAGTTGGTAATATTAATTAGACGTTTGCTTTCTTTGCTCTAGCTTAATTGAAATCGTCTTTTAAGAGTATCATTTTCGACACCGTCATCACAAAATTGTCAAAATGAATGGTTTTTTTGTTCTAGAATCAAAACCCGAGAGTCGAAGTGGCTGTCAACTGAAGACTTGAATACGAGTTTTTTGCCACTTGTGCTCGGATCGACAGTTCCTCGGGTAGTATTTATATACACACACATATATATACGTATATGCTACTATTTATTTTTACAGGTTTAGGACAATTAGCATAATTCACTTGCATGCTTTGTCACTCAAAAAGAAATGAGGAGTGAACGTCACCGTCTTTGGCAGATGATGATGCCAACCGAAAGGGCAGCAAGCCATGAACCATGCTCTTAATGGTACTCCACATGCTTTTTTAAAAAGGAGTTTACGGTATAATTATAGTTATAATCATAAGTAATGCATGTGTGATTAGCTAAAATTAGAATTAATTAAGACAAACCATAATGGTTCATAAGAACCATGTTACCTAACCTTTTTTGGCTGTTTTATATAAAAATTAATATAAAATTTAAATGTGATTTTAGTTTAAATGATAATATTGACATGTGAAAATTACGATGTTTTAGGTTTAAATTTAAGTATTCTGCACATAATTTTTAAATGTTTATATAAAATATAAAAAGATAAGTAATATTAATATTAATTTGGGCTATTTTTAAATAATAGTAAAGATATTAATTATAAGTTTAGCAAAGTAAGGGGCTGTAGTAGTTTTGGTCCCTTAAAATAGAAAATTTTGGTTTAGATCTTTTATAATTTATAAAATTTTAAATTAATAATAATAAAATTATATTTTAATATTTCAAAATGATAATTTTAATTTAATTTTTAAAATTATAGATATATATTATTTATAAAATTTTCTAAATTCGTATAACAGTATATATATATTTGTTTATGATTCTCATGTGAATGCGTAAGTTCGAAGTCTTACGCATCCCCAAAACGCGTTTTATTATTTTTAAAATAAAAAAAATAAAAAATTATATTAATTAGATATAATTTTTTATTATAAAAACAATAGTTAAAAACTGAAGTGAAGCCACGGTAACCAGGCGTACAACAGATCTGGATTTACCAACTGTCGTTGCCGACAGCTATGCTAGCTAAGCCAAGCATCGATAATAATATGCCGCACTATTTATCATGTAATAAATATTAGCTTAATTAATTCATCATTTATTACTTTTTCATTTTAATATTTAAGATTATTCTCTCTTATTTTAGTATTTAAATTATTATTTATTTCTTTTTAACTAAAAATTAGAAAAAAATATTTACATACAGCAACAAAATTGGTAATTTAATTATTTTAGAAAAATTTAAATTATTATCAATATCGAAAAATGTCAGAAGAAAAAAGTGATTTGCAACTTGCAATTGCTTCGAGAATCAAAATGTTAACTTTACACTTTCCCAAGTTTTCTGCTTTATGTATAAAATAAATAAAAATAAAGGATTAATAATTAATAATCCTAAAGGACTAAATTAAAATAAAGGAAAATAGAGAGCAAGAAATTGTAATATTAATGATTTCAAAACGGTCCCTCGAAAAGAGAGATTCATAAACAAAGGACAAGCAAATTGGAGATAAATCCCCAAATTTTGTTAAAATACCATAAAAAACACAATTTAAATTTTGCAAATAATCAAATTTCATCAAATTTAGAAACTTTAGAACGAAACAAATCTAAAAAGGTACATCTGCTGAAATGGAAATCTAAAAAATAAAAATTGTCAGAATCCTAATACAAAATGTAAAATTAAAGCCACAATAATTTTCCTTTTTCTTTTTTTGAAAAAAAAGAAAATTAAGTAAAATTAAAAATACTATAATCTTCTTCAATTTGAAACGATCTTGTGAGATATGCCGTCATCTTCCTCCATGGATTGATGATGAGATCGAGGTTGAATTTCCATAGCTGTTCCGAATTCCGGGTCGAAAAATGTTTCCGAATAATATGATTTTAATAGGTGTTCATAAAAAATATATATATCAGACTTTAATTATCTTGGCCGCTTTAACCACCGGATTTTCCCTAGCGATGGCCTCACGACCGACCGTCTTGTAATCATAACTACAATCGTGTCGATCCGAGTACCGATGATCGGCACAAAACAGTTCACCGCATCGACACCTAAACCCGGTCAAACCGACACGTTTTCTACATCCAGAACACCGGTTCACCACCTTCTTTTCGGTACCAGGCTCCGGATAGTTCCTCGAACCAGAACTCCTAACAAACGTCGCCGTTTTAGGCGGAGAAAGATCGGATCGCTTGTTTGTAGAAAGCAACGTGGTAGATCTTTGGTTCAGGATCGAAACACCACCTGAACTAGCACCACCGGTTGAAGAGGAGACAACGGCAGCTGTTGATTTAGGCGTTGTAGCGTTGAAACAATTTTGACACATGTTATTGGTGGCCGGATTTCCTATAACACCACAATCGTTGACGCAAAGCGTTAAGGTTTCTGGTACCTTGAACTCGGTTTCTTCTTTTTCGGTTCTTTGAGCCATTTTTGGTTGCTTTTTCTTTTCCCTTGCCTCGCAAAAGGGATGAAATAGAAGAGAGAAAAAATGGAAATGAAAAGAGAGACAAAGAGAGATTTGGGGATTTTTTGGCTTTAGGGGGAAAGAGAGGAGATTGGGAGGGGGGATTTGAAGGGATTGAAAGGTCGGTAATGGCGATGGAATATGGGCCTCATAGTATTAGTCTTGTTTTATTTTGTATTTACCAAAATAACCTTCCCTTACTTTTTTGTTTAATTTCTCCTTTAGTCCTTGTACGTTTTGGAGTTTTTGAAATTTAATCTATTTACTTTTCTCTGAACAATATCAATATAGGTTCTGATCGTATCATATCCTTTTTTTGACACAATAACTAAAACTATCATAGCCCCTCCACAACCTATAAGTAGAAGGATAATGCACTTCTGCACACTCAAACCCACGTCCTCCTGCATTGACAACTATGATTATGCCCATTGAATTAAGACTTAATCGACAATCCATTTGCTTTTATTTTTGGATAAATATGTTTAATGATCTGACTACTCGAACCATTTTTAATAGCAGAGCTAAACTAACCCTTAATTCTTGTTTAGGCGAGGAGTTTGTAGGAATGATTCCATTTGTATCAACATTTTTCAAAATTCTAAAAATAATATTACTTGTTTGGGTAAATAGATTAGAGAATTTTTAAATTTGTAAGGAATTTTAAGAGGGATTAATAACTTAGGGTGGGTTTGGATAGGTAATTGGGTGCGATGCGGTGCGTTTAATTTTTTTTTGTCTCATCTAATCTTACTGTCACCGCTATTTTTACACTCATCACAGTTAAATGCACCGTCCATCCAAACTCACCCTTAATTTTCTTTTCCAAATATAAGCTAAATAAGTGATTTTTTTTTTCAAATTTTATTTGATTTGATACATATGGTCTCACCATATGACAAAATACTTAAACCTCAAAAATTATTTTAGTTAATTATAATATATATTTTAAAAATTTTATTTTATTAAAATTATTTATAAAATTTTACAAATAGAACGATATCGATATTCAATATTTTTATATTATCTATTTTAAAATAATGGTAAAATTTCAATAACTTAATTTTTCAGTAAATCAATTATTTATCCAAACAATGTAATTACAATTACCTAAAAAATGTATTTAGTTTAAAAAATTAAAATAATTTTTCAAAAATGGAAATAAAATATGTAAAAATTAGAATATAATTAAAATTTATTATAAAATTTAAAACAAAATTAATGATTTTTTAAAATATAAACTTAATTAATAATTTAACCCTAATTCAACCGCATATAAATGAAAAGGTATTTGTTTTATGTTCTTCATGTTTGTTTTACTATTCATGTTCATAATTTATAATAATTTATAATTGTCCCTCTCAATAATATCGCCTCCAAAGCTCGAGCTTAGATCCTCTCTTTAAGAGTGCAATACGCTTAACCATTGCAGCCAACCACTTGTCCTCGTGTTTCCATCATAAATAAATAAATAAACAAAACATGTTTATTGTATTTTTATTTATGAAGCACATTTTCCAACTTAAATAATATATATATATATATATATATATGATAAGTAGAATAGATATATTTATGAAATTAAAACAATTTTTAATTCACAATCAAGACCTTACAAATTAAAATTAAATTAATCAAATCTTATGCTTATCTTCATTATTATCATATTATTTTTATATACTTCATATCGATTTTACGATTTATGTTTGGGGTTTGTGGCTGCTTCCCTCAATAATATCGTCTTTAAGGTCAGGGGCGAAGCTATAAAATTTTTTAGAGTGACCGATATTAATTTGTAATCTTTACGATAATAAAAATATAATTTTATCATTTTAATTGTCTATATCTTTATAATTTTTAAAAGATTAAATCAAATTTTTATCATTTTTAGGAGGTTTAAAATGTAATTTTACATTTAATAAATTAAAATTTTAAAAGAACTACATAAAAAATTTCCCATTTTAGGGGGTGACCAGACCCATGCTATCCCATAACTATGCCTCTGTCTAAGGTTCAAACTTGGATCCTCCCTGAAGAATGCAATGCATCTTACCATTATTATCATTATTTTATTATTTATTATTACCAAAATTTTGTATTTAATTTTTTAGAACTAAGGTATCTGATTTTTATTGTTCATGCAGATTAATTCTCTTGGGATTTTTACATGCTCTTCTTAATAATATCATTTTTAATGTTCAAATTCATATTTTCTTCACCACAATGTAATGTGACTTGACATTGTACTCAACACCTGGTCAAAAATATCTTTCGGCATACAAATAATGTAGTCAAATATTGTTATTAGTCTCTGTATTATACGTGCGTTATGCAGTTAGCCTTATACTTTAATTTGGTAAGTTTTAGTTTCGTTATTTTTTTTTAATTGGTCAAATTTAATACATATTTTTTTTGAAATTTCAATCATGACCTGAATGATAACTGTTAAACTTGTTTGATTAAATTATACTATTAGTCATGTACTATGGGTAAAATTATAGATTTAATCCACGTTCACCGGTTGGATTATTATTAGTCCCTATATTTTTTAATTTAAAATTTTTAGTATTGATGCAAACAATAACTGTTATATCTACCGATCGGCATTTCTATCAGTAATATGTTAAAACAACAAGACACGTGATGTTACAAATGTGATAATACGTTTGTTGCACCAAATCTTGAAAAATAGCATAATTTAACAAATTTAACGGCTATGATTTGTTTAGGACTGAAATTTAATATTTCAAAAAGTACAAGGGTTAAAAGAAATCAAAGTACATGGACTATAACTTAATTTAACCCAAATAATGCGTTAATAGCTTACCAAACACGTCATTAGGGAAGAGAAATAGATTGTTACAGTAATATCCTTACCACAAAATGACAAGTGTCACTGTCAAAATCAGATTTATGCTCCAAAAAAAAAAAAAAACCAAACCCTAAGGGTTTTGACCCAACCCGACATCTCGTTTTTTTAAATCGCATTTCAAAACGAGTTGGGCTGGGCTTAATTATTTGATTAATTTAATCGAGTTGGTTTGGGCTTAGAAAAAGCCCGCAATGTCCTGCCCTGTCCCGTTAATTATCAAAATATCCTCTTATATAATATTAATTTAAAACATATTATAATAAAATTTACATTAATATTTGCTCTAACATAACTATACCTAATAAACAATTAACAATATCATTAAAAAACAATAAAATTATTAAAAACATTATTTTATTTTGATAAATAATATAAAAAGAAATGAAATTTGTATCGTATCGAGTCGAGTTAAAATTGAGAATAGTTTTAATTTTTAGAGAAGATAAATTAATGTTTAATTTTGAGTCGGAATCGAGTTAAAATATCGGGTCCGACAAGGTGCGAGCAAAAATCACCCCTCCCATAGCCATCTTTATTCAAGACAAGCCTGCGTGTGCGCCAATGTTAATGGGCTGACCCAACCCGTTTATAAAGCAAACAAAAGGCCTTGCTTTGAAGAGGTACAATTATGTATAAATACAGTTTAAGAGCCCTCCGGGCCGGGCCGATGACGCACTTGTTTTAAATTTTTAAACGTGATCGGCCCACTGAATTCTCGTTCTTTGATATCCCAATCGGCCCAATTTTTTATACTTATAAAGGTATAATTTTGGCCCAAGTCCCTATACTTTTTGGAACTTTGAATAATGTGTTATCAAATTAAAGGCTTTTGAATTTTAGATAACATATATTCAAATTTAACACAAGTAATTAGAGGTAGGAGTGTTCAAACGGTTAACCAAACTGAATTAGTATTAATCGAAATAATCAAAATTTTTAATCCTTTAACCGTTAATCGAACTGAAACTTTTTCAAAATAAAACTAATCGAACCGAAATATTTTAGATATTTCTATCAATTAACCGAATTAACCAAAATTTATATATATATATATATATATTGTTAAAACAAGTATAAAACATATAAAAAAAATTACCGAATTATCTGAATTATTCGAATTATGTCTTGATATATATAAAATATATTATTAATTATTAAGTTCGGTTAATTACCCGATTTCAAACTAAATTAATCGACAACCAAACTTTCAAAAATTCATTAACCGACCTTCGGCTGAATTAGATTAATTAATTGACCAATTAACCGAAATAAATCATTTGGTCAATTAATTTAGTTTTAATCGAAATTTGAACATCTCTAATTAAGAGGATTATTAAGTGGGATTCATTTTCTTTAATGAAGATAAAAGGTAAAAGTTATTTAAGGATTAAATTTGAGATTTATGTTAATTGTAGATTTGAATGTAAGTTTTTTGCCACTTCATTTGTGGTTTAATTAAATTTTAAATAAACAAATATGAAAATTAAGAGTTGGTTTGGTTTTGGAAAATATTTTATATTTTATTTTAAATTAAAATATATTTCCAATTATGTACTTATAAAAATATTTTAGTAATTATTATTTTTATAATAAAAAGAATTCCTACATTTAAACTCTTATTTTAACATTTTCAGTATTTTTATCGAAAACAAATTTTTAATTTTCGTATATTTTTATTTTACGACTTTTAAAATTCCAACAAAATATATTTTTCTTAAATATTTTACATTTCAATAAATAAAAAAAAATACTCCTTACTCCTAAAACCAATTAATCCATAAAAAAAAAACCCTTAAAATTAAAAGCAAACTACAAAGTAGATGTATTTACGGTCCGAGTTGGATCAAGAATCAATTTTAAATTTTTTCCAAACCCGGACACATGCCCAACCTGCCCAAATGACCTATTTCATTGTTCAAGATAGGCTTGACCTTGGGATCACTTAGAAGGGACCCAAAAATATTTTTCAGCTTTTAACGTGGAGAAAAAAATTTCAAATTAAAATAAATTAATTAAATATTTGAGGCTTTTAATTTTTCATCATAAATACTTTATCTAAGCCCTAAAAATTTTTAACTTTTATTGTATTATATTTTATATATATTTTTAAAAGGGGTCTAATTTATTATTTCACCTGTAGCTCAAAAATGTCGGGTCTAGTTCAAGAAATAATAAAATATTATTTTATTTAAATTTAATTATAAAAATATATAATTATTTCTAAATAGTAAAACGGTGAAAAATTTGAGCTCAAAAGCAGTCCGGACCATGAACACCTCAAAAGCAGAGGGATTAAGTATAAAAGGTTTAAAGAGTACAGGGACTATTAAATAATTAAACCAAAAGAAAAAAAGGCAAAAACCGCCCCATTCACAGTCGATACATATATATGAAACGAAACGCACATGTATGTCTTTGCTTCATCTCCCTTATTTCGATCCTCTCAATACTATTCTTTTTATTTTTCTCTCTTTTAACCCCCTCAAAGCCTCCTCTTACGATCGTGGGGGATTCCTATGCCATGAAACCCGATTTTTTCCCACACTTTCTTGCAGGCATCCCTATCCTCTCACGCGCCACCGCGTTCCACCAATTCCTTCGCCGCTTCCATCTTTTCTCGATGCTTGCAAACACCTGGAGTTAGGGTTTCTGGAATAGCGGATTATCTATTTTTTTTTGTTTTGCTTTTGGTTTTCTTTTATATCTGTTAGAGGTTAGGTTAGGGTTTTGAAAGGGAAATCGCATAAAGATGGGCAGCGTGGATCGAGTTGATGATTTGACATTTAAAGTTAATTTTAGCGGAGATGGAGCAGCCAAGTTGAAAGATAGAGTCAAGGAGAAACTCAAGGAGTTTATGGGTGACTACACTGATGATACTCTTGTGGTACTTTATTTTTCTCTCCCTTTTTAGCTATTTAATTTTCGATTTATATGATTTTTATGCATTTTCGTTTGTTTATAAAAATCTGTGGATGTTGTAATATTCTTTTAATCTTTGAATTGTTGCATTGATCATAACGTTGTTTCTGCATTTTGGTTTATTTCGAGATTTAGCTTATATTGTATTTGGGCTTTTGTAGTTGAGAATTTGGAATTTGCTTCGATTCAATTGGATAATGATTGCATGAGAATTTGGAATTTGCTTCGATTCAATTGGATAATGATTGCATGTTTTTAAGTGCTGGAATTTGAATTCTTAAAACAACTATAGTTTGTTCCTTTTATCTTCGTGTTCTCTGTCATTATCAAGGGCTTGTGGCACTGATTAAAAGAACGGATTGAGGAGCACAGGCTGAAGTTTTCCTTTAGCTTGGGCTAAAACGTTAAAATCTGAATAGTAATTGAATTTAGCCCGGTGATAATTTTTGTACCGAACCTCTGAGGAATAAAAGGATTCTTGTCCTAATTTCTTTGCTTAAGATTTCATCACTATGTGGATTTTGGTAGGCCCTTAATATCTGGCTTTAATCTTTTCCATGACAATGTATCTCGCATTAGTTGTACTTTGTTTATCATTCTCTTAACCTTTAAGTATTTTCTGTGGTGCTCTGATGCATGTTTTACTTCCAATCTTTGAAATCTGATATAGTTGGAATGCACAAATTTGCAAATCTTGTAGAAAATGTGAAAGATCAGATATTTCTTTTTGGTGTCTAATCACATTCTCTCATTATTTTGAATGGCAGGAATATGTGATTGTCTTATTGAGAAATGGAAGACGTAAAGACGAAGCAATGAATGAGTTGAATGTTTTTCTTGGGGATGACAGCGATTCTTTTGTTTCCTGGTATTTATATCATTTTTCCAACTTTCTCGACTGGGGAAAGTCGGTGCTTATATAATCATAGTTGTTGGGATTTAGCCCTAAGTTATCCTTATATCTGATACTTTTAGTTTTCTTATATGCATGTGTTTTTGTGTATATATATTATATTCTCTGAACAGGTTGTGGGATCATCTGGCTTCAAATTTGGATCTATATGCTCCTTCTCGGGAACCTCACCTTGATGAAGGAACCAGAACAACTGTTTTGGGGAACCAGTCTATTGGTGCTGAGTCTCACCAGTTGGATGCTGATTCTGAAAGAGCAAAGGCTACTAAGTTTCCCAGGAACCGGCACAACAGAGATTGGAAGGGACTAGTTAGGGATGCAGCTGAACCACCTCCTCTTCGGAGCTCTGAGGTTGAGAATATTCGTTTTGAAGAAAAATCGAGTCGTAAAGTAAGCCGTGGACGATCTACCTCTCCTCGACCTACTCAGAAGAAAAGGAGTAGGCCTGATGAACGACAACCTATAAAGGTTTCAATTTCTAGGTTCCTTATTCTTAATTAGTTGATTACCATTTGCTAGAATCAAGAAGAAATTGTTCTCCTTTCATTGGACAAAATATATCCTTAAACGGAAATGCTTTAGACTTTTAGAGTGGCTATTGTAGGGATAAATTTCTTAATTATCCTGAGAGTGACATGTCAGTCATTAAATACTTCAGTTTTCTGCTCTGAAAATAATTCAAAAGGTTTTTTTTCTTAATGAAATATTTGTGTAAATTGAGCTGTTTCATGTTGTGCCAAATGCCAATATATGCCTTTTTCATTCATTTGTCTAGTCTTCTGATCCATGGATGAACTCCTTCTGCAGAGAGAAGCAGTTCCTCAGATGAACATTGATGCCCCTAGGCGGTTGCTTCAGTTTGCTGTGCGAGATGCAGTTGGAACTTCAAGGGCACCTATTTCAGCAAAGGAGCCATCTTCCAAGCGCCTTCGATCTGTTGTGTCAACATCTTCTGGAGATTTGCCAGCTCGTCCTAGGAGAATTCAGTCTGTTGCAAGAGTGCCAAATCCAATGGCGACAGTGATCAAGGCTGTTGCAGAAGCTGCTGAAGATGTGACAAAGGTAAAAAATGCTGGAAGTGTGTTTGACAGGCTTGGTCCTGGAATGGATGTTTTGGAGACCCGTGACCTACATCCAGAATTCAGAGAGTCTCTTACTGAGGATGAAGAATATGGAGATCTTAACCAGCCTTTGGAGAAAACCCATTCAGCATATTATCAAAGAGAAGAGTATGCTGGTCAACATGTTGGCAACGTAACTGCTTTAGAAAGTCAGACTGGCTTGGCTTCAGAGTCTCTATCTGACAATGAATGGTATGGTGATGTTGATGTTGTTGGCCATGGAGTTATGGATGAGTCTCATACTGGCCATACTGGTAGATCAAGTGGAAGCAAGGGTGATAATTCACTTATGGTGCAGTACAATGTAGCTAAGGATGATGAAATCTTGCAAACGAAGAACAAAGATCAAAATCAATCAACTATAGCAACAAATACTTCTCGTAAGATAGTTAACATCTCTGTCAATGTAAATACCTGGAAACCACCTCATTATCAAGAGCCAAGGGAGGTTTCAGAACTGGACAGCCGAAAATCTCTTCCAGAGAGTGAAGCAGTTGCTAACAAAGCTAATCATAGGTTGATGGAGAATGGCAACCCAGTTAATGTTGGTAATGGAAATGTAGGATTTTCTAACCTATATTATTTCCTCTCTCTTATTCTTTGCACTGGGGCTGTTGAAATTTACTTTTGTTGTTAATTTTAGGTAAAAGGTGCTGCTTACAACCAAGAACTGTCTCAGAAAGCAGTGCAGCCTTCTTCTGGTGAGTTGTCTTCTATTGTTAGGATTGATTATTTGGATATTGCATGTGTTGGATAAGGAATTCCCTTGTCTACTGCAACCTATATCTTTTTTCTTTTTTAATTGCTGTGCTAAAGAACTTTATTCTGTTCTGTTGGATTTTTTTCCTTGCATTTTTAACCTTTTTTATTTAAATTGCTACTTTCATTTTGCAGCTTCTTATGCTGCTGCTCGTCCTCTAGAGGATGCTGATTCTCGAACCATCTTTGTAAGCAATGTAAGAAACCGAAATTCTCTCTTTAGTGTAGAAAGAAGATATGTCTCCCTTACTCAGTTTTGACAATATATGGTAGGTTCATTTTGCTGCTACCAAGGACAGTCTTTCTCGACATTTTAATAAGTTTGGAGACGTGCTAAAAGTTATTATAGTTACAGATGCGGCGACAGGGCAACCGAAAGGGTAAGGTGTTTGAAATACTTGTTCTGGATTTGCCTTCTCCTGGAAAACATTTTATTTTACCGAGGTACAATGCGTACACAGGTCAGCTTATGTGGAGTTCATGCGGAAGGAAGCAGCAGACAATGCTTTGTCTCTGGATGGTACCTCATTCATGTCACGGATTCTTAAGGTATTTAATCCTTGTCTGTTGTTTTGTTAAACCTTTCATCGAGTTTCTCTCTGTAACTTGCCATGCATATTTCGATATTTCTCTATTGTTAGCTTATGTGGAGTTTATGGGAGAGTCTTGTGTGTTAAATATTTTACTCTATCTGGAACTTTGTTTTGACTTAGATGCCTAGTAATGTAAAATTTTATCATTATGTAATGTGTTGAACTTTTTCTGGAAAACTCTATGTTATTATGGTTCGTGATTTGGGTCAATGGTTGCCAAAACGCTGTTATTATGACCTGGCTGTCACTGGATAGTTATTAAAAATACAATATAATGTAATGTTAGCATGCCTGTAGCAAGTTGTCTATATTTCAATATAACCAGCCTCTTGAAGTTTCTGCTTATTGGAAGACCTGATCCATTGATGTTATGTTGGACCAAAACGTGTGTTGAGTCTTGGATCCATCCGCTGTGTGTTTTGAGGAAATTACTCATCTTGTCAGTGTGTAAAAAGTTCTAGGAAATTCTATTAGATATGAGTGCTAGGAAAGGTTACCGAGACGGCAGATGCATCCAGTATGAATATTCCATCTTCTATATCCCACATGACAGAACTTGTCTATTTTCTAGATGTTAAAAGCAAAATTTCATTTTGCTGGACTTATAGAAACCTTGGACCGTGAGGTTGGTACTGTCCTAAAATGATTCGGGCTCGGTGTCTACTGTATTTCTACCAATTTCACAGCATGCATATTGGTTGTTGTTCCAAAACATAAAGCGACTAATTCAACCTGTTTGATTTCCTTTGCCAAAGGTCGTGAAGAAAAGTTCAGCTCCTCAAGAAGCCGCTGCTCCTGTCATGACATGGCCTCGTGTAGCTCGGGGCTCTCCATTTGTTGCAGCAAGGTTTGGTAGAGCTTCATTTGCCAGAGGCATGCCAGGTGCTTTTAGGCCTCACCTTCCAATTAAACCCGGTGCCAGAAGCTTTCAATGGAAGCGTGATGCTCAGATGACCACCACCCCAACTGACGCCGTCACTGGGACAAATGTTTCTTCTCCCACTTTCCGCAGTCTCACCTATGTCCGAACTGAACCTAAGTCAGAAGGGAATGCTACTAGCTAGTCAAGAGGTTTGCTACCGCAGTCTCACATTCCTTCTCCGGGGGGGTCGCATCGGTTTTCAATTTTTATGTTAATTTTTCCTTCTGTTTTTTTTCACCTTGAAATGTTTGAATGGATTGATTGCACAAAGAGAGTATCATATGTGGATCAAAGGATGGGGATAAAATTGCAAACGCGATGATTCTTCAACACCTGGGAAGACGTGTCTACAATATATATACGTGCATGTAATAGAAGTAGCAAAACTGGTTTTCTCCAAAAGAAAATTTTGCTATTTCAGGCATTGATTTCTGGGTGTGGGAGGGGAGGGGAAATTATATATGTCTAGTTTTTAGATTTGGGATTGGAAGGAAGCTATTTGACATTGCTCTTTTTATATTTTTGTTAGACTTGTCATTTTATATATATATTATGAAGAAAAAAGAAAATAGAAGAAAATGATCTAAAAAATGAAAAAAAATGATACTGATAATATTTTGAAACTTTTTTATGGCCGAAGGCCAGTTTCCTGTCATGAGTTGATTGTTCTTTCACTAGTGTAATTTTCATCTATGAATCAAAACCTTGTCTAAATTTACATATATATATTTCATATTATTGTTGAGCTAATATTTACTTGAGTTGATTGGCTGAGTGAATTTAAATGCCCTTATATACTTCTTTTTTTTTATTTAAAATTATAATTATATTATTAATCGACACCAAGAAAATGTGAAATTGAACACATATATGCCACAGGACTGAAATAGAAGAAAATTGCATATTTATTCAGTCCAAGCTTATGAAGAGAAATGTTGAAAGAGGGTGACAAATTAGCTAACGGTGTATATTTGATTGTACTCATATTCCATAATAAAGTCAAATGCGTAAACAGTATTACATGTACAACATCAAGCGCGCACACAAACAACTTCAGATCATTCAACTCTTAGCTACGCTTTTCAATATTATGCATTCTCTGAGTCTACCATCACCACCACCCACCCGAGCATCATATCACAACACAGCATAACCCCTACATATGTATATAATTCCTACACGTATATCAATGATATGTATATATAGAGAGAGAGAATACAGTTCCGAGTGTCCCACTGATTTGAGGGAAGCATGAACAATAAAAAAACACTGCCACCCACACATTGATTTGATTATTCAAATTAATCACCACTGGCTACTAAAATTCCAAACCCTTCAACAAAACATTTCTATCCATCAATAAGCATTTTCACCCCCAAAATAGTTTCTTTTTTTTTTTTTTTACTACTTCATTTAATATTTTAGATGCAGTTTATTGCATAAAACCCCCTCATGCCCCCATGATTCCAACCTTTGGTTTCTCCAATCAGCAAAATCCTGCAATTTGGTTTTTTTTTTTTTTTATCAAAACAAATGTTTAGAACTATTAATCACTCGAGCTATACTGTACGCGGTATTACGGGAAATAATGAACTAGTTAGATGTTTACCTTTTTCAAAGAGAGTGCAACACTAGAAACCTAAGAAAGTTTTTCATCAAAGCTGCATACAGGTCCTTTGCATTATTTATATAATCCTGCATGCAAAAAAAAAAAAAACCATACAAAATATATAGATACATCTTGGAAACAAGAAATTGGAGATTTCGAAATGGCTATTATATGTATAGTAAGATCATTGAAATGATTGGAATTTCAAGGGTAAAAACATCTTGGAGACCCCTGTACTAAGCATCAGATCGCACTCTGCCACCTTTACTAAAAAAATAAGAAAATGATAAATTAAAAAGCAAACCGATACCTTCTGTTAAAAATTTCATCAATTTTTACAGTTAAAAACTGGCATAGCTGACGGAATAATCAAACAATTATACCTAGCATGCCATGTATAACTCATGTTGACATAGAAAGACCAGTTTTTAACAGTAGAAATAGATGGGATTTTTAACAAAAGGACCAATTTACTCTTTGATCTAACGTACAAGGACTAATTTGCCCATTTTTTGAGTAGAGGGAGCAAAATGTAATCCAATTACTAATACAAGGAACTCCATGATAATTTCACTGAATTTCAAGATCTTCATAAATGATTATCTTATACAAAGGGGAGAGTGACTCGAATATACAATTTGTCTATGTAGGCACCTGTATCAGTTATTAAAACTCGGAAGTAGTTGAGAAGAAGAAAAACCAGTGTTGAAGATAAAACTTACATTGTAGTAGATGTTGTGAACATTCACCTGATGTGGAAGTCACTGAGGAAGTCCAACAACCTGAAAGGGTTATTGACATAGTAAGAAAGAACGAAAAGAAAATAACATACAAAAACAAATGAGAAGATATTGCTTTTGTTCTATTAGCCAAGTCTACATAAATAAAGGAAAAAGAATAAAAATGGGGCAAAAATACCTAATATTTTTAGCTATAACGGTGTGCCCATCTTCAGCTCCAAGATGGCGTAGAGCAACTTCCTCCAACCGACCATCTCGATACGCATGCTACAAATACATAGCATCCATGAAAATAAACAAAAAAATTCTGTGGGAAACCACAGCATCAAGAGAAATGCAAACATATAGTGGACAAGGATGGTAACAGGTGAAAGATAACACTTCTTTAAGCCCATAATTTGAATGATATGACTTCATAAATCCACAATTTGCTTCTTTATCGAGAAAATATTGGCTAACATACGAAAACCATTAGGTTTTTTAACATACACATGCAGCAGAAGGCATGACAAGAACCATCAAAAGAACAGTTAATATGAATCCCATGATTGCAAGGGAATGCCTTTACGCATTAAAACCAACCACATTGAAGGCCTCAAACAAATGTAATCAGCAAAGAAAAGTAATCCAAACTCTAGTAACTTAATCCAGATTTCAATACTAATTAACAATGTTTTAAGTCATAACAAGACAGTCAGCAACGACCAAAACAAACTCCAAATCAATATTCTCCAAAACGAAAATGGTGGTAGCCTACATAAACACCAACACTACCAACATTTCCATAATTCGAGCAAAAAGGAGCAAAACTAAATTTAGGAATTTAATAGTGAAAATTCTCCTCATCACTTGAGGAGTCACTTGAATCATAATCTAGCTGCATTAAAAATAAGGCCATCTCCATAGATATATCATCGTTTTCCAAATCTTCAGCATCAAAAATATTTTCATCTTCTGCAATTAAGTGCTCGAAGACATCAAAAATTGAGTCCATATCTATAACATTGGATCTGCGAGGAGGTGGCCTGTGGTATTTCCATGCATAAGTGCCTGGCTTGACCGTATGCTGGAAGACAACACAAGTGTATCCATTAAACGAATCGCAAAAGCTAACACTCTCTATGACTAAAGTAAATGGCATATAAATGTACAAAATAGCAAGGAGATAATAAGCTAAAAGTGATTTTGGGTGTCTACATAAACATCACCAGATCCTACACTACAAAGGAAGTGACACTGTGACAAGACATCTAAACCCCATTCTTTATCTCCCCCACCCCCCAACCCTTTATGGGGAAATTAGATAGATAGATAGATAGAGAGAGAGAGAGAGAGAGAGAGAGAGAGAGAGAAGTAATGGCAGTAGCACATACATAAGAAAGCAGAAACACGGGATAAATAAAATCTATGAATCCCAATGCATTACATATCACAAAATTGGAAGCAAAAAAGGCACCACTGGCCTAAAAGGGTTTTTGAACCAAAAAGCAACATAAAATTGAGAATAGATTAATAATCAGTTGGGCTTGGCCAGACGAAACTTGCAATTTGACATGAGAATTTTTTTCCTCACTTGCAGAATGATTTCAAGAGCAGCACCATTAATAGAACAATAGAATAGAATTTTGGTAAAAAGGCACCATAGATATCCTGATTTTCCTATTGGCTTACTAGCTCCAAGATTAGTAACCAAAATATATCACCAAATACTACGTCGTAGATTTACGGGATATTCTGTTTATGTTCTTTCGATCCTCAAAAGTAAACTTTTTATCAATGACTATCAATTAAAATTAAAGTCAACTTAGAGATAAGAGAATCAAAATCTATAAAAGCATTGTGAAAATTGCAAGTGCTCCTGTGATGCATGTATCTGTGGCAAAGGGAGAGAGAAATAGAGAGAGCTAAAGAACCCTTATAAACAAAGCGAAATGTCTCCAAATTATAACTAAATTCTTAAATTTATCATCATTACCCGTCTACTGACAATTACTCCTTGTAAAAAAGTTATATTTGCATAATTATAATCTTTGCTTTACCAATTAGTTTTCCACCAATCAACCACAGATCTCATCCTTATTCCTCTTACTGAATATTAACAGCAGTTTTATTCAAGGAAATTGAGATCAAAGATTGTTGTTGTCCAATGATGTTGAGATAAAAACATATTTTTATTCCTAAACCAACCTCTTCAGATAAAAGTCCAAACCGGCAGATATATTGGTTGAGATTTGGCTAAGAAGAAACAGCTCAAAGATTGAACGACCATAGTGACAAAGTGAGGAAAAAGGGTGAGGAACAACCATAAAGAGGAAAGCGCATGCAGGAAAATAGAGAATTTTAACATAAAATCACATTAAAAAGCTTATAGTTGATACTTGATGGGATATGAAAGGATGCAAATTTGGAAATACTAAGAAAGAGAAATTCTCCATTTTACAAAAGCTGAATAAAATAGACAATTTTTACCTTGTAGAAACAACTAGTACCGAAAGGGCAGTTCCCATTTCCGAAGTTGAAGTGCTTGCAATCTATTGACCTGAAGATTAAAATATTATATGTGTAAGATAGATATTACGGATCATCCAAACAACCCTTCAATTGTAGAAGTACAATTAAGAATTTAAATAAAATTATAATTCATGTGGTACAAGTAGGAAATAAAAGAAACATTGAAACTGCAGAGGCATTACCTCAGTTTTGCCTTGTAGCTATCGATGATTTCCTGCTTTTCTTCTGGAGTTGAATACCAAATGACACTTGGAATGACAAAGTATGATAGCTTGCGACAGATTGGGCAAGCCCTTAATGCAGTATTGACATCCATTCCAGAGGATGGGGAACTGCTGCGCCAATTTCTAATACAGGATATGCAAAACGGATGATCACATTCCGAGAGCAACCCAAACTTCCGTTCAGCTGCTGTGGGCTTCGAGAGAACACGATCCAGGCACACACTGCATTCTATTTCTTGACTATATTTCAATGCCTCGAGGTGCTTTTGCTTTTTCTCACACATTTTTATATGCTCTTCCCTTTCCTCAGCCCTGAAAGGATGTAAACAATGTTTTCCACAGGTGGGACACAAGTCTCCATGAATATGAGGACAATTATCTCCACGGGGGCAATTACCAGCTGCAGCAAATGAGCAAATAGGACGTTCGACTAGAATAGCACTCCTAGGCTGCAAAACATCACCATCATCCAAAAGATCTTGTTGCCCAGATTCCAAATGCCATGCTTGATTCGTTGAGGGAGGTAGGAAGCCTCCATTAGAACCAGGAAACTCGCCAGAAGTAGCTGGAAGTACAACGGAACCACGATATGTACTCGTTGAAGGACCTAAAGGAGCAGAACCTGAGACCCCAAATTGACGAGGCTTTGTCGATGAAGACGAAGCAGATAAATCCGTTTGAGATGCCTTCACATGTTCATATCTGCATTGACTACCATAAGAACAGATTCCTTTCTGATAGTATGTGCAAATCTGCAATGACCCAAGTAAGAAGCAACTATTAAGGTTAATCAGCAACAGGCAAATAAAGAACAGAAAGGTTACAAAGTGCACTTCCTACATTATTTGGTGGATCCTTCCAATCATGAGAAAACTCACAATTCTCCCCTTTGAAGCATGCTCCATGAGCAAAGAACTTACAAAGAACCCTGAATAATAAGAAACAAAAAAAATCAATAAAAACCCACAATCAAGAATTCCAGAAAATTAGTATTTTCATAATTCCCAAAATTTAAGTTCCAAAAAGAACCAACTAAACAGTCAACAGCGTTCAATTCAAAATTGCTACCACGAAAAAAACAAAAAATACAGAATCATTAACAAATATAAAGCTATCATCACACTCATCATCAAATACCAGATAACAAAAAACGATTAAAAAAACGAAAATTTGCTGAAATTGAAACAGAAAATTTGGTAATCAATAAAAGGGGGATTAATTGGGGAAAAAAAGAAGAATCACCTCTTAGTCTTAGGCATGGACGAAATAGCGAATAACGAATAGCGAATGGAAATGGATTTTGAGGGAAAATGAAAGGAGGCTAAAGGATTTTTTTTAAATTAAAAATTTAATTTAATTTATTACAAAAATATCAGTTTGAATGATAGGTGAGAAAAGAGGGAGGAGAAGCGAAATTGAAGCCCCAAACACAACATCGAAACATTTTAAGATTAAAGAAGCAGCAACCTAGGGTTTTTTTTTTTTAAAAATTTTTTGGGTCTCTCCGTATAGAAAGGGCCCATGGATTTTGGCATAATTACGGGAATGGCCCTTCCAGGAGTAATTATAGTTAAGCAAACGATTATTTATTTTAATCAGCATTTGAAATTTAATTAATTAATTAAAACTTCTTATTCTAAACAAATAATGCATTTACGGCCACCCATCTCCATTACCAACCTTATCCTCTCCTCCACCTTCTCCACAAAGCCACCTCCGCCTGTATTAGCTTTTCTTCTCATGCTTTGACTCTTTTGTAGTGATGATTGAATCAATTAAATCGTTAACTAGATTGATGATTAAATCAATCAAATCATCAGTTTTTCGATTCAATGAGTTGAGTTATTAGTTTAACTTATATGAAATAAAAAAATTATTAAAAAATAAAAATTGATAAACACGTATAAATAAAAAAAATGGAAACATAAGCCTTCATTTTAATCTGTCTTCAATTTTATAATGCTGCTAAAACCATATGAACCGTTGTTTATTGGTTTAACTAATCAGTCTGTTTCTAACAATCACGACATTAGTCACGCACAAATTTTCAAAGATGCATTTTATTAACAAAATATATAATTATATATATATATATAAAAGCATGAGTCTGATAAAACTTTTGAACTGATGAGAATATTTTTATGTCGATCATATTATTAAATTTACGTTTAAAAATAATTATAATATTAATTATTTGTTAAAAAGTTTAAATGAAATAAAAGTGGTGATAATTATATTTTAAAATAATTATAATTTACTAGAATTTGTGATAATTACACAATTAAATTTAGTTAGAATTCAAATTACAATTATTAGTTAAAAAGTTATCCTAATTTTAAAATAGAATTATTATTTGAATAGAACTCTAAGTATTAACTATAAAGAAAAAGTTGTGATAATTATAATTATAATTTATTTAAAAAATTGACGAAAAAAAGTTATGCTAATTTTAATGTAGAGTTATTATTTGAATATAAATCTAAGTATAAACTATAAGGAAAAAGTTGTGATTTTATTGATCTATTTTATGGGTATTTTTGTTTTTTCACAAGTTGTGATGGACAGATGAAGATGCCTGTCCTTCATTAAAACTTCACTGGCCACCACTAGTTTTTTTTTTTTTTAGAAAGTGGGTGGCTCTTCATCAACTTCTTAATGTGTTTTTGTTTTGAGAGTATTTCTAAACAATAAATGATTTCACGAGTCGATTAAACCTGTTTTATCTTAAATTTTATATGTTTTTAGTGTGTTTTTCTATTGTTTAATAAATCTTCAGTTTTAGAAGCTTTTATTTCCTCTTATAGCACGTTTTCTAGTCTTACTTATGCATGTAATCTTAGTTTTACAAGTGATTTTAGGGATGATTTTGTTGTCGTTCTCTATAGTTTGGTGAATGCTCGATTTTTTTGTCGATTTTTGCTCGCCGCTTTGAACCATTCAAGGTTGATTTACTTATCATATTAACAATTATTCCAAATATGTCGTGCTTAAGTTGTAACAAATCCAATTGTCAACATGTTATAATATTCTATTGATGTTGAAGGTAAAGCCTTTATTGTATTGATGGAGCTTGTCTTTCACCATCTACGACGAGTATTTGCTATTTTCGATTATAATGTTTGAATTGAAAAGTTAATATATTTTAGTTATATTCAATAATTTAAATAAGAAATATTATTTTATGTCAATTACTATAATTAAAAATATAATATTTAAAAAAACTAATTAAATATTAAATACGTAATTCACATGTGGTATAGAAATTTCCAAGTTGGTATCACAATTCACAATAATATTAATTATAATTTAAAAAATGATATTTTATATTTTCATAACTCAGATTAGTGATCCACTTAAGGGTGACAGAAAACCATTAAAAGTGTTTAAACATAAGGTTAAATTTTACTATTAATCCTCATATTTTGTGAAAGTTGTAAATTTAGTCATGTACTTTTAGTTGATGAATTTTAGTCCTTGTATTTTTGAATTGGTCACTTTTAGTCTCTATATTTTTCAAAATTTGAATTTTAGTCTTGACTCAAACAGTAGCAATTAAATTCATTAGCTTAAATTCAATTACTAGTCATGTACTCTACTTACAGTCATAGATTTTGTCCATTATTTTTTCAATTGGATCATTCTGAGTTCTTATACTTTTCGAATTTTAAAATTTCAATCTTGATGCAAATGACAGTTGTTATTCCATTAACACATTCTTAGTGAGTAATATATGGAAATAATAAGTTGACATTACATTACACATATGATGATATCTTTGTCACATCAGATTTTAGAAATAACAAAATTTTACTTAAAGAATTTAACCGTTATTGTTTGGTGAGGATTAAAATTTTAAAATTTGAAAAGTATAGTGACTAAAAATAACCAAATAAAAGTACATGGATTAAAACCATAATTTTCACAAAGTACAAGGACTAATGACATAATTTAACTAAATATAAGTATTAGATAAGGACTAATGGCAAAATAAAATAGTTTTGAACTTTTTGTTAGGGTAAACTATCAAAATAGTCACTTTGTTTCCCTCAGATTACATTTTAGTCACTCATGTTTGAAATGTTACGTTTTAGTCATTGACGTTATCGTGTTGTAACATTTTAGTCACTAAGTATTAATTGTCGTTAGCAGTGTAATGGTAAGTTAACGTGGCACGTTAAATTATTATTTTAAACAAAAAATTAGGTTAAATTATACAATTGGTCCCTATTTTTTTGTTTTAAGTAATTTAATTTTTTTCTTTTATATTAAAAGAGATGGAGAAGGGAGGAAAATAGAGGGAGTAAATGGAAAAAAAAAAGAAAAGTTAAAAGAACATGAAAGAAAAAAAAATTGCTCAAAAACAAATGGGGACCAATTGGATAATTTACTAAAATTTTTGTTTGAAATGATGATTGAACATGCCATGTCAGCTTACCGTTAACGACAATTAATGGCTCAATGACTAAAATGTTACAACACAATAATGTAAGTGACTAAAACGTGACATTTCAAATAAAAATAACTAAAATGTAACCTGAGGAAAATAAAAGTGACTATTTTAATAGTTTATCCATTTTCGTTATAATTTTATAAAGACGATAAGTATAATTATGAAAGTCAGCAAATTGATACGGACATGCATGAAAGCTACCACTCCTCATTTCCTTTTCTTAGCTTATATTTTCAATGGATAAATAAGGCCACGATTTGAAGTAAATTTGGACCTTATTTTATATTCATTTTAGTTGTATATATTAAAATAAGTTCAAATAAAATACATTAATCTAAGTTTAAATTAGTTGGTATTATAATTTACTACCTATTAAATCGGGTTTCTTCTCTAAGTTAAATTTTGTTATTTTTTTCTGGTCGAACTCTAATAATTCTTTGGATATTTTAATTAGATTAGCCCATGAATTTCAACCTATAAACAGGGCTTTTAGCAACCCTGGAGAGATTGATTGTAACATCCTGAATTTTTGGGCCTATGCGTTTAGTGTGTGGATATATTTAAAGTGTTACTTTAACTGTTAAGGGTCAAATTGGGCTCAGGCTTAGGCAGAGGCCTTGGTTAAATTATTTTGTTTGGGCACTATAGGGTTAAAAAGGTAGCATCTGTGTTTAAAACACCAAAGTAGGCTGGTGGCCCAATATTAAGTGACGCTGCAAGGGAGCTAGAGGGTGGCGTCACTAGCAGTTGAAAGAGGCCCAAGTTTGGCCGCAAGAAGCCCATGTCTTTGGGCCAATTTCGACACTTAAAAGAGCAAGGAGGAATGGACGGCATTAGGGCTTATTTTTAGGGGGGATTTAATGATAGTATTGTGCTGATAATAGAAGAAAGGGGTGGTGTTATCTAGGAGTCTTTTGAAGGTGTGAAGAGATTTAGATAAAGGAGAAAAGTTAGGAGCTATCTGCTGAGAGCAGAGTTGGCCGAAATTCCATCACCTAGAGGAGTAAATAAATCGGTTTCTAATTGCCATAGGGGGTGCCGATTTTTCCCTTTTTATTTGCTTAATTCTTAGTTATCAGGAAGGGCACTTTTGGTTTTGTTAGGTAAGTGCCGAAATTTCTATAAATAGGGAGGGATAGCTCATCAATTTGGCATTTGAACCCTACACTTTTCTTCATTCTTTGTGCCGAAATCCTCAGTCTCTCCCTCTGCTATTTCTGTTAACTTTCTTGCTAAAAGACGAAACCCTAGTCCATCTCTGCAAAACTTTTCTTTTGATTCCTACAAAAGCCAAAATCTCTTCTTCATTCTTTTCCTTTTTAGCCAACTTCTCCATAAGCCGGAATCTCTTAGGAGTTGCCGATTTTCTTCTCTTCTAATAGGCTAGGTGCCGATTTCTCCATAAAATCGAGATTTGCTAGGGTTGCCAAATTCTCTGTAAAGGTAGGTGCCGATTTCCTCTGGTCCATTCTTTTTCTCTTTCGATTTTTAAGAGACAAGGCCGAATGGCCACTTGGTTGTTAAGAGTGTCAATTGAGGCTAATATTTCCTTTCTTTTTGGCGTTTGGGCGGCCTTTCAGATTTGAAGGAAATGCATTCGTTTAGATCTAAGAGCCAAAATCGCTAGTCTCGATTCCGGATTTCAAGGTAAGGGATTTCTTTAGATTTCTGTTGGATTCGCTATCATACCTGTAATCCTAACCATAGGTTATGGTTTAACAACCTTATCTCAACATAGTAGTTCTGACAAGGACTTGTAATGGAATCAAATGTGGATCGTGAAAAGGAGGGACTAGATCCAAAACCCAATCTCTAAGTTTAAGAAACGCGTGGTGTCGCTGGTTCGAGATCGGCCGCCGGGTTGTGGACCGCTTCGAACAACACCTTAGGCAAGTAGCGATCAGATCGACTTTTGATAGTGTCGACATAGAAAGTGTCGTCCTAACGGTAACTGTGTGTGTAGATCTCAACACACACTCTCTAACCGTTCTTTATGTGTTATGGGCTAAAAAGTAGAAAAGTGGTCGTGTAGACAATGAATAAAACCCTAAAAGGGTTAGGCAAGGATGCCAGGTACTCAATCATAGAAATCTCTCTATATACCGAAATATATGAAAGTCTGTATGATGTTTTCTTTATGTATGTATGCATGGGGTGGGAATATAATAATGAAGGGGAAGTGCATAATGGGTCACATGGTGACCGGTGGTAAAAATCCCACGAATATAAACATGGGTCACATGGTGACCGGTGGTAGAAATCCCACAAATATAAATGCTAGGTCACATAGTGATAGATGGCTATGCCACGTTTAATGATTTCTGATTAACAGAAATAGGCAGTACGACTATCGTTATGGTGTGTAGCGGATGGAGGGTTGATTGTAGAAATCCCCAAGGTGTGATGGTTGGTACGGGTTGGTGTGTAGAGGATGGAATTCTAGATGGGTTGGGATATTCATTATTTATTGTTTATCATGTATTTATGATTGTTGCCTCCATGTATGGGCCAAGGCCCATAATGTGTTTGTGGGCCTTAGGTCAGTGTGTTCGGGATTTATATATTGAGTCTTGGTGACTCACGCTTTCATTTTCTCTACTCTTTCAGATGAGCAGTAGATCGTCGACACGGGAGCTGAGACGGACTCGAGGGGCCATCGAGTTTTTATTTTATAGACTATTTCGTTTTTTCATAAAGTTTTGTTTTATTTTGGGAAATAATGATGTAATAAGGCCCCATAGTTATATTCATCTCAGTAAATTTAATAATTAAAATTCATGAAATTTTGTCAAAGGTTTAATTATTCAAAATAATAAGAACACGAGGTTTTTTATATTTATATGATATTTATTTATTCAAATTAACTTAAGATTTTCGAACCAACCCTTAGCAAAAGTTTTCAAGGTACAACCCAGTAGCATACCAGATCCGGTCGAAACTTATGGGCCGAGTTTGGGGTGTTACATTGATTTAATAACACAATTAAGAGAGAGTTTTGTGGGAAATTTGTGAGAACTTTGTATTTTGGGTTCGAGTTTGTTTTTGTTTCTGCATATTATACTCCTTCTTCGGTTATTTGCCGCTTTAGTGAAGTTTTCTTTACCCGTTATTTTTTATCCTCTTCAGAGGAATTTTTTCACATAAATATTTGTGTTTAATTTTCTCTATCTATTTTTGTTTGTTGCTTAATTCGGATTTATCCCAATATAATTTATGAATATAAAAATTAAAAAAGAGAGAAAAATAGAAATAAAGGTAATGTAGAAATTATTTTGGGTATTTTAAATCTTTATTTAGCACTGTACTTCTTTACTAAGTTTAATGGATATAAATAATTGGTTTATATTTGTTTGAGTTTGAATTAGTGAATACTATTATGTGAATTTATTAAAGGATTTAAAATAAATAAATAAAATAATTTTTTAATCAAGTGATTTAATAAATTAAAATTTATAACCAAACAAATCAATTTATTATATATTATTTTTATTTATTTTAAATAAATTTATAATTAATTATGATTTAAACATATGAGTATTGTTGGTAATGTAGGAAGACATGGGTTCGAGTAAGTGCATTATCCTTCTATTTATGGGTTGGGGAGGGACTATAGGTAATTCTAAGAATTGTGTCAAAAAGAACAGATATGATTAAAACCTGTAATGAGATTTTGAATTATGTGAAATTAAAAATATATATACTATATTAAATAAAATAAAACTATTTTTAATTCCATTGTCGAATATCTAATAATAAGCTTAAAAATAATGAGATACACTAGTAATAAACAAAACTAACCCTTATTCGGTGTTTTAAGAATCGAATAGGTAGTTGAACTAGTCAGATCATCGTTTCTAGTTTGACCAATTCAATAATAATTAAAATATACTCCAAGTCTTTGTACTATTTGTAAATACAGAATTCAGTCAGTTTACTTTTTATTCCCGATACATTTTATTTTAAAATTAAAGTTAAATCGTTAATGTCACCATAAAATTATTCTATAAACTTTGCTAGTGTTGCTTTTCAAATTAACAAATACTCATTTAGTAGTCATGTAATAAAAATTATCGTTGTAATGAACTTGAATCTAACAAAAAAAAATTAACTGTGCTTACAATTAGACTTACATTTTAAATTTGAAAAATAGAAGAACTAAATTTCTTGAAATAAAAGTAGTGGGACTAAATTTAAAACATGAGAAAAAGTATATAACACGTTTTAACCTAAATAATTAATTAATTAAGAAATTCATTAAAATTTTTAAATTTTATTAGAAATATATAAAATAATTCAACCATTGTCAAAACCATTTTTGAATAAAATTAGATCGAGAAAACATAAAATTTTAATTTTTAAAAACATTATGTTTTTATTAAAAAATATGAAAATCTCTTCAAAAGATAATTTTTGGATTTGTATTAAAAAATTAAAGTAAAATGATGAGTCGGTTACGTATAAAGAAGATTATAGCGCACAAAAAAATTTGTAGGAATGTCATTTTAAAATTAAGGATAATAAAAAAGATTGTATCTAGTAGTTTTAACAACGATCATGTTGCCTAATTATTTTTATTTAAAAAAGACAACCCTTTCTAAAAAATAATTTTAATGCCAATTCATCATAAGCGAATAAATATTTAAACAATGTCGATTGAGTCTTAAGTCGATTGACATTTGTATTGCTGCTATTGTAGGAGCATATGAGTTTTAGTGGGTGAAGCGCGTTGTCCTCCTATTTAAGGGTTAGGAAGGGATTATGGATAGTTCTAGGTATTGTGTAAAAAATAACATATAATAAGAACCTATAGTGAAATTAATGTTAAAAAAATAAATTCTTAAACCTCATGTGATGGCAGGATGATCAAGGGTGTTCATCGCCCCAGGTATGGCTTAGATTTGAGTTGCACTAGTCTCGTTGATTGTTTGGGTTTTGTCCTGTTATTGTAATTCACCAAAAAAATACTTAAATAATATTGGGTTAATACATATACAAAATGCCATGATAGAAACATGTCAAGTATACAATGAAACTCAACAATGTGATGACTTGATGATCAAGGGTGGTGACCACCCCAGGTGTAGCCTGGATTTGAGTCGGGATAGTCACGTTTGTCTCAAACTTAGAATTTTCACACTAGATTTTCAAAATATATAATAATGATAAGAGAATCATGGCAGCATACGTACATATGATAACAAGAAAATATGTAAATGTTCAATTACACTAAAATTACATGTAAAAAGAGGATGGAAGTAAAGCAAGATTTTTACCGAGACCATAAATTGTTAGAATTAAGTGACCCGAATCCTTATTTAAATAAAATATCGCCCATGGTTTTTCCGAAAAGGGTTTTCACGTGGTAAAATAAAATAAAAAAGAATCCATATAGAACTACACTTCTTTTATTTTATTTTAGAATAAGGTTTTTAAATCTTATTAAACTCCATCTATTTGATATTGATTAGAATAAGGTGTTTCAATCTTACTACACTTCTATTAAATATGGTTTTATAAGCCTATAAATAGACATAGTTTACTCCTCTTGTAATCATTCAATTCGACATAGTAAATTTTTTCTCCTCTCGCCCATGGTTTTTAGTGGGGATAAGAAAGGGTTTTCACGTAAGAAAGGGTTTTTCATAAAATTTGTTTCTTTACTATTTAGCCTTGCTTCACTCCTGTTCTATTCTTTGCCATATATTGTCATTATCCACTCCCTCGGTCTGAGATAAGATCATTACTTTCGATCTGCTCTACACCTTTCGGAGAGATAGGATCTGCTGCTTTTGGCCTGCTACCCTACTGCTTAGGTAATTGAGGCTCAATGTTCTTGACTGGTCCTCTCTCGCCGGTGGGATAAGGTCGATATTTTCGACCGTTACCCTCTTGCTTAGGGAATTAAGGCTCAACGTGCTCGATCTGTTCCACTCGCCTTTCGGTGGGATAAGATCTGCTATTTTTGGCCTGCTACTTCTTCGCTTAGGGAATTGAGGCTCAATGTTTTCGACTGTTCACTCTGCTCGGTGGGATAAGGTCTATAATTTTTTGTAACACCCATCAATTTTGCTACATTGTCCTATGGGGAACCTACCGTAGAATTGATTTCATGGGGTATATGTTTATGCCAAATGATTAGGATGTCATGAAAAATGCTCCTAACCATATGTATTATGAATGTTACGAATGACCAAAATGAGAATGATCTATGACATTCTATTTATTTTTTACAACTTCTCTATGCCAATATTCTGGTCTCCATCATCTTTCAAAATCTTTTTTTTGGATGGTTCCTTTCTTTTCTTTTCTTCTTTCTTTCTTTTTCTTTTTCTTTTGTTTTGTTTTGTTTTGTTTTTTTAAATTTGAACTTGAACTCGAAGTTGAAATTGAACTTGATGATTGACCCTATGATTTTGTCATAGGAATCGACCCTCACTCTCTTAGTGGAATAGTTGACAATCACAAAAATGAATAGGCGTCAACTAGATACTTTTGATGAAATCATCCCGTAACATCTATGCCCCACATATAAAAAACATATAAGTCATGTCTTCTCAATTTGGCATTTACTGAACACCGACGAAATCTCCCTTTCATGGTAGCCTCATCGTGCCTAGGCATCTCTTGATGCGACCACACAAAGACATTGTTGAATTCTTTAAATAACTCAATGTCATCTCGCTTTGTTTCTATGGTGGGCAATGTTTGATCTTCACTCCTTTCCCGGACTCACAATGTCCATCGACCCTTTGTACGATAGAGTCTATTTTCATTTTGTTTTACCATCCTTATGAGATCAATGGGTAAGTTGTAATCTCGACATCGTCAAAATATTGAGATCCTTTTAGACCCATATTTCACTTAGAAGGAGTCTAATGACGTTGCTCATGTCCCGATATCTGGGTACCTATTGTAGGTACGAAGGCAAATTCCAAAGAATAAATGGTTCTAAAGATGATTATTTATAATCATGGATAAAAATGAAAGAACATTCCAAAGAACAAAAGAATATATATAGTATGACATGGAAAAAAATGAGAAAATATTTGCTCGGCATGAAACACAAAAATGCATTTTTTATTGAAAATAAAGATGTTTGAACATGAGCCTATTTCACAAAAGATTCTTATTGTTTCTAGGCTTGAAACAACAAGTGTGTTTTGAACATTACTCTGTGTTAGCTCTAAAAACTACAGGAGTTTCCTTCACAGTCCAGTTATTCAAAACACTTTCAGGCTCGTAGGGGCGAATGCCTCCTAGGTTTCCTTCATTCGATCCCTCTTCGAATACGGCGTTGATGCTCAAGGTTTTCATTATATCCTTAGTCGTTTCTACATTTGTGTGTAGTAATGATGTTCCAGGGTCACTATAATACAACCTCTCATTAAAAGGGTTGTCTTATGATATTTAATGCAAATGGAAATGCAATGCAAATGAATGAATGCAAAAAATAAGAGGCTCTGAATTCAGTTACATTAGAAAAACTTTACTAGAAAATAAATTTCTTTACACAAAAACGGATCGCATACACGGCCTTGTCCTCATAGTCCAAGTGAAAACATGAATCCCTTCTTCGCAAAAGTCAAGTCTTGCAAAATTCTAATAGATATTTCCTCTAACTCCTTTTACTTGATCTGGACCGCTACTCTTGTTCACTTGTTAGCTTCTTCAAGAATGTCGAGACGTAGGAATCTTTGAATAGTCTTGTCAACTCGAATCCCTGGGTGATAAGGTCTTGTATTCCTTCACGGACTATCAGTCTTCTCTCGTTGTATTCACTTGGACTATAGTCGGATGACCGTACTATAATCCACTTTATCAAAAAATCCATTTTCTTATGACCAACTTTTCTATTTAGTAATCGAATTTGAAATCAACACCTATTTTCTATGATGTGAATGCAATGCAATCAAAAGAATAAAACCCGTTAGTATAAGAAAATAAATAACATAGAACCTATCAAGGTGACCACTAGGGTTTGATATGGTTCTACCTAGGGTAGGCCTTAGGTTTTCTACATGTGGTTTAATTCTAAAGAAAGGGTACACGAACCGTGATTCATCAATCCTCACCCATTATAGGCTCATCTTGATTGAGTTCATTCAGGGGAATACATTTCCCTATGGCCATGCGGAGGTGAAAACCTCACGGAACCATAGGTACGGATGTATTCCGTAAGCAGTCCCCTAGCCCATGCGGAGGTGAAAACCTCACGAAGGCATAGATTTTACTCCCACTTAAGGGTGTGACCACAACATCATGCAATATGAATGCGAGAGATATCCGTGTGTCTCAAACCAAAACAAATATATGACGCGACACAAACTCATGCAAATGGAAAAACGAAAAGAAAAAAAATATTTTCGATAAAAAGAACATTAATCAACCAATTTTACGGCTTGACTCTCTTATTGGTCCCCAGTGGAGTCGCCAAGCTGTCGGAACCATTTTTTTGTTGGAAAACGGGCCGACTTTAAAAAGAAAAACGGAGTCGCCACCAATCATTTTTGAAGTGTGATTGGGTCACTTTAGAAAGCATTTTGGTGCAATTTTAAGAAAATGGGCTCGAGTCGATTACATACGAGGAAGGATTAGCACCTCATACGCCCAAAATTGGTACCGTATTGATTGATTAAAGTCCTTAATATCAAAAATTAGAAAATATTTTAAAATATGGAAAAAATGTTTGGATGACTCGTATTGGATATCGAAACCCTCTTGTTCCGAAGAGCTGAAATACCATATCCAGCACGATAGGACACGATGCTTCAAACTCTCGATCCCAAGATCATTTCATGATTTCCAAAATACATGTATTGCAATTTAAAAAGGGTACTTCACTATTTGGCTAAACTAAAAACCGAAACCCAGCACGATTGGGTACGATTCCTTGGGTTTCCAATCATGAAATATTGCCTTTATTTAAGAAACGCGATAAAAGAATCTTTGAAGGATATTTAGTTGTTTGGACGAATGAAAATCGAAACCCAGCACGATTGGGCATGAATTTCTCAAACTTCCAAACACAAAACATTGCCTTATTTTCAAAAATACGATCAAAATCCTTTAAGGGCATTTAGTAATCTAGACGAACGAAAAAATCGAAGCCCAGCACGATTGGGCACGATCCCTCGAACTTCCAAACACAAAATATTACTTTTGTGAAACCCTTTTTTATGACTTTTGGGGAAATAAAAAATAAAAAATGAAAAAATGTCGAAATGTAAATACGATAATAACAAGGGGTAATAATAGTAAATACAAATGGGGGAAAGAAAAATAAACGATAATGTTATAATAGCAAAAATAATATGTGACAAGTAAAACAAATAGTAATACTTATAATACTATCAATGGGACTAATGAATAAAGTAAAAAAGGTAAATTTAATAAAAAAATAATAATATTAAAATAATAGTACTAATAAAAATAGTAGTAAAAAATATATTGATAATAAAATGTAGATATGATAATAATATACAAAAAAAGTAAGCAAAATAATAATATATATATAATTATAGTGAATATGATAAAAATAATAAAAATAGAAGTAATAATAGTATATACATGTATAGTAAAAAGTAACCTGAATAGTATAAATAGTGACAATAATAATAAGAAAAATAATAATAGATGTAATACATATATAATAAAATATAATAAAATAACTTTAATAATAATAATACATGTAAATAGGGTAATCGATAATAATAAATATAGTACTAAAATAAATATGATTATAGTAATAAAAATTAACAGTAATAATAATGGTAAAACAAAATGAACAAGAATAATAGTAATCATGTTTACATTAATAGTCATAATAATGAGAAATAATAGTAGTAAAAACAAAGTAATAATATTAAAATCAATCGTAATAATGAAAAAAAATATTGTAATAATGATAAAGGAATAATAATAACGAAATGAAAATAAGAGGAAAAAATAATAATAAAAGTAATATTAGTAATGGTAAATACAATAATAATAAAGAGAAAAAAGAAATAGTAATAATAGTCAAAATAATATTAAAAAGGATAAAATCGCATTCGTACTACTAATAGGGACCGAAAGCATAATTATTCCAAGACCTAAATGTCGTGCTGGATGCGGACCAGATCGAAGTGGTGTAAAAAGTTCAGGGAAAATTTTAAAAGCGAAAGGATGCAATTAAAAGGGCACGCAAAGGGGAGGACTTAGCGTGAAAATTACCCATTTTGCCTTTAATGCCCTAAAGGCTAAAACTAAAAGCCATTGGGCCTTAAACTATATCGAGCTTTCAGGTTGTTTATCTCAATCACGGTAATAGCGTCTTTGAAGTATGAAATTTTGCTGTTGGATCGCAATACTAGATTCGTGTTGTGGCAGATAAAGATGCAGGCAGGTCTTGCACAGATGGACTTAGAGGAAGCCCTGCTAGGGGTAGATAAGATGCCTTCGATGTTGACGGAGGAAGAGAAGAAGCGCAAAGATCGAAAGACGTTAACACAATTACATCTGCATTTGTCTAATGAAATTTTGCAGGATATGATGAAGGAGAAGACCATCGCTGGATTATGGAAGAGGCTAGAACAAATATGTATGTCGAAAACTCTAACTGGCAAACTACATATGAAGAATCGTCTTTATGCTTATCGTTTGGAGAAATATGCGTCTGTGCACGAACAATTAACAGTGTTTAAAGAAATCCTCTCAAACTTGGAGGCCATAGAGGTTCAGTATGATAAAGAAGATCTAGGGTTGTTCTACTTTGTTCGTTGCCTCCTTCTTATTCAACCTTTAAAGACACAATTTTATATAGTCGCGAGTCTCTCACAGTTGATAAGGTTTATGATTCTTCGACCTCGTATGATAAGATGAAGTATCTTATGGTTAAACCCGACTCTCAAGGAGAAGGTCTCATTGTTCATAGGAGACAAGATCGAAATACTGATGATGATCGTGGAAGGACACAGGAACGAAATCCTCACGGTAAATCTAAAGGTAGATCAAAGTCTTCAAACAGAGGTAAAACTTGTAACTTCTGCAAGAAAAAGGGCACATTAAATCTGAGTGCTATAAGCTGCAGAACAAGATCAAAAGGGAGGATGCGAATCAAAAGGGAAAACAATCAGAAAATTTTGGTGAAGCTGATGTTGTAGAAGACTACAGCGATGGTTAACTTCTAGTTGCTTCTATCAACAATTCTAAAGTGAGCGAGGAGTGGATCCTTGATTCGGGTTACACCTTCCACATGAGTCCCAATCGGTATTAGTTTACAACCTACAAAATAGTGTTTAAAGGATGTGTTTTGATGGGAAATAATGCTTCGTATAAAATTGTAGGTGTTGGAACGATTAAAGTTAAGATGTTTGATGGAGTTGTTAGAACACTTAGTGATGTACAACATGTTCCAGAATTGAAGAGAAATTTAATTTCTTTGAGTACTCTTGATTCAAAAGGGTACAAATACACAACTGAAAGTTAGATTTTGAAGATTTCCAAAGGTTCCTAGTTGTGATGAAAGGGCAAAGAAAAACTGCCTAGTTATATGTTTTGCAGGGTTTTACTATTACTAGTGATGCAACTAGAGCTTCTTCTTCCTTGTCAGATGATGATACTACTAAACTTTGGCATATGCGCCTAGGGCATAGAAGTGAGAATGGCATGGCAGAATTGAGCAAACGAGGACTTCTTGATGGGCAAGGAATTTACAAACTGAAGTTTTGTGAGCACTACGTTTTTGGGAAGCAAAAGAGAGTTCGATTCACCAGAGGAATCCATAACACGAAAGGAACGTTGGAGTATATTCATTCTGATCTGTTAGGGCCATCCGAATGCCTTTGAGAGGTGAAGCTAATTATATGCTAACTTTTATTGATGATTTTTCTAGAAAAGTTTGATCATTTTTCCTGAAGTAGAAAAGTGATGTGTTTTCAGCATTTAAGTCTTGGAAAACTATGATTTAAAAACAAACGGGAAAACAAATAAAATAACTCCGCACAGAAAATGGCTTAGAGTTCTGTTCTGATGAGTTTAATAAACTGTGCAAGTTAGAAGGGATCGCGAGACACTTGATAGTTCGTCATACTCCACAGCAAAATGACGTTGTAGAAAAAATTAACAAAACGATCATGAAGAAGGTTTGATGTATGTTGTCAAATGAAAACTTACCAAAGTCATTTTGGGTCGAAGTAGCCTCTACTGCATGTTTTTTGATCAACCGATCTCCATCTGTTGCCATTGAAAAAAAGACTCCACAAGAGGTATGGTCTGGTAATCCTGCTGACTATTTTGATTTAAAGATCTTTGGGTGTCCTGCGTATACTCATGTTAATAATGGAAAATTGGAACCGAGATCCATTAAATGTGTTTTGCTTGGTTATAAAGTTGGTGTAAAATGGTATAAGTTATGGTGTCCTGAAAATAGAAAAGTTGTGATTAGCAGAGACGTTGTTTTTGATGAAATTGCTATGCAACCTAACTTATCTCTTAAAGACTCTTCCAATAAAGAAAATCAAAAGCAGGTGAAGCATCAGATTAATCTAGAATCTACAACAAAGTTGACTTCTCAAGCCAGTACAGAAATTCAGAATAGAGTTGCTTCTTCACCACAATACTTTATCGCCAAAAACAGAACTAGAAGAGAAATTAAATCTCCAAAGAAGTATGCCAAGGCTGATCTAGTTGCTTATGCTTTAAATGTGGCTGAAGATATAGATGCAAACCAAGAGCCATCTATTTATTCTGAAGCGGTTAGCTGTAAAGACTCAGAGAAGCAGATGTTTGCTATGTAAGAGGATATGGAATCACTCCACAAAAATAGAACATGGGATCTTGTGAAACTTCCTAAAGATAAAAAGGTTGTTCGTTGCAAATAGGTATTTAAAAAAAAAAAGAAGGGACTCCAGGAGGTGAAGAACCCAGATATAAAGTAAGGCTTGTTGCAAAGGGTTGCAGTCAAATTCCAGGAGTGGACTTCACAGATGTGTTCTCCTCAGTTGTGAAGTGTAGTTCGATTCGAGCTTTGCTTGGTATTGTGGCCATACATGATTTAGAGCTTGAGCAGTTAGATGTAAAAACTGTATTTTTGCATGGAGAACTTGAGGAGGATATTTACATGCAACAACCAGAGAGTTTTACAGTTTTCAAAAAAGAGACTATATTTGCTTGCTGAAAAAGTCCCTTTACGGTTTGAAATAGTCACCAAGACAGTGGTACAAGAGGTTTGATTCCTTTATGACTTCTCATGATTTCAAAAGAAGTAGCTTTTATAATTGTGTTTACTTTAAGAAAAACAGTGATGGTTCTTTTGTGTATCTACTACTTTATGTTGATGACATGTTGATAGCAGCAAAAGACAAATGAGAGATAAGAAAGGTCAAATCCCAACTAAGTGAAGAATTTGAGATGAAAGATTTGAGACCAGCAAAGAAGATACTTGGTATGGAGATTCTCAGAGATAGAAAAGCAAGTAAATTGTACCTAAGTCAGAAAGGGTACATTGAGAAAGTTCTTTGCAGGTTAAATATACAGAGTGCTAAGCCTGTTAGTACTCTTTTAGCAACCCATTTCAGACTTTCAATTGCTTTGTCTCTACAATCAGATGATGAGATTGAGTACATGTCACATGTTCCATACTCTAGTGCAGTGGGATCTCTTATGTATGCTATGGTTTGTTCATGTAATGGCCTAAATTCAAGGTTATCGAACAATGGTTTCAGAACCATAAATCCGATTTAAAGAGAAATTTATTTTAATATTTTTGCATGAATATTTTTATGATAGGAAAATCAGATTAAAATATCGATAAAAATTTTACCGATTTAGTGGTTGTTAGAAAAAGGAATTATTGAAGTAATTGGGTAAAAACAAGGTATCGAGACCTTGATCTCATAAAATTGAGTAGGAAATATTTTATAAGTATTTATAAAATGTTAGTAATGTGGTATTAAAATTTCGTTAGAAAATTTTAACGTTTGAGTATGTAATTAAATCAAAAGGACTAAATTGTAACAAATACATAATTATGAAAAACGATTAAATAGTTTAAATGATAAAAGAAAGAGGGCTTAAAAGGAAAATAGACACAAGGTCTATTTGGGCTGGACGGCAAGGGTATGAAATCAGCAAGAAAATAAGGAGAATTAAGGGAAAAATTGGAATATTGCAAAATTTACTTAATAAAGCTAGGACTAAAGTGGAATTATCTAGATTTCTCTTTATTTTTCTGCATTCTCATCAGCAAAAACACAATAGAAGGGTTTCCTTAAGCTGGTTTTTCATATTTTTACTGCAAGTAAGTTAATCCTTGCCTGTTTCTTGTAATTTTTGTGTTTTTAAGACTTTTACAACTAGGTCCTACTATTAAATTCATTAGTTTTTGAATTCATGGATGAAATTGAAAGTCACCATGGTTGAGTGCTGTAAGTTTATGATGAATTAGCATGAAATTTAAGCTTTAAATTGTTTATGAGATGATTTTATTAGGTAATTCAAATAGAAATTGATTTTTAGGATCTAAATTGTGCAAATATTTGGAATTAAAGTCTATTACTGAAATTCTGATTTCCAAAGGTTATAAAGTAGTTTAAAGTGATATAATAAAGTTTTAATTGAGAGAAATCAGCTCAATTGAGAAGTTAATTGAGCAGGGATGAAATTATCATTTATTGAAAGCTTAGGGAGAAATTGGTAATATGTAGTTTGCACTAAAACAGTTTTGGACAGCAGCAGTAGACTAACTTTGAAAAATCACCATAAATTGTATAAATCGAATTAGAAGATGAAAAAATATAAAATTAAAGCTTATTGAGTCTAGTTTCTCATAGAAGAAACGGTGTAAGCAATAGATATGTAAATCATGAGATATAATAAATTTTGTAAGACAAGGTCAGAATGAATTCAGGTTCCCTGTTTTACTTTAGAAAATCATCAAAATTGAATAAAAAGAATTAGGGGCTTAAATTTATATTTTAGAATCATGAATGAGTCTATTTTAATAGAAATAGACTATAACATCATCCAATTCTGTATGAAGAGATAGTTAATTTTTAGTGAAGAAGGGTCAGAACTGTCAAACAGCAGAACAGGGGTGACTTTAAAGAATAAACTGTACTTATTGGCTAAACCAAAAATTCTGAAAATTTTATGGGAAGAAGATATGTGAGTCTAGTTTTAGGAAAATTAACAGATCTAAATTTTAAGTTCTGTAGCTCAAGATAAAAATAATTTAGTGACTATGACTCAAGTAGACAGTTTTGAATGAACTAAAAATAATAATAGAATTATAGAAAATGGTACATGTGAACATGAAATGTATTGAATTGATGATTGAATTTATTAATTTAGATCCGGAAAACTCAAATACGAAGCTAGATCGAGGAAAGGAAAAGTCCCGGATTAGTAGATTTTATATACTGAACTAGTATCGAGGTAAGTTCATGTAACTTGAATTATCTTCTTAAATGCTTGAAATGTATGTTATTGATGTGAATATAATTTGAATGTTCATTGTATGAAGATTGATGAAACATTGATATATTTAATAAAAAGGGAAGAAATCCGGTTGAATGAAAGGAAAATTCGATGGATCTCGAAAAGGAATTGACGGTAAAAGGATCTAGCCGGACGGGTGATCCTATCTTGATATAACCTCCCAAGAATATGTGGAAAATGGATTTAGCTCGGACGAGTAATCCGAATTAGGGTCTCAATTTAGCTCGGATGGTAATTCAGATCAAGCTCATTAGAGTAATTGTCGTTGCTGGATTTAGCTGACTGGTAATCCGACAATACTCTATGAGTTTACATTACTGACGATTTAGCTCGACTAGTAATCCATTGTAAGGATGAGGTTCAAGGAGTGTGCTCTCTCGAAATGAAAATGTGCACATGAATAAGAATTGACGGATTCAATTTGTACACTAAAAGTGTATTCGAAAATCCATCGAAATTCGAGTAATTCAATGGGATAAATATGGAAATATAACAAAGAAACGGAAATCATGGTATTGATGAGCTCATCAATCATGGTATATATTATTGATACATGGAAATTATTGAACTAACTTGAATGTTGAGCTTGTGTATGTTAGGGTAATAATGCATTGAATGGGTATATGAATGTTTATTGCATTGTATTGAAAATGTTAGGTAAGTATAATTCTTGTTACATGGATTTACTAAGCACAAAGTGCTTACCACATTTCCTTTTCCCCTGTTTTGTAGTGTTAAGAGCTCGGAGGTCGGATTCAAGAGGAGATACATCACACTATCACCTCAAGATTTCGGTATATAAAGAAACTTTATTTTGGAAATCAATGGCATGTATAAGCTAATAAAGTAATGTTAATATAAAATGAATGTAAGGTCACCATTGGTATGGCTAGCAAACATTGGCTTGGTATGTGTTGATGTTATCTTATAAATATGCATGAATCTTTTGAAAATATGTTGAATTGGATTGGTTGATGTGGATTGGTCTCGATTTAAAATTTGCAGGGAAGGTTAGATATTTATAAAGGGGCTATATAAAAAAAAATCGTAAACTCTGGTAATGCCTTGTACCCTATTCTGACAATGAATACGGGTAGGGGGTGTTACAGTTCACGTCCAGATTTATTATATGCAGTCAGTGCAGTTAGTATATACATGGCGAATCCCGGTAAAGAACATTGAAAAGCAGTTCAGTGGATTTTAAGATACTTACGAGGTACTATTGATGTTTGCTTACATTTTGGAAGAACTGGAGATGGAGTCATTGGGTATGTTGATGCTGATTTTTGCTGGAGAACTTGATAGAAGAAGATCTCTCACAGGTTATGTAACACCCCTTAAACCTAAACTGTCTCCGAAACAAGGTTACGAGGCATTACCGGACATATCAGACAATTTATGATTAATTCACAAATAAATAACATACATATTATAAATTAATGATTAAGTCCCTTTGATGGACCTTCGAGGCCCAAAATATGTATTAGAAGTGGAACGGGACTTGTTCGAGTACTCCAAAAAATTTTCGTAAAATTTTTTTGAAACTCAATATAACCCTTTATAAACATCTAACCTTCGCTGCAATTTTCAAACCGCAACCAATCCAAAACCAATGGCTCAACCAAAAACAATTTATACTCAAATACACTTATATCATAACTAATTCATTAACATAGTAATCTAATAATTAAACATTTATATATCATTCAAATTGACTAATAACTTCATTTATTTTTCTATTCAAGTATAATGCCAAATTTTATAATATACTCTTTACCATTTCATTTAAAACTAAGTTCAAAACATTACAAACCATCCATACTTTATAACCAAAATCATATGACCTATATATATGACCTAGGTACATGTCACGTTTACCAAAAGGAAATAAAAATACATCACCAAAGTTGTGCTGAAGTCAGGGTTGATCTGGATGCTGAACCAGGACTTTTGGCTTCTACTGACCTGCGCACGAAAATAATCGTACGCTGAGTATTTCGTACTCAGTGGTATTACCATAATTCAAACTATATAAATTTAATGAATTATAAATATTAATCATATAACATTAAATATCTAAAATTTATAAATCATAAGAACTAATTTACATTCCATTTCATATTTTATATATAATAATTCATCAACAATATCATATGTTAATAACTTGAACTTGATCAATTCATGAACCTTAGGTTCATGTTTTCAAATCTCACATACAATTTCAATTCACAAATCGACTAACAATTTATTTCTCATACTTTTAATCATACGATCAATCAAATTTATTCAATTCTATTATTTCGAATATTCACCCTATTAACAAACCCGGACCTTGGTGGAGACACGATTCTAACCAAACACACCAGTACGGCACATTGTGCCTAAGCGGTACTCGATGACGATCAATATATCGAAGCGATATCGACACATAAAGTGCCTGAAACGACACACGTGGTGCCTGATACGACACATATAGTGCCTGATCGGCAAAGCCGATAAATTCCTATACTCTTCCAATCCTATTGCATAAGGTATTTAAATCATTTCTCAATTTCAATTTCACTTTCAATGTACAATTCAGTTCGATACAATTTTCCACTTTCCAACAATATACTATCAAATATTCATACATAATCATACTTCATCTCAATTTCATTCAATTCAATATTGATACTTACCTTATAATTTTACTTACCATACACATAAATTTAAATATAACATTTAATAAATAGTAGTTTGAATTATAGTAATACAAACCGTGAATTTCTCGTTTTTGTCCTCGATAGCCTTCTCCTTTCCTTTGTGTGTCGATGCCTTAGGTTCTTTATTAGCTATGAAAATAATAATAATTTTTCATTATTAATACAACACCAATTTATATTAAATAATTGAATTTCTATTCAATTTCTATCTTAATTTCAATTTAGTCCTAACTAAATTCACTTACTTTCCTATATTAATTCATACCTTATTTTTACTCAATTTCCTACCGAAATCAACTTAACTACTCAATGTTCATATTAAAACCCTAATTTCAAATTTCTTCCAATTTAATCCTCTAACACAAAACTTATAGCTTCTTTTACAATTTAATCCCTTAATCAATTCTAACTAGAAATTCTATCAATAAAACCCTAATTCATCATTTTGTTCAACATGAACTATATTCAAAACCTAAGAACTTTCAAAACTTCAACTTAAATTCAACAAAACCTTGTTCTAAAGCTTCTAAAACATCAAAATTAAGAAAAAAGAACTTAATTGACTTACCAATTAAAGCTTAAAGCTTCAAAACCTTAATTTCTTTTTTTTTTCTTTTCTTTCCTTTTTCTTTCTCCTTATTCAAATGCTTCTCTTTTCTTTTCTCCTTCATTTCTTTGTTTTATTCTTTTTGTTTCTTTATTCTTTTATGTTTATTTACTTTATTAATTTAATAATAATAATAATAATAATTACTATAATAAATATCTATTTAATAACAAATATTTATATTACATTTGTACACACATATATTTTACACTTGTCTATCATTATCACCATGCAATTGTCCTTATTTTAATTATTTTATATAATTTAATATTTTAATATAATAAAATCTATTTACTTAAATAAAAAGTAATTAAATAAATATATTACAATTGTACAAATACAATTATTACACATGTATATTTTATTACCACACATTTGTCTTTATTTTAATTTATTTCATAATATAATAATATAATATCAATTAAATAATAACAATAATAATAATTAATTAATTAATGTATGAATCTTAGATTTTTCAATTCATATGCCGCTTCAATTAGGACAAATGGAATAGTTGCCATTTTGGTTCTTTATATTTTCTTCTAATCTATAATTTAATTTTACCCCTTATTCAATTTAGTCCTTTTTCCTAATTACTCTTAATCAAGCTAAATTCACTTAATTAAAGCCTAATTAAACACACAACTTGTAATAGCCTGAATTTTCAGTGGTGTCGGAACTGTGATTCGAGGTCACTAAATCCGAAAAGTGAGTAGAAAATATTATTAATTTAGTGAGTATAAGTTAAATGTGAAGTTAGAAAAAAAAATAATTAGAATCAAAAATGAGGTATCGAGACCTCAAAGATTTTAATCTAGCCATAAATATTTTATAAATATTTATGGAGTGTTAATAAGTTAGTATTAAAGTTTTGTCAAGAAATTTTAAAGTTCCTATAGTTAATTGAACAAAAAGGACTAAGTTGTAACAAATGTAAAGTTATGAGAAATGATTAAATAGCTTAAATGATAAAAGAAAGAGGGCTTAAAAGGAAAATAGACCCAAGGTCTATTTGGGCTGGACGACAAGGCATGAAATCAGAAAGAAAATAAGGAGAATTAAGGGCAAAATTGGAATATTGCAAAATTTACTTAATAAAGTTAGGACTAAAGTGGAATTATCTAGATTTCTCTTTATTTTTCTGCATTCTCATCAGCAAAAAACACCATAGAAGGGTTTCTCTAAGCTGGTTTTTCATATTTTTACTGCAAGTAAGTTCAATTCTTGATTATTTCTTGAAATTTTTGTGTTTTTGTGATTTTACAACTAGGTCCACTTGTTTAATTCATTAGTTTTAGATTTTATGAATGAAGTTTGAAGTTGCTATGAATATGTGCTGGAAGTATATGATAATTTAGCATAGAATTAGAACTTTAAATTGTTTATATGCTGATTTTATTGAAAGAATTGAATAGAAAGTGGATGTTTGGGACCTAACTTTAAAAGAAGTTGAAGTTAGGGTTTTTATGTGGAAATTCTGAATTTCAATAGTTGTGAAATAACTTATAATTACTAGGTAAAGTATTAATTTAGAAAAATTTAGCTTAATTTAGAGGTTAATTGATCAAGGACTGAATTGTATGAACTGTGAAATTTGGGGCAAAATGGAAATTAACACTTTGCACTAAAACAGTTTTGGACAGCAGCAGTAGTCTAACTTTGAAAAATCACCAAAAATTGTATAAATCGAATTAGAGGATGAATAAAATATGAAATTAAAGTTTATTTAGTCTAGTTTCTTATAGAAGAAATTTTGTAAGCAATGGAATTATAAATCATGAGATATAATAGGTTTTGTGAGACAAGGTCAGAATGATTTTGGGTTCCCCTGTTCTGACTTTGAAAAATCATAAAAAATTGTATAAAATAATTAGGTACTTAAATTTATATTATTAAAATCCTGAATGAGTATATTTTCAATATAAACAAACGGTAACATCATCCGAATCTCGTACAAGGAGATAATTAATTTTTAGTGAAGAAGGGTCGGAACTGGCAGACAGCAGAACAGGGGTGACTTTAAAGAATAAAATGTACTTATTGGCTAAACCAAAAATTCTGAAAATTTTATTGTAAGAAGATATGTGAGTCTAGTTTCAAGGAAAATTAGCGGATCTTAATTTGAAGTTCTGTAGCTCAAGATAAAAATAATTTAGTGACTATGATACGGATGGACAACTTGAATATCCATATAAGTAAAATAGTGAAATTATAGATAATGTTACTTTTATGTGGGTTATAATCATTAAGGATGTGAAATAGAATAAATACTGATAAGTCAATGATTTTACAATGATAGATCGAGAACCCGAAGCAAGTCGAGGAAAAGAAAAAGTAGCTGATTAGCCCCTGAATTTTCTCAAATTCTGCAAATCGACCCAGGTAAGTTCATATGGCTAAAAATTAGTGATTAAATGTTAATTTCATGAATTATATAATGTATGATGAGATATATTATTGATGAATTGAGAATAAAACAACAATGCGAAAATCGAATAAATGATCAAATTGAGCGAAACATCGGATTTGAGTACTTCTGATCAGTGATAAGTGATAAGTGGTAGCTTTAGCTACACTTATCTGATCAATGACAAGTGACAAGTGATAAGTGATAGCTTTAGCTACACTTATCGATCGATGGCAAGTGACAAGTGATAAGTAGCTTTAGCTAAATGATAAGTGACAAGTGATAAATGTAATCCATGTAAGACCGTAAGCGTGGCTATGGCTTGGAAAATGATAAATGATCATACGTAAGACCATAGTTATACTATGGCAAAGTGAAAGTGAAGTACTCAATTTTCCGTAATCGTTCCCTAATTTGATTAATGATGGTAAGTGACAAAAGGGTCAAAAATAATTAAAGTAAATGGATAAGTGGTAGTGAGATATTACAAGAGCACTCTCCAAATTGTGGTCGACAGGTGAATTTAGTAATCGTATATAATGTATAAGTGATGAATGTTTGGTAAGATTTATATTTTATGCCTATGAACTTACTAAGTTTCTATAAACTTACTTGAGTGTATTCAATGTCTCATGTAGATTGACGTATAAATATCTGAGAGGATCGGATCAACACCGAGGATCACACTATCAAGATTGTCTCCGTAGCTTTTGCAAATTTCCTTTTGATTTTTGGCATTATATGTTTATGGTTTTATAAATACTAAAACTTGTTTAATATATGTTTGATGATTTTATAAATACTAAAACTTGTTTAATGAATATGTATTAAAGTAAAGAGTGATGAATATGCTAAATAATATAATTATAATAGAAATATGATTTGGTATCAAATTGGATTGAATTGGTTGGTTTTAAAATTGCAAGGAAGATTGGATATTTATAAAGGGACTATATTGAATTCATGATAAAAATAATATTAACTCGTTAAACTTAGGTAATGCCTCATACCCTATTCCGATGACGAATACGGGTAGGGGGTGTTACACAACTAGACTCACAAATATTCCTAATAAATATTTATGAACTCAATTTACTAAGACGGAGGCCCGATAATGTACTTTTTCCAATGCCCGTGAATTTTGGGTCATCACAGGTTATGTCTTTACAATCGGAAGTTGTGCAATCAGTTGGACAGCCACTTTGCAAACTATAGTCGCTTTGTCTACCACTGAAGCTGAGTACATGGCGATTTCTGAGGCTTGTAAAAAAGCTATTTGGTTGAAGGGACTCTTTAGTGAACTCAATGAATACCTTCAAATCAGTACAGTATTTTATGACAGTTAGAATGCCATCTTCCTTACAAAAGATCAAATGTTTCATGAGAGAACAAAACACATTGATGTTCGGTATCATTTTGTTCGTGATATTATTGCTCGTGGTGATATTGTTGTCAGCAAAATTAGTACTCATGAAAATCCTGCAGATATGATGGCTAAGTCACTTCCTATAACCAAGTTTGATTATTGCTTAGACTTGGTTGGTGTTTATTGTTGAAGTTAAACCCTTAAGGGTTTTTATGGAAGAGGTGAAGAACTTGTTCGTTGAGAGTTCGTAATGAAGAACTTGTTCATTGAGAATTCGTGTCAAGGTGGAGATTATTAGAATTAAGTGACCCAAATCCTTATTTAAATAAAATACAGTGGTAAAATAAAATAAAAGAAGAATCCATATGGAACTACACTTCTTTTATTTTATTTTAGAATAAGGTTTTTTAAATATTATTAAACTCCATCTATTTGATATTGATTAGAATAGGGAGTTTTAATCTTACTACACTTCTATTAGAATATGGTTTTACAAGCCTATAAATAGATATAGTCTACTTCTCTTGTAATCATTCGAATTCGACATAGTAAATTTTCTTCTCCTCTGCCCGTGGTTTTTCTCGAAAAGATTTTCACGTAAAAATCTGTATGTTCTTTATTTTTATTTCTTTTTTCTTTGCGATATATTGTCATTACCGACATTCTATTTATTTTTTTACATAAACTTTGAACAGCAACTCTAGATTTGACTTTCACGAACATGTAAGTTTGAAATCGTTTCTTAATCTGGTTCATTTGAGTTTGTATTCTCTTTCCCTTTAATCTATCATTGGCTACCAGATGAAATGTTGACTCGAATTATAATCCCTCCTCACCGACTTTGATTCTCGAATGAAGGCTCGATTAAGGGGAACTAAAAAATCCGAGAGATGAGTGCTTTCAATTTCTCTTCTTTTTTTTTAACTATTAAAATAGTAACTTTTATTTGCCTCAGGTTACATTTTAGTCACTTATGTTTGAGATGTTACGTTTTTGCCCTTACATTGTTGTGTTGTAACATTTTAGGCACTGAGGCGTTAATTGCCATCAATGGTGTAACGGTAAGCTGACGTGGCACATTAAATCATCATTTCAAACGAATATTTTAGGTTAAATTCTACAATTGGTCCCTATATTTTTTCATTTTCAGCAATTTAAAAATTTTCTTTTATGTTCTTTTAACTTTCCTTTTTTCCATTCTCTTCTACTTCTTCCTCTGTCTTCCTCCTTTCTTTATTTCTTTTAACGTGGTTTTTCTATGTTTTCCATTTGTTAAAACTAGTCCACAAGCTCGCCTCACTCGAAAAAATTAAATTGCTCAAAAAAATAAAACATGGAAAAATTACGTTAAAAGAATGGAGAAGGGAGGAAAACAAAGAGAGAAGCAGAAGAGAATGGAAAAGAAAGAAAGTTAAGGAAACATAAAAGAAAAATATTAAATTGCTCAAAAAGAAAAGTATGGGGACCGATTGTATAAATTAACCAAAATTTTTGTTTGAAATGATGATTTAACGTGTCACGTCAGCTTACCATTACACCTTTAACAGAAACTAACAACTCAGTGACTAAAATGTTACAACACGATAGCGTAAGTGACTAAAACGTAACATTTAAAACATAAGTGAATAAAATGTAATCTGAGGGAAACAAAAATGACTATTTTGGTAGTTTTTCCTTTTTTTTTTCTTCTATCTTTCTTTCCCCCTTTGTTTACAATGGACAATGACAACTCAAATATAGTAACTGACACCGAAATATTGTATCTACTACCATTATTGATTAGGGGTTAGCATTCGATTGAATCGAGTGAATTTTTTTTGAGTTAATCGAGTTGACGAGTCCTATTTTAATATCCTAACTCGATTTGAAATTTTTTCAAATCAAGTCGAGTGAAATAAAATTCAAGTCAAGTCGAATTGAATCGAGTGAAATTGTTCGAGTTAAATTAAAAATTAAACATGTTAAATTAAAATTGTTACATTATAACTAATTCCATGTTTGAGTACATAAATTTAAAATCGTATATATTTGAAAACTTTTCAAAGCAAAATAATTAAAAAATACTTTAGTATGATAAACTTAAATCATTAATTAACTTATTTATGTTCCCAAAATTATTATTTTAGAAACAAAATTAAAATTTAACTTTCTTTATATATTTTTAGATTTTTAAATTTTTATAATATTTAAAAATATAAATTTGGAATTTTAAAATTATTTTTAATTTTTGTTGAGAGAGAAACCAAATTGCTCATTTTCAAAATTGACAGAGACTAAAAGGGTATTTATACAACTCTATTATTTGAATTATTCAAATTGTAAAATTTAACTCGACTTGAACTCAAAAATCGAATTATTAGAGTTGACTTGAATAACTCGATTGGATTAATTTGAAATCGAATTTTTTCAATCTTTTCAAATCGAATCAAATTTTACTCACCCCTAATATTGATATTTCAAGGTCACAATTCGTTTAAAGATATGGATGGTGATGAAGCTCGACGAAGAATGAAGTTTATTTTTTTAAGTGTTGGATTCCTTAAAAAATAAAAATAAAAAAAGAAAGACGATGTTCAATATTTTTTTCACTCCCCCTCCCTCACTTTATTATTATTATTATTTTTATAGTTAGTTAATTTAGAATCATTATAAGAAACATTAGAAACTAACGAATTTTATCTGTGACTAACAAAGACTGTTGCATATTCTCTTTTAAAAAACCTCTCGCATAATTCGAGAGATCGTAAAAGATAATAAATGGAGATCGTAAAACTAGACTGAGGTTGTGACTGGAGTGCGAGGGCAGAGACTCCGCTGGACGGATCATACAACACAAGTTGAATCCGTATAGAACTATTCTTCTTCTATTTGACTTTGATTAGAACATGGTTTTTCAACCCTTAAATAGATGTAAACGAAACTCATCTTGTATCATTCGTTTTTCAACATTAGTGAATTTCTCTTCCTCTGTCAGTACTTTTTCTCGAAAGAATTTTCCATGTAAAATCTATGTGTTCTTATTTTTTTTCCTTTATTATTGCTCTAAGATAGTTCTACCACTATTATCAACATTTATTATAATAATTATATTAATAAATCCTAAATAATTAAAATTAAAACAAACAATATATCTAATACAAACTCAATTCAAGCTTGACCTAGACATGATTCAGATAAAATATGATCACTATAACTATTAGTTTTTTTTATCCATTTTGAACAGTTTACTTAAAAGTCGATTTAATCCTTTTATTTAGATTGATATAGACTGATTCTCAATCTAATTGGTTCGGCCAATTAATCTAATTCAATTCCAAAAACACAAAATATAACTCATCCCACTCCAACGGACAATCTTAAACATCTACGAAATCAATCATCGATGCCAATTAAACGAGATAAATTAATTAGACTACTGTTGCATGGATTAATTAAAACCCATTCATTTCTTTATTAATTTACACATACAAAGCACACACGCACATATATATAGAACAATTCGACATGGCTGTCAACGTTTATCCATATTTATTTTTGTGGGGACAATAGAAGAGAAAAAACTAATTTAACTCGAATTCAATCTTTGAATAATCTCTATTTGATTCATATCGGTTCAACTTCTGATCCAGGTTCATCGTCCTCGTCTAAAGAATCGACACCACCCACCGCACCATGACCGGTCGGACCGAAAGCCTTGGTATGATCTTTCAAAGACCGTTTGTGCTTGAAATCAGAGCCGCATATACAATACCAAACCTTGCCGCAGTTCTTCTCGTGGGTTCGCCAATCACCTTTGACGGCAAAAGCTTTCACACATTTCCTACATACGAAGGGCTTAATGCCATGTTTTCTTTTATAGTGCGTTTGAAGGGTTTTGAAATCTTTTAAGGGCTTGGCTCTTGGGTTGTCGATGTTGTGCTTGCAACCAGGTGAACAACAATAGCATGGTAGCCTTAGCATGGCGGTTGGTTGGGTTCCTTTTAGAGAGTCTGGTCCTTTTCTGTATTGAGATCCATGTCCCCACATATGCATCTGCACAATCCATATATACATACATACATACATACATGTATGCATGTATGTATGTATGCATGATGAAGATACAAATCTATGATGGGGTATAGATAGATGAGATGAAAATATGTATGTATGTATGTATATATGATGAAGATACAAATCTATGATGGGGTATAGATAGATGAGATGAAAAGCATATGAACGAAGTACTAGAAATAAGAATGAAAGAGGTCCATAACATGTATGTATGTATGTGTGATGAAGTCAGAAATTTATGATGGGATTGAGAGAGATATTATGTTTTCGTATCTTGGTAATGTTGGTAATCTTATATTTTGTTGAGTAAAAAAAAAGATTCACAGTTCATCTATGAACCAAGATGCATCTGCAAAATGTATGTACGTGTGATGGAGACATAAATCTATGATGGGGTTGAGAGAGAGATGAGATGAAAAGCATATAAACCAAGTATTAGAAATCGGAGTGAAAGAGAGCCATATACATGCATGTGTGCATCTATGACGAAGACAAAATCTATGATGGGACTAAGAGAGATAATATGTTACAGTTTCTTATACTATTAGTAACATTTTTCATCCATACTTAGATAATATGATCTTGAAGTGATTACAATTCGTGAACCAAACACCTCATAATCGATACTTACATCATAATAACATCATGGAATAGATCTTTAATATTTGTAATGAAATCCATAATCATTTCAATCAAAGGCTTTTTATATAAATTTTTCATCTATATTCTAGGTATGCCATATATATTACTTACTTGTATATGACGAATAAGCATTAGATATTTTAACTTGTAATGAAATCCAACATGCATTGCATACTTCAAAATCTCAACAAATTAGACTTAACTCAAGCCAATGGTCATCTCTACAAAAATATCAACCACACAAAACATTTTGTAAATTCTTCTAGGTTATAATGAGGATTCCATAGGTGCCCTATACGAAGGTTTATCTCTAGATAAGGGCCACTAATTTAGGGGCTGGAGTGTCAGTTTATATATATAAATATTTGTCTGACTGCCTGTTGCTAAAAAGCATCTGAATCCAGGGTGTTTCCTTTTTAAGGCATGAGAAATAACAAAAACTATATATATATGTATGTGCATATATATATAGCTGTAGCAAACAGTTCTCTAAAGACTGGAAACACTTAAAAGATCCAATAGATACCAGTCTGAAACACTGAACTTAAACGCTGAAATCTCATTATCAGTCTTGCAATTCACCATGCACTTTAGCACACTCTTCAAAGTTCCAATAATCAGAAAGAACATCTTCAAAGACATATACACACATATATATGCAAAATGATATTTAAGAAAAACCCAAAGAGGTGATTAATGTAAAACTTAAGACAGATCACAAATATCACTTAATAATTAAGATGGCAGAAAGGAATATCAAAGTAAAAAGGGTTATCAACGGCTGTCATGCAATGTGAGGCACACATTAAGGCCATTCCTGCAAATACATACATATAAATATGCAAAATGATGTTTAAGGAAAACCCAAAGCGCTGGTTAATGTAAACCTTAAGACAGATCACAAATATCACTTAATAATTAAGATGGATGAAAGGAATATCAAAGTAAAAAGGGTTATCAATGGCTGTTATGCAATGTGAGGCACATATTAAGGCCATACCTGCAAATACATACATACATATATATATATATATATATATATGCAAAATGATATTTAAGGAAAACCCAAAGAGCTGGTTAATGTAAACCTTAAGACAGATCACAAATATCACTTAATAATTAAGATGGAAGCAAGGTATATCAAGTATCAATGGCTGCCATGCAATGAGAGGCGCACACACACATATATAATAATATGCAAAATGATCTTTAAGAAAAACCCAAAGAGCTGATTAGTGTAAAACTTAAGACAGATCACAGATATCACTTAATTAAGATGACAACAAGGTATATCAAAGTAAAAAGGGTTATGAATGGCTGTCATGCAATGAGAGGCGTATTCATAAGGGCATACCTGCAAGTTGTTGTATCTATTAAAGGTTTTACAGCAAAGAGGGCATGAAAACTGTGTAGGACCAACGAGAATCTGGGAAGGTGTAGGAATCCAATACTGTCCTTTGCTTAATGGAGTAGTACTATTCCCAGAAGCTGCACCAGCACTAACAGGATTCCGTTGTAATTTATCTGCTGTCAAAACTTTTGATGGGGAAGAAGCCCTAGACTTCAGATCGGAGCTAGAGTTAGGTAACCCTATGTGTAGCTCCACAGTTACACCTCCATCATCATCCTCATCCTCATCATAATCATAACCATCGTCACCATCATCAACTATGGTGGGAAACAGGCTAATAATGCTCTTGTCCTCTTCTTCCATGAAACTGCTTGAGGGTTCCTTAATGCTCTCCTGTTGTTGTTGACTTGTAAGAGAGAGATAATTGATGAATGGAAGAGCTTCTTTGAGAGGATGACGATGAGGAATTTGAGATTTGTTGAAGATGGTGAGAGGTTGAGAAGAAGGGTTTGGGTGATTTTGTGTTGGAACAGTACTTGAAGAAGAAGAAGAAGTGTAGTTGGGACTTAGAGGCATGAAGTTGAACCATGGATCTGTCATTGTTCAAAGCAAAGAAAAAAAAAAATAGAGTAACATATAAATTTAGCATCAATTTTGCTTGTACTTTGGCAACTAAGATGGTAAGAAACACATTGTATACATATATAAATACATGCATTTATTTAGTGATAAACTAATTCGAAGTCTAATAATGTGAAATCATCTTTAAATAAGGGTAATGTTATTGTTTTTTATTCATAACACTCGAATTTAGTGTGTATCTTACTTAACTAGCATCAAGTTCAATTAACTAGATCGATTTAATCTCTATACTATTATAAAAAATTAAATAAGTTCAAATTGTAATAGAGTTAACATTTACGGTATAAAAATATCTTGAATTATTTTTTTCAATTGTAGTTAATTCCAAATAAAAGATTTTATTTACAATACCATACAAACTTAAAAATGTTAACTCCGTCAAACCGTAAATGATTTTTTAAACAGTAAATTTCACTCAATTTCAAATTGGCATTATTTGAGTCATTTTAATAGTATAGGGACTAAATTTATCCATTTAATGATAGAGGATTATTTTGATCAGGTCCTTAAAATAGAGAGACCTCTAAGGTACATTCACCCATCAAGTTCGTAGTATATATAGGGGTTTTAATATATGACTTAACAATTAAGCCTACTTTGATATCTGTATATTTGTCTATTTTGGTACTTGAACTTGTAATTAGATCCATTTTGATTCTTGAATTTATATTCCATTAAGATTTAATAACGCGACTAAATCTCAAAGTATCACGTTATCAAGTTTTTATATTTGTCAAGTTCAAGAACTAAAATAAATCTTAAAAATATAAGTACTAAAATAAAGATAATTGCAAAATTCAAGAACTAAAAATTAAATTAATTCATATATATATATATATAAATGCGTGAGTACTGTGAAGAAAGGGAGTAAGTAGGGTAATTGTTTGTAAGGTGAAAAACAGAAAAAGTTAGTGGGTAAAAATATAATTGCATTTAAAGTCAAGAAATTACCCCCTGCAACTGCAGAAATGGTCAAAATTAATATGAGAGACGATGGTGAAAAGCAGTAAAAAATTATAATAAAGTAGAAAAAGGCAGACAGAAAAGTGAGAAATTAGGCGTCCACGTTGCCTTGCCTCCATCTATGAGAGACAAAAGAGAGTGGCAGTTGTAGTCGTTCATTAATTTTTTTTGTTGGCTTATTAAGTTTTTTCTTATTTTTTAATTAATTAAAAATTCTGCATGTCAAAACTCGAGCTTGAATACAAAAATAGATTTTTAAAATTAAGGTTGAGAATCAGATTAAATTAAGGTTATATGTTGAAAAAATATTTGATCAAATAAGTTGTTTTTCTTTAAATTTAAGAAAATAGGTTGATTTTGAAAAGAGTATGAAAGCGCGTGCTTTATGCATTATTGGTAGGAAAATGTGTCTAGTTAGATGCGTTTTTACACTCTCTCCATAATCGACCTATTTTTTAAAATTAAAAAAAAAATGACTTATTTTTCCAAATAATTTTTCCGCATATATGCCTAATTCAGCCTGAGAATCAAGCTTAATCAAGTAAGTTTAATTAGCTTAATCTTTATTTTAAAATAAGACCGGGTTTTAAAAGTGATGAATCGATCAAAATCAAGCTTTAGAAGTGAAATTTGATTGAAATCGAGTTTTGATTTTTGAGATAATGACTAAAACTACCCATAGTCCCCCAACCTATAAGTAAGAGTATAATGTGCTTCAGTACATTCAAAACTCACGTCCTCTTACATTGACAACAATACTCATATCAATTGAGTTAAGACTCAATCAATATGAATTAATTGTTATTATTCAATAACATATTTATTTATATATTCATGAACGTATATGGGATGATATTGTCCTCTTTTGTGAGACTAGTGAAATACAAGTACAAAAAAAAATTCAAAAGGTTCTTCATCGTTTTGAGTTGATTTCAAAGTTTGAAAAACGTTGATCGGGTTAAATGAGGGATGTTTGCTTGCCTAAGCATTCAGTTTGGTTGAAACTTGATTCGGTAATCATTGAGTCAAGCTGTTTGAGCTATTAATCGAATCGAATTCGAGCTTAATAATATTTTACCCAGATGATATTTCACGAGTCTTATCAAGCTTTTCATATTTTTAGATTATTAAATTACATTATTCTCCTTAATATATATTATTAAATTTAAGTTTAATTATTGAGTCGAGCTTAAAGAGTACAACAATTGGTAAATGAACTTAATTGAGCTCGAGCTCAAAAATTGACGTTCGATTGAGTTCAAACTGCGTGTCGAGCTTCGAATTTCGAATAGATCTCGAGCTTGATAGTATTCGGATTTAGTTTGATTACACCCCTAGCTCTAAGTGTTTCATATTATATAAACTTACAATTTAAAGTTTAGAAATCACTTTTCATTAAAATAAAAATATATATATTCTTAAATAGGGATGGCAACAAGGTGCGGCGGATTTTTGTATGACCCGAAACTTGATCAATTCGTTTCACCTCGAGCTCTACTCTTAAAAGAAAAAAAAAAATTACGCGAACCCAAAATTTAATTGGAGACTTGACTTTGATTCCAACTAAACTCGAACTCAAATTAATTTTTTTATTTTTTATTTTGAAGCAAATACATAAACCATTTATTTGGCAACACAAGCTGAAGCTTTAACGTAGAGAAATTATACGATTTCACAACTTTGAATTATATGACTAGATGAGAGCAAAATAAATGGGAGAAAATTATGGGAAAACTCAAAAAGAAGCATTTGACTAGATTGAGAGGGAGCTTACTAACAAAGTAAAAATTTAGGGTTTACACTTAAATTTTAATCTGATCTTTTTTATAATTTCACTTGACTCAAATCAACTGTTTTAAACTTAATTTTAAAAAATCAATCCAAAACTCGTTAAATTTGAGTTTTTTTACCATCCCTATTTCTAGTGAAAAAAAGATACAATTTGATGATCAATTTTACTACTACTAATAATAATACGGTTAAAATATACTTTAAGTCTCTGCACTCTTTATATATTTAAAATTTAGTCTCTTTGCTTTTAGTTCTAAAATTTATATAAATTTTCTTTACTTTTTAGATTTTAAAATTCATGTCCATTTTTAATAGCATGTTAAATCTATCGGTTGACATTTTGAAATAAAAATACTTATTTAATAGTCTTGTAAAAAAATAATTATAATATTGACTTTTGAAAAATAGCAAATGTTAATAGTTGAACTTAAATTTTAAAATATAAAAAATAGAAAGACTAAATTGCAAATATAGAAAAACTATAGTGACCCACATTTTAATAAAAAAAATAGCCGATTAGTCTTAAATCAATTAGTATGGGCATTGATGTCAATGCAAGTGGACGTAGGTTCGAATGCGCTGAAAGCGCATTATCTTCTTATTTATGGGTTGAGGAAGTACTGTGAGTAATTTTTAGTTATTGTGTCAAAAAGAACATATATGATCAAAACCTATAATTACTTCGTATAACATTTAATTAGCAAGCCCAAATGGAAGTTAACCCAGATTTTGAATGGAAAGAAAATGGGCCTGTTCCAACAGAATTAAACCCAAGCCCAGTAGAGATATTCCCACTAATTATGATGTTTAATAATAGCAAACTTTTATTTTTGAAAATTATTTATTTGATAATTTCAATCTTAAGTAATATAAGGCTTAAATTATGATTTAGTCCTTTAACTGTATTATTTTTGCACTTCAATATTCAAACTATATTTTTTTTTGTTTAATTTTATCCTAAAAATTACTAGCGTCAATAAGAATATGTCAAGTTTTTATACGGTTTTTTTTTTAAACTTTTGGTATAAAATGGGACTAAAATGATTTTTTAAGCACTGGAATACGAAAAAAAAAGAAGCTTAAGTACTAAAGTGAGAAAAAATATATAATTCAAGATGTAAATCGTAACTTAATACGTGATAAATTATTTTATAAAATTTTGGGCAGCATCAACATTAAATTTTTTTTCTTTTATCCACCAGCAGCAGGCTATGACTAATCTCTTTGTTGTAGGTGCTCTTCGAATAAGTAAATGGTTGGTCACAAAATGCAACCCGTTTTCATAACCATTTAGTTAAGGGATAATGTGAGCAATCACCACACCACAGCTCATGATTAATATTTTACTTCTTTAAAAACAAAGAGATCATTTTATTTAACTATGATTTTTAAAATAAAATTGATTTAATATTTTTCAGAAGAAGCTATTTACATGCTTATCATATTTTAAAGAATTATTAAAAAAAATTACATTCAGTAAAAATTTAATATAATTATCAAACATAGCAATTAAGGAGTAAAAAGCTATTGCATAGCAATTAATTTAGGAAAAGATAAATCAATAACATCTTCATACAGCACATCAAAGCAAAATTAGGAGATTGAGACTAAAAGTAAAAGCTAATAACCATTCCTTTTGTAGCCTTTGCTAAGCAATCAACCATCCTCTTACATTCTCGATACATGTACTTAATACTAATATTCTCGGATGGCATGAATGACATATGAATCTGACTGTTGTATCTCTAGAGTATCCTTAACATGATGCAACACATCAAGACAATCATACTCCCAAATTTGCTTAAGACTATCAAGAATACCTCAAAGTTCTACCTCATAAGCACTGCACAGACCAATATTTCTTGCAAATCTCAAGCACTAAAAGTTAAATGCATCTCGGATCACACCGTCCGCCATACCTATTCCGTATTCCAAGTTCCTTTTTCCCTCATATTTTTAATATTAATTCAACTTTATTTAACACAAATTATATTATATGACGTGTTAATTAAAAGTCAAGGTATGTCATTAGCAGTTTACAGTATTTCCACGTAATACAAAGAAAATGCCACATGATATTATTCATTGGTGTTGAAATTTTAAATTTTGGAAAATACAAGCAATTTAAAATATATATATAAAATAAATGTGCAATTATTACAGGGACGAATTGCAGAATTAGACCAATAATAAAAAAATGAAGTGAAGAATTTTATAAAAGAAATAGCTATTTATTAGATGGCATGGAAAATGGCCTTTAAACGACCCACATCAAATCAACAATGCTTGTTGAACAAATTTGAAAGAGAAGTTTCCTCTTTGATTTTTTCAAAGTTGCCTTTTTACTTTTAAGAGATGGACCAAGTTGCCATTTCTTACTAAAATTGTGGAGTGTTGAATAAATTTAATCACGTTTTAAAGCTGACAATTCAAACCGATTATTTAATAAGTGGATTTAATTAATGGAGCCAGCCCTTTTTATAACCGTCCTTCGTTATAATAGTATTTCGTTATAATAGTTAAGATTTTAAAAAGAGGTAAACTATAAAAATAGTCACTTTTATTTGTCTCAGATTATATTTTAGTTATTTATATTTGAAATGCTACGTTTTAGTCACTTATGTTATCGTTTTATTTCGAAGTGGTCACTCTACCTTAAGCTCCGTTACCTCCCAAATGGCGGTCTTACGTGGCAGTCTAAATGGGTTTTAAATGCCAACTTGGATGTCCTATGTGACAGTCCAAATTAAATTTATTTAATTAAAAACCTATTTTCATCCAGTAACTGGACATCCAAGTTGACATTTAAAACCTATTTGGATTGCCACGTAGGACTATCGTTAGAGAGCTAACGGAGTTTAACGGTAGAGTGACCACTTCGTAATAAAACGATAACGTACGTGACTAAAACGTAACATTTCAAACATAAGTGACTAAAATGTAATTTGAGGCAAACAAAAGTGACTATTTTTGTAGTTTAGCCTTAAAAAAATCAAATTTTTATGTTTTATTTTAACCCTTTATAATAGTTAGTTATGAAGTATGTTTATTATTATTATTATTATTATTATTATTATTATTATTAATAATCTCATTATAAGTTCTGGTCATATCTGTTCTTTTTGACCCAATGCCTAGAACTACCCATAGCCCCTTCCCAACCAATAAATAGAAGGATAATACGCTTTAGCGTACTTAAATCCACATCTTCTTGTAACAATATCCATGCTAATCGAGTTAAGACTCAATCGACACATTCTTTATTAAATTAGTTCTCTAAAACAACATATTGCCTAAATTCTCTACCCATTATAATTTATTAAATCAAAATGATCTTAATTAAAATATTATTTCAATAAAATGATTAAATTTCACATAAAGAAATTTATTAATCATATCTTATTAAATGAAAATAATCTTCCATGAATGGAATTAAAGATATCAACTCAAGAAACTATTAAGTTCCCGATTAAATATTCTACTATGAATTTGGAACGTCATAAACTTATAAATTGATTACTTAAATTTAGTAAGTAATGATAAATTAATTAATTTACTTTGATAACTTATATTGATTAATTGAACTTATTAGATTTATGAATTTTATAATTAATCACGTGAAAGAATCTAAAATAAGAGATACATAAAAGCAATAACACAAGCACTGTTATACATCTTTTAATTTTGTTAATTTGATTCCCACTTTCTTTCTTTTTTTAACATAATTCTCACTTTATTTATTTGGTCGAAATTCACGATACGAATTCTATTGTAAACTTACAACAATTATCTCTTTATAACAGCATGTCACTTCTTTATAACAGATAAAATCTGGATAAATAAGTGAGACTATTATAAAGATGGTTGACTGTATCTAAAAAATTAAATGCTAAATAAATTATACACATGGTTATTTTTTAATTTGCTTACAAAGTTGAAAAACCTCTACTGCTTTTTTTATTTTCTATCAAATAATGCTCTATTAATGTATACTAAATTATGTAACACCCCTAACTCGTAACTGTCGCCGAAACAGGTTTAAAGGGCATTACCGGACAACCGGAATCATTTACTGACATTTCACAGCAAAGTCTGACAAAACACATCACAGTGTCCCTAGAATAGGTCAACGAGACCTTAAACATGCTTTAGAATAAGGCCAGGACTGAACTAGACACATACAAAAATTCTCAGAAAATTTAAATTTTTTTCTAAGTTACAAAGGTTACACGCCCCTGTGGGCAGGCTGCGTGCCTCCCACGGCCTTAGACACGCCCGTGTGTCTAAGCCATGTCAAAACAGGACATACATACTGACTTAACCACACGGCCTGGGACACGCCCGTGTGCCTCACTCGTGGTCGCTACTGACTTGCACCACATGGCCAGTCACACGCCCGTGTGTCCAGCTCGTTGTCTAGCCTGACTTGTTTTGAATTGCAACCTTGAAAGACACGATCGAGCCACACGTCCCGTGTGCTCCACCGTGTGGCCAAATATAGCCTATTTTCAAGGCCAAATTGCCACCCATACATGGGTCATTCTTACAAGTACAATTAAGCACCAATCCAAGCATCCAAGGCAACCAAAACATGCCTAAATATACATCATTTCCAATCACTTATGAGCTTAACATTCATACCAACTTAATAGCCATTCAACTCAACTTAACCATAAGCATTCCAAGAGAAATTCCATCACAAACTTATCATCAATAATGTGCTAGTTATTCATCCATAAACTTACTATCCATATGACCATTTCATTTGCTATCATACCATACCAAAACTAGCATCATAAGACATAACTAGTCATTCATAACTCAAGCATTTAACTAGCCAAATCACATGGTTATATACACATATCAAACAAAACTTAAAGTAACTAGCCTATACATGTCATACTTAACATTTACACTTTCAAAAAAGGTACCAAAACAAGATTGAGTAGTGTGATGACAATACTTGACAATCCTCGAGCCTTTCATAGCATTGATGACCTATAAAATAGAGTAAACACACACAGAGTAAGCTTTCCAAAAGCTTAGTAAGCCATATAAAAATAAATTTAGCATAAAATACATATAATACATTGACACAAAGTCATTAATATTTCTCATTTCAAATTCATCACATATTCCTTGGCTCATTTGCTTAGCCATAGCTTACCACATTTCATAGCTCATAATATCACTTTACTCATAGCTCATTCAAGCATGAATCATATAATATCTCATCAAATCAATTTACAAATCTCATATAGGTAAGTTCATACACATACTTACCTTTCATACACTTGTTTAGTGTATAATTCAAACGTACCTGATTCATTTTTACATATCATGTAGACTTTTATTTCTCGGATTTGCCCGTTGAACCATTCTAAATTCAATAGGATACTCAGAGTGCTCGGAATAGTCGTGCAATGCCAACGTCCCATATGAGGTCTTACATGTACTCAATTATCGATGCCACTGTCCCAGACAGGGTCTTACACGAATCAAATACGATGCCAATGTCCTAGACATGGTCTTACACGTAAATCTCATATCGATGCCAACGTCTCAGATGTGGTCTTACACGAAATCTCGAATCAATGCCAACGTCCCAGACATGGTCTTACATGATCTTACATATTGGAAACCTATGTCATGACATTTGTAACCCTATCTATTCCTAGGCTCGTACAAGACTTCTCAGACCTTGATAACTTGTCGATATATCATCGGATTTCACATGCATTCCATTTTGATCATTTACAATACAATTTATATCTCATAGATACATAAATAATTCAAATCAAATAAATTTATTTGTATATCGACTTACCTCAGATTCGGATATCAGAAACGGACTCGGCTACTCAATTATTTTTTATTTCCCGCGATCTAAGTCCGTTTTCTTCTGTTCTTGATCTATAAATATTCAAATTTAATCAATTTATTCACCAAACTATTCAATTCAAATCAAATACACATATTTAGGGAAATTTACAAATTAGCTCCCATATTTTCACATTTTGACATTTTAGTCCCTATTTCAGAAAATCACAAAATACACAAAATTTCAATACACCCATGCTAAGCCGAATGTTCATGTAGCTCATACAAGTCCTTACATTTCATTTATTTCACAATCTAGTCTCTCATAATATTATTTTCTCAATTAAGTCCAAATTGCTCAAAATCACAAAAACTCCAAAGACAAACTATGTTAATCTAACACATATCTTTCATAATTCATCTTTAAACATCACAAAACTCATATGTACATCAATGGCACATTTCAAAATATTCATCAATTTACAAAATTGAAACATGGGTTTTGAAGAACACAAACAACGATTACAAAACGTAGAAATTATCAAAAATCGATCAAAATCCATACCTTAATTTAGCCAAATCATAGCTGAATCCTTTAAAGCTCTTATTCTTTCTTTTCTTTCAATATTCGGTGGGCAAAGATTAGTATAATGGCTTATTTTAGCTTTTAGTTTTATTAATTAACATTTATTTTACAAATTACATATTTAACCTTATTATTAACATATATAACATTTATATAATAAGGTTATTCAAGTCCATTGCCGCCCACTATACATAATGATGGCCTAATTTCATTTTAAGGCCCTCTCATTCAAAATTCAACTCAATTGAGCACTATAACATATAAAATGTCACTTTTACTAATTACGCGATTTAGTCCTTTTGTCAAATTAAGCACACAAACAGACAAATTAATTTACGAAACTTTCACACATGCTAAATCATATGCTGCTGACACAAAAAATAATATTAAAATACTTTTATGACTCGAATTTGTGGTCTTGAAATCACTATTTTGACTAGGGTCAAAATTAGACTATTACAAATTATGTGACACTCGTGTTGAAAGGTAATAATTATATATATAATCAACACCAAATATCACATCCACATTTAAAAAATTTTAATTTTGTCTTAACTATCAATCCACTTTGAGATTTTTTAAAATTAACATTATATAATATTAAAAATAAAATAAAATGTTAAAAATAGTCTATGATATAAACTTTTATAGTAATCGATATAGATCAACACACTCATAGGTAAAAGTATTATAGAAGCTTTTGTAATAGGAATCAAATTGCATTTTGTTTCCTTTACTAAAAAATGAGCAAATTAGTCCATATACGTTAAATAAAAAAGTAATTCTGTCCATTCTATTAAAAAATCATCATTTTGTATGGTTAAAAATTGATGTGTGATCTGTCGTAATTTGGTGTGTCAAATTAGGCTCCTCATTACACTTGACGAGCTTATTTTTGAGCAATTTATATGTTTTTGTCATGTTTTTACTTAGTTTTCATTTTTAGCTTTAATAAATGAAATATTATGTTTTTACTACTTTTGAGACCCGAAATGGTCAAATGTGCCATTGAGGACCTAATGGTTGGTCGAAGGTTGTAGAGAGTCATCAAAAGACCAAACGTGAGTGAAAACATTGCCTAGAAGAAAGGGATTATGACATCGAAGCATGGAAGTCGTGATATCCTGGGCAATGCTGAATTAAATATGATTGAGGCCCTTCACAGTGATATCACGATATCCAACTCCCAAGGGATCCCCCAAGTCAATACTGACGAGGATTTTACGATACTAGACCATGGGTATCGCGATATCCCTGACAAGGCAAACAAAAAATGACTACAGGGGTAGTCCTTGTCTAACATGTCCCCTAACAGAAATTAGACGTCTAGAGGCAAATTGGTCCAAAATTTTGGGTTGTAATCAAATATTAAAAGCCACTTTTGGTATAGAACAAGAGTGTAATGTAGTGTAGGTAGAGAGAGCTTTTTAGTTTAGGGTTTCTTTCATCTTTTAGTTTAGGTTTAGGGTAGTTTTTTCTCCATAGCTATAGGATTTAGTTTTTTTACAACTTCTTTATTTTCTTTGCATTTTTTTAGTTAGTTAAGTTAGTTTTTACTGTAGCTTAGGTTCATTTATATGTTCAGCACCTTAAACTTGGTTGTAATCACATTTTAATCTTTTGTTTAATGTTATTCCAGTTGTTTTCTTTCCCTCTGCGAAAAATCTTAACTTACATGTTCTTGGTTGTTTATTTTGCTTATAGTTGTTTGCCTTCATCTTTTTCAAAGTAAAAACGCAAGCTTTTATCTTTTTATTGAGTTTTATATCAATGGCTTTCATGATTGGTTTTTTTTATGTTTGTTAGTTTAAATATGGTCATGGTTAACTAAACCCTAGGGGGTTGGTTGATGGAGATGTGGGTAAACTAATTTTTGGGTTAGAGACTAAATTACAATAAATTGGACTAAATTGAATGAACTTTAAAACTTAAGATTTACGCCTATAAGGGTAAAACAAGATAAGTGAAACCAAGAGGTAATCTTATTGGGCACCAATTCATTAGTCACGGGTTAGTTTGGTGAGATTGAGAGATAAACAGACTAATTTGTCTAATTTGGTAAAATTGAGATCGAGAGGTAAAATGGAGTCACTTTAGGAGTTTAAACAATTTAAATCCCTAATTTGATGATTAATGGACCACATTAAAGTCAGCTAACCACCATTTGTTATTAATTAGATAGGTTTATAACCTTGCATGCTTTATGGTTTAGTCTTTTAGTTGATTAGTTAGCTAATTAGTTTAATTAAACTTAAATTTATGGCTTTTCGTACTATGCTATTTAGTGAGTAGTTAGTTAGACTCTTTATTTGCATGCTTTTAGCTAGAATTCTCTTAATTACCAACACATGTGAGTTTGATCCTTGGAGTACTCGCTGTACTCTGTTTTACAAATTATATTACAACTGACTTGTCACACTTGCAGACACAGCACATAATTATTCTGAATTGATTGTTGTATTAGTGTTAATTTCTCTCTTTTACTCGCCCGTGAGGACAAGCGAGGGAGAAACGATTAGTGTGGCTAACGGAATAACCATACAATGCTATGTAGTGTGCCATGTGTACCTCATGCTGATGTCTCATGGGGTTAAACTTTTCGTCTCACAATCAATTGAGCCTTAGGTGATTTCTTCACTTCAAATGTGCTTAAGTTAGCCTAACTCTCGCAAAGTGAGAATTCTCTCAAAATTTCTCTAAATATTGAAAATATAATGAAAGCAACTCAAAGACAAAAGAAAGTTCAAAATAACAAAATAGCCATAGACAAGCAATGCACACAAGGTGTTTAAGTAAATGCTCTCAATATATTCTTTAACTCAAAGAATAGGATACAATGGGATGATTCAAAATGTGGGGGAGACCCTCTATTTATAGTTGAGCTCCCCCAAATCCAACGATACAACTAGCTTTATATAAACGGATGAGATCAAAGCATATCTACAATTAAGGGATTTACATAATCCCAAAGATTACAAAATCAACTCTTATCAGGTTATAATCTCCTACAATATTCTATGATTACTTTCCATATAGCCTTAAGTTTCCATAAGTGCTACACTTGGCCACCAAGGCTTCAAGACCTTTGAATCGGGTTAGTTCAAGTGGGTCAAATGAGCCCCATTTAATAGATTAACCTCCATGAGATGCTCTTTGTGTAATGGTCACGAGCTTTGAATCATGGCTAGTGACATTCTCCCCCACCCCTTCTCACAACGTCCTCGTTATGTCATCGGAATGACACTAGTTTGACTCGCCTTCAAATTTTCTCGACATGTTGGCCCTTTCTTGACTAGTCTCACTATTGGGAAGTCTCAACCCTCTGAACCTTTGCCTCAACTTTTCGTCGTCACCTAGCTCGAACCATTCCACTCATTGGTACATTTGGTTCGCAAAAGCCTACTGCTCTTACTTCCCCACATTGTGACTTGTCCTGGTCGAGATCCACTTGATCTGCACAACTAGGCTTTGACACGCTCACATTGAACACTGGGTTAACCTTGAGTTTTCTGTAACAGCCCGATTTTGACTCTAATCGGAATAGTGGTTTCAGAACCACAAATTCGAGTCAGTAATATATTTTAATATTATATTTGGTGCCTATGATATATGATTGAATATATGTGAAAATTTCGTGAGTTAATTTTACTCGTGAGTTAATTTTACTATTTGTGTGCTTAATTTAATAAAAGGACTTAATCGCATAAAATGTAAAAGTAGCATGTTATATGTTAAAGTGCTTAATTATTTTGATTAATTAATTATGAGATCCTTATGTTGTAATTTGGCCATTGAACAATAGCATGGACGGTATTAGGCTTAAAATAAGTGATTTTATAATGTATAAATGATGGATAAAATGGTAAATTGAATAATAATATGTAATAAATAAAATAAAACATAAAATGACATGCATGTTCATCTTGTTTGGCCAAAACTCAAAGAAAAAGAAACCATCTAAGAGCTTTAAGGTTCGGCTCACTTGGGGGCTTGATTTAGGTATGTTATTTGTTCGGTTTTTGATAATTTTTACGTTTTTGAGATCGTTGCTTAGTATACTAGCTAGCCCATGCTTTAATTTTTGGATTTGATGATGGGTTTGTGATTTGCCATTGTTGATAGCTTGATGTTTTTGTTGTTTGATGATGAAAAATAAATAATTGTTGGTAGATTATCATAGTTTATTAAGTGATTTTTGATAAAAATGCTTATTAAGGACTAAATTGTGAAATTTGTAAATTGAGGGGTCAAAATATGAAATAAATTAAATGTATGAACTTGTATGAGTGTAAGGAACATTTGTTCTAAGCATGATGTGTTCAAATTTTGCATGTTTCGTGTTTTATGCTATAGGGACTAAATTGTAAAAAGTGTAAAATGTCAGTGGTAAAATGTAATTTGCCCATTTATGTGTTTTTATAATAAATTGAATGAAAATATGTTTAATAAGCTTAATTTGAAATTTATTTAGATCAAGAACAAAAAGGATTAGGACTTGATCGGGGAAAAACGAAGTTGATCGAATAGTTGGGAAAACATAGTCCGTCGATACTCGAGGTAAGTTTTTAAGCAATTAGGTTGAATTGAATTTTTATCTATATTGATGTACATGTATTTTAATAGAGGTAAGTATGTATAATGTCCTAATGCCGAATGTGATATTGATTGAGAGATGAATTTAGCCGAATTTGAGGTATACATATATGTTGATGATATAGCTATGTGAGACATTGATTTAAGAGATGAATATGGTTGAATGTGATGAATATTTGTATATAAATGGTATAGCCGAATGTGAATTGATATAGAAATGAAATAAGTTAATTTGTATATATATATATGTATATGTAATTGAGGTTTAAGTTTTATATATATGTGTTTATTTAAAAGAGTAACAAGTTCTAGTAATGCACTATGTGTGCGAATGTAAATACCGATCACTATGTGTGTGAAATCGGTCATTTGGCACTAAGTGTACGGATATTAAAGGTAACGGCACTAAGTGTGCGATACGTTACGAGAACTTGGCACTAAGTGTGCGAAATGTTAATGTGACAGCACTAAGTGTGCGATACATTACAAGGTTTATTGATTCATCAAGGATATCGATTATTGAAAATATTAAGCGAAATAAAATGAGTAGGTATGTAATGATATATCATAAATGGATAGTAAGGTAAGTTTTGGTTGTTGAAATGAAAATTATGTATTATACGTATTAATTTGTGATTTATATGGTTTGAAATGTAAGTAAGAAATTTAGTAGGTAATATATATAGACTTGTACAAATGAATATGTATTTGTTTTGAGATGTGGATTGGATTATAGGTCTATGTGAAAGCTATTACTGAATGTGGGGATATTCGGCCTAAGGGTCATGAAATGTGAAAATTTTCTTATATAATGTTTTAATGCTTTGTTATATAATTGCTTATAACTTACTAAGCTGTTAAAGCTTACTTGGTTCTTGGTTGCTCTCATGTTTTAGATTTACTTCGGTGATCGTTACGTGCTCAGGGATCGTCGCTAAAGCTCGTCACACTATCATCAATATTTTGATACCTTTTTGAGGTTAAACTTAAAGTTTATGGCATGTGTAGGCTATATTACCTTTTGAGTTATTACAAATGATATGTATATATGTATTTATGTATATGCCATGTGAAAATGACTAAATTGTGGTAATATGGTTTTATATAGATTCGCCATGGTATTAATTTATTTTGGAGTATAAATCCTAATGTGTTTATGTTTGGTATTTGATTGTGAGGTTTGAATGAATTGATTTAAATCATAGTTGTGAATATTCGGTCATGGTATTTGTATGATATAGTAAATATACTTTCATGAGTGGTATGAATGGCATTGATCGTCTGAATTATCGAGTTTTAAAATTTATAAAGAGAATGATCGAACCTGGAAACTAACTCTGACAATGGCTTAAGGCAAGTGCACCTATCGAACAGAAGTATAGCTTAGGCAAGACCGGATTGTCGAACCCAAGGGAATTAAAAGTACTAATACTCACTTTCTTTCTATTATTTAGCCTAAATATGAAGTGATTGATTGGTTAAACTAGAAACTAATTACTAAACTAAGACGCAAAGACAAAAAGAACAAATTGAAGAAATAACTTTTAGAAAAAATCAGTTGATTACGATGATACCCTAGAAGGAATCCACCTAGACTTGCCTTGTTATCTAACACCAAAGCAGATGATTTATTCACTTAACTTGATCCGTAAGACTCCCTAATTTATATTAAATCCTCTCTCGAGGCGAATAACATCTAACCCTAGGTTGATTAATTGAAATCTCTTTCTAATTAAACCCCCCTAAAATAGCATTAACTCGATCTATGGACTCCCATATTAGGTTTCACCCTAATTCGATAAAATCTCGTCACCCTACCTCTAGGCGCACGATCAACTCCGCTTAATTATGCTAGATCTACTCTTAAGCAGGGACTTTTGCTCCACCACCTAAGCACATTCAACTTGAATCAATATCCCGGAAATATTAACACAAGAATTAAGCACACATAATTAAGAACAAACTAAGTATTTATCATATAGTTCAGAAAACAATAACAAGATTCATCTAGGTTTCATCCCCTTTAGGTATCTGAAGGGTTTAGTTCATAATGATAAAAGAAAACATCTCAAGAGAAAAGATAAAACAAAACATAAGAAATCCCTAAAACCCCCTGAAGGAATTGAAGGAGAGATCCATCGTCTTGAGTAGAACTCCGGCTTATTGAGATGAATCAACTGGCTATCTTCGAGTGATTCCCACGAATCTGGCCTTCTGGCTCTACTCCTTGGCCTAGCTGACTGCCTAACTGACCCCCTGACAAAAGCCATGGCAGAAGGCTTCTGCCGAACTCTCCCTCTTAAGTTGCCTCCTATGGTGTTTATATAGACTTTGAGATGCTTTACTTGGCCCCTACATATCCTAATTCAAGTAGAATTCCTACTAGGGTGTTTTAGTAGGCTTTAGAATGTGTTTCTTTGCCTCTAAGTACCCTATTCCGAATAGAATTATTCTTTCTCTGGCAGGACACATACAGGGCACATGCCTGTGTGAATCGACTTCGTGTAGTGTCTGAGCACATTGAAAAGGTACGACCGAGTGAATTGTGGTCAGGTCATGTTCAGACTTCTCTTAAGAGGCACGGCTGTGTGGGTTGAAGTCTAGGCTGTGCCATTTTCGTGATATGGCCCATTTGGTCCATTTTAGGCCCGTTTCTCGTTCTTTTCATCCTCCGGTGCTTTCTTGAGTATAAAACATGAAAAGAAAGGATTAAGAGCATCTTTTTACACAATTCAAGGAATAAATCATCCAAAAGTATGCTAAATGTGGGATTAAAATATGTTACTTTTACGGTTTATCAAATACTCCCACACTTAAGCTTTTGCTTGTCCTCAAGCAAAATTCTCAACTTACAATTAAAACGAACTTTCCACAATTCATAATTCTCATTAATAATGCCTCATCATAATTCATAGATAATTTATACATGGATAATTTAACTCAAAGACTCTTAAAGATTCAAACAGTTTTAAGTCATATATTTGTGGCACGAAAAACATAGGCGTCTCCTATTATCTAAATTATTACCTTTAATTCAAAATCGAAAAGGATTGACATCCTCACTAAAGATTCACTCAAAGCACTCGAAGTGTTTAAGGTTCAAGAAAAAGCACTCATAAGTCGAACCTGAAATGTTAATCCCATAGGCTTTCCTGAAAATCAAATCTCCACCATTGTAATATGAGATGATACACAAATCAAAAGGTCTTTAACAGGGTTGTAACGAGGCTTAGGTTAATGGTGTGGATAAAGGCTAAATTGGAAGGTTAAAATCGAGATTGAATTGACAAATCACCTAACTAAAAACAATGAACTAGAAAATAAATGATTACCTCAATTGAAACTTCGAAACTAATAATACGAGCTTTTTCTTCGATAATTGAAATTTAAATGTATAAGCTCACTTTTTATATTACTAATACTGAATATACTTCGATTTTTTTCGTTTTTCATTTTTTTTAAGCACACATAAATAAAGAAAGAACTTTATCAATTGAAATAAACTAAGGCAACTGGTCAAATCAATTCTCAATAGAAGGGTAGTCAAAAGAATGGTGATAACAAATACAAAGGGTTTTTGGTTAATATTAGTGGTGAATCAATAAAAAGGGTTGTTAGGATCAACGAGGTTCTCTAGGGGTTAATTATGTAGGTAGGCTTTTAGTGGAGTGAGTGAGTTAAAACTTAGGTGCCTTTATCATCTCAGTATATCAAATAAAAAATATGGTCTCAACATGTATAATCGAGGCAAGTTCTAGAATAACAATTCAGTGTTGACACACTCATAATCAATAAAGTGAGCACTAAAAAGAATACATGCTTTATAAGGCTCAAAATCTCACAAAAATTATGGGTGGTTTTGACATCAATCCCTGTAAATTTTAAACTTCAAAGTAATATTCAAATTCAGTTCAACAACCTAGAAAATTTTTAATTCCGAAAAATAGACTTATCATGCTTGATTCCCTAGTATCTTAAAGTTTAAATCATCAATGCACAATTATCTATAACTTAATCTAAGACATATCAATAAAAATCATAAATCATCAAAATTTTCATCCTAATTAGTAATATGAGAAAATTACTTAAGAACTAGATATAATTCGGGGATTTAAGAATAATGCAAAAAGTTAGGTACTTTTAACCTCCCACATTTAAGATGTACATTGCCCTCAATGTACAAAGATAGACAAATATCAACATAGTAGTAAATCAAAAGATAGGGAGAAGTGAAACTTCCTGAATTTTGGATGAAGTTAATGAAAATAATCCGAATAGGGTTAGAGGTGAACATGGGGAAGCGCCTCGAACCATTTGAGATTGAATCCTCAAATAGCTTATTCGATTTTATTGTATCCTAAGCTAAATCTAAATGGCATGAAGAATAAGAAGAAAATAATAAAGAAAATAAAAATAAAAATAAAGATAAAAATAAAAATAAAAATAAAAGTAAAAGTAAATAGAAAATGAAAGAAGAAAGATAATTGGAAAAGAAAAAGTAAGAAGGGGGTTTAAATAGAGATGCGACCCATGTTTTGGGGAAAATTTTGTCCTGTTGCCACACGTCTACGGTCACGCCCTTTTACCTACTTGTGGTGCCCACACGACTACGGCCACGGCCGTGTGCAAGGCTGTGTGGTCTAGAAATCTGCACTTTTGGTTTATTTGAATGCTAAAAAGAGAATAAAAATAAAAATAAAAATGGAGTTAGTGCTCGGGTTGCCTACCGAGAAGCGCTCGTTTAAAGTCTTGAGCTAGACTTACCTGTTATTTTTATGGTCATGGTGGTTTGAGGAGGTGAAAATCCTTTCTCATGCGATCAACTCGGTTTTTGATATAAAGTTTAAGTCGAGTAGTGTTTACCTCAAAAGTACTAAATTTAGGATTGCTTACCTCGACTGTCCCGTATAGGAAGACATTAAGTACTTTAAAGGTGATTTCTTCGTGCGATTTCGGTTTCTCTTTAAAGTGTGTCTTCCACTCTTCTAGTTTGTCGATCTTAAGGCTTCGTTCCTCATATAATTCTTCTTGATTGGCACGAGGTCTATGATTTGGCTCAGGTTTGTGGCTTCGTGGTGTTTCCTGTGATGAAGGTTGAACAAAATTGTTATCAACTGAATTTACTTTCTCACCTTCATCAGTCGATGTTCTGGCCGAGTCAAGAGCTTGTAGACTAATTGATTCGTCACCTACCGAAGAATGAGTTCTTCTGTACCAGCATCAATTTTAGTCCTGACAGTTGCTAGAAAGGGCCTTCCTAAAATTAAAGAAATCGAATTGTCCTCATCCATATCTAAAACGACAAAGTCTACTGGGAATACGAATTTATCAATTTTGATTAGAATATTTTCTATTATACCCCTAGGAATTCTGATAGTTTTATCAGTTAATTGAATGCTCATCCTAGTTTGTCTGCGTTTCCCTAGACCTAGTTGTTTAAACATTTTATAAGGAATAACATTGACGCTTGCCCCTAAAGCAGCTAAAACATTATCAATAGATAAACTACCAATTAAACATGGAATTGTAAAACTTCCTGGATCTTTTAATTTTCGTGGCAGTTTATTTTGTAGAATTGCTGAGCACATTGCGTTTAGCTCCACATGCGATGCCTCGTCTAACTTCCGTTTGTTTGTCAATAGCTCTTTTAAAATTTTCTATAATCGGGCATCTGCGAAAGAGCTTCGAGAAACGATAAGTTAATATGTAATTTCTTTAAAAGTTTTAGAAACTTACCAAACTGTTCCTCTGTGTTGTCCTTCTTCATTGCTTTGGGATATGGTATACGAGGTTGGTATTCTTTGATTACGATTTTTTTTCGTGTTACATCAACTTTACCTTCTTTCACCTCGTCTTCTTGTATTGAATTAAGTTCGTCTAACCCTATACTATCATGAGTTGTAATGGCTTGGATTTGCTCCTTTGGGTTAATCTCAGTGTTGCTTGGTAGACACCCTTGTGGTCGTTGGGACATCAGCTTCGCGAGTTGTCCAACTGACTTAGTCATTTCCCCGACTTGGTCCTTGATCTTTTTGATCAATACTTCTTGGTTATCAATTGTTGTATTAGTTTTTTAGAGACCGGCATCTGTGGCTGCCATAAATTTTGTCAGCATCTCTTCAAGGTTCAGCTTCTCTTCCTGTTGGTGAGGTGGTTGTTGAAAATCTGGAGGAAGTTTCGGTCTTTGACTATTTTGATCATCCCACGAGAAATTGGGATGGTACCTCTAACCTGCATTATAAGTGTCATTATAAAAATTATTTTGTGGTCTAGAATAGTTACCCGTATAGTGAGCTTGCTCGTTTTCCATGCCATATCAGTAGGGTGGGTACTCAGGATTCGCCACGCCTCCTAAATTCGAATCATATTGTATTTCTGGGTGTACCTGTGAGAGATTATACAAACCATCAATCTTTTTATTCATCATCTCTAACTGATTAGATAACCTGGTGACCACGTCGAGGTTGAAAACACTGGCTGCTTTAGTAGGAATTGTCCTCATTACTTACTCTTGATAATTATTCAAATGCCATCTTTTCTATAGACTAAAATTATCCGCCAAAACCGAATAAAAAAAAATTAGCAAACTAAAAAAATAAAAATTAAATTGCAAAAAAAAAGGCTAAAGTAATAAAAATAGAGCTTTCTTAATATTTTAGGTCCCCGGCAACGACGCCAAAAACTTGATCGTCTGAATTATCGAGTTTTAAAATTTATAAAGAGAATGATCGAACCTGGAAACTAACTCTGACAACGACTTAAGGCAAGTGCACCTATCGAACATTAGTATAGCTTAGGCAATACCGGATTGTCGAACCCAAGGGAATTAAAAGTACTAATACTCATTTTCTTTCTATTATTTAGCCTAAATATTAAGTGATTGATTGGTTAAACTAAAAACTAATTACTAAACTAAGACGTAAAGACAAAAAGAACAAATTGAAGAAATAACTTTTAGAAAACTCAGTTGATTACGACGATACCCTAGAAGGAAACCACCTAGACTTCACTTGTTATCTAACACTGAACCAGATGATTTATTCACTTAGCTTGATCCGTAAGACTCCTTAATTTATATTAAACCCTCTCTCGAGGCGAATAATATCTAACCCTAGGTTGATTAATTGAAATCTCTTTCTAATTAAAACCCCTAAAATCGCATTAACTCGATCTATGGACTCTCATATTAGGTTTCACCCTAATCCAGCAAAATCTCGTCACTCTATCACTAGGCGCACGATCAACTTCGCTTAATTATGCTAGATCTACTCTTAAGAAGGGACTTTTGTTCCACCACCTAAGCACATTCAACTTGAATCAATATCTTGAAAATATTAACACAAGAATTAAGCACACATAATTAAAAACAAACTAAGTATTTATCATATAGTTCAGAAAATAATAACAAGATTCATCTAGGTTTCATCCCCTTCAGGTATCTGAAGGGTTTAGTTCATAATGATAAAAGAAAACATCTCAAGAGAGAAGATAAAATAAGACATAAGAAATCCCTAAAACCCCTTGAAGGAATTGAATGAGAGATTCGCTGTCTTGAGTAGAACTCCGGCTTCTTGAGATGGATCAACTGGCTATCTTCGAGTGATTCCCACGAATCTAGCCTCCTGGCTCAGCTCTTTGGCCTAGCTGACTGCCTAACTGGCTGCCCTGACAAAAGCCCTGGCAGAAGGCTTCTACCGAACTCCCCTTCTTAAGTTGCCCCCTAGGGTGTTTATATAAACTCTGAGATGCTTTACTTGGCCCCTACATATCATAATTCAAGTAGAATTCCTACTAGGGTGTTTGAGTAGGCTTTGGAATGTGTTTCTTTGCCTCTAAGTACCTATTCCGAATAGAATTGCTCTTTCTGCGGCAGGGACATGCCCCAAGGCACATGCCCGTATGAATTGACTTCAGGTCGTGTGCGAGCCTGTTGAAGAGGTACGACCGTGTGAATCGTGGTCAGGCCGTGTTCGGACTTCTCTTAAGAGGCACGGCTATGTGGCCTTAAGTCCAGGCCATGCCGTTTTGTGATATGGCCTATTTGGTCCGTTTTAGGCCCATTTCTCATTCTTTTCATCCTCCGATGCTTTCCTGAGTATAAAACATGAAAAAAAAAGGATTAATAGCACCTTTTTACACAATTCAGGGAATAAATCATCTAAAAGCATGCTAAATATGGGATTAAAATATGTTACTTTTACAGTTTATTAGGCATTAAAGGTTAAGTCCTTGGGTTGTGCATATTCAGACATGATATGTGTATGACTATGTATAGAGCTTGATTGTATATGTTTAAGTTATTGTAAAATATGTACGAATTTGATAATTTGGCTATGTTAATTGTAAGAAATATGATCTATAGTATAGTTGAATGCTTTTGGTAATTGTTATGATTTTGGGTACATCCTAGTTTCGATTAGGTAAGGTTTTGGTATATAGGTATATTTGGTCTTTAATAATTGAGAAATTGTTTAGCAAAATGATTATAAACATGAGCATATTTGGCTAATGAAATTTTAAATGACCAAATGAACAATGACCTTTGCTAATTGTTGAAAAATACTTGTATATATACATATGTATTTGGTTGAATAGATTTTAGCTTAAGTGCAAATATGTTAAGCATTCTTTGAAAGTATATCATTATTTACAATGTATTCAGTTATGGCTACTTAAATAGTAATTATTTGCTATGATCTGTGTTAAGTTTATTAATGCCCTGTAACCCTAATCCGGCGACGGATACGGGTTAAGGATGTTATATTTTCCATCCAACTTTGGTTTGTAAGCCCTTCGACTTCCCCGCTTTGGAACTTTGAAAGGGCCATTGTGTCCTTTCCAAACCAACAAGTTAAAATGAAAAACACTATTATGGTGTTTGAAACGTACCTTACTCGCAATATTTACTTGTCTCAATTACCTAGTTTGTATTACCACTTTATCTCAAAAATCCAATTCACAACCCACCTCTCTCATAGGTGGTAGCCCCGCTGATTACTCAACAAGCTTTATACCTGTTTGTCGCGCCTCTAACATTTTCGAGGAGGTCTTCGTGGCACTGTTCTACCAAGTTAATGTTTCTCCTATACGGAACATCATTTATTAGTTGGATTGCTAACAAGACATTAGTCCTAACCCTTATGTCTCGGTTTACTGGCACAACACATCGTGGTTGTGAATAATCAATTATATGAATGCAATCGACAAAAGAAAAAATACACGTTTTAATCCTGTCAAGGAAATTCAAGCTAAGGACAAGGTTGTAATCATCTAAGTGCATTACCTCAAAATATTTCTTACCCGTCCACACTTCGATTTGTAGCTCCACTCCTCGTGTTACTCCCACAGTTGGGACCTCTTTGAAATTTATCATCTTGATCTTCTTATTTTATTTTCTAACCGAGAGACCAAGTTTGCTCGCGAATTTTTGGAATTTTTCAATAAGAGCATTCATTTTCTGGCCTACGATGTTGATGTACATAAACTTCAACTTTACCTGATTGTTATTCCTATTCGTAAAAGTAAGTATCATTGACCAAAGCTTTGAAGTCTTACTTGCATCAGGCTTCGCTTTCTCTCATTTACTGATTATAGACAACATAGATTACTTTGGACAGTTTTGCAACTTATGCAGACCATAACACAAGAAGTACTCTACTGACTTCTTCTCACTCTCCTTGGCCGTCTTGGCTTCGACACCCTTTGCGGTCGAACCAAACCTCATGGCCTATTCTTCCAGCTCATCATCCCTTTTGATAGATGAAAGCATGAATCTCTTCGAACAGTTTCTTACCATATGCGAACCGTCGCAAAGGAAACATTTTATCTTACTCTCCTTCTCTTCGGGTTGTTGTTGGTTTTCCACTTTTTGTTTCGTGGTTTCCTATTGCCACCGTTGCCACTGTTATTACGTTGTCATACTACTTCATGTCTTTTTCATCTTTCCCACTGTTGCCCTTCTCATTGGGCTTGGAAGACTCAAACTTGTCTTTCCTTGAAACAAGTTCAATTAAGGACTTTGTTACCGTTATGGCTTTGGTAAGTTCCTAGACTCCTTAACATTGCAAATCTTACTTCGCCTATGATTTCAACCCACCCATGAAGGAGAAAAATGCATCATATCTTAAATAAAAAATTTGGGGTATGAGTTCGTTGATCTCTCGCACGTACTCTCTAACTGTGCCTTGTTGCATAAGCTAACGCAAATTTGTTCGAGCCTCGATCTTGGCATATTCAGGGTAAAATTGTGCCTTGAATTCCTTTTGAAACTCCTCCTAAGTCCCAATTATGGTTCCACCACGTTTCTCACTTGTAGACTTACGACGCCACCATAAAAGAGCAACCTTACTAAAATACAGAGCAACAATATTTACCTTAGTAGCATCGTTAATGATGCCTTTGACACGGAAGTATTGCTCCATTCCCCACAAGAAGTTATCCACATTACTTGTGGAGCTTGTCCTCGTAAACTCTTTCGGCTTCGGGACATCTATCTTTTGGTTGAGTATTGCACCCAACACTCTTTTACATATGGTGACTCGACACACAACAAGCTCTCAAATCTTTCAAGAACCAATTTTTTCGTTCTTCAAACAAAAAATCCATATCCAAAAATGCCATCAACAACCACCACTTGCGGCACCATCTTCTTCAACCCAACCACCACTTATGGCACCATCACCTCCAACCCAACCACCTTTTCCTCATATGTCAAACACATGTGTCGCCTGTGGCTAGAGCTAGACTCTCTCTCCTCTTTTTGTGTCCCCATCTCTCCCTTTCTTCTTTCTGCCTCCCCATTTTTCCTTAAGTCTTCTTTGGCACCCATCATTTTGTGAGTTGCATCCCTTTGATTTCTCTATAAAAAACTAAGATTTTGGGGTTTATTCTTTTGTCCAGTCATCAAATGCTACCTAATTTGATTTTTAATGAAAAATTCTTTAGCCAAGAGCTTATTTATAATTTTTAAAATAGGGTTGGTCATATTCGTCATGATAGGAAGAAGTCAAAGAAGCAAAACAAAACATTTCAGTAATCCCATGACTCAACTATTGGTTTTTTTTTTTAATCGGGAGAAAATTAACTTTTAGGGCATAATTTTGTATTCTATTTCATAAAAACATTAAAAACTTATTCTCATCCCAGTTGTACATCCAAGTTGGCATTTAAAACTCATTTGGACTACCATGTAGGACTGCAGTTAGGGAGGTAACGAAGCTTAATTGCAGAGTCATCACTTCGTAACAAAACACTAATGTAAGTGACAAAAACGTAATATTTCAAACATAAATGACTAAAAGTAATTTGAGACAAACAAAAGTGACTTTTTATAGTTTACCCTATTTTATAACATTAATAATTTTAATTAAAAAAATAAGATAAAAATATACTATTTATTAAGTGTTTTACTAAGTTGATCTCACCAACTCGGTTAGAAAATTATGTAAATACCCTTTTGTAATTAATATAAGTTATACTATTTGAAGGTAATTTAATCTTTTCATTTTAACAAAAATCAACTAAAATTTGCATATGGTAAGATTTGCACGCTTTTAGTCAAATTAATAAAACCTTAAATTTACCTATAAACCAAAGCTTAATTTTGATATATTTTTACAATTTTATTTTAATATGCACAAATTATTATCTTCATTAATTGTAATTATAGTGCATTTAGTATTATTAATCGATATATTTATGTATTTAAATTTGGTTTCACTCATAATTTAATTTATTTTTCATTTTAATATTGTAAAAATTAATGTGTTATTATGATTAATTAGTTTTAAAGTATATGTTTTATTATTTATTATATTTTAAACATACATTTATGTTTTAAATATGTTATTTTTTATATACACATATGATAGAATTTTTAGTATTAATAAAAAAGATTAAGGTATGGGGCTAAGAAATACGAATATACCATAGATCATATTACAGTCACTTTTTAAAAGATTAAATAAATTAAATAATGTCATATGACATCACACACATTAAAAATTAAATATTAATAAAAGTATTTTTAAATAAATTTTAGTTAAGTGTATTTGATAAATTAAAATTTAAATGCTGAAAAATTGGTATTGAATTTTATAAATGTTGAATTTGTATTAGAAAATTGATTGATAAAAGTAAATATTGATTTTAAAAGATGATGTACCTACCTATCTAGTTATCTTATTTAACACTTTTTTATTAAAATTTTATATTAAATAAAAATTAAAATAATTATCAAACAAATTTAAAATATTAAATGTTGAAAATTTTCAATGGTTTATCAAACACACTCTAAGTATCATGATTCAATGAAACTAAAATTGAATTAGAGGTATTATGTAAGGACGTGTTTGATAAATTGAAAAACTAAGTGCTGAAAAATTAAGAATTAAATTTTTATTGATAAATTTTATAAGTGCTAAACTTATCTACTTATTTTAATGGGCAAATATCCCAAAAATACCAAAAAATCAAAATTATAGGAAAGGATGTGTTTCAAAAATATTGAGGAAGGGCAATTTCCCAAAAATCGCGTCCACGTCGCTGCGTTTTTAGAAAAGTTTAAAGCGTCCATGGGGAGTGCTTTAGGCCACCTCAAAGAAAACGCCCCACGAGGGCTTTTATTGAGGTGGCCTAAAGCGCCCCCCATGGACGCTTTTAGGCCGTAAGTAATCAAAATTTTTTTGACCGTTGGACCCCCAACGGTCAAAACCAACGGCTAAAAAAAAACTATAAATACTCCCCAACCCTTCATTTTTTTCACATTCAATCCTTTCTCATTTTTCTCTCAATTTTTCTCTCAATTTTCTCTCAAGTTTCTCTCAAAGTCCTTGAAATTTACGCTTAAATTTCAAAATAGTCTTCTACTATTTACGAAAAAGCCCTTTATAATTTTTTAATATATTTATTTTTTTGGAAAATTTAAAAATTCTTTATCGGAGTACAATGGCCGGGGAATTACGTCGCCTAGACAGCAATCACATTGGCGTCGAGCAATTGAAAATGGTAAGTTTGAATGTTAATTTTTCAATATTATTAAATTTTTTTAATTATGCAATTTTAATTAATTTTGAATTTTATAATTTTTAAGCGGTCGTAGATCGGTGTTGCAATGTTATATTCGCAACATGCCTGGTCCCCATCGCCATTGATCGAGAATTACTCGCGGAAGCGGGTTTTGGCACGTAGCCACGATAGTAGGGGTTCAAGTTGGACCCGACTTTGATCGATGCGTTGATAGAGAGGTGGAGACCGAGACGCACACTTTTCATCCGCCATGCGAGAGTGTACCATCACCTTAGAAGATGTGCGATTAGCTTGGGATTACCGGTGGGCGGGCCAGAGTTACCGGTCTCAGTAACATCTCTCGATTGGATGGTCAGATGCTACGAGCTCCGGGTGCCATTCCGATAAATTGCAAGGAGGTCGATCGATATGGTTTGGCTACGAGACGCATTCCCGCGCCGAATGAAGGTTCGATCAAGAAGAAAGAATACGGTATGCGCGGGCATACATGCTTTAGATAATTGGAGGCTATCGATGCCGGACCTCTAGAAACCTCGTCCACCGAGATGGCTCTCAAACTTGTTGATTTCAGAGCGACCAATGAATTGAGTTGGGGTCCGCTGCTATCGAGGTTGTACCGGAGATGTGCGGGCGACGTGCCGAGTAAAGTAAAAATCGGAGGTTGCCTATCACTATCTGCAATCATGGGCATGGTTTCGATTTCCATTTTTATGTCATCGACTCGACCACCATATTCATTCCCACCGATAACGAGGTAAATTTAATATTATATTTTACAATTATGTCGAGATTTATAGTATAATTGCATGCTAAAAGTTTATTTAATTAGGTGGAACCATCCGACGAGTCATGTTGGAATACCGACTCGCTTGAGGATATACTGACTTCTATTGGAACAACTACTAATCACAAGTAAGTGTCGAATTTCGTTATTATAATTTAGTATTTATGTATATAAGTAATATTTTGGTAATGTTAATATAGTTTCAATGGACACCGACGAGGATCCCAAAATTCGGCAAGAATTCCGGAGTTCCTCCAAAATCCGAACAGTTGTACGTTAAGGTCCCGCTAATCACCTACGCGACCGTGGAGATGCACCGTCGATCGGGTTCTGCGGCAATTTAGATGCCGACAACCGATTCCTATATTCTGAGGTGCTCGATGATGAGCACAAGTGGACTTACTGGCAAAGACAGGATTGGCCAATATTTTGTTAGAACATATCGAGACGAGGAGAACCCAGATGACTTTTTACCTAATCGGAATCGATCGTATTTCCGAAGTTAGCGTGCGTAAGTGGAGTACATGCCATGGTTTAGAATCCATGGCAAGTCAGATCTGTTGTCGGATGAAGAGAGGCGACGCAAATTCATGGCGAAGGGAACGTCGGCCCTTTACATTTAAGGAGAAGGGGTGATGAGACGGGCCAAAGAATAAGGGCCTACATATCCGGGCCCATCAACAAGACTCTACACAATCACCAAGCCCATCGATCAAATTGACAACACCGATAACACAATATTCATAGCTTTATGCCAGTGCATCTCGCCCTTATATGTATCCTCCTAACCCATATATGTTTCCTTTTCTAGTCCCCGGTTAGAAGGCATGGCGGGTTCGAGTCCGTTCTCGACAACTCCTTTTAGCCGCCAGATCGTGAGGCCGACGTCGGTGTGGGATTAGAGGAGGCCGTCGGGAGCATTCTTTCTACTGTGCTCCTTCACCGTGACGGATGCAGCCACCCCCCGTGGTTTATGCAAACACCTCCGGGTCATTATTTTATCAAGGTGGGTCATCATCGCAACACCTGTAACTGCACTCCACCGCCGGAGGAACTGGATTCTCACCGAGGTTCCACGACCCCACGGAAGCTAGAAGAAGGAGGAATCCAACAGAATCACGAATCACGACCGCCCCATGTGGCACCGGTTCCCACCCAGCATCACCATTAAACCCTAATTTAGTTTTGTTATTTTATTTTTTGTAATTTAGTTTTAATATGAGTAGAAAATTTGAGTTTAATTTTTTAATTTCGTAATGTAAATTTTTAATTTAATTTTAATATCTTTGATAAGGTAGAAATGGTTTATTTTTTTTGTAATTTAATTTTTTATATGTAATAAAATTTGAGTTTAATTTTATTTCTTTTGTAATTTAATTTTTTATTTTAATTTTAATATCTTTGATAAGATAGAAATGGTTTTTTTTGTAATTTAATTTTTTTATATGTAATAAAATTTGAGTTTAATTTTATTTCTTTTATAATTTAATTTTTTATTTTAATTTTAATATCTTTGATAAGATAGAAATGGTTTATTTTTTAATTTAATTTTTTATATAATAAAATTGAGTTTAATTTTATTTCTTTTGTATTTTAATTTTTTTATTTTAATTTTAATATCTTTGATAAGATAGAAATGATTTAATTTTTTAATTTAATTTTTTATATAATAAAATTGAGTTTAATTTTATTTCTTTTGTATTTTAATTTTTTATTTTAATTTTAATATCTTTGATAAGATAGAAATGATTTAATTTTTTAATTTAATTTTTAATTTAATTTTAATAACTTGAATAAAATAAAAGTGGTTTATTTTGGCATCAACGTTGATTAGGTTAATGTTTTATTTTTAAATTGTAATAATTTTTTATTTTTGAATAAAAAGTTGTTTTTTATTTGTGTTTGTAATTTAATTTTAATTATCTTATATTTAATAAATTTGAGTTATTGTACAAAAGTTCACCGCTTTTCCTTCAAAAAATAGAAATTACATAGCCAAAGAAGAGACAAACAAGCTAAGAACACGGTCAACTAGTCCGATTTGGACACGAAGCGAGATGTATGGCCCGGTTCCTACACCACCCGCACCGCCGACTTTGGTTGGTCGGTTCTCTGATATCCATATTGTTGCGTATTCTAGTCGAGGAAGGTCGACCTTTTGGTTTATGTCTCAATTCTCTATCCAAGCAATGCACTTTATACGGTGCAAGCGATACCGATGGCCACTTACGCTCATCTGGGACCGGTGGGAATACTGCTCCACACGTTGTACATGTTTTCTAATTTGTAGACTTCGTCGACATAGCTTATGGGGTCAAGACGAAGATTATGACAAGCCGCAAGTACATGAGCACATGGGTAACGGTGCATCAAATATCCCACATCGATGTCCTATTTGTCAAGTGTACACGATAATGCCCGCCAACAATACCTTGGTTCGGTCTCATTCAAACTCCGTGACACGAAACCATAGGTCGTCATGGTCGTGACAAACCGTGTGCATGGTGTTCGCCGTGCCTTCCCACGGTTAATTTCTTGCAAGACCTTCGGCTCCATACATGGCCTCCTTGCATTCGCCTCGATAACTCGCCGCCTCTCTCGGAAATAGTGCCGCTAAACGAAAATATGTCTCCGCAAAACCATCGAATCGATGATGACGGGTTCCTTTTAGCATGTAATTTATGCATTCGGCCAGTTTGTGGTCATATGACCATATCGTAGGCCGCCATATGCTTGTGTCCACTGTTCAAAGGAATATTGCATGTACTCGCGCTTTGGTGTTATCTGCTAGCAGAACCGCCAACATCTCGTGAAAACGATCTTTATTGATCTCGCACCGCCAATATACGTTGATAGCGGATATTACATACCATTATTCAATTGCGAATAAATTGAAAATTTTAAAAGAAATTATATTAATAGATATTTCATACCCATATCGGCCACTTGCCGCTTCGTCTTTTACATCGGTGTTGCCCATAGTAGTTGGATGAAACATGCCTCGTGCAACATCGATGGTGTGTGCGATGCCACATGCTTCCCTCGTCGTTCTATTGCCGCAAGTATTCCAGGCCCCGATCCGATATAACGATATGTCGTTGAGGCGATATGCCTCCTTAACCTAGATAGGAAGAAGTCCCACCATCACCGACTTCGATGTTATTGCTAACTAATCGGAAGGATTCTCCCACACCGCCTTGTGCTACACGCCTAGCAATAGCCGACGCGTATATCTACCATACATGAAGGTACCGCTAATTTGTACCAATGGCTTGCGATGTAAAAGCATTTCGGCATTGCTTAAATGTCCGTAATGACGCTGAACATCGTGGCATCCACGAAAGCGACGATCGTTGTAGTATCTGGTTCCGTTTAATGTCTATTGTGCCGCTCGACATATCTCCAAAGACTGACACCACCGCCACACTTCATTATATGAAGGCGTCCCACCGACCGTGTAACTTTTCCAACGCTTCGCTTGGCTATCCAAGCCTTTCAGAAGAGCGTGTACCCCATTTGGCTACGAATATTGCCAATTAAAGTAAAGATCAGTAGTTTTGGGATCGGCCTTCACCGTCGGATTATTAAATCACCTACATATCCTCAGATGATCTTGTGTTACACCACAACGAAGCACGTTAAATAATGCAACATTACATAATATTAGTGTTATTCAAATCATTGAACACATAGTGGTACTGCATCGGTAAGATATGTACGCGACCTTTGTACTTCTTCACCTCCCACATCCCCATCATTTTCCTCAACGACGCCATGATTTTCCATGCACATGCCGCTCTTGACAAAGACACTTCACCTCGTACCTTGTGTTTTTGTTGGAAAACTGGTTACCAACTTCTAATTGGTCCGAATCTAGCGAAGAATTTATACGGCCACGCGTCCGGTGTGGTAGTTCAGAAACTCCAATGCATCATCTTGAGATAGATCGACATTATGCATGCGCCAAGGCGAGTATGCCCTGAATAGCGGATCTTCTTCTTCTTCGTCGAACCGCCTCAACATCTTCAGTACAATTGAACGGCCCGGTTCGTAAAATAGTCCAACTTCGCACTGCTCCCGAGGTGGATCCACATCGATTCATCGTCCGATCCTCCATAACTCGCAACAAACGAGGGCCCTCATTGGTGGATGCCGTCGGTAATACATCATCCTCCTTAAACATCTTTCAGAAGATTCCAATCGATATGGATTGCCATCCACTAGAAGTTGATGACGCCCCCAATACGATTCGCCATCCGACGCCGATTGACGAATATGCATGTCCCATCCACCAACCGAAAGTGTCGTGCGGGTTATGTTTTCTATACTACCACCGCACACGGCACTTCGTATTTTGCCTCCCACTTACAGAGTGTCGACTTGGGGTCGGTATTCCCTCGAACGATACTAGATGTTGAGGTCGCACCAGATCACTTGGAGATGAAAATTCTACATATACCTCGATATAGGGTGAAGCACTAGCAAGATGAGTCTCTACCATTGCCTCAAGGCTCCGAGGACCTTTGATGTCGAATGCGTCATATCTCACCGGATCAACCGAAGCGCAAAATCTATACTTAATAGACTGAACTTTCATTAGCGTTGTTCCGAATATTTTACACCTAATTCTTTTGCGAAGTTCTACCAAATCGACGTTTCGATTAAAACTCATTCATACTGTGTTCTCCGATAAGAAAACAACACCATCTTCTTGTCACGACTTCACCATCGTAGTAAATAACAAAGATTAATACGTTCACTCATTTTCAATTTTTTTCCTTTGCTTGAATTTGCTTTCGCTAACCGAGAATGCAATTTGGCCGATGATAGCCTAATTTTGCCGGACAAGATCAGTAGCAAAAGCGGCCCACGGGAGCGCTTTTCGATGCTCGGTAATAGTGCACCTATTTGAAGCGTTTTGGCCACTGTTTGTTCAAACGCTCTCAAAATAATTTTGCGGAGACCATCGTAGAAGAAAAGCGCGCCCACGTGAGAGCATTTTTCGCCATTAGTTTGTTCGCGCACCGTCTCCTCAAAATTATTTTGCTCGGGACCATCAGAGCAAAAACGCGCCCACGTGGAAGCGTTTTACCACGATTTGTTCTCAAACGCTCTCAAAATTATTTTGCGGAGGTCACGCCTAAAACTTTTTCATTTTCACATGGCAAGTGGACGGAAAGAATCCCCAAAAAACACGTCGGTGCGCAAGGGAAAATGGCCTAAAAGCGCGTCCATGGGGGAGCTTTAGCCACCTCAAAGAAAAGCGCGCCTTGAAAGCGTTTTTCTTGAGGTGGCCTAAAGCGCCCCCACGGACGCTTTTAGGCCGCTTTCCCTAAAATCGCTACCGACGTGGACACGATTTTGGGGAAATTGCCCTTCCTAGGTCAATATTTTGAAACCCGTCCTTTCCGGTAATTTTAATTTTTTAGTATTTTGGGATATTTGCCCTATTTTAATTATATAATTTTTTCAAATAAAAAGAAATAATAATATTTTATATTTTAAAAATTACATAAATATCTCCAATAATAATACTATGTTTTATAATTTCATTCTCATAGCTTTTTTCTCCCAAGATTTTGTTGAGTGGAATAAAATCATCGAATCAAATTTATTATAATTATAATTATAAAATAATACACAAAATTTCGATCAAGGCGAACAAAAAGAGATAAAAGGATTTTATCAAAAAATAAAATAAAATGGAACATTTAGCTAATTTGACAATTTTTCTTAATCGGTCATCGAATTTTTCATATTAGTACCGAAATTTAGTAATTTTTCTTAATTTAGTTTCTAAACTTGAATTTTGTTAAGGTATAATGAAATAAAAATTAAAATTATGTCATATAATTATTTTACTTTTTAAAATTTTTAATCATGTGGCAAAATCTAATATCATATCATCATATCTCAGTGAAATTCAAGTTCAGGAACCAAATGGAGAAAAACTAACAAATTCAGGGACTAAAATGAGAAAATTTACCGAATCCAGGGACCAAACGTTACTTTATTCCCAAACAAATTATCCCACGCTGCTTTTGTTACCGTCCATATCGGCACGTGACGTAAGCGGCGTGCCTCCTCGCCCTATTTTTTATACACCCAATAAAAAGGGGATTGCGGCCAGCAGATTTCAAAGCCTCTCGTCTCCTCTCCATAAATCTCTCTCTCAACGCAGAGCAAATAGGCGGAGACTTCCAAGAATCTATCGCATCAGCTAATCACGCTCTAAAGGTTACAATTTCTCTAAATTTTCAATAATAAACTTTTTAAGCAATTATCAGATCTAAATCTGATATTCTACTTTTTAGCTTCAATCTGTTCTAGTTCATCACTATTTCATTCTTTTTTTATTATCTATATTATAGCTGCTCTTTTAGTTTTTCTTCATTGTTTGTTATTAGATCTGATTATTTTCTGATACTGTTGATCTGTGGTGAAATGTTTTGAAATGGTTGTGCCTACGTTCGATCTGATCTATCGTGTATATATTATGTTTTCTTGAAATTTACGCTTGATTCGTTAGATCTATTGGTGTTTACTACTTTTGGTTGCAAATCGGTGGTGTGAGAATCTGTTTGGTTTGTATCCAACTCTCACTTGTTGAAATTTTAGATCCATTGATATCAGTCACTTTTAGAGTCTCCTTTTTCACTCAAGAAAACAGATCATTTTTCACTACCTTCAGATCAGCTGCTGTTTTCTGCCTTTTCAAACTTCAATACGAGGCAAAATATATATGTTTTTATTTGTTATATCCCTTACTGAAATTACTTGCATAAATTCAAAAAAGTTGATATGTTTATACATGCAGTGCATTTTAGATGATTGTGTACTGTTCTATATGGTATTTATTTTATGGTTTCTGCTTAAAATTGCCGCGTTGATTATGTTATTGTATCTGTGATTCAATTTTGTATGTCCTTTTGTTTTTACTTCTAGTAATATGTTGTTCTTGATGAGATGTTCCAATCTTGCAGCATATCCCCTTAGTATGCCTTGTTGCACGGTTTACTCTTTCTTGTTAAAATAAAACCGTGCTTCTACTTGATGTCTTCTATATTTTGTTTTTCTTGGTTATAACATTTTTGTATCCATGATCTTACATCTGGCTTTGTTTCATTGTTGACAATTAATATGCATTTCTTGTCATTCTATTCTGTGTGTTCATGTGCTCATTTTCTTTCTTTCAATGAAGTCAGAATGGATCAGGTTCAACACCCATCTGTCATGCAGAAGGTAGCAGGCCAGCTCCTTCGTTCTAGCCATTCTCAAGATTTTCAAGGTTATAATGGGTCTTTCAGGAGTCCTGCTCTATACCAAAGGCGTGCTGCATATGGCAATTACTCCAATGCTGCACTGCAGTATCCTGTCCGGGCTTGTGGAGACCTGTCTATGGTTCCATCAACAGCTTCTGCTATTTGCGTTCAAGCCCCTGCTGAGAAAGGATTTACCAGCTTTGCTATTGATTTCCTCATGGGTGGAGTTTCTGCTGCTGTATCAAAAACAGCTGCTGCACCAATTGAGCGTGTTAAGCTTTTGATTCAGAACCAAGATGAAATGATCAAAAGTGGAAGGCTCTCTGAACCTTACAAGGGTATTGGTGATTGTTTCAAGCGAACAATCAAGGATGAAGGATTTGGTTCTTTGTGGAGAGGAAACACTGCCAATGTTATTCGTTATTTCCCCACTCAGGTGAGCAATTCTAACTTTTTATATATTACATTTTCTTTCGATTATATTTATTGCTCTTGTTTTATACTTATTCCTTTGTTCATTTGTCTACAGGCCTTGAACTTTGCCTTCAAGGATTACTTCAAGAGGCTTTTCAACTTCAAGAAAGACAGAGATGGTTACTGGAAATGGTTTGCTGGGAACTTGGCATCTGGTGGTGCAGCTGGTGCTTCTTCCCTTCTCTTTGTATACTCCTTGGATTATGCTCGAACTCGTCTTGCAAATGATGCAAAGGCTGCAAAGAAGGGAGGAGAGAGACAATTCAACGGTCTTGTTGATGTCTACAGGAAAACCCTAAAATCTGATGGTATTGCCGGGCTTTACCGTGGTTTCAACATTTCATGTGTTGGAATCATTGTTTACCGTGGTCTATATTTTGGAATGTACGACTCTCTGAAGCCAGTGCTTTTGACTGGAAGCATGCAGGTTAGTATGCAGGATGTTATTTGATACAACTATATATATTGTCTTGTTACTTAAGCAATATATTTTTTGTTGTAATGACATCTAGCTCTCTGTTACCCTTCGATAATTACAGGATAGTTTCTTCGCTAGCTTTGCTCTTGGTTGGCTCATCACAAATGGTGCTGGCCTTGCATCTTACCCAATTGACACTGTTCGTAGAAGAATGATGATGACTTCTGGTGAAGCTGTCAAATACAAGAGCTCGCTCGATGCCTTCTCTCAGATCTTGAAAAATGAAGGTACCAAGTCTCTATTCAAGGGTGCTGGAGCTAACATCCTTCGTGCCATTGCCGGTGCTGGTGTGCTCGCTGGATACGACAAGTTGCAGCTCATTGTTTTCGGAAAGAAGTACGGATCCGGTGGTGCTTAAAATTTAGGGTGGTACTATCTCCCTTCTTTTGTCATGTTTTAGGTTTTAAAGATGGCGATGAAAAGCTCGACACATTGAGAAATTTATTTCGGCAAAAAAAATTCATTAATAATTCAGATTTAGAGGGGGAAGTTACTCCCTAAACGATTTTTACATTTGGGATGTGAAATTTTGATTTTCCCATCTCGGATTTTTGTTTGGTTTTAAGAAATGAAGTGATGGATGTTTTATTTATATTTGAAAACGGAAATGATCTGAAGTTTCAGGTTGAAAATTGGTTAGCCATCCATGGAAGTTAATTTTATGCTTTTGGCTGGCTAATGAAATGAATTTATATGATGATATTTGTTGTCTTGATCCACAATGTTAATTTGTAAACTGATTTGATAGTATGAAACAAGAATAAAATAATGTAGTGTGAAATTAGTGTTTTTTATTATGAAAAGAATAAAGTAGTGATGTAAGAGAATTGTATACTTTTGTTATATTTAATTTAACTTATCATCCACGCTGAAAACGATGGTATCATTTTGGGTTAACTAACTAATCTTTGCTTTTGCTTTTGAATATTATATATGTAAAACTCAGTTGGAATATTTTTACTGTTGTGCGCTTTAGTCAAATGTGACTTCAACCGGATTAGACTAATAAACAAAGGATAAAAGCTCATTTGTTCTTATTTTTTCATAACATATGAATTTAATGAACTTATTATCACAACAGTAAATTGCATATTTTATTTTATTTCAGTAAATAAATAAATTAGTTTTTATACGTTAGATCATAGGAAAAATTATCATTCTATTAAAAATTTTGTTCGCTTTTGCTATTAAAAATTGGTCTATGTATGTCAACATGAGATATATACGTCACACCACATATTACTGTTTGAAGATTGATTTTCTCTATGATCTAACCGTAAAATATAATTTGACTCTTAATACAATGTTGCTTTTACTTTTACGATATAATCTCTCTTCCCTCTTTTAGCTTCCATTGGTTAGTTTTTGACATGGCATTTTTTTGAAGATTTAGATTTAACTTCATACAAGTATTATTCCTTTTATTTATAGTTGTTTACTTTTTCTCCATTCTGGTTTGTCTTTGGGTAAAAAATATCAGTCGTTTTGGTTCAACTAAATTTAAGAGATGCTTGTACGGTTGGTGGAAATAGTTTTAGCCGAAGGTAAGTGTATAACCGTAAAATCTCGACTAATTACAAACCTAGCCCTCAAATCATACCACATTTTCTATTTAGACACTTAATGTTTTTTAAATAAAAAAATAGTAATTAAACAATCCATTTTATTTCATTTTATCTAAAAAAAATATAGCCACTAAAAACGTAAAATATCATATGTCTGATAACAGTTTAATGACGGGTGGGTGAGATAATTGTATGAAAAAGCAAAAAGAATAAGGGATAAATATTAAAATTATACATGGAGTTTAATTTTGTTTAAATATATAGTAGAAGTATCATGGAAGCCCCTGTATTAGGAGTCAGATTGTATTTTGTCCCCTCTACTAAAAATAGACAAATTAGTCCATGCATATAAGATAAAAAGGCAAATCGGTCTTTTTTGTTAAAAAATCCATCATTCATATTGCTAAAAACTAATGTGGCTGACGAGATAATTGAATAGTGGCATATGGTGTGCCACAAGTACCTCATGCTGATGTATGTAAACCAATTTGCTTTTTGATCTAATGTGTAGGGACTTATTTGTCTGTTTTTTTCAGTAGAGATCGATAAAATACAATATAACTCATAATACAGGGGCTTTTATGGTCTTTTACCATAATTATACACATTAAACTTTGATTTTGGTTCAAATGTATACCTAAAACTTTGATTTTGTTTCAGTTGTCTACATTTATACATTTATTGAAATGAATACATTAATTTATTTTTACATTGGATAAGTATAATTATTTGTGTATGTAATATGTAAATGTAAAATGATATTATATCGATAATAATGTTAATTATTTATTATAACTGAAATCAAATTAAAATATCATATACAACATTACTCATTAAATCAAATTTTATGTGTAATTTTAAGATTTATTCATCGATCGAAACAAAAAAAAAAGTATATGGTAATGATAATATTCAAATTAATTAGATAAAAGTTACTAAGCCAAAAAAAAAAAAATTAATTGTTTTAGCCTATATCAAATTTATCAATTGTTTGAAATTCATTTATTTTAATTTTGAAATAGAGGAGAAAAATATTATGACAACTTTTACTATAAGAAATAATTATTAAATTTTATTGAATGGAATGATAAAAACTTGGAATTTTTTAATAAAATCTTGATTTTAAATTTTGTAAATGAAAATAATAATTTTGAGAGAATTTGTTCAAATTTGACATTAAATATAGTCGAGATTCATTATAATTTTGATATTGTAGGTATTAGAATAGAAAATTAATATGAAAATAAGAAAATAATAATAATAATTTAGAGATGAATTCTCAACTTTAAGCTTTATTATTATTATTAATGTTGTTAAAATCAAGTTAGATTGGTTGGGGTATCGGTCCAAAGAGAAAGATTAAACTAATTGATCCGTGAATTGCTCAGAATCGGGTTAAAAAAGTTTGAACTGACGATTGAATTGATATTCTTTATTTTTTAATATATTAGTATTTATGGTTTTTTAATTATTTATTTAATTAACTCGGATGGACCGATTGAATTGATGATCTAACCGGTTCGACCACCATTTTGATTCTAAAAACCTTGTCATTACAAGAAATAAAATAAATATATTTAGGTTTATTTAATCATAAAAAAACTAAAAAGGTAAACTATACCCAAGATCACTAAACTATTGGTAAGTTTATGTTTTGGTCACTTAACTTTAAAAAGTTACAAAATGATCATTAAGTTGTTAAATTTTTTTTTTTAAAGTCCAGCTAGCGAGCTCCAAGCAACAAATCAACAATTGGTACAATGAATCAATATTGATTGACAAGAATGGTACCACTTGAGCATAGAAGCCTCGGGCACAATAAGAACCCAACCTCTCCTCAACAATGTTCATTCTTTTCATGAACGGTGAATTTCTAGTGTTGAAATGAATTTGGGTTATTAATGTTTGTTGGATCGAGTGGTAAAGAGCTCGATTTCCTTTAAAAAAGGTGAATGGAGAATATCGTATTAGGAGAGTTTTGTTTAATTTACTTCTTGTTTACAGGTTTGACTTGGCTTGACTTTGGATTTATTTCAACCTCTGAAGAAAAAAAAAATCGGGTCTTCTTTAGTCTATCAACACATGCTTAATTAATCTACTAACATTACTTGGATGCTTGATGTTGGATTCGTGTTATACATCTAGTTGTTTTCAGGCATGAATGTGATAAGAGGGTGGTTTTTTTCTCTGTTCAGGAAAATGTATACTAGTCGATGAGTATGAATGCCTACAAATTCGGGTTTGGACAGTACTGTTTACGGTCCATTTGCGGTAAATGATCATTTGACAAGAATGTATGGATGTCTCGAGGACTTGGGACTACCCGTGGACACCGAGTTCTAACCAGCCTGCGGCTTTAGATATGCAGCCCGGAGGTGATGCAGTTGTGGAGATGCATACTACACCCGAAGACTGTTAGTTGAGAAATACGTTTTAATCTACGTTTACAGGCACTCCGAATCATCAAAGCAATAGTAATTCGCCGGTATGATCCAAAGTCCGAGTTGAACGGAATAGTTGTCGAGAATGAAACAAAGTTCAACTGTTGGCGCTGATCAAAATTTCCGTCTTTATTATGAATTTATTGCCTTAGAAAGTAGAAAGCGGAAGCTTACTGTTGTGATCACGAATGAGCAATGGAAATGCAAGCATTGGCATGGATACCAATGTGGGGGAAATATGTCTCTATTTATTGACATACGCTTGAGTAAAATTCGATTCGACTTGAAAAAATAAAAAGAAATTTAGAATTTGGAGTTAATCGAGTCGAATTATTCAATTTTTTTAAGTAAACTCGTGGTCGAGTTGAGTTAAAATTTTCAATTCAAATAATTCGAATAACTCAAATACTTCAAATAATAGATTGGTGTAAATACACCTTTGATCTCTATCAATTTTGGAAATGAGTAAATTGGTCTTTTTAACAAAAAAATTACGATTTTTTTAAATATTTATAAAAATTTCAAAATTTATTATTCAGATATGCATGAAAGGCCAACTCCATTTGCTAGAATCCATGTTGTATATTTGAAAGAGGTTGACCTCCTTGCTTCTCATGGTACAATCTTCTTTCCCTTGAGCCCCCTTTCTTCTCGGTCCACAAAGATAAAATGTAATGTAGGACTGGTGCCAACAGTTAATTACGGAAGAAAGGACTAACTGAGCCAGAATTATTAACTAATACTAATATAATACTATTTTTCCTCTTATTTTCCTTTGAAAGAGTTTTAAAAAATCCATTGTTTCAAATATATGTGCTCTAATATAAAATTAGTTATATTGTAAGAAGATTTTAATTTGAAATGTTTAATTTTTCTAATTTAACTCAAACAATTCTACTTGATTCAACTCGACTTGATTCGAATAAAATTCAAATCGAATTAGGATGATAAAATAGGTCCCGTCAACTTGATTGGATCAAACACTCACCCCTACTCGTAGTGCTTGTAAAATTGATTCATTTTAACCGAGAATATTAAGTTTGCCTAATGGAATTAGGATATAATCGAGTTGAAACTGCAATGTGACTGTGGCGCTATGGCTTTTTTGAGCAGACTGAATAGTGGGTCTAATGGAATTAGGAATTAAGACATCAAAATTTAATGGGTTCGCGTTAGAGGTGCTCATGGGCAGGGGCGTAGCTAGGAAGCTGATAGAGGGCCTGACCCCACTAAAGTAGAAAATTGTCCATTTAGGCCTTTTAGAAATTTTAAAATTCTAAATTAATAAAGGTAAATTTACATTTTGACCCCTAAAAATGATAAAAAATTAATTTAATCCTTTACAAATTATAAAAATATAGACTATTAAAAATTACAATTTAATTTTGCCCCCCCAAAATTTTCTGGCTTCATCCCTACTCATCGGCCGGGTCAGGCCGGATTTAAGGATGATATTAACATATTTTATGCTTGTCGAAACCTGGCCCAAATCTCGAAATATAGGTATAAAATTTTACCCAAACGTGTTCATATTTGCAAAAGGCTACTCCAAACCATTTTAAACCCTCCCATATTATTTTTTAAATTTTTTAACAAATATTTATATTACATTATTATAATGTTTAATAATTTTATACATTTTTTATTTATTAAAATTTTATTATAATAATCTTAATATTATTTTAATGTTTACATTAGAATAGTATTATATATTTTAATATAAATTTATTTTTTAATGTATTCTAAATTACATAACATATAAAAATAACATAATATAAAATATTAAAAAATTAAAAACGAGTCGGATCAGGCCGAGTTTGAGCCTTGAATGTTAAAGCCTAATCCTAACCCATATTTTAAACGAGTATAATTTTTTTTGTCTAAATTCAATTTTAAGATTTAATAATTTTTCCCTAAATTCTCTGGAACCTAAACAGATATCCCGAACCTTTTTTAACAGTTGTAGTTGGCATCATTGCTTACTTTGAAACTTTTGTTGATTAGCTGCATTTCTTTAATTTTAATTTTACAGGACAGCTGTTTTTGAGTTGTTTGAGAATTTTCCACTCACTTTTTTTTTTTTTTTTTTGCCAGAAAATTGTGGCAATCACTGTCCATATTTTGGATTGAAGAATTTGATTATGGATTTGGGAAGGGCCACGTTTAGGATTTGTTGGTTTTTGATTAAGTGAAAATGAAACCTCACTCATAAAACACTTCCTTTGTCTGGGGTCAATATCTAATTTACGTAGAAAATTATTATCGAAAAAAATTATAAGTAGAAGAGAAAAATTTATTAATATTAAAAATTAATAATACAAGCAATGGTCATCTATTCTTATTTTACGGGTCAAATAATCTTTTATAATTAATGTCTAAAAAAAAATTATAATATTATTTTAAGAGCCCTCGATCCTTTTCCATAAATCGTCTTATTTTGTCTTTCTATCTTATTTATGTACGACCCAATTTTAGCCAAAAGAAAACCAATTTATAAACCAATCCAATACAAATGTCCATTTTTACATAAACTACCAACCAAACCCGAATGACCCAATTACAAACCCAATACAAACCTAAAGCCCAAACCTATCAAACCTAAAGTAAAACAAATTGAAAAGCTAGCTAACTACAAAGACCGCCACCGCTTTCCTCACGCCGCCTCCTCCGCCCACCACGCCTCCGTGACGTGCCCTCATCCACTACGCTTCCATGTAACTACTAAATAGGAGAAATTGGTTGTAAGAGGGCTATAAAAGTCATACCAACAAAGGTAAAAGGGAGTTTTAGAGATACGAAAGAAAAAACACACACTTGTAACAGAAAAATAACTCAGAGAAATACAGAGAATCAAAAGAGCAAAGGTTCATTTTTTTTCCTTTTTCGTTTTTTTATTTTTTTCCGAATCTGTTTTTTGGGGTTTTCTTTTTTTAAAAAAATATATAGGAGTTTCAAAGGAAATAAAAAAAAAAAAACTCACTTTTTTTCAAATTCAGCCACAACACAGTGGTTTAAGGCGTCGTGGTTTGTGGTGATTTGCCATGCATGAGCTTGGCCGAATCCAGCCTGACGGATAATGAGAGAGTTTCTAAAGGTTTTTTTTTTTTATGTTTGAAAAGAATGAAGAGAAATGAGATTTTAAATTTTTTTTTCAGCTTTTATAGTCCATAATACTGGCGTCGTTTTGATAGTGGGTTCAGAGGCCAAACGACGCTGCTTTGGGCCTCGACCTGTGACCCGACCAAGATAGGGGCTAGGATCCGCGTTTTGCTAGGGAGGGGCTAATTGCGCGCTTAGCCCTCCGCTTTTTCCCGGTTTTAGAATCGCTTTTTTATTCCGATTCAAATTTCTAAAAGTTCGCTTCCGGTTTCAACTAAGTCCTCATTCGAGCGCACCGTTTCAGAGAGCAGGATTATTTGCCATTTTGGTCCTCCCCTGTTTCATGCGCGGGCTTAAATCTGGTCCTTGCCCTTTATTTAATTTCTGATTTTACCACAAAACTTTGCTTTCAATCCAATTTGGTTTTTTTTGCTATTTTACCGCTAAATTTATTATTATTATTATTTTTCATTACTCTTTTTATTATGTATATTATTATTACTATTATCATATTATTTCGTTATTATTCTTATATATTATTGTTACTATATTTTCTATTTATTACTATTATTGTATTTTTTATGATATTTGTGATTATTATATATATTATATCCATTATTTTTATTATTATCGAATACTTTTATTTTCCTTTATTACTATTATTTTATTATTTTATTATTTTATTTATATTTTTCATTATTATTATTATTATTTTAATGTTTATCCCTTTAATTATTATATTCATTAATTTTATTACTATTATCTTATTATTACCATTGCTTTTATTTCTTATCAATCATTGATTTTGTTATTATAATAGTATAGCTTTTTCCCTTTCCCCTTTTGAATTCATTATTATCATCCCTTGTTATTACCGTATTCACATTTCAACATTTTTTGTTTTTTAAATTCATAAAAGGGTTTCACAAAGGTAATATTTTGTGTTTGGAAGTTCGAGAGATCGTGCCCAATCGTGCTGGGCTTCGATTTTTTCGTTCGTCTAAATTCCTAAATATCCTTTAAAAATTTCAATCGTATTTCTTGAAAATAAGGCAATGTTTCGTGTTTGGAGGCCCGAGAAATTCGTGCCCAATCGTGCTGGGTTTCGATTTTCTATTCGTCCAAACAACTAAATATCCTTCAAAGATTCTTTTATCGCGTTTCTTAAATAAAGGCAATATTTCATGATTGGAAATCCAAGGAATCGTACCCAATCGTGCTGGGTTTCGGTTTTTAGTTTAGCCAAATAGTGAAATACCCTTTTTTGCAATACATGTATTTTGGAAATCATGAAATGATCTTGATATCGAGAGTTTGAAGCATCGTGTCCTATCGTGCTGGATATGGTATTTCAGCTTTTTGGAACAACAGAGTTTCGATATCCAATACGAGTCATCCAAACTTTTTTTCCATATTTTAAAATATTTTCTAATTTTCGATATTAAGGACATTAATCAATCAATGCGGTACCAATTTTGGGCGCTATAGGGTGCTAATCCTTCCTCATGTGAACCGACTTTCGAGCCTGCTTTTCTTAAAATTCGAGACCAAAACGCTTCCAAAAGTGGCCCAATCACACTTCAAAAAATTGGTGGCGACTCGCTTTTCCTCTTAAAGTCGAATTCGCTTTCCAAACAAAAAATGGATTCGACAGATTGGCGACTCCTAATCGGGGACCAATAAGAGAGTCAAGCCGTAGCATTGATTGATTAATGTCCTTTATTAAAAATAAGATTTTTAATTTCGTTTCTTTCATTGCATAAGTTTGTGTCGCGTCATATGTTTGTCGTGGTTTGAAACCCATAGGATATTTCTGCATTCATATTGCATGACCATTGTGGTCACATCCTTTAAGTGGGAGCGAAACTATGCCTTCGTGAGGTTTTCACCCGCATGGGCTAGGGGACCGCCGAGATACATCCGTACTTATGGTTCCGTGAGGTTTTCACCTCCGCATGGCCATAGGGAAATGTATTCCCCTGAACCGAACTCGATTTATATGAACCTATAATGGGTGAGGATTGAGGAATCTGCTGGTTCAGGTACCCTTTTCTTTCTTTAGAACCAAACCACATATAGTGAACCCTAAGAGCCCACCCTAGGTAGAGCCATGCTAAACCTTAGTGGCTACCTATGTAGTGGTTAGACATTTTTTCACTTATTTTGGTTACTTTTATGTGATACTAACTTGTTTTATTTTGGTCATATTTGCATGTCATTTCATACTTAAAAGGCGTCGATTCCTGTTTTAATTACTAAGTTAGAATGCTTGTTATGGAGAACGGATTCCTTGATAAAGTAGAGGATAATGCTTTGTCAGATATGGTCGAGAAGACGCACTTGAGAAGGGGATAGTCTAACCAAGGGTACACATCGAATTATTGGACTTCACTCGCATCAAGATGACACGTAATGAGCTACAAGAACTAAGAGATATATGGGCTTGTTGGGATGAAGCAACTAAGCGACTTTTTCTACCTTAATTATGGTGATCTACCCTACTTACTCGACATCGAGTGGACAAACACTTGTTTCTGCTATGACTCAATATTAGAATCTCGCTTATAGCTATTTTACGCTTGGGGAAGTGGACTTGGTGCCTACCGTGGAGGAATATACTGCTTTGCTTCGCAAATCAAAGGGCTCGGTCCATAAAATTTACTTGTGGCCGCTAATGCACCGATTTTTGTAAAGAAGTGATGAATATCACCGGGATGAGCTTAACAGTGGGTCATGGCATGAATTCAGCAGAAGGGTGAAGGGAAATGCATTCCTTGGGTAAGCTTGAGGGACCTGATGGCGGCACACCCAGATGTTAAGAGGAAAGTCGACATTTTTGCCTTAAGTATCTATGGTTTGGTAATTTTTCCCAAGGCTTTGAGGCATGTAGATGAAGCAGTTATTGATTTGTTCGATCGTCTTGACAAAGGGGTTACGCCGGTACCAGCGATTCTCGCCGAAACGTTTAGATCTTTAAACTCGTGTCGAAGAGCAGGTGAGGGAAGATTCATGGGATGTGCACAACTGTTGTTAGGGTGGTTCCATAGCCATTTCTAGAAAGTAGATAGAACTCTTTGTCGGGTCTTTTTTGCGAATTACTCCCCATTAAAAGAGTTATCGCGCGCCAGAGAGATGACATATCGAAGAGAACGGATCGCGCTTCTTCGTAATCTTCAGAAAAGGATGTGGAATGGAAAGCTCCTTGGTTCGGTCCCGATGAAATCCTCTACCGTGTGGGAGTTATAATTGGGTTCCTCTGTTAGGATCTGGAGAGCTATTGGGTATGCTCTTTGCTCGTGCAAGGCAATACCAATCGAGACAGCTTTATACCAAGAACGCATGTGTTAGCTCGCTTTGAATTCTCGATAGTGGGAATAATTATAAAAAAGAGTTCGAGAAGTTTCGATGCGTGGAAGCAGATTCACCGAATGAAAAGAGTTGCTATAAATCCAATGGTAACCTCGAATATAACACATGATGGAGCAGGGAGAGTGAACGATAATATCCCCTGTGCCAAGACATGTGATGCCGCTTTCGATCGATAGAAGAATACTGCAAGTAGTCCCTTCGAGTTGGAGATCATGAAGCAAGACTTTGAAAGTAAAAACTCAGAGTTAGGGAAAAAGATAGAACAAATGGAAGAGGAAAAAATGAATCTGATGTTAGATATCGATATCCAGAAATTAGAGGCTGAGAAGCTGAGGAAAGGAAAAAGGAAGGCCGAAGAAGATTTGGATAGCTTGAAGACCGATTACAAGAAGTTGCATCTATCATGAGGACTACTGGGCTGGGTAAAACCTCAGAACAATGGCGTCAAGAAGTCCAGGAAGAGAAGACCAAAGTCGACCAGTGGAAGAAGAGATTCCATGGGGTTCAAGCGCAAATGATACCCTGAAAAGGACGGTGGGGGAGAGCCAAAGCGAAAATAAGATGTTAAGAGCTCGAGTAGCAGAATTAGAGAAGGCAATGTGTCAAAGTCACAACTCTACGGTGAAGTTGGAATCAAGCCTAAGCCAGATTGACGAGTTGAAAGGAAAGGTAGTGGAGCTCGAAATGGTGCTACAAAACAGTAAGCTCCAGATCCAACTATTGGAGGCAGACAACCAGCGAGGGAAAGAGCAACTTCAACGATCTCAGAACCAAGTTAGAGAAAGAGACTACCTTATGGATGAAGCTGTGGCTCAGATACGAGAAGTGACCAATTATTTACAAACTTTAGCGGTTCAGGCTGATGTGTTAAATATATTTTATGAGTCAAAGTCGACTGTGGTTGAGAGTTAGCCTCACTTCTTGAGAAAGTTAAAACTTTGGGCATAAGGGCTAGGTCGATATGTGACTGCTTTTATGTAAAGGATTTTGTTTTTCAATAAGTATTCCAAAAGAAATTGAATCGTAATCCACTCCTTTTATTTTTTCATTTATTCATTTGCATTACATTTCATGCATTGGCATTGCATCACAACATTTGCACTAAATATTATAAGACAACCCTATTAACTAGAGGTCATACTTTAGTTATCCTCGAACACTTCTATTACACTAAAAAAGACGAGAGCAATGGATCAAAGGATGGAAAGGTTAGAGCAGATGCAGAAGAGATGCAAGACCAACCGCAGCTCGATGCAAGAGCAAGTTAGCCAAGATCCAACAGGATATGAGGATCAAACATCGAATCCTAGAGAAGCATGATGAGCCGCCTAACACAGCTTGTTGGTGGAGGGCTCGGAAATAGAAAAGGCCTATGGTCGATAACCGAGAAGATAATGAAGATTTTATTTACCTCCTGCCTGGCCCGACAAGTTTCCAAGTGCAACCACCAAGAGTGTCGGTCAATATCAAACCTCAAGACCAATCCTGCTTTGGCATCTGTAAATTTCTCTGGCTCGAGCTCTAACCTCAAGTCAATTTGGTAAAACCAATGATCCTGCACTTCATGAGGCGGCGTAAGGGAGAAAGTAAAAGCAGAGCTTCCAAAAGAGTTCGAAGATCGATGCAAATGGCTGGAGGAGAAGTTTTGAGCATTGAAAAGTGCTGATCACCAATGCAAAATAGATGCTAAGAAGCTGAGTCTAGTCCCAGATTTAGTACTTCCTCCGAAGTTCAAGATGCCGAGTTTGAAAAGTACAACGGACTAGTCGTCCCGAGGCCCATATTACGATGTTCGTCGGAGAATGACAGATATGTCAACAATGACCAGCTTGTTGATCCACCGCTTGTGATAGTCCGATTGAGGCTACAAAGAAATGGTACAATTAGTTGAGTTGTACCCAAATCAAATCGTGGAGAGATTTGGCGCAGCTTTCATCAAGCATTACGGCCATGTGACCGATATAGCACCTTACAGTGATCACGCTGCAAAACATGAAGAAAAGTCAGCGAAAGCTTCGTGAAGTACGCCTAAAGATGGAAGGAGGTCGCTACACGTGTCCAACCACCGATTATTAGAAAAGGAAATGACTATGCTCTTCATCAATACCTCAAGGCACCGCTCATTAACCACATGTTAGGAGGCACGATTAAGAGTTTCGCAGACATGGTGATGTCAAAGCGAGATGATAGAGAACGCGATCGTGTGGAAAGATAGAGGCGGAGAGAGCACAAGAAAGCAAGCGTCAAGAAAAGGGAAGTCAAGTAGGAATATAAGCTCGGGTTATCCTAAACCCATTACTATTACCCAACCGAGAGTCAGAAGTGGGCCAAGCAGTCTTACCAAGACAAGAGCCCAACACGATGTAGAAGACGAGAGATTCTAATTTACTCCTATACCGTGACGATAAGGAGTTGTATAAGATTTTATTCGATGCGCATGTCGTGTCCCCATTTTACTTGAAGCCACCGCAACCTCCATATCCTAAGTGGTATGACACAAACGCCAGGTGAGTACCATGCGGATGTAGTAGGTCACTCGACAGAGAATCAGACTTCATTCAAAAGACTAGTCGAGCGACTTATCAAGGCGGGGTAGTAGACTTCAATGACCCACCTAGTGGAGGAAATTCGTTACCCAGTTATGTTGATAGTGGGGTAAACGCGATAGTTGAAAATAGAGGGAGAAGGTTCAAACAGGAGATTGCTGAGGTCAGAACCCCATTAAGAGAGGTTTGGAAAGAAATACAAAAAATTGGGTAAGTTCTGCAAGAGAATGTGAGCAGATCTCAAGATACAAGGAACCACCGTGAGTTTCATAACAAGGAAGGCCATGAAATCCAAAGAATGTAATGAATTTGAGCCCTAGTACAAGGGCTAATGGATAATAAAGAGTGAGTTCTTTGACTTAGTGGAAAGAGAGGACGATGTTTCACGTATGAGGGTCGTAAAAGATTCCTAAAGTCAATCACCCACGTGTGATTATCACGTGGCCAGGGGTCAATGGGGTCGGAGTGAAGGTGGCACCGAAGGTCGAAATTAAAAAACCCACGACTTCTCCTTATATGGGTGCACCGATGGTTGTAATCAGAAGACCCGTAACTCCTCCTACGAGGATTGTAATCCAGAAACCCGTGACTTTTCCTTATAAAAATGACAAGAGGGTACCTTGGAATTACAATTACACTATGACATGGAAAGAGAATTCGCCAAGATGCCCGATCCGTGTCGAGTCCTCTATGATGAGAAGGAAAGATGAGAAGACAGGACCATCGTTAATGAGCCAAGAGTGAGAGTGATGCTAGAGAGTTTTGAAGTTCCTAAAGTACAAGTGAATACAAGATAGTGGAACAATTACACAAGCAAGCAAGACGCACATCAAGATCGGCTTTGATTCTAAACTCGAGGTACATTCAACAAGACTAATGAGAGTGTTGAATGAAATTTATGTTGTCAAGACATTTCGTAAATAAACTAGACCGCCTCGTTTGTAACATAAGCGCAGCATAATTTCATTTCTTTTAGTGATGATGAAATTCCGCCAGGGGCATGGGTCCACCAAGGCTTTACATATTACTACCCGATGCAAGCGGTATACATTACGGGATATTAATCGACAACGGTCAAGATCGAATGTCTTGCCCTATATACACTAAACAAAGTTGCAGTAGAGAGCCTCTCATATGAAAACATGCCAAAATATAGTGAGAGCATTCGATGGTACCGAGAGAAAAGTAATGGGGAGGATTGAGATACCCTCCTAATTGGGCCAAACACGTACGAGGTAGACTTTCTCGTAATGGACATCAAGCCTTCCTATAACTGTTTATTAGGGAGGCCCTGGATCCACTCAAGCAGGGCTATGTCATCGTCGTTATAACCAAAAGGTAAAGTTGGTGATAGAGGCCGATTGATCACCATACATGCGTAAGAGGATATTATCGCGTCTGCTACCAAGAATGCACCGTACATAGAGAATGATATGGAGGCTATAGAGTGTTCTTTAGGTCGTTGAAATTTGTAAATTCAACTTTCATCGTGAAGGAAGCAAAATCCGGTGCCCAAACTCTCTAAGCAACAAGGATGGGCCTACAGCTTGACAATAGGAAGAGGAGCACCGCCGGGAGGGACTTGAAAAATATCTCCGTGGTCCATCAGAGCGCTGTGGATTGGTTGACAAGCAGATCCTTGGTCCGGGCCATATGCCGATGTCGGATGAGAAAGGAGGAGTTGGAGAAAACGGAAAGAAGAAGGGCACGATTGAATGGTGTTGAGATTGAGTGGAGTTCAATGACCTTTCCCCATATATCTAATACATTCGTGTCGTGAGGAATTATTCATTCGTGACGGGGAGGACATGAATGAGGAAACAATCAAGATATGATGAGAACTTTGAACATCAACGTTGTGTCTGAAAGAAGTTCGAGGAGAGGAAACTTGGCGGGTATTCGCCCTTACGAGCCTGAAAGTGTTCTGGACAACTGGACTACAGAAGAAATTCCTGTAGTTTTTAGGACTAAAACAGAGTAATGTTCAAAACACACTTGTTGTTTCAAGCCTAGGAGCAATAAGAATCTTTTGTGAAATAGGCATGTTCACGCATCATTATTTTCAATAAGAAGTGCATTTTTCTTTTCATTCCGTGCAATTATTCTTCTACTTTTGTTCCACTCCATTCATAATCATAACGCATAAATAAGTCGCCCTTAAATTCATTTTCATTGAATATTCTTTATACCTACCATAGGTCCCCGTGATATCGACGCCATGAGTGACATCGCTATGAACTTAGAATTCCTTTATGAGCAAGACACGTGCCCAGAGGGATCTCAGGACTTTACAGATGACGAAGATTATGATTTATCCCCGAATTTGTTAAGGATGGTAGAGCGGAAGGAGAAGCCGATTTTACCTCACGAAGAGACAATTGAAAATGTGCTTCTAGAGGATAGGAAAGAAGTGAAAATCGGTACCTGCATAACCCATGAAACAAGGCAGACCTCATTAGACTTCGCTAAAGTTCAAAGATGTCTTTGCGTGGTCATATCAAGACATGCCAGGTTGAGTGTCGATATTGCATGACACCGTATTCCATAAAAGGAAAATATGCCGGTCTAATAGAAGCTTCAAGGATGAGACCCGATGTCACAAAGAAAGATAAGGGAAAAATCAAGAAGCAATTTGATGCTGGGTTCTTACGAGTAGTAAATTACTCAGAATGGGTAGCCAACGTGGTTTCTATCCCTAAAAAGGATGGAAAAGTCCAGATGTGTGTCGATTACAGGGACCTAAATAAGGCCAGCCCGAAAGACAACTTCCCACTACCTCACATTGACACTTTAGTGGATAACACGGTGGGGTTTTCATTTTTCTCCTTCATAGACGGTTTCTCGGGATACAATCAAATAAAGATGCATCCTGAGGACATGGTAAAGACCATCTTCATAACCTTATGGGGGACTTTTTGTTACCAAGTGATGCCATTTGGGTTAAAGAATGCGGAAGCAACATACCAAAGGGCTATGGTAACCTTGTTTCATGATATGATGCATAACGAGATTGAGGTCTACATCGACGACATGATAGCAAAGTCTCGAACGGAAGGGGAGCATGTGCAAGTATTGAGGAAGTCGTTCTCGAGATTGAAAAATTTTAGTCAAGCTCAATCCAACCAAATGTACTTTCGGGCTCGATCAGGAAGCTATTGGGTTTCGTGGTCGGTCAAAAGAATCAAGAGATCCGGATAAAGTCAAGGTCGTATAAAATTACCTCCGCCCAAGACTCGTAAGGAAGTACGAGGTTTTCTAGGAGATTGAATTACATCGCCGGTTTATTTCGCAATTGATCGAGAAATGTGATCCAATATTCCGCCTTCTTAAAAGCACAATCCGAGCATTTGGGATGATGAATGCGGAGGCGCTTTGACAAGATTAAACAATATTTGTCCAATACCCGGTGTTAATGCCTCCCACCCGATAGACCTTGATTTTGTATCCGGCAAAGTTGTTCGATAATTTAATGGGATGTGTGCTAGGCCAACACGATGAGACAGGAAGAAAGAAAGTCCGATATACTACCTCGAAGAAATTCACCGAGTGTGAAGTGAGATACTCGCCAATTGAGAAATTGTGTTGTGCATTGGTCTCGACAACTTGGAGGTTAAGGCGCAAGTACATGTTGTACCACACGACTTGGTTAATCTCGAAATTGGACCCTCTGAAATATATGATGGAGTCAATCGCCTGAATGGAAGGATGGCCTATGACAAATTTTACTCTCGAGTTTGACATTGTCTATGTGAACCGTATATGTGAAGGGAGTGCAATAGCAGATTTCTTAGCCAGCAGGGCGCTAGATGATTATGAGCCCCTTAATTTCGATTTTCCTAATGAAGAGTTGATGTTTGTAGCAGCGACTGAGGAAGGTATCCTAGAAGATCATCCTTGGAAGATGAACTTTGATGGAGCATCAAATGCCGTTGGTAATGGAATTGGGGCAGTTCTGGTATCCCCAAAGAGAGAACATTATCCATTCACTTGCAAGTTAGACTTCGATTGCACAAATAACATGGCAGAATACGAAGCGTGTATCATGGGGATCCGAGCAGCCATAGACCACAAAGTTAAGGTGCTAGAGGTATACGGAGACTCTGCCCTTGTAATATATCAACTCAAAGGAGAATGGGAAACAAGAGATCCCAAACTGATCAGCTATCGAAAGTTAGTTTTGGAACTAATTGAGGAGTTTGATGATATCACATTCTTTTACCTCCCGCGTGATGAAAACCAGATGGCTAATACTTTGGCCACTCTAGCTTCTATGATCAAAGTGAATGAGCAGGAGGGTATGAAGCCTATCCAAATAAGTATTTGCGAGGCTCCGACTCATTGTTTCAATATTGACGAAGAGGAGGAGAGAGATGATCATCTTTGGTACTATGATATTCTGTAATATGTGAAAAGCCGTGAATATCCCGATCGACGATCGAAAATGATAAGAAAACATTGAGAAGACTTGCCATGACTATGGCCTAAATGGAGATCCTCGATAAAAAGAAGAGGGATCAAGTGTTGCTCGATGTGTGGATGTGTTGAAGCTAGGAAAATCCCGAAGAAGTCCATGAGGGTGTCTGTGGAACACATGCCAATAGGTTTACGATGGCCGTGCAAATCATGAGATTCGTATTATCGGTCCACGATGGAAGGAGATCGCATCCGTTATGCCAAGAAGTGCCATAAGTGCAGTGTTTATGGAGACAAGATCCATGTGCCTCATTCACCTCTTTATGTTATGACTTCTCCATGGCCTTTCTCAATGTGGGGCATGGATGTCATTGGGTCGATCTCACCGAAAGCTTCTAATGGACATCGCTTCATTTTCGTGGTCATTGATTACTTCACCAAATGGGTAGAGCGCGTTTCATATGCCAATATCACGAAGACTAAGCTAGCAAGTTTTGAAGAAGGAGATCATATGTCGCTACTTAGATGCCGAAAGGATCGTGGTTTGACAATGCACTAAACTTGAACAATAAAGCGATAGTGGAAGTCTCATCAATACCAACATTAAGCACCATAACTCGTCGCCATATCGCCTAAAATGAATGGAGCAATGAGGCGCTAATAAAAATATCAAGAGAATTGTGGGAAAATGGTTGAGACCTACAAGGATTGGCATGAAAAGTTACCGCTGCCTTCTATTCCTATCGAACATGCAGTTAGAACCTCTCACCGGCAACTCCTTTTCGTTGGTTTATGGGATGGAGGCGCTTTGCCTATTGAAGTTGAGATCCTTCACTCCGGGTTTTGTCTCGAGCTAAAGTTAGACGAAGCGAATGGGTTCAATCTCGATATGATCAATTGAATCTAAATGAGAAAAGAGGCTAAGAGCTATTCGCCATGGTCAATTGTACCAAGCGGATGATGCGAGCTACAATAAGAAAGTCCGCCTGAGTATTTCATGAAGGAGACTTGGTGTTGAAACAGATCCTCCCTATGCAAAAGGACTTGGGAAAGTGGATGCCTAATTGGGAAGGACCTTATGTTTTAAAGAAGGCCTTTTTCTGGAGGAGCTTTGATGCTAGCCGAGATGGATTTACAAAAGTCCGCCAAATCCAATTAATGCAGACTTGCTAAGAAGTACTTGCTTGAAAGTGGGCCAAGATGAAAACCCACAAAGGGCATCTTGAGTTCAAAAAAACGGAGAGGCCAAAGCGAAAACCCGCAGGGCACTTTGAGACCAAAAGGGCTTTGAGTGAAACCCAAAAAGGCGGCTCAAATTATGATCAACTCGTGAGGGGCATACAAGAGTTTCGCTTATACTTGAATTAACAATGAGGAGATATGTTACGCCTTAGGGCATCTACAAAGTACCATGGATCTTCTAGACACATGTTGAACTCAGAGTGGTCTTCAAGAAGTACATACAGAAAAGCTCAAACTGTGATATCCGGGGCATCAATACCATTCGTACTCATATTGCACCTTAATGGAATTTGTTTTCCTTGTTCAACCCATTCTTCACGGGTTTTTATCCCGAATAAATTTTAGTTTTATTCATTTCTATAGTCTTGTTTCAAGCATTTTTCTTTGAAATAATGGTTACTGAACTAATAATACTTTCACAAAAGAAGTTTTATGCACTACTCTGAAAGTTTCTAAAAATACAAGAATCAAACAGACAATTGTTTAGAACTAACCAGCTTAAAAGGGCTCAGAGACTTGAGATAAGGGTTTAAGCAAGGATGACATCTTGATTAGTTGTTAGAAGTATCACCGAATGTAGAAGACATACGCCGTGGGTCACCTTAATAAGCAGTAGCAATAATGTTTCAAGTGTTAAAAATGAATCATTCTCATGACATTTTGCATCCATTCATAACACTCATGATACATATGGTTAGGAGCATCTTTCATGACATCCTAATCATTTGACATATGCATAGACCCCATGAAATCACTTCTATGTAGATTCCCTGCAGGACAATGTAGCAAAGTTGATGGAGTTACAGAAGAGTATGTGATCTTATCTCTATCGAAAGGAGAGTAGAGCAGATCGAAGACCAAGCCTTATCTCTACTCGAAAGGGAGTGGAGCAGATCAAGATTGAAGCCTTATTCCACCGAGCAGGAGGGAGCAGATTAAAGAAGAGATCCTATCTCCACCGAAAGCAGAGTGGAGCAGATTGAAGATAACAGATCTTATCTCTATCGAGCAGAGTAGAGCAGATCGAAAAGACCAAGCCTTGTCTTCACCGAAAGGAGTGGAGTAGGCTAAAGACAAGAGATCCCATCTCCATTGAGCAGAGAGCGGATTGAAGATCAGATCTTATCTCTACCGAAAGCGTAAGAGAGAAGATCGAAGATCGAAGCCTTATCTCCACTTAGCAGTGAGGAGCAGAGCTAAAGATAGTAGATCCTATCTCCACTGAGCAAGAGTGGAGCGGATTGAAGACAACAGATCTTATCTCTACTGAGCATGAGTAGAGCAGATCGAAAGCAGCAGATCTTATCTCTACCGAAAGGAGTAGAGTAGATCGAAGATTGAAGCCTTATCTCACCTGAAAGGTGAGTAGAAAGGGCTAAAGATAGTAGGTCCTATCTCCACTGAAAGGTGAGGGAGCGGATCGAAGACAACAGATCCTATCTCCACCGGAAAGGAGTGGAGCGGATCGAAGACAACAGATCTTATCTCCACCGAAAGGAGGGGCAGATCGAAGATAAGAAGCCTTATTCCACCGAAGCAGGAGTGGAGCAGTTAAAGATACAGATCTTATCTCTACCGAGAAGGAGTAGAGTAGATCGAAGCGGAGATCTTATCTCTCTGAAAGGAGGAGTAGAGCGATCGAAGATCAAGCCTTATCTCCACCGGCAGGAGGAGCAAAGCAAAGATAGCAGATTTTATCTCTACTGAGCAGGAGTGGAGCAGATCAAAGATAACAGACCTTATCTCTACTGAGCAGGAGTAGAGCAGATCGGAAGACTGAAGCCTTATCTCCACTGAGCAGGAGTGGAGCAGGCTAAAGATAGCAGATTGAAACAAAATTCCTATACCCTTGGAGACGCAGTGGGTTAAAGTGAGGCTACCTGAGGAAATGAGGCATCAAGAAATCAAGATTCGGCAAGGTCGGGCAAAAATTGGCTCTTTTAGAATCTTTGCTTCGTTCTCATTACACGGCAACAAGCAAAGAGGGGCAGCTGTACGACCCAATTTTAGCCCAAAAGAAAACCAATTTATAAATCAATCCAATACAAACAGTCCATTTTTACATAAACTACCAGCCCAAACCCGAATGACCCAATTACAAACCCAATACAAACCTAAAGCCCAAACCTATCAAACCTAAAACAGAAAACAAATTGAAAACCTAGCTAACTCGGCATGCCGCCGCTTTCCTCTAGGCGCCTCTCCGCCCACCACGCCTCCGTGACGTGCCTCATCCACTACGTTTCCATGTAACTACTGAAATAGGAGAAATTGGTTGTAAGAGGGCTATAAAAGCCACATCAACAAAGGTAAAAGGAGAGTTTTAGAGATCTGAAGAAACAACACACACTTGTAATGTAAAAATAACTCGAGAAATACAGAGAATCAAAAAAGCAAAGGTTCATTTTTTTTTCCTTTTTCGTTTTTTATTTTTTTCGAATCTGTTTTTTAGGGTTTTCTTCTTTTTTTTTAAAAAAAATATAGGAGTTTCAAAGGAAATAAAAAAAAGAAAAAAACTCACTTTTTTTTTCAATTTCACCATCGCACATGATGGTCGACGCCAGGGTCATGGCCAGTGATGGCGCCAAATGAGCTTGGCCGAATCCAGCCGTAACAGAAGTGAGAGAGTTTCTAAAGGTTTTTTTTTTTTTGCATTTGAAAAGAATGAAGAGAAATGAGATTTTAAATTTTTTTTTCAAACTTTTATAGTCCATAATACGACGTCGTTTGATAAGTGGGTTCAAAGGCCAAAACGACGTCGTTTTGAGCCTCTGACTCGTGACCCGACCCGCATAAGGGCTAGGATCCTCAGCGTTTTTGCTAGGGAGGGCTAATTGCACGCTTAGCCCTCCGCTTTTCTCGGTTTTAGAATCGGGTTTTTATTCGATTCAAATTTCAAAAGTTCGCTCGGTTTCAACTAAGTCCTCAATGAGCGCACTGCTTCGTAGAGAGCGTGATTATTTGCCATTTTGGTCCTCCCTGCTACAAGGGCTTAAATCGTCCTTGCCCTTTATTTAATTTTTATTTTACCACAAAACTTGCTTTCAATCCAATTTGGTTTTTTTTTTGCTATTTTACCGCTAAATTTATTATTATTATTTTTTTTCATTACTCTTTTTATTATGTATATTATTACTATTATCATATTATTTCATTATTATTCTTATATATTATTGTTACTATATTTTCTATTTATTACTATTATTGTATTTTTATGATATTTGTGATTATTATATATATTATATCCATTATTTTATTATTATCGAATACTTTTATTTTCCTTTATTACTATTATTTTATTCATACTATTATTTTATTATTTTCTTATTTTATTTATATTTTTCATTATTATTATTATTATTTTAATGTTTATCCTATTATTATATTCATTAATTTTATTACTATTATCTTATTATTACCATTGCTTTTATTTCTTATCAATCATTGATTTTGTTATTATAATAGTATAGCTTTTTCCCTTTCCCCTTTTGAATTCATTATTATCATCCCTTGTTATTACCGTATTCACATTTCAACATTTTTTTGTTTTTTAAATTCATAAAAGGGTTTCACAAAGGTAATATTTTGTGTTTGGAAGTTCGAGAGATCGTGCCCAATCGTGCTGGGCTTCGATTTTTTCTTTCGCCTAAATTCTTAAATATCCTTTAAAGATTTCAATCGTATTTCTTGAAAATAAGGCAATGTTTCGTGTTTGGAGGCCCGAGAAATTCGTGCCCAATCGTGCTGGGTTTCGATTTTCTGTTCGTCCAAACAACTAAATATCCTTCAAAGATTCTTTTATCGCGTTTCTTAAATAAAGGCAATATTTCATGATTGGAAATCCAAGGAATCGTACCCAATCGTCTTTGGGTTTCGGTTTTAGTTTAGCCAAATAGTGAAATACCCTTTTTGCAATACATGTATTTTGGAAATCATGAAATGATCTTGGTATCGAGTTTGAAGCATCGTGTCCTATCGGCTTTGGATATGGTATTTCAAACTTTTCGAACAAGAGGGTTTCGATATCCAATACGAGTCATCCAAACTTTTTCCATATTTTAAAATATTTTCTAATTTTTGATATTAAGGACATTAATCAATCAATGCGGTACCAATTTTTGGGCTATGAAGTGTGCTAATCCTTCCTCGTATGTAACCGACTTCGAGCCCGCTTTCTTAAAATTCGTGAGACCAAAACGTTTCCAAAAGTGGCCCAATCACACTTCAAAAAAGATTGGTGGCGACTCCGTTTTTCCTCTTAAAGTCGGCCCATTTTCCAAACAAAAAAATGGATTCGACAATTTATTTAACGAGTTACGGAGAATCTAATCACACAATTCTAACATTAATATATATAGAAATAGTAGCGAATGCTGTAGAGTATCAATGGTACTATTAATGTTGCTGCTGTAATCTTTGAGGGGTTGTGAGATGAAGTTCCCTTCATTACAAGACAAGACCAGCCCAGAAAACCCAACAAAACATCGACCATGTTCAAGCTAAAATACGTAAACCATAGACCAGATGAAGAATAATAGGAAGGTCCTCCCCAAAACAGTGTTGAGTAACCCGAGTGGAACTTCCCTAAAACAAGACAAAACACGTAAACCACATACCAGATTCAAGAGCATTCCTGTTTTTGACGATGATGGTGGTGGTTGATGGAGACAGTGTGTATTGAGGGAAGCTACAGTGGGTGTGTGCTCAGTGGTGGCGATTGGCGACTGGTGAACGATGATGGTGGTGACTGGTGGGTGTTGGTGGAGTGGAGAAGGCAAATGTGTTTTCTTTATTAGTTGATTTGATTAATGGAGTAAGCGGAGGAGACGAGAGGGCTAATTGGACTGTGGGAAAAACGAGTATAGGTTGGTTATCCAAGTTTGGGTTGGGTTCGAGAAAAAAAAGTTTGATGTTGAACCCGTTTTAGAAACGTACATTATTTTTTTTAACAGATCAACTCATGATTTAGTCTAAATAGAGAGATATAAATTGTATAATTAATTTTTTTCAATTATTTTACATAATAAAAAAAGAAATTCTTTCAATTATTCTTATGGTGAGCAAAATTCGATTCGATTCGAAAAATTTAACAAAAAATTTAAATTTTGAATTAAATAGTTCAATTATTCGGATCAACTCGAATAAAAAATTAAAATTTTCGGTTTAACTCAAATATGAATTAAACAATTCGAGCTATTCGAAAATCTGAATAAGAAAATCTGAATAAGAAAAAGTAAAATTACGTCGTTTTAATAAATATTTACCCATCAACCTTACTTATGTGGTTAAATAATCTTATACTTTGTCTACTGGTTAAATAATCAGTCAATGTAAACTCAATATTGAATATAAATAATAGGATTCGTTAACTCGACTTAAATCAAAAAAATTTCAAATTGAATTCGGTTGTTAAAATAGTATTTGTCAACTCGACTAACTCGAAAACTTTTTACTCAGACTCGGTCAAATACTCAACCCTAATTCTTATAGGATATATTATAATAATTACTATTATAAATTGTTGTTACACAAAAAAAAAAAAAAAACAATTTATTTGAGTAATGAATTAGACTCTAACAGAATGTTGCCTTTAAGGAAAAGAATGCTTTAGAAAACAAGGCTTACTTTACTGTACTGCACTTTACTGTGTTACCGGCCATGGCCATGTCGAATAGTCGATGGCGACAGCGTCGTAGTTTGCGTACGTAACAGTCAAATTAGTCGAGGCCTATGCTTAGGTTCTTTTTCTTGTCTTCCTTTGAATAAAAATAGTGTCTGTCTACAGGTGTGTGTTTGTTGGTGTCTTAAATCTTAATTAATTAATGTTTTGCAGTCTAATTAACCATGCAAACCCCATGCATTGGGGGCGCATGCTGCCGCCTACAAATTTTAATATTATTCACGTTTCTCCTCTTAAAAACAATTTATTATGAAAGGGTTACATTAATTAATTGTTTTTGTATTGTGCAGTAAAAGTAACTTCTTTACTACGCTTAGTAGTAATGATAAGGTATATTATATTCTTAAAGAGAACTCGATTTTGAACATTAAAGCTATTATTATTGGGAGGGGTAACTATGAATTCCGAAGGAATTAGTATTTTTGAATCATAAAATGGAGATAAATGACACTTTATTGTTGGAAGCGGGGGCAAAACTAGAAAACTGTTTTGAGGATTGAAATTAAGTTGTATATTTTTATGAGAATTAGAATGCAATTTCATCATTTTAATAACTTATATCTTGATAATCTTTTAAAGGACTAAATCAAAATTTTATCATTTTAGGGGTTCAAACTACAAGTTTACCATACCCTAAATTAAAATTTTATAAATTATAAAGGCTCAAAAGTTGATTTGCCATTTAGGGGGGGCAAGGCCCTTGCTAACCCTTGCCGCCACCTGAGAGACAACTATAAACCCTAAAAGAATTAATCTTCATGGACTGTAAAACAGATATAAGAAACAACTTATTATTACGAGAGGTAACCATAAATCCGAGAAGAACTTATCTTCATAAAACGTAAAATGAACATAAAAAACACATTCGTCATACCTAAAAAAAAAAAAAAAAGAGAAAGGGAGTGGTTTATGGATTTGAATCGGACCGAATATTAACAAACATTTTTACCACTACACCAATGGTTTGGTATATATTGTCACTGTATTGAAATTTGATGATTAATCATTCTAATGTAATTTGGCATAATATATCACGATGAAAGTAGAGGCACCAAAAACGAAATTAAACCCTTCTATATGTGAGATCAATCCCGCTTGTCTCTTATATATATATATATATAACCTAATATACTATAATATAAATAGGGGTTATGCTTCAAGAACACGTGTGGGGTGTTATGTGAAATGGAAGCAAACAGGTAAATCTGTGTCTCCGACACATATGATGATTACCTTGTGAGTGAAGAAAAAAAGCAAAAAAGCAAAAATAAAATAAAAAATAAAATCCAAAAAGACAATAATTAATTGAGTCAAACACAAGACGACCCTTTGTTGTGTAATGTTTAGTGTATGTATGTATATGTTATGTGGTTCCACTCCAACCCTAGGAGGTCCCCCTCCAATCCGTTTTCCACTCTATCCCCATCAACCAACAAACACCCCCTCCCTATATATATATTTGGTTAAATTGTAATATTAGTCCCTATGTTATATAGAAGTTCTGCATTTAGTTCCTATACTTTAGTTTGGTTTTTTAGTTTGCGTACTTTTTGAATCTTGGAATTTCAATCTTGATTGAGCGGTAGTTGTTAACTTCATTAAATTAAGTTCTGTTGTTTCTCAAATCTTCAGCAAAAAATATATTAGGTGTGTAATGCTATGTTAACTTGTAATTTTCATATTTTACACAAAAAAAAAAAAGGCTAGTTAATGGGTTTAATGAGAGTAGTTTGTGTCAAAATTAAAATTTTAAATTTCGAAAAAAATGGAGATTAAGAATGACCAATTGGAAAAAAAATGGACTAATTAAATTTACAACTTTACATATAGTAAAAAACTAATAGCAGAATTTAACCAAACGAACTTAATTGATACCATTTGGGGTTATGGCTTAAATTTTAAAAATTTAAAAGTACAAGAACTAAAATTGACCTATGCACATGGACTGAATACATAATTTACGCATAGTATAGGGACAAATAATAGAATTTGACCTATAAATCTCTCTCTTTCTCATAACATATTGGTCTAATTCTAGTTTTCACCCTTCTTCTACACTTTTAATTTAGGATTTAATCCGTCTATTTTGATTTGGTATAATTTAATTTCTCCACTTTTATTTTAGGAAAAATAAGCTTTTAAGCATTCACCTTTGTTACGAGTTAAACATTGTTTGATTAGATTTTCACCTAGCTTGATTATGTGACTAAATAATAATAAAGAAAAAAAATCCGACAACAACTAAATGGTGTTGCCGATTTGCACTTACTAATAACATTATTAAAAGTATAAAAATAAATTTATGTCAAATTAAAGTAAAGAGATCAAATATCAAATATTAACATAGTATAAGGGCTAAAACCATAATTAACCATCATATATTTATTTATACATTATTCATATTCAAAGTTTAAAGCAAACTCCAAACCATCACTATCATCATCACCATTACCACCCCATGAAGCCTTCTCTCTTTGATCTTTCTCTCTCTCTTTCTTATATTCAACCCATCATTGCATACCAGTCCATTCCCCTTACATAGCTTTTCTCTTTATTATCACAACCCACAAAATTCACCCTCTTAATTATAAAAACTTAAAGGGACGACTCAACAGCAAATGAGGAAACCTGTTGCAGATCCACCAAACATGGGAAAAGACAACAACAAGGTGAAGCTGAGGAAGGGACTTTGGTCGCCTGAGGAAGACGAGAAGCTGATGAAGTACATGTTGAGCAACGGACAAGGGTGTTGGAGTGACATTGCTAGGAATGCTGGTTTGCAGAGGTGTGGTAAGAGCTGTCGTCTTCGTTGGATTAATTATTTGAGACCTGATCTCAAGCGTGGTGCATTTTGTCCTCAAGAGGAAGATCTTATTATACATTTGCATTCCATCCTTGGCAACAGGTTCTAATGCTTTCTCTTTCTATGTGTGTGTGTGCGTGTGATGATACATGTATGTGTGTGTATCATAGGGATCAAGGAATTGATCATATCATGTTGAAATGCCAATATCATGCATGCATATATATCATAATGTACAAAACAGTGAGATTCATTGGTTTGAAAATTTTCAGGTGGTCTCAAATCGCAGCTCGTCTTCCAGGAAGAACAGATAATGAAATAAAGAATTTCTGGAACTCCACATTAAAGAAACGATGGAAAACAACCACCACCACTCCCACTTGTTCGTCGCTAAACAACAGTGATTCAATATCAGAGCAGCCAAGAACAGATGGTGTAGGAGTCATTTTTCCGGTGAACGAACACGACATCGAAATCATGGGTGCTTCTTTATCGTCGTCTTCTTCGTCACCAACATCCATGCCCTACCCATCAATGGTCACATTAAACCAGTTCGACCCATTCCCTCACGTCAATAACTCATATGACATGAAGGGTTCAGTCAATCCGCCAACATGGTTAACAACAACAGAAGGTGGTGTGGGAGAGGGATTATTTTATGGTGATTATGGGAAAATAGGGTTAGAAGGGGAGTTTTCTCTTCCTCCACTTGAGACCACTGCTGCCATTGCCAATAACAACAACAATAGTTGCTTCAACAACACAGCTGGTGAGAAGTATCACGGTCAAAGCTTCAAAGTAGAGGTGGACAATATGTTTGGGTTAGAAAATAATCATCATCATTGGCATGGAGAAAGCTTGAGAATGGGAGAATGGGATTTTGAGGAATGGATGGATAATATATCTTCTTTTCCTAATTTCCTCGATAATTTCCATTGCTGAATATACTATTTTCTTTTCCTCTTTTGGTTCAAATTCAGGTTTTAGTCCCTTTACTATACTCAAAATTAGAGGTTTAATCATCACTATAATTTGGAATAATTTGATTATTTGCTTTTATAATATACCGTTAGTTAATCCAAATAATCAACTATTCCGATTATAAAGTTGATGTGGATTTTTTCACCTTAAAAACACCTCTTATAACTCATCATATTGACACGGACTTTTTTTTTGTGTTGGAAGAGGTGAATTTAAGAAAAATCTACATTAACATTTAAACGGAATAGTTAAATGTGTTAATTATTTGGACAACTAACTATGACTTTATAAAAGTAGATGATCCAATTATGTCAAATTAAAGTCAAAGGATTAAATCTTAAAATTAAGTATCATAGAGGGACTAAGACCAACATTTGACCATTCATTTTGAGCTTCTGGAAATTATAAACATAAAACGGTGGAGATTAGCAGAGAGACGGTGGGAGGCATGAATATTGTAGCTATGTATGTTAATTGTAGTTTGAAATTCATGTACAAATTAGGGGAATAATTTGAACTATATTTTGCATGAATGTACATGTAAAAACATAATCAAGTAATAAAAAGGTAATAAACACATTAATTGTAAGAAAATTACTAAATTGCTGTCTGTTTTCTGAAGTTAAAATTAATGAAATGTTCTTAGATACATTAAAATTTTTTAATTATTCATTATATTAGTGTTTGTGTTTAGCACTATTCTCTCAAATGGTATCGTATGCCATGATATGATGCAATAAAATCTTTTTCTATTTGTATAATTAGCATCAAACTTATAATATTTGGGTTTCACAGTCCAAATAATTTATAGTTTTAATTATAAAAACTTATATAAGCTTAATTTAAAAAAAGACTTATATGTTAAGTTATATCCGTTTTATAATAATTAAATTAAATAAAAATAATGTAAATTTATAAGATATAACTTTTATAAATAAATATTTTATAAATTGTCTAAATCTTTCGTAACATTTCTTATAAATTAAAAATTTTTTATAAATAAGTTATGGTAAAAAAAAACTACAATATTTTCTTATGAATTAGAGTATATTATTTTTATAATATGTAACATGGATCACATTATAAATAAATATATTGTAACACTTTTATCACATGTAAATTATTTTTTGTTATAACTTTATAAAATAAAAAATTATTTTTATAATATTTTTTAAGGATTTCTAATATAAGAAATTTTTGGTCATAACTATCCAAATGCTCATACATGTTTATTCTTATAATATAATTTTTATAAATTGTATAAAAATAATTTTTAAAATTAGATTTAGGTGTAATTATTCCAATTCTCACTCTCCCCCTAAGAATTGGAAAGTGTGATTGAAATACTCTAATTACACCCAATTCAATGGGATCCGCCAATTATAATGGTTGTCACTCGTAGGGATGAGCAAAATCTGATTCGATTCGAAAAACTCGATAAAATTTTTAAATTTTGAATTAAATAGTTCAAATTATTTAAGTTAATTAAGTTTTTTGGATCAACTCGAATAAAAAAATAAGTTTTTCGGTTTTACTCAAATGTGAATTATACAATTCGGGTATCCGAAAATCTGAATAAGAAAAGGAAAACTACGCCATTTTGATAAATGTTTACCTTTTCTAAAGTTAAAAGTCAAAATCATTAAGTTAAAAGTCAAAACTACGTTGTTTTGATAAATATTTACTCATTAAGTTAAAAGGCAAAACCATTATATTGTTTATGTAGTTAAATAACATTATACTTCATTTACTAGTTAAATAATTGGTTCAACATTAATTATAAATAATAGGATTCGTTAACTCGACTCGACTTGACTCGAAATTTTTTGACTCGATTCGATCCTATTCGAAAAAAATTCAATTTGAATTCGATTGCAAAAATAGGATTCGTCAACTCGACTAACTCGAAATTTTTTAACTCGATTCTACTCGAGTCGATCGAATACTCACCCCTAGTCACTTGTGTACACAAATCTAATTATTAGGTGGATTTCTAAACATTACCTTAATAATCATTAAATTTTGATTAAATAAATTCTTAGTTAGAAGTGTAATACTTGGAGTAGTAGATCATCTCGACCATTTTCAAATGAGACGGTCGTTAGGGGTGTTTAATCGATTAACCGACCTGAACTATCATTAACTGAATTAACTGATCCTTTTAAACCCATAACCGTTAACTGAACCGAAATTTTTTCAAAAAAAATTAACCGAACTAAACTTTTTCGGTTAACCGAATTAACCGAAATTTATATTTTTTTATTAAAAAAGTATAAAACATATAAAAAATTAACCAACTTAAACGACCGGTTGATTTATATTTTCAAAAAATTAACCGAACCAACCGAATACTTATATATTATAATATTATTTATTAAATTCGGTTAATTCACCGATTTCGAATCAAATTAACCGTTAACTGAACTTCTAAAAAATTATTAACCGACCCTTAACCGAATTAATTCGATTAACTGAATTAAGTCAGTTAACGGTGTAGTAACCATTTTTTGATAAGACAGGAAACGACATGGTTAACTCGAGGGTTTTGAAAATGAAAAAGAAGGGAGTCGCCACCAATCTTTTTTGATGAGGTGTGATCGGGTCACCTCGTAAAACAATTGTTTTTAATAAACAGTTTGATTCATCAAAACAACGATTTTGGTCTACGAAATCCAGAAAACGAGTTCGAGAGTCGGTTACGCACGAGAAAGAGTTAGCACCCTCGATACGCCCAAAATTGGTACCAAATTGATTGATCGATGTCCTAACGTTGAAAACTTTGAAACGATTCGAAAATAGATACTTTTACTTTCAAAATTTGAAGGATCGGAAGGGGCGTTAAGGCTCTCTTATTTTCAAGAGATAAAGCACCATGTCCGAAGAAGTTAGGGCGCAATACTTTAGACTTCGAAACTAAGCTTGCCTTTAAAACTTGGTTTTATACTTGAAGAGGATCTCCGTCATTTGTCAAACGAGAGGTCGAACCCGATGAGTTAGGGCTCGTTTTCTCGAAGGTCCAAATTAGGAATATTGCCCTATTTTTTAAAAAAACTTATCCGAGGTATCTAGATGTCGAGTCCAGTAAGTTAGGGCGCGACATTTCGAATTTTCGGAGTTAAGTGTTTTGTTCAAAATTTGAATTGCGATTTTTAAAAGGGACATTCCGTTGTTTAGCTTAAACCAGAAAAATCGAAACCCAGTAAGTTAGGGCTCGACCCACTCGAATTGCTAATACGGAATGTCGATTGTTATAAAACTAAGATATCGGAAGTATAATATGCTAACAATATAATAGTAACGATAATGATAATTATAATAATAATAATGAAAATAAAATAGTAGTAGTGTAGTAATAATAAAATAAAGATAATAAAAAGATGTTAAAAATAATAACAATAACAAAATAATGACGAACATAAAGTGATGGCGATGATTATAATAATAATATTAAAAATAAAATAATGATAATAATGAAAATAATAAAAATATGTTAATATAAATATTAATAATGATAATAATAATAACTTAAATATAAAATAACAATATATTGCTAAGAAAAATAATGAAAACTATACTAGAAAGTACAAAAGAATAAGTAAAATAAACAATAATAAAATACAAGTGGAAATAATAATAATAATAATAATAATAATAATAATAAAAAAATAACCAATAATAATAAAAATAGTAAATAATAGTAAAAGTTGCAAAATTGCAAAATAATTGAAAATGGGTTAAATTGCATGAAAAACAAAAGTTTGGTCAAATTGTAAATAAAAGCAGGGTTTAGGGACTAAAATAGAAACGCGCATAAAGTGTGGGGACCAAAGAGGTAATATTCCCAGTAAGTTAAACGCGACGTTTGAGGGAAGGACCAAATCGCGAAACCGTGCAAAATTTCAGGGCCAATGTACGAATACTGCAAGCTTGATTTGAAATACTAAAAATGCGGAAGGGCCAAAAGGGCAATTTGCCCAATCAATGAAAAAACACGCGGATCCTGAGGTGGGTCGGGTCAACACGCAGATCCTGGGGGTGAAACGATGTCGTTTTGGGCGTTAAGATCAGCCCCAAAACGACGTCGTTTTGAGGGGCTATATAAGGTCCAAAAATCAGAAAAAAATTCATTTCACCTGCTTCTAAAAAAAAATTTCTAATCTTTTATTTTTTTCTCTCTGCGAGTTCTGTCACGGCGTTGTTCTCGTAGTCGTCCGTCGTTCTCCGTCGCGCTCGCTTGTCGCCGTCACGGCCAACCGCTCAAAAAAGGTATTTTTTTCTCTTTTTTTTTTTAAAAATATATATGTATGTGTATTTGGGTTGAATAATAAATAAAAAAGATTCGAAACGCGAATGAAAGAGTGTAAACAAATATAAAATCACCTCGTTTTTTTTATTGCTCGATCTCTGCCCTTTTTAGTGCTTGAATCTGTTTGTTTTTCTATTTTCTTTTTTGTATTGCTTAAAAAGAGAAAAAATTCCCCTATACAATTGTTTGAAACGGCTTATATAGCCATTCTTTACATGCTTTCTATCCTTTCTCTTTTAATACTGCAGTGGTGTGGTAGCAGTGATGGCGGTGGAGATGACAAGGGCGGTGGCCTGCAGCTTTCGACAGTGCAAGTGGCTGGGGTTGGTGGCGATGGGACGCGAACAGATAGGGGTCAGAGGCGGCGCAGGAACTGGGCAGACTTTTAGGGTTTTGGTTTCTGAAAAAATGCAAGTTGGGCTAGGGTTATTGGGTTAGGCTGATTTGGGTCTTTAGGCCGGGCAAAATGGGCTTGTATAGCTGCCCCTCTTTGCTCATTGTCGTGTAACGAGAATAGAGTAAAGACATAAGAAAGACCAATTTTGCCCGGTCTCGCTGGGCTTTAGCTTCTTTGGTGCACTTTTCTTCAGGTAACCTCATTCCGGTCCACCGCATCTTGTCGTTTCGATCCACTCCACCGTTGCTTCAGTGAGATAGGACCTGTAGCTTCAATTTGCTCCCCTGCAATCTCAGGGAGATAGGTTTAACTGTCTTCTATCTGCTCCGCTGCAACTTTAGGGAGATAAAACTCGATGTTTTCGATATGCTTCCTACAGCTTCAGGAAGCCAAATCTGCTATTTTCAATCTGCTCCTGCGACATCAGGAATGCCAAGCTTGCTAACTTCGATCTACTCCTGCAATATCGGGAATGCCAGACCTGCTATCTTCAATCTGCTCCCCAGTGTACGACCCGGGGCTCAACTCACCTCTCGCACTATGAGTTGATTTTTTTGAAGAACAGAGATCGAAAAAATACCTCAGCGTGTGACCCGAGGCTCAACTCACCTCTCGCAATATGAATTGATTTTTTTGAAGAACAGAGATCGAAAAATACCTCAGCGTGTGACCCGAGGCTCAACTCACCTCTCGCATTATGAGTTGATTTTTTTTCCAGATATCGAAAAATAGAAAAATGAAAATACATCGGTATGTGCCTGAGGCTCAACTCACCTCTCGCAATATGAGTCGATTTTTTGAAGCAAACAGAATTTTAAAAACAAAAATTGAAAATACCTCGGCGTGCGACTCGAGACTCAACTCACCTCTCGTATTATGAGCTGATTTTTGAACAGAAATTGAAAGACAGAAATTAAAATACCTCGGTGTGCGACCCGAGGCTCAACTCACCTCTCGCATTATGAGTTGATTTTTGAACAGAAATTGAAAGACAGAAATTAAAAATACCTCGGCGTGCGACCCGAGGCTCAACTCACCTCTCGCATTATGAGTTGATTTTGAACCAAATTGAAAGATGAATTAAAAATACCTCGGCGTGTGACCCGAGGCTCAACTCATATCTCGCATTATGAGTTGATTTTTGAACAGAAATTGAAAGACAGAAATTAAAAATACCTCGGCGTGCGACCCGAGGCTCAACTCACCTCTCGCATTATGAGTTGATTTTAGAAACAAACAAAATTTGAAAAATAGAAATTGAAAATACCTCGACGTATGCGATCCGAGGCTCAACTCACCTCTCGTATTATGAGTTGATTTTGAACAAAATTAAAAACACCTCGTGGTGTGACACGAGGCTCAACTCACTTCTCAGATATGAGTTGATATTTTGCAATCGAATTTCAAAACATATCATCCGTGGAACTCGGATGTCTTCTTTTCCTTGGTTGGTATAACTATCATCAAAACTTCTTGCTTTTTGGTGTACTGTATGTGTCATGCATGATGTTATCATGATATGCACGTGTTTGTCTTAAATGCTTTTATGCCTACATGATTATGTCATGCATACAGGCTTGTATGTCATGTATCTCTTTTAAATCACGACTTTCATGATGACCTGTATTCATTGCTTTGACTTTTGACTTTTCTTTCAGGTTTTGTACCCGTCCTCAAGTTTTACGAGTAATCTACGTTTCTCGTATATCACCCTTTTGCCTCATGTTGAGCTTTGTCCTTGCTTTGAGGCTCTTGTACTTACCAAATTCTCATCTACGTAATGCTCAACGTTCCTTTTGTTTAGAGTATGTAATTTCACTATTTATCATTTAAATGAACCAAACATGAGCTGCATGGAAATGACAAAGTAGGTATGAAAGGGATACCTCACACTCATATTTATTTCAAAAGCAACAAGTAAAGAAAATTGACAAGGAATATTTCAATAAAGAAAACGTTATAAAAAAGGAAAGCAAGTTCAATTGTCGCAAATGCTCTAGATATCCAACACATGAACTTCTCCACGTTTCTTCATCCCAGATCTTTTCGAGCAAAGCTTTTTGTGTAGAAGATTTTGAGCTTCCGAGCCTGCTTCAAATATTATAATCTTGGCATTTGACTCTCTGTTCAAATCGTCTTGCTCTTTATGCTCTTCATGTGGCCTCCTTCATTAGAATGCCCTTTCAGGTTTTCATCTTGATCCTTTTTTTTTCCAAGACGCCCTTTCGGGTTTTCATCTTGATCCTTTCCTTCTTCTTTTTTCCAAATCCAGTGAACTCCTTCCCATCCATCTCAGTGAGAATCAAAGCTCCACCTGAGAAAGCCTTCTTTACGACGTATGGCCCTTCCCAATTTGGTGCCCATTTTCCTCGAAAGTCTTTTTGTATTGGGAGAATCTTTCTCAGTACAAGTTCTCCCTCACGAAATTCTCTTGGCCGCACCTTCTTGTCATGGGCCATGATCATTCTCTTCTGTTACATTTGTCCATGACAGATCACCTTCAAGTGTTTTTCTTCGATAAGATTTAGCTGGTCATATCAAGCTCGAACCCATTCTGATTCTTCTAGTTTCGACTCCATTAAGACTCGTAAAGAGGGGATCTCAACTTCGATGGGTAGCACAGCTTCCATTCCATAGGCCAGAGAGAAAGGAGTTTCTCCCGTAGATGTATGCACAGATGTACGATATGCGTACAAAGCGAATGGTAGCTTATCGTGCCAGTCTTTATATGTCTCGGTCATTTTCCCAATAATTCTCTTAATATTTTTGTTAGCAGCTTCTACTGCTCCATTCATCTTTGGGCAATAGGGTGAGGAGTTATGATGCTTTATTTGAAATTGCTCACACACTTCCTTTATCATCTTGTTGTTCAGATTCAAAGCATTGTCTGAAATGATTCTCTCAGGCAAACCGTATCGACATATGATTTCTTTCTTTAAGAACCTGCAAACTGAGGTCTTTGTCACATTAGCAAACAAAGCGGCTTCTATCCATTTTGTGAAGTAATCTATGACCACAAAAATGAATCGATGTCTATTAGAAGCTTTTGGGGAAATTGGCCCTATAACATCTATGTCCCACATAGAAAAAGGCCACGGAGAAGTCATGACATGAAGAGGCGAAGGGGCTGCATGAATTTTATTGTCGTAAATTTGACATTTATGGCACTTTCGTGCGTAACTAATGCAGTCACTTTCCATCGTCAGCTAGTAATAATCGAGTCTCATAATCTACCTAGCCATAGTGAAACTATTGGCATGCATTCCACAAGTTCCTTCGTAGACATCTTCAAGTATTTTTCTAGCTTCAACAGCATTCACGCATCTCAGGAGCACTTGATCTTTTCCTCTTTTGTATAGGATGTCCCCATCAAGAACAAATCCCACCGCCATTCTTCTGATTATTCTTTTGTCGTTCTCATTTGCTTGCTCGGGATATCTTTGATTCTTGACATATTCTAAGATATCGTGGAACTATGGTCGTCCATCTGGCTCTTTTTTAATGCTAAAACAATGTGCAGAGATCTCATATATGCTAATTTGGAGAGGTATTATTTTCGTTTCTCTGTTTACTTTGAACATTAAGACCAAAGTGGCCAGGGCATCAGCCAATTGGTTTTCTTCTCGTGGGAAGTAATTAAAAGTCACTTCTTTGAACTCTTTGACCAACTCCCCAACAAGATCGCGATATTTGACCAACTTTGAATCTCTCACTTCCCAATCTCCACGGATTTGGTAAATTACCAACGCTGAGTCTCCGTACACTTTCAATATTTTAATGTTTCGTTCAATGGCTGCACGAAGTCCCATGATGCAAGCCTCATATTCCGCAATATTATTGGTACAGAAGAAATTTAATCTAGCAGTGAGCGGATAATGGTTCCCCTCTGGTGATACTAGAACTGCTCCAATCCCATGCCCCAATACATTTGATGCACCGACAAAGCTCATCTTCCATGATTTCTCTTTTGACGACTCACACTCTTTTTCTGTAATGCACATCAAGTCTTCGTCTGGGAAATCAAATCTCAATGGCTCGTATTCCACTGTTATTTGAGTTGCTAAGAAGTCAGCTATCGCGCTCCCCTTTATCGACTTTTGACTCACGTATATGACGTCGTACTATGATAGTAGGATCTGCCATTGTGCCATTCTTCCTGAGAGTGCAGGTGATTCCATCATGTACTTTATTGGGTCCAGCTTTGAAATTAACCACGTCATATGATACAACATATATTGTCTGAGCCTTCGAACTACCCAGACCAAAGCACAACAGAATTTTTCAATTGACGGGTACTTTGTTTCATACTCCGTGAACTTCTTGCTGAGGTAGTAAATTGCCCTTTCTCTTTTCCCTGACTCGTCATGTTGCCCCAGCACGCAACCCATTGAGTTTTCGAACACAGTCAAATACAATATTAACAGTCTTTCGGGAGTTGGCGGTACTAGCACCGGGGGGCTAGACAAATACTGTTTCATTTTATCAAAAGCCATTTGGCACTCCTCGTTCCATTCTCCAAGATTGTGTTTTCGAAGGAGTCAAAAAATTGGGTCATACTGGTTGGTAAGTTGAGCAATGAATCGAGCAATGTAGTTTAACCTCCCTAAAAATCCTCTGACTTTTTTTTATGTGCGCGGAGGTGGTAGTTCTTGTATGGCTTTTATCTTATCTGGATCAACCTCAATACCTCTCTCACTGACGATGAAGCCTAGTAATTTTCCCGAGGTAGCCCCAAACGTACACTTGGCTGGATTAAGCTTCAGCTGGAACTTTCTTAGTCTTTCAAATAACTTCTTGAGGTTCTCAACATGCTCTCTTTCCCCCCGAGATTTGGCAATCATATTATCGACGTAGACTTCTATTTCTTTATGCATCATGTCATGGAACAACATCACCATAGCCCTTTGATATGTTGCCCCAGTATTCTTCAATCCAAATGGCATAACCTTGTAGCAGAATGTTCCCCACATCGTCACGAATGTGGTTTTCTCCATATCTTCAAGAGCCATCTTTATTTGATTATAACCCGAGAATCCATCCATAAAAGAAAACAATGAATGTTTTACTGTGTTATCCACCAATGTATCAATGTGTGGCAAGGGAAAATTATCTTTAGGACTTGCTCGATTCAGGTCGCGATAATCTACGCACATTTGTACCTTCTTTGTCTTTTTGAGTCTTGGACTATATTAGCTACCCATTACGGTATTTGGTGACTTGTCGGAAGCCAACATCAAATTGTTTTTGACTTCTTCTTTTATCTTTAACAAGATTTCGTGTCTCATTCGTCTTAGCTTCATTGAATAGGTTTGCATTACGGTTTCGATGGAGTCTATGGACCACTACATCCTCGTCCAACCGGGCATATCCCGATCGACCATGCAAAATACATCTTTGTACTCACGAAGCAAGACGATCAGATCATGTTTGGTCTTCTCTGAAATGGAGGTCCAATCTTCACTTCCTGCCTTGATAACACTCTAGAATGACATGTTTTTATGTGCTAATTGTATATTAATTTTGAATGTAATTCTACTGATTTGGGCTATTTATGGACTTTTATCTCGTAGGGACTAAATTGGAGACCAATACAAAATTGAGGGCCAAAATCGTGAAATTAAAGATAAAAATGGACCAATGTGCAACAAAGGGAAAAGATGGTGCCAAAGTGCAAACATGGAGAGCAAAAGGATTGAAATGCAAAAAGAAGAGACTTTGCTTTATCAAATTCTACTTTAATTATATTAGGATAATTAATGTTAGGATAATTATCTAGGATTATTTAATTTCTTTATTTATCTCTATTTATCTTTAATCAAATTGTAATTATCTTTGGGAGTTTGAGTAAGACTAGTCCATCTACCTTGAGTACTATAAATAGGGGATGGAGTGACTCATTTTGGTTGTTCATCTTTTTCTGTACACTCCTCTCCCATACGTTTTTGTGCTTCCTTTATTTTCTTTTCAATAAAAAACTCTCTTTTCCGTAATTTTATATTTTATTTATTTTTCCATCACAATATGAGCCATTAAAAACCATCTAGCCGAAGGTTGTCGAATGCCTCAAAAGGGTTCTTGAGGCTTAGAAACCGCACTTAACTTTCTCGCCCAGGTATTTATCGTTTCTCCGCATTACGGGTCTGACGCTTCTGTCCAGGTCCCTTTAAAAGTAACCCTTTCAACTTATGCAAAGGCGATGACTTTGTGTGTTTTGGGAGGATTGCACCGTCGGTTCGTGAGCTTCTTGCGTCGAGGTTAGCGAGCCCAAGAGACAAAATGGCGTGGGATTCGCCATTGAGAAACGTTGATCCAGTGCAAATGACTCCACAAGAGCAATAGCAGGCTAGAGTCAGGCTCACTAAATTCGTAAGGTCAAACTCTAGGAGTTGGTGGTTGTAGGCGTCCTCTTCCACTATAACTGGCTTACTTGGCAGAGAAGGGTCATCCAAAAGCTGAAGATTGAACCCAAGGAGGAACGAGACAACCGGAGGCTGGAATCTCTCCACATAAAAAAACTTTTCTCTAAACCCTTCCTTTTTATTTTCCTCATCTTAATTCTCGTAATTTATTCTCGTGATTTCAATTCGTCCTAAATTCTATTTTTATTATTATTTTTCCAGATCAAAAATTATTAATTCTGTTTTTTATTTATTTTTCAGAACGCAGTTTCCTTGGGCACGATTCTCGCCGGGATCTCGAAAAATGCATTTGTATAATCCGATCCACGGATTTGACTCTACTTGTCCTTCTTGTTATTTTCATTATTTTGCGGAGTAGGATATATTTTGGTGCATTCAACGACGCGTCAAATTTTGGCGCCGTTCTTGGGGATCGATAACGTACTAATCCTATTTTTGTTTTCTATGACCGATCTGCTCCGGACATTCTTGCGTATGATTCGAGATCGAAAAGATCGCAAAAGCTAATCGAAAAGAAACTAAGTTAAGGAAAAAGCAGTCAGCGGTGGTAGTGACTCGAAGCAATCCACCACCAGAAATTAGGATCGACGACGAAGTAGAGTCTAGGGTTAACGAAAACCCTACCCAAATACTTGAAAGTAAAGCAGACAAAGTCGATTCATTTGAAGAAGTGTTCAACGTTAGGGTTGACGAAAACCCTAATTTGGTGCAAGAACCAATGGCTCAAACGATTGACAACTAAGTCAAGCAACCAAGGTAACAACCGCCACGCCATGCATCGATATCTTACCATGGATCTTGACTTTGAGTGAAATCGTGGTTGATTCGATTGTCGCCAACATTCCGAGGGTTATAGAATGAAAACCCCCATAAACATTTGAAGGAGTTTCATATGGTTTGTCTGAGTATGAAACCTCAATGCGTAACTGAGGATCAAATTAAATTGTGCGCTTTCCCTTTTTCCCTAGCAGAATCAGCTAGGGAATGGTTGTTTTATTTACCTCCTGGATCTATAACTACATGGGTGATCTTTTCGCTTGTTTCTCAATAGGTTTTCTCAAAGATCTAGAAGCGGTGAGCTAAGAAGGGAGATCGTGGGGATTAGGCAGAAAGAAGCATAAACTCTTTATGATTATTGGGAGCGGTTCAAGAAGTTATGTACGAGCTGTCCACAACACGGTACAACAGAGCAATCTCTCCTCCAATACTTTTATGAAGGTTTAAAACCGATAGAGATGAATACGGTAGAAGCCGCTAGTGGAGGAGCGTTGGTCAATATGACCCCCCAACAAGCAAGGGACTTGATTTTCACAATGGCTGCAAATTCTCAGCAGTTCCAAGCCAATCCTGAACCACCCAGAAGGGTTCACCAGCTAAGTAATTCTTCCATAGAAGATAGACTTGATAAACTTACTAATATGATGAATACTCTTCTTGTAGAAAAAACAAAGACACTCGATTATGTGGAATATGTGTTTTTGAGCACACAACCGATGCATGTCGGTTTGTACGATGACTCTATGGCTCACTTAGTGCGTGGGAAACTTTTCGGCCCACCATAGAGGCGTCGACCCTTACTCTAATACCTACAACCTGTGATGGAGGATCACCCTAACAAGTTATGGGGCCAACCCACAATATAACCACCATACCGTAAACGAGTTCCACAATGACCCACAAGATTCTGTAATTCTATAGAAACTTTGGTCAATAAATTAGCAACTAATATGCTTGATTTTCAAGTAAAACCGAGGCATCTATAAGAGAATTGACCATATCGGTTGAGAAGTTGAACTCTCAAGGAAGCTAGTCACAAATAGAACCAAACCCAAGGCAAAACGCAAATGCAGTGACACCGCGAAGTGGAAAGGTACTGGAATCGATTCCTGATAGAAATCATGCCCAAGAAATCGCCCAGAAAAAACTCAAAAAAGACGAACAAGTCCGAACGAAACCCCCATTGCCTATAATTCAACCTCTATTTCCAGAACGATTCCACCAGTGTCGAAAAGGTAAGCAGGACAAGGAAATCCTCGAAACATTTAGGAACGTCGAAATCAACATTCCACTGTTGGATGCCATCAAGCAAATACCCAGGTACGCTAAATTTCTTAACGAGCTTTGCACCAACAAACGAAAGTTAACAGGTAATGAAAGGGTGAATGTTGGTGAAAATGTGTCTGCAGTGTTACAATGGAAAATGCCAGCAAAATGTAAGGATAGGGGAATGTTTGCAATACCATGCAAAATAGGACATTTGGGAATTAAAAAGGCTATGTGTGATCTAGGGGCCTCCATAAATGTAATGCCCTATTCTATTTATGAATCACTTAACGCAGGTTTTTTGACAAAAATAGGTGTTAGCATTCAATTGGCAGACAGGTCCGTTGTGCATCCCGAAGGAGTCCTCGAGGACGTGTTGGTAAAAGTTAACGAACTTATTTTTCCTGTAGATTTCACGTGATAAAAATGGAGGAGAACAAAGGTTCGGGATCTTCGGATCTCTTGTTGGGACGACCATTCCTTAGATACAGCTAGTACTAAAATTGACGTCAAGTGGAACTCTCACGATGGAGTTTGATGGGGAGATCGTGAAATTTAACGTCTACGATGCCATTAGCCACCCCAGTGAAATTTTGAGCGTGAATTGTGTCGATATAATCGACTCATTAGTGGAAGAAAATTTTGAATCCATTTATGATTTTAAATTTGACTTTGATAAATTTGAATCTGTTAATGAGTTGTTATCCCGGTACTAAGCTTTTACCTTACACAAAGCGAGAGCGGATCCAAAATTAAAACCACCTCTCGAGCATCTCAAATTCACATTTTGGAGGATGATGAGACCATTGCCGACTTAAAAGGATTGGCCCTTGGAGGAAAATATGAAACCAATGAAAAAGGCGCAAGGACAATTAAACCCAAAGATGGTTGATGTGATAAAAATGAGAATTTCCAAGCTCACATGATTAAAAGATTTATTTTGAGCCACAGTAGAACCATTTAAGTCATCGAGCTAATGACGTTAAACAAGCGCTTGTTGGGAGGCAACCCAATCTTTATTTTTCTTTTATTATTTATTTTTCTTTTATTATTTATTTTATTTATTTTATTTTATTTTATTTTTAATTTCTTTTATTTAAATATCAATAAATTTCTCTTCTTTGCTTAGCTAAAATGGAGCGCGTTGAGGTTCGACTCGACACTTTTGGCCAGCAACTCACCGAACTCATTGCTATCCTCCGCATTCGATAGTAGCTACACCGAGAGTTTTTCTAAACTTTTCTTCTTATTTATTTCTTTTGCGTCCAATTGAGGACAATGTGCTTTAAGTAGGGGAGGTCCTCTTGCATTCATGTCATATTCGTTGAGATTTGTGTTTCTTTGCTTGAGGCTCTTTTAGGTTGTCCATATTTTTTTAGAACATTCTGTCGCTAATCATGCCCAAGAATTTGCCCACGACTTGCCACTGTCTAACCCACATGCATGATTCTTGGCCACTGAGTTAATTCTGATTCTGTCTGTTTGATTTTATCTCCATTGTTTTATTCTTATTAGGCCAATAATATTTACGATTAACAAGTTAACTCTATCTTGCTTTTCGTAAAATTGATCAAGTTTAATATCAAGCGGACACTTAATATATTTGCATGCCTAAGTTGTGTTCATGACTATTAGATGGTTACTAAAACTTATTTCTGACACTTGATTATTTCTCTTAGGTCCTCTTGAAGTTTATATTTCGTGAAAATAGTGATTAATAAATATTTTCAAGGTTATGAGTCTGACTTAGAACGCGTGGTGATCGAGTAACCGAGGTAGGGTGCTTGGGTTGTCATTCTACTTAGCGTCAAAAGGTTTTGTGGCGTAATAGGTAAAACTCCACTAGCCAAGGTTATGAGTACTGACTTAGAACGTGGACCGATCGAGTAACCGAGGTAGGGTGCTGGGTTGTCATTCTACTTAGCGTCAAAAGGTTTTGTGACGTAATGGGTAAAACTCCGCTAACGGAAATAAATAATTTTAAGAGTATGTTGAAATGAAAGTAAGGGTGGGGTGCTTGGGTTGTCATCTCTCTTCGCGTAAAAAGGTTCGATATATTCCTAAGTAAATAAATATCTCCATTTATATTAAAAAAAAGAAAGAAGAAAAAAAAGAAAAAAAGAAAAATAGTACTAATAAAATTTCAGCTAAGGACTAAAAGTGGGAATAAGTAGAGTGTCTCGGTAGGTTTGGTAAATCACCTAATTGACATGAAATAATTCAAGACGATTTTAATTTTTGTGTGTGTTAATTAGAATACTTTTTCTATTTTACTTAAAGCAAGCATAGAAGTTCTCTTTATTTTTCATATGCATTTTTGACTAATCTTTATAAAACTTTGGAGTAGAATTTCTTTCAAGATCTAATTTTCATAGTGGATAGGAACCATACTTGAGGGCAAGCATGGGCTAAGTAGGGGGGATTTGATAACACTCTAGAATGACATGTTTTTATGTGCTAATTGTATATTAATTTTGAATGTAATTCTACTGATTTTGGCTATTTATGGACTTTTATCTCGTAGGGACTAAATTAGAGACCAATGCAAAATTGAGGGCCAAAATCGTGAAATTAAAGATAAAATGGACCAATGTGCAACAAAGGGAAAAGATGGTGCCAAAAGTGCAAACATGGAGAGCAGAGGATTGAAATGCAAAAGAAGAGACTTTGCTTTATCAAATTCTATTTTAATTATATTAGGATAATTAATGTTAGGATAATTATCTAGGATTATTTAATTTCTTTATTTATCTCTATTTATCTTTAATTAAATTGTAATTATCTTTGGGAGTTTGAGTAGGACTAGTCCATCTACCTTGAGTACTATAAATAGGGGATGGAGTGACTCATTTTGATTGTTCATCTTTTTCTGTACACTCCTCTCCCATACGTTTTGTGCTTCCTTTATTTTTTTTCAAAAAACTCTCTTTTCCATAATTTTATATTTTATTTATTTTTCCATCACAATATGAGCCACTAAAACCATCTAGCCGAAGGTTTTCGAATGCCCTAAAAGGGTTCTTGAGGCTTAGAAACCGCACTTAACTTTTTCTCCCAGGTATTCATCATTTCTCCGGATTACTGGCCGACGCCTCGTCCGTGTCCCTTTAAAAGTAACCCTTTCAACTTATGCAAAGGCGGCCGCTTTGTGTGTTTTGGGAGGATTGCACCGTCGGTTCGTGAGCTTACTGCGTCAGAGGTTAGCGAGCCCAAGAGACAAAATGGCGTGGGATTCACCATTGAGAAACGTTGATCTAGCGCAAATGACTCCACAAGAGCAATAGCGAGTTAGAGTCGGGCTCCCTAAATTGTAAGGTCAAACTCTAGGAGTTGGTGGTCGTAAGCATCCTCTTCCACTATAACTGGCTTACTTGGCAGAGAAGGGTCATCCAAAAGCCGAAGATTGAACCCAAGAAGGAACGAGACAACCAGAGGCTGGAATCTCTCCACATAAAAAAACCTTTCTCTAAACCCTTCCTTTTTATTTTCCTCATCTTAATTCTCGTAATTTATTCTCGTGATTTCAATTAGTCCTAAATTCTATTATTATTATTATTTTTCCAGATCAAAAATTATTAATTCTATTTTTTATTTATTTTTCAGGAACGCAGGTTTTCTTGGGCACGATTCTGCCCAGGATCTCGAGAAACAGGCATTTGTATAATCCGATCCCTGTGGATTCGACCCTACTTGCCCTTTACTGTTATTTTCATTATTTTGCAGGGAGTAGGATATATTTTGGTGCATTCAACGACGCATCATGCCTCTTTTCTTTATTTCCCAAATTCACCGTCTCAACAGATTCTTGATGGGGTAAAATCTGTTTATCTTCTTGTTCTATCATTCTTAGTAAGTCAGGAGACGAGACATAATCTTCAGCATATTCCTCAGCTTCGTGTTCTCCTACACAAATAGCTTTCTCAAAATCGATCTCAGGACTTGTAACGGGATTGTTCATGTCGTTGGTATCTGAGCACCTGAAAGGTGAATGGAAAAGAAAACTATAGAGGAGCATCAAAGTATTGGAACCAAACAAACATAATGTTATGGCATGATATGAGGTACATGTAAGGACAGGATATGAGAAAAGGGAATAATTATGAAGTTTACAAGAATGAAAAGACTATGACAAAATGCATCTCCATTAATGTTCATTTAAATGATAAAGAGCAAACATAAGCTCTTACAAAAGAATCCCACTATTACTTGGGGGCAAACAAAAAGAGAGTTAACATTGAGTATTACTTTGGAGAGGACTTAGAAACTACAAGAAGATCCACAGCAGTCCAATTGTTCAAAATGAATCCAAGAGGACAAGGGCGTATCATTGAAACGTCTTCAATTGCATTATCCCCTTTGTCAACAACATTTATACTGACGTTCTGAAGACCCCTTTCAATTCATAACATCGTGCTTTGTGCATTATCTTGCCCTGGGTACATCATTCCTGCAGATGTAAATGTTTTTGACAAAGGAGGATACGCTATGGGCTCCCATTCCAAATCCTGACCTTAGGCTCTTGCAATCCTCCTTTCTTGATCTTTCTGCAACTGTTTTCTTCTTTGTCTCATATCCGGCTTGAATCCTAAACCGCATCGAGCCTTGTGATTTACTGGTTTTAGTGCTCTAACCATCCCTTGCTGATTTCTTCCCAAACCTTTCTTCACACGGGCTCCCTTTCCCACAGTCAGCTTAATTCTCACCTCGGTATTCCTTGACAGCTTGGGTGTCAAAATGCTGTTTCCTTCGACAATAAATGTAGCATTGATAAATTCGAAAGAATGGAAGGAACATTCTCGCATCTTTACTTGATGTAGGTACGCCAGAGACGGATGCAACAATGTTTTCTTCACCAAATGACCATGATCAGCGGCTATCCATGATAAACTTTACTTTTGATGGAGATGAAGGCGCCGCCTGAGAATGGATCCAAGGCCTCCTAAAAGGCAATTATACGAGGCGTGATATCCATGACCGGAACTCGATATCATATGTACATGGGCCCACTTCTAAAGGAATTTCAATCTTTCCCATGACTTCGTCGTGTCCCATCAAATGCCCTCATCGTGGAATGACAAGGCCTTAGATGAGACATATCAACTGGCATCCGGAAAGCATGGCCAAGGGCATGACATTGAGTGCAGACCCATTGTCAATAAGCACATTCGGTATTATATAGCCTTTGCAACTGGTTGTGACGTGCAATGCTTTTAGAGAGCCCCTACCGTTTGGTGGTATTTCGTCATCACTGAAAGAGATGAAATTATCCGCATTCAAGTTGTTCAGCCACCTATCAAGCTTTTCAACAGATACATTGCTCGCCACATACGCTTGATTTAACACTTTCAGCAAAGCATTCCGATGTGGCTCTGAATTCAACAGTAAGGATAATACCGAGATTCGCGCTAGTTGCTTGTTCAACTACTCCACGACGTTATATTCACTGTTCTTGATGAACTTTAAGAATTCGTATGCTTCATCCTCATTCACAGGTCTTTTAATTTTTTGCTCAGACTGTATTTCAACATTAACCTCAACACCATGCATTGGCGCATTTCCTTTCTGATTCGAGTCAACGACTTTTTTCTTTGATTCAACCACCTCAAGAGAATAACATCTCCCGCTGCGGGTAAAATGTCCTACTTCGCTAACACTTCCAGTCGTAGCTTTGGATTTTTCACCTTCAGGCATGATAATATTAACATCATATTTCCATGGTACAGCTTTGTTGTCCTTGTAAGGGAAATGAGATGGCACTTCAATCACTACTTTTGGTTGGACTTCCTTTTTCTTGACCTCATAATAAATCACCAGAGGCCGATCGGCACTATAAGGGATAGCTGATGGTTGATTATCAGAGGCGCATATTTCTCCTTCATTGGCCTCTTCTATTCTGTTGAAGATCTCGACCTCCTTATTGTTTATCTTGTCTTGAAGTAATTTTTTGAATGCCTCACAAGACTGGATGTAATGCCCTTCTATACCATGGAAGACACAAAAACTTTGACCTTTTGTACTTTCTTCCTTGAAACTTCTGTTGAGGGGACAGAACAAACCCTTCCCAGTCGTTATTTCCTATACCTTCCACAAATGTGTCTTTATTTCGGCAACACAACTTTTGGCTCGCCACCCGTCCTCCTTCGTCACCATACCCACGTTCCCTTCAGTATGGCTAGGGAGCAGGTTTTCAGCCATATTACTAACACCATCAAATCGTAAAATGCCTGCATCAATAAGACCTTGAACCTTTCTTTTAAAAGCTAGATAATTTTTTGTAGAATGCCCTTGGTTTCCAGCGTGGTACATGCAACTAGCATTAGGATCGTACCATTTTGGGTATGGAGGTTTCAAGGGTGCCATATAATGTGGGGATATTAATTGTTTTTCTAGTAATTTCGGGCACAGCTCTCCATACGACACATGGATGGGGGTAAATTAGGGTTTTTCAGGATTGGGTTTTGTTGGTCTTTGTTCGTTTTTGGGTTAGCTTTGAGCAGGTATAGTATTTGGTGGGAATATAGTGAATGGTCTTTGGTTAATTGTGGTATAAACGGGGTAAGGAAGAGGTGCTTGATAGTAGGGGCTTTGAGGAGGAAAATAGAAGTTTGGAGGTGGGCGGTATTGAGGTCGTGATCGGGTTGGGTACGGATTAGAAGCATAGTGGCTCTCAGTCCCTACCATATGAGTTTCTGCCTCTTTTTTCTTTATCGGTGCTGCCCTTTTTAAACTTTCGGGGCTTTCCATCCTTTCGCTCTTGATGGCATTTTCTATAAGTTCCCCATATATTACAATATCGGAGAAGTATTTTGTGACGTTTCCTACCAACTTATCATAAAACGGAGCTTTCAAAGTGTTGATAAAGAGGACCATTATCTCAGTTTTGGTTAATAGGGGTTCTACTTGGGCCGAGATATCCCTCTATCTTTGCGCATATTGTCTAAAAGTCTCCGTCGGCTTCTTTCCCATCATCTGCAGTGTTAGTCGATCAGGCACCATGTCAGAGACATGCTTGTATTGTTCACAAAATACTGATGCTAGGTCCTTCCATGATCGGATCCTTTCTCTGCTAAGTTGATTATACCATCGAAGGGCCGATCCAACCAAGCTATCTTGAAAATAGTGTATTAGTAATTTGTCTTCATTCACATAACCAATCATCTTCCGACAAAACATGATGAGATGCACCTTTGGACATCTCGTCCCATCATATTTTTCAAAATCTGGTACTTTAAATTTCGGAGGCAGAACTAGATCGGGCACCAAACTAAGTTCCTTGGCACTCAGTGTAGAGAAGACTTCAATACCTTCTATTACCTTGAGCCTTTCTTCCAAGCTCCTGTACTTATCATGATCATCCATTTTCAACCTGGCTATTTCTACTGGATCATCTAAATCTGGAATAATTAGATCAGCAGGATTAGTCTCGGGGTTCGATGCGAATATACCTTGCCCTAAATGAGCAGGTGGTACGGGTCGTTGCTCCAGGCCTGCGGGTTGCCCTTGAGAATATCCTCTTTGCATTACACGGACGTGAGGTGGAGTGAATCTTGGGGGATGGCCTTTACTCTCTTCTCCGGTACTAACTACAGGGCCTTTCCCTTTGTCCGTTATCCCATTCATCATCAAGGTCATTTGGGCCATCATGTTCTGTTGAGCCTCTAACATCTGGTCCCTCATTTCTTGTTGGAGTTTTGTCATTTGTTCTTGCATCTGGTCCTGCAAGTCCTTCTGGAATTGTTTTAACCTTTGATCCATTTTCTTTGACTTAGTATGTGTACCTTAAGGGTGTTTAGTTTCCAGATTTCTCTCTCTCCCCTTCTCTTTTTCTTTTGTTATAACTTTAACTAATTAGGCTCTTTTTATAGACCCTAAATGCATATGATATGATGCAATGCAAATGCATGAATGCAAGAAGAAGGCATCGATTCAGATTCAACTTTATTTTAGGAAACTTTATTAGAAAAAAAAACCTTTTACATAGAACAGACTACAAATATGCTTTCGCCCTACGGCCTAAGGTTTTGATTTTCTCAAGCAAAGAGATTAGCTCTTGGTTCCAACCCGGTTGTAGCTCATATCTCACGCTCAATATGTCAGCCTCTGCAGCCAAAGTCTGTAGGTGATCAGCTACCTCTCGAATCTGGATTATCACTTCACCCATGAGGTAATCCTGACTTCTGACTTGCTTACAAGAATGGCGAAGCTCCTCCTCCCAGTGCCTTTCTCTTGTTTCCAGAAGCTCAATCCGGAGTTCACTACTGTGTAATGCCGATTCTAGCTCTTCAACCCTATCTTTCATTTCTTTGATTCTGTTCAGAGTTGATTTCAGTTTGCTTTCCGAGTCTTTACTCCGATAGTGGTGTAAAGACCGCTCAAGCTCAGCTATTCTAGCTTTTAGTCCCTTTTTCTCCTTTTGGTTTTCTGTCATGGCCTTCTCTAAGACCTCTTTTTGCGTTTGCATTTCTTGAAACTTTTTCTCCCAATTGCTAACTCTAGCTTTTTCCTCTCGGATCTCTTGTCGCCACTGCTCCGAAGTTTTTCCTAATCCAGTGTTTTTTATCGTCAGACGCATCTTTTTGTATTCCGTCTTTAAGTTATCTCGGTCTTCCTCTACCTTCTATTTTTATTTTTTAAGTTTCTCAGCCTCTGATTTTTGCCCGTCCACCTCTAATTGGAGAAGCATATTTTTTTCTTCCAGCTTTTTTATCTTTTTTCCAAGCTCCGAACTCATCCGTTCAAAATCTTGTTTTACAATCTCTAATTCTGACGAGACCACTCGCAAGCATTCTTCTCTCGATCGGGCGCCCTCTGGATTCGGCTCGGAGATGTTATCATTGATTCTCCTAGCCCTCCATTCACTGTATTTTGGGGTCATCCTCGGGCCTGCAGATAATCTTCTCATTCTATGAATCTGATTCCAGGCACTAGAGATCTCTTTAACTTTTTTCTTATAGCTCCCCCCTTCGTATGAGAACTCGCATTGAGCTAGCCAGTATGTCATTGGTACAAACTGTCTTGAACTATACTGTTTTAGGACCAGCAAAGGGGCATATGCAGTGGCACCCCAAATTTCCAGAAGAGGAACTCAGTCGAAGTTTCCACAACGATAAAAAACCTTACCGGGAATCATCCAAGGAGCCTTCCACTCGATGTCGTCTTCTTGAAGGTATTGGAAGAGCGCTATCCAGTCTTCTTCGAACACGTCTTCTCTCCTAGGCGTAGCTACTATCTCTTTCAACGGGAAGTAATTCTCCGACAAAAATCGATATGACACTTTATCCACCTTCCAGAAGTGACTATGGAACCAGACCAATAACAACTGTGTACATCCAATAAATCTACCTTCACCTATTCTCCGACATGCATTCAAGGACTTGAATGTTTCGGCCAAGATGGCAGGAACAGGCGTGACCCCTTTGTCTAATCGGCTGAACAGATCAATAACTGCTTCATCAATGTGTCTTAGGGCTTTTGAAAAGATCACCAAACCGTAAATACACAAGGCCAAGATGTCAATCTTTTTCTTTGCATCAGGATCCGTTAGGATCAAGTCCCTCAAATATATCCAAGGTATGCATTTACCCCCGCCTTTCTTCTACATTCTAGCTGAGACCCATTGTTCGCTCATTCCCGTGATATTCATCAATTTTTTCGCAAAAGTCGGGCTATTAACCGCTTTGGAATAAGCTTTATCAACTTGAATTCTCGGACAACATAGTAAGGTCGTGTATTCATCTACCGTAGGAACCAAATCTACTTTTCTGAATGAGAAACAGCTATAAGCAGCATTCCAGAACGGAGTCATTGCTCAGAATAGGTGCTTATCTATTTTGACATCAAACAGGTATGGTAGATCGCCGTAGGTACTATAGAACAACTACTTTGCCTCGTCATCCCACTGGGTCCATATTTCTTTCAACTCTTGGAGTTCATTCTGCGTGACACTGATATTGGTAAAATCCCGTAATTTCGACACATATCCTCGCCTAAGTTGTCCCTTTTCTAATTGGCTTTGTTTCGACCATGTATGGCGGCCGCATTGTCTTCTACTTTATCAAGGAATTCTCTTTTCATAACCAGCTCTCTAACTCAGAAACTGACCGTGAATCGATGCCTCTTAAAAATGAAAATGACATGCAGAGGAAATAAAACATCATCAATTAGTACCACAGAATGAGATATAAAACATGCAAAATACACAAACGCCTATCTGGGTAACTACTAAGGTTTGGCATAGTTCAGCTCGGGGTGGGTTCTTAGGCTCTTTACATGTGGTTGAGTTCTAAAGTTCAAGGTACCCGAACCAGCAGATTCCACGATCCTCACCCATTATAGGCTCATATGGACCGAGTTTGGTTTAGGGGAATACATTTCCCTATGGCCATGCGGAAGTGAAAACTTCACGAAGACATAGGTACGGATGTATCCTAAAAGCAGTCCACTAGCCCATGGGGAGGTGAAAACCTCACGAAGGCATAGCTTTTCGCTTCCACTTAAAGGATGTGACCACAACGATCATGCAATACAATGCCAAAGTATTTACGAGACCCAAATTGAAAGTGCATTAAAAGAAGCATGATTTTTCAAAACCATTTTCCAATTTTAATCAAAAGGAAAAAAATCAATCAATCTATGGCCTGACCCTCGTATCCCCAGTGGAGTCGCTAAGCTGTCGTAACCATTTTTTGATAAGACAGGAAACGACGAGGTTGACTCGAGGGTTTTGAAAATGAAAAAGAAGGGAGTCGCCACCAATCTTTTTTGATGATGTGTGATCGGGTCACCTCATAAAACAGTTATTTTTAATAAATAGTTTGATTCATCAAAACAACGATTTTGGTCTACGAAATCCAGAAAATGAGTTCGGGAATCGGTTACGCACGAGGAAGGGTTAGCACCCTCGATACGCCCAAAATTGGTACCAAATTGATTTATCAATGTCCTAACGTTGAAAACTTTGAAACGATTCGAAAATAGATACTTTTACTTTCAAAATTTGAAGGGATCAGAAGGGACGTTAAGGCTCTCTTATTTTCGAAAAGATAAAGCACCATGTCCAGTAAGTTAGGGCGCAATACTTTAGACTTCCGAAACTAAGCTTGCCTTTAAAAACTTGGTTTTATATTTGAAGAGGATCTCCCGTCATTTGTCAAACGAGAGGTCAGAACCCAGTAAGTTAGGGCTCGTTTTCTCGAAGGTCCAAATTAGGAATATTGCCCCTATTTTTTTAAAAAACTTATCCGAGGTATCTAGATGTCGAGTCCAGTAAGTTAGGGCGCGACATTTCGAATTTCCGGAGTTAAGTGTTTTGTTCAAAATTTGAATTGCGATTTTTAAAAGGGAGGTCCGTTGTTTAGCTTAAACCAAAAAATTGGAACCCAATAAGTTAGGGCTCGACCCACTCGAATTGCTAATAGGAATGTCGATTGTTATAAAACTGAGATATCGGGAAGGATAATATGCTAACAATATAATAGTAACGATAATGATAATAATAATAATAATAATAATAATAATAATAATAATAATAATAATAATGAAAATAAAATAGTAGTAGTGTAATAATAAAAAATAAAGATAATGAAAAGATGTTAAAAATAATAACAATAACAAAATAATGACGAACATAAAGTGATGACGATGATTATAATAATAATAATAATAATAATAATAATAATAATAAAAATAAAATAATGATAATAATGAAAATAATAACAATATGTTAATATGAATATTAATAATGATAATAATAATAACTTAAATATAAAATAACAATATATTGCTAAGAAAAATAATGAAAACTATAATAGAAAGTACAAAAGAATAAGTAAAATAAACAATAAAAAAATACAAGTGGAAATAATAATAATAATAATAATAATAATAATAATAATAATAATAATAATAATAATAAATAACCAATAATAATAAAAATATTAAATAATAGTAAAAGTTGCAAAAATTACAAAATAATTGAAAAATGGGTTAAATTGCATGAAAAACAAAAGTTTCGGGTCAAATTGTAAATAAAACAGGGGTTTGGGGACTAAATTAGAAACGCGCATAAAATGTGGGGGACCAAAGAGGTAATATTCCCCAGTAAGTTAAACGCGGCGTTTGAGGGAAGAACCAAATCGCGAAACTGTGCAAAATTTCAGGGCCAATGTACAAATACTGCAAACTTGATTTGAAATACTAAAAATGCGGAAGGGCCAAAAGGGCAATTTGCCCAATCAGTGAAAAAACACACGAATCCTGAGGCGGGTCAGGTCAACACGCGGATCCTGGGGGTGAAACGACGTCGTTTTGGGCGTTAAGATCATCCCCAAAACGACGTCGTTTTGAAGGGCTATATAAGGTCCAAAAATAAGAAAAAAATTCATTTCACCTGCTTCTAAAAAAAAATTTCTAATCTTTTGTTTTTTTTCTCTCTCAGAGGTTTTGTTCACGGCGTTGCTCTCGGCCACCGTCATTGTTCTCCGTTCATGGCCACGGCCACCGTGAAGTGGTGGAATTTCAAAAATGATATTTTTCTCTTTTTAAAAAAAAATATATATATATATATATGTATGTGTATTTGGGTTGAATAATAAATAAAAAAGATTCGAAACACGAATGAAAGAGTGTAAACAAATATAAAATCACCTCGTTTTTTTTATTTCTCGATCTCTGCCCTTTTTAGTGCTTGAATCTATTTGTTTTTCTGTTTTCTTTTTTGTATTGCTTAAAAAGGGAAAAAATTCCCCTATACAATTGTTTGAAACGGCTTATATAGCCATTCTTTACATGCTTTCTGTCCATTCTCTTTTAATACTTGCAGGTGACGACGCAAGTGGCTAGCGGTGGAGATGACAAGGGCAGTGGCCTGCAGCTTTCGACAGTGCAAGTGGCTGGGGTCGGTGGCGATGGGACGCGAACAAACAGGGGTCAGAGGCGGCGCAGGAACTGGGCAAATTTTTAGGGTTTTGGTTTCTGAAAAAATACAAGTTAGGCTAGGGTTATTGGGTTAGGCTGATTTGGGTCTTTGGGCAGGGCAAAATGAGCTTGTACAAATCGAATCAATTCAATTTTACCCAAAATTTATACACCCAAAATTATAGAAATTAATTGCTACTTCGAGACCATCTCGGAATCCCAGAAAGAAAAAGAAGAAGATCCAAAAGTTGACCATTTTAAAAAAAGATGGCTTCCTCCTAAAATGACCACAATTGATCCACTTGAGGATAGCATGTATCACCTCAAAAGTCGACAATGAAGCATCGTTATCGAACTAAGGGGAGAGAGAATGTTGGATATGCAAATAGAGTTGACCATGAAAGAACACAGGTGATTGTAATCCTCGAGATGCTCTTAAAATGCCAATAAAAGGAGAGAATTTGAGTAAAAATATATACATAAAAAATGTGTTTAGAAAAAGAATAAAATTTTTTAGATCGATTCAGTTTAAATTTGTAAAAAAATTGATTTTTTTTTTTTTTACTGTTTTGTCACTATTTTTTATTATATTGCTATTATTTTGTTATTATATTGTTATTATTTTATTGTTATTATTTAGATATTGTATAACTTTTATTTTATTATTAATTTTACTATTATTTTAGAGATATTTGATTGTTAAGTTGCATTTATCTTAATGTTATTTAAGTATATTTTTTAAAAAATTTATATTTGTTGGGACATGTTTATTTTTAATATTTTAGTGTATTAAATGTATTATATTTTTAAATTTATTTTTATATAAAAAAATAAAATAAAAATTTTAATACAAATAGACTAAAAAAAAAAATCTAAATTTTTACTTGACCCAACTCGAACCTAAACTGGACTCGGCCATGGACAACTCTCGAGCGTAAATATTTAATATTTTAAGAGAAAATTAATATGATCAGATGGAGCTGACCAAGGAGTCCAAATCGAATTGTTGTTTCGCCTTTTACTAAAAACAAAACTAAAATTGCCGAGAATTTGCCTTATTGGTATGATTGAGGTTTTAAAAAGGTTAAAATTTGTTTCAAGTTCCTCTACTCTTTATAAATTTAAAATTTAGTCCTTAAATTTTTTAGATTTTAAAATTCAGATCCAATTGTTCATGCCATTTAAACTTTTTCTGTTAAAATAGTTAGTATTTACATTTTGAAATAAAAAAGGGAACTCACTGCATTGCCGTGTAGCAAAGAAAATGATATTCTAATAAACCTTAATTTCACAGAAATTATTTAACAATATTGATAATCGGATTTACATTTTTAAATCTGAAAAGTAAAAGGACTAAATTCCTTAAAATAAAAGTAGAGTGATTAATTCCAAATTTCTGAAGAGTAGAAGAATCTAGAGCATATTTTAACTTTATTTAAGTCTCACATTATGCAAACTAAACAAGTTACAATATCATAATGTCACGTCATCTTTTTTTTTTTACATTTTTTTAAGTTTGAGGAATAAAATGGACTTAGTTGTGAAGTTCAAATATTAAAATAAACAAAAAATTAAATACCAAAATAGAGCTAATTACTTTTAAGGAAAAATAAATTAGCTTCTTTTCTTCAAAATGTACTTTATTTTTATATTAAATGATAATTTTCTAATGGTAATAATATTATATTTATTATTTTATGAACTTAGACGGGTTTCAATCGGCGTTGCTTTTATTTGCTATTAGTATAAAAATAGTGGTGGTTATGATATTAGATACTATATCGTGAGGAAAAAAAAAGCTAAACGCACCGCACCGCCCATCCAAACCCATACTAAGTTTAAACTTTGAAATTTTAGAGTGAATTTCAACCTATTTTAAAGAGAAACTCTATTTTTTATTTAATATTATCTTTTTCGAGTTCTAATAAATAACTTGAAGAATAAGAAAAATTAACCTAATTTTGACTTTATAGATTTAATTCAAGAGTCTATTTTTTTTCTTTTTGTAATCAAATCAAATTGAATTTAATTCATAAAATTTTAAGTTTGAGCTCGACCCAAATTTATGATTCAAAATTTGGCTCTAATACAATTTAGTTTCACTTTTAAAACTCGAGTTAATTTGAAGTAAAAATCAAGTAACACAAGCTCATTCAGTTAAGCTCTTTCACTAAATACAATTGATATTTATTCGCATATTTTAGTTCAAACTAGGTTCAAATTCAAATTGAAATTTTTTAATGGGTAAATTATATATATAGTCACTCAACTATACCCACATTTCTGTTTTGGTCACTTAACTTTAAAAATTTTCAATTTAAGCACTAACATTTGAATTCGTTCCCGTTTTGGTCACCTGTTATTAAATTGATAACGGAAAGCATTTTTCTAACTGGTATAATGACACATTTTATCTCCAATACTTATATATTCTATTAATTTGATCCTATTTCTAAATAGCAGCATGACACATGACATTGAGGATAAGGAACTAAGAGCATATAGAGCCCGAAGTAACTGGGCAGTGAAGAGATTCCTCCAAGACCACTCACCTTGTTCTTTCTTCTCCTTCTTCAGTCACCCTAACGGACAGCTCTTCGCCTCGTATCAAACGAGTTGAACCGCCCATCTCCATTACTTTCTCCGTCTTACTCAAATTCCAACCACAAACATAAACTATTACAGCTGGATTATTAAATATTAATCGTACAAAAAATTTTAAAAATATATAAAATTATTTTATTTTTATACCAGTATAAATGAATCTCGAATCACATTGATCCAAATAGGCAAGAGTTGAGCAGCTAGTTCTGAATATTCCCCACTTAAATTGAAATAAATAACTAGGGATATATAACAGACTATTGCGCTCTGCATGCAGCTCCACATATGAAGAAAAGACAAAATTACAACTATAATTAATGACAAAAATTAATTGGGCATGAATCATACTAATTTTGAAATTGATTATGAGAACAAACCTCCCTTCATTTGTACGCTCGTCAGCCTTTTCCTTGTTTATTTTCACAGGTCAACAAATAAATTTTATTATTATATTACATATAAAAATTGTGGTTTAAAGCATGCCCAATATTGCACGGCTCCAAACGAAATGCTTATATATTATTTTAGTTCGTTTTTGAGAGTGTCGATCGAGTTTTAATTCGATTGATATGGGTATTGTTGTAAATATAGGAGGATGTGTGTTCGAGTGTGTTGAAACACATTATCCTCCTATTTATGGGTTGGAGAGGGGCTATGAGCATTGTTACGTATTGTATTAAAAAGAACAGATATGATCAGAACTTATAATGGAACGAAAGGAAGATTCATGGAGTGAAAACAACAAAACAAATAGTATAAGTAGAGAGAAGAGTTTCTATTAGCATTATGGTTTATTAGGGTGATTCATGCTTGAATAATAGTTTGAATTAGAATCATTGTTATTAGAGTAATTTAGAGATTGTGAATCTATAATAAAATATTTTGAGAAAAAAATTGAAGGTTGTTTAGAAAATCGACTCTCTTTTATAGGGATGAAGTTAGAAATTTGTTTAAAAGGATCGGAATTAAGTTATAAAATTTGAATGAAATTTCACCACTATATTAGCTAATAATTTTATAAATTTTAAAGGATTAAATTAAAATCTTATCATTTTGGGGTTAAAGTGTAATTTTACCATTACTAATTTATAATTTTATAAATTTTAAAGGGTAAAAAAAAAATACAATTTTGCTAACACCGACGAGAGGAGGGAGACTAAAGAGGTGCATCGTTGAGAGGAAGATTTATCGGATGTTGGCAACATGGTGATGGTCGGGAAAACCGAGTCTAGTTTAAAGACAAATTGATGGGGTGTTAGTGCTAATCTCAACGAGGATGACTTTGATATACAAGAAGGGTGTTAGTGCTAGTTATAAATGCCATTTATACCTTAAGGAAAAGCTGGCAAATTTTGCTTTATTTGATTGGCATGTTTTGAACAAATCTGCTTTGACCTTTAATTGTTGGTCTCTTTGAAGACTTTTAGTGGCTCAATAAAATCGAAGTAGTTTTAATTAAGAGATTTGATTGTACAGACCCATTTGTCCGGCCCAAACTCGAACCCAACCGACCCAACAATAAAAAACCCAAACACAACAATACACCTAACCCAATTACAAGCCCAATACACCTAACCCAATTAGCCCAACACCAAAATCAAAAAAATAAAACCCTAGGGCAACTTGTCTTCGCTACTGGTCTCGCCTCGACCCTCGGCCTTGGCGCCATACCGCTCCACCGACCCCCACCGCCTCCGCCACCACTTGACTGCAAAGCAGAGACGAAGACAAGATGAAGAGAAAAAGAGAGTAAAGAATGGCTATAAAAAGCCGAAAATGTACATTGTAAGAGGACCCTTTTCTTCTCTTTTCAAAATCAATAGAAAAATAGAGATTTCAGATCCAAACAAAAAACAAAACCGAAAAAATAGCAAGCGATTAAACAAAAAAAAAAGAGACTAAAGGTCGAATAAAATCAAAGGTGGTTCCTTTTTTGCTTTCAAGTTTCTTTTTTCCTTTTATTCTTTTTTTTCCTCTTCTTGACACATAAAAGCATGTATTATTCTTTAAAAAAATAAAAAAAGGGACTTTTACCTTTTCCTACCCAGTAATACGGTGGCCAATGACGACGACATCAAGATCCGACTAGGAAAACTCACCAGAGATCCCCCCTTTCAGAGAAAATAAAAAAAGAAAGAAGATTTTTTTTAGACTTAGCAGCAAATGAAAAAAAAAAAAGAATATAATGGGTTTTATAAAGAAATGAAAACGACGTCGTTTCATGAGCGGGGTTCAATACCAAAACGGCGCTTGTTATATGCGACCATGAGCGACCAACCGTCAGATCCAGGATCCGAGTTTTTATTGGAGGGGCTAATTGCACTTTTAGCCCCCCCGCTTTTTTATGCTTTTACGATCAAGTTCTATTTTCTTTTTAATTTGGCCCGTTAATTTTCAAAGCTTTGCATTTCGATCCCCTATTTCTTTATGCGTTTACCGGAAGGAATTATTGCTCGTTTAGTCCCCATAAGTCCAAGCGTTGCGTAATCGGTCCTCGTTCTTTCTTTTATTTTCAAATTTAGCTCAAAAATCCTATTTTGATTTCAATTCAATCCTTTTAAGTTGACTCATGATTTTTGTACATTTATTATCATTATTATTATATTATTACATCATTATCATATTATATCGTTATCGTTACTTTATTATTATTATTATATTATTACCACTATTGTCATTTTATTCTTTTATTTCATTACTAGCATCATTTTTATCTCCATTAACATATATTCATTTACATTCTTATACTATTATTTTATTTTATCACTACAATAATTATTACTATTATTATCATTATTTAGTATTTGTATTATTATATTATTATTATTATCTCTGTTGTTGTTTTGTAACCATATTATTATTATCGTTATTATTTTTATTTTTACTATTACTATTATATTATATTATATTTGCTTATTCTTTTACATATATATTACATTATTTATTAAAGACTATTACTATTTTATTTTTCTTTCGTTTTATTTTACAATATTATTTATACATTATATATATTATTATTAGTATTATTTATGTTTTCATTATCATTGTTCTAATATCATTTTATTCTCTATCATTCTTGCCATGTAACTATTATTATTGTATTATTATTCTCTGTATCATTATTCGTATGTCATTTTTTACCGTTATCATTTTATTATTATTTATTACCATATTATCGTTATTATTATTATTATTCGTTATTCTCATTATTTTCACCATTTTTTTTTCTTTCTTTTGCTTGCTATTACTATCATCTATTATTACAAGTGTATGTGTTATCATTCTTTTTTTCTACTATTATTACTATTATTACTATTATTAGTTTTTCTATTATTATTATTGTCATTGTTATCGTTAGTAGTAGTAGTATCTTTATAATTACCGTGTTTACGTCCACATTTGTTTTCTTAGCCTTGTGTTATATTATTAATACATTTTGAAAATTATCATATTTCCTTTAATTTTTTTTTTAAAAAAAAAGAATAAGGCAATGTTTCGTATTTAGAGATTCGCGGAATAGTGCCCTAACGTGCTGGGTTGCGATTCTTTGTTTCACTTAATAATCAAACATCCTTCTATCCTATTTCATGAAATATGAGACGACCTTAACTTCGAGAGATTAAAACATCGTGTCCTAACGTACTGGATGTGATGTTTAGATCTTTTCGGAGTAAAGAAATCTCGATTTTTCTTGGCCCGAATACCTATATTTATTTTTAGCTCAAACACTAAAATCAAAGCGCATTTACAAAACCACCTTATTCCGTCCAAAAGTTTTCAAATCGTGCAATGTTTGCGTGTTTAGAAATTTGGGGAATAGTGCCCTAACGTCTTTGGGATACGATTTTCCGCTTGACTAAAACACTAAACATCCTTTTAATAAATTCCAAGAACTCCGAGATAACTTTGATTACGAAGGCTTGAATATCGTATCCTAACGTCTTTGGATGTGATGTTTGTATCCTCTCAAACAAGGAAACCTCAAATATCCTAATACATTTTTAAGACCCGTATTTTAAAACCCTTTCAAACTTCCGACATTAAGACACTAATTAATCATTTTGGTACCAATTTTGGGCGACGAGGGTGCTAACCTTCCTCGTATGCGTAATCGACTCCGAACCCGATTTTTAAAACTTCAGAGACCGAAACACTGCTTTAGTAAAACAAAACGTTTTATTAAAATAAAGGTGATCCGATCACACCAACTAAAGGTCGGTGGCGACTCCCCTTTTTTTCATTTTTAAAACCCAAAGTCGAACCCCTTTTGTCGTCTTCCAAAAAATGGTTACGACATTGATCTTTAAGGAGTTTGATGACAAGCTTTTAAGTTGCTATTTTAGTGGAATTAGAGATTGATATTGACTGAAATTGAACAAGCCATTATGCTTCTATATCAGATAGCTTGTTTAGGTTAGAAGTACAAGAGCGAGAGCAATTAATTTGTTCAATTAGGAACTATTTTTACGAGTGCGAAACTAGAAGTAAACTGAATTGTGTACATTAGTTCACACCTAAGCTTTTAGAGAGGAAAGTCTTGGAGGGAGAGTGATCTAGTTTGAAATATAGGAGCGAGGTTACGACTTGGTGAGTGAATTAAACTTCAATCGTAACGTACTTGTTAATTATATAGCAAATTATTCTCTACATAAGACCTGCAAATGTAGAAAGTTTTCGAACTACGTGAACAAATTAATTGTGTATCCATTTTTATAACTAGTAGTGACTTAGTCTAGTTGAACTAAAAAAATATCTACTAAGTAATAATTAATGAAGTTTTAAAAGTGATGGACACGTTAACACTAAGGTTGTTGATGGAATCCCTTCGATCTTTTTTTTTTTTTTTTTTCTAAGAGGATTCATGCATTGATGGAAAAAAGCATGTTTCGAACGATTGCTTGGGAGGAGAATTAGCTTCAATGTTTGGCTTAACGAATTTTGTGCACAATGAAAACTATGAATGTCAATCTAAGTCATGAATATCGAGCATGATTATTATTTAGCAAAATTTTAAGACGGATATAATTATACAAAAGCAGTAGTAGAAGGTTCATGGGTGGTCACTTAGGTCACCCACGTTTTCAACATCACAAGAATACCCTCATAAGGTGATGGTATCGATTTGCTTGTCAAGTCTATCTGTACAACAAGAGCTTTCTTACAGTGATTGGGAATGATATCACCAACCACGACAAAATACAAAAGAAATTAAATCAAAGTTAAGTGATTATTTTTGTAGTTTATCCAAAATATATAAAATTATACGATTAACTCGATTTTTGATTTTTGATTTTTGATGAGGGGTTTTTTAAACACTTGAGGTTAGCTTCGATGCTCAAATTTGTACTTAAGTTTCTTTTATTGCAAATAAGTACTTATGGTTTTTTATTAAAATACGTGTGTCCAGTATTTATTGTGTCATATAGTATCACTTGGCTTAAGGATCGAATTAAACATTGAAACTAAACTCAGATACTAAATAAGATATTAACCCAAAATTTTATGAGTTATTTATTTAGCGAAGGAGGAACACTAGATTGTCACCATCAATTTTGTGGTGGCGATGTTCATGATTCAGCTCTTGATTTCCCTATAATATATTCTCAATTAATTTCTCAGCCACATTAGCATGCTTTATTTTGTTTTTTAAAAACATTTTTATTGATTGGATACATATATACATATTATATATGTATGTGTATATATATGTGCAGGAAGTGAGGTGTTTGGGCAGTGGCATTGCATTTACAAGCCTCTTTTCAGTTTGTGACAAAACCTTGTATTTAGAGCTTTATTGGCAGTGAATAATCAATGGTTGAGCAGCCACTTGAAACCAACTACTTTACCCTTTGGGGAATGCCAATTTTTGTTCTCTTCAAAGATGCAAGGTAATCTTCACTAACTATATGCTATAATTTGATGGTTTATTTTTTTTAATAATATCATCTTTGAAATTATATGTTTTTTTAAAAATAAAATTTATTATTGATTAAACATGATTAATTGAATTTCCGGATATCATTAATCGTGTAATTAAGTAACAATAAAAATGTTTCACATCATTGATTTAGTGTCAGTGTTGTGGAACCGATTATGCTAAATTAAAGTGAAAGTGTTAAATCTTAAATTTCAATATAACAGGCAGATTGAAATTAGAGTTAGACCAATATAGATGTTGTTGTACGTTACACCCTGTTCAAACTTGAAAGACTGTCTGATATTTAGAAGGATTTCGATAAAAATATTATACTTAAAAAATAAATTTGAGAAAAAAAGAATTATCCAATTTGAAAAAATGGATCAAACTTGAATGTAAAATTCCGGGTAGCCAAAGCGGGCAAAAGGGCCCTGGCTCAATAAAAAATTATTTTATAGCTCCTCTCAAAATTAAAAAATTTAATTTAATTTTTTAAAATTTTTAATACAAAATCTTTAGCTTTGGCTCCTAAAATTTTATAATCTTACCTCGGCCCTTCTCAACAAAATTTCTAATTTTGTCCCTATTCACATTTAAATATTGTACTTGAGTAACTCGACAATTTATTTCTCAATAAAAGTATATTTCTTTTATTATAATAAATATGTAATTTATATCATATGAAAAACAAATATATATATATATATAATGGTTTAATATTTGATATTCGAGCAATTTTTTATTTCACAAATAATCTTAAAAAAATGACATGTGTCCTCTTTTTTAAATATTTATTTTTTAATATTATATCATATATCTTTATAGGACACTTATCAACTTCACTAGTAGTGTATCAACTATTTTTCATATATAATACTATAATGTAAAGAGTTAGTATTTAGTACACTAATAATGTACTTTTTTTATTCCACAAGCAATCTTAAAATTGTGATGTCTCTTTTTTTAATAATTATTTTAATATTTTTAATAATGTAAATATGAAAACAAATTATCTATATTTAAAATGTTAAGAAAAGAAAGAATGTAAAAATTAAATATTAAATAAAAATAATATTATTAAAAATCAGTGGTCCTATACATTTACTTTAAACATGCTTTAGTATGTTGTTTTTTATATAACGCCTACTACTTAATAATTTCATAATGCTTGAACTAACGTATTTCTGGTTGTTAATCAATCGATTTTTCTGCTAATTTTGGTTCACAATTATTATTATACATTTTAGGCTTGTTTTGAAAACTGATTCAATCGGGACGGAGATATTAAGGATGGCATTTCCGGCAGCCTTGGCCTTAGCTGCTGATCCCATTGCTTCTCTCATTGACACCGCTTTCATTGGCCGTATAGGTCTGCTCTCATCTCTCTCATTCATTATACATACATGTATGTACGTGTGTATGTATGTATGAGTCATGTTGGTCATGTGTGCAGGAGCGGTTGAGCTGGCTGCTGTAGGGGTTTCCATCGCCATATTCAACCAAGCTGCGAGGATCACCATTTACCCTCTTGTTAGCATCACAACTTCATTTGTTGCTCAAGAACAAACTCTTGCAGATACCACCATTCATGCCCCAAAATTCGACCATCCTGAAAATGACGGCGGCAACAAGGAGCAGATCATCACTCCCCAAGACTCGGAAAAAGGTTCAGACAAAATAACAAGTACATGTAAGCAGCCGCCATGTGGGGATGATGTTACCAGTGAAGTTAAAAAAGGGAAAAGACATATCCCATCAGCATCGACTGCAATGGTTTTTGGTTTAGTGCTCGGTCTGCTACAAACCCTGTTCCTGGTTTTCGGTGCCAAAATTCTCCTGCTTGTTATGGGTGTCAAACCTGTAAATTTACTCTCACTGTCACCATACCGTTTGCATTAGTTGCCTGTTATATTATATATACTAAACGAGTCCAAATTTATTGAACAGAATTCCCCTATGATGAAACCTGCTCTAAAGTACTTGATATTGAGATCCATGGGAGCTCCTGCAGTTCTTCTTTCTTTGGCCATGCAAGGGATTTTCCGAGGTTTTATGGATACCAAAACACCTTTATATGCTACTGGTATGCACAAGGCTAAATTATTAGTAATTGCCTATAATATATTACCATAGTTTTACCTTAACCCTTTATTCATTTTGTGGTTACAACAACAGTTGCAGGAGATGTAACAAATATCATATTGGACCCAATATTTATTTTTGTGTTTAGACTAGGTGTTAGTGGGGCAGCCATAGCACATGTTCTTTCTCAGTGAGTAAATTTTCTTTGCTCTCTTATTTGCAGTACGGTAACTGGCTGCATATTGAAACTCTAATGGCTATAATGACTGTTGCATGCAGGTATTTGATTACACTGATCCTTTTATGCCAATTGGTGAAACAAGTGGAGCTTTTACCTTTTCATATCAAGGACCTCCAATTTGGAAGATTTCTTAAAAATGGTATTCATTGGTGCAATTATTCCCTTTTTGGCTTTGGTTTAATAATACTGAAAATGAAAACTTTTACAGGCGTTATGTTAATGGGAAGAGTTATAGCTGTCACATTTTGTGTGACATTGTCAGCATCAATGGCTGCTAGGCTTGGTCCAACACCAATGGCTGCATTTCAAATCTGCTTACAAGTTTGGCTCACATCATCTTTGCTTGCTGATGGTTTAGCTGTTGCTGGACAGGTAAAATCTTCGGTTTATTTATTTTTCTTGAAGTACAAGTGTTGGATGAATGTGCAGACATGAATACGAAGATATAACCTTCAAAGGGTCCTCTAAATACCCACATCTGCATGTTTTAACACGAGTCCGAGTAACTGAACAAACTTAACACATTGATTTATGTATCTGTTCACATTTTAGGCAATTCTTGCGTGTGCATTTGCTGACAAGGACTATAAGAAGGTGACAGCAGTGGCAGTTCGGGTATTGCAGGTACTGCTAAAAGGAAAAATAGTGAAACTTGATGAAGTAGCTAAGCAATTTCCCTTGTGGACATGTTTTTATGATTATAATGACATGCATGCATGATCTCAATTTCACTTTTTTAATGGATCTGCAGATGAGTTTTTTGATGGGAATGGGGCTCGCTGTTGTGGTTGGAGTTGGTTTACACTTTGGGTCAGGGATCTTCTCCAAAGATGCTGCTGTTTTGCGCCTTATCAGCATAGGAGTAGTGGTATGTTTTAATTCTTTTTGTATGTATGTATGTATGTATGTATGGGCTTCTCTGAATTTGTCTCTGCCTATCAGTTTGTAGCAGGTACACAACCAATCAACTCGTTAGCTTTCGTTTGTGATGGCGTTAACTTTGGATCATCTGACTTTGCTTTCACAGCTTATTCCATGGTAATAGTCTAACAAGCTTATATATATATATATGTAAGTTGCAACTCTGTTAGGAGAAGTTTGTGAAGACTGGAGTGTCATCTGTGGGATGGACTCTGTAACGGGTCAGTATTATACCCAATAAAGATTATCTTTCAACTCCTATGAGCCTGAGTGCCTATGGAGACAATAAATTCAACAAAATTTTTTAAGGGGGTGGAAATAAAATTTTAATTTTTAATAGTCTATATCTTTATAATTTTTAAATAATTAAATAGTAATTTAAAATTTTTATAATTTTAGGGGGCTAAAGTACAATTTTACTTTTACTAATTTAAAATTTTAAAAATCTCTAAAGAATCTAAATAGTAATTTTTCATTCCCAGCCCCCTAAATTCGCCATAAATAGGCCAACTGTTGGTGTTATGAACAGCAGCAAAAGAAGAAAACAGAACACAGAATAAGGCAGTATGATATTTTACTTGCTCACAAATGTGCAACAAGGAAGCTTATGGCTTTTAGCACATGTTTGCTCACTCATTCAATAAGAAAACAATACACTTATAGTCAAATGCATCACCAAATACTACCTACTACCACTAAGTAGCTTAATAACTTGTAAAACATTACTTGTGCACATAAACAAGTCACCTAAACTAGTCATTCAACACCTAAACAAACTCTCATCAGCTTGTTCATTTTCAACTAAGTTTAATTACAATGTAACTAAACAAAAACCTTATAGCAAGCATTAGTGCTGCAACATGTTTACAAGCTGCATGCACTTAACCAAAATATAACAGCAGCATGGTTGGCCATTTCCAACACCAACCATACACAATTGCACATGGTCTGACTCAAATCCATGCAAACTTATAGGTTATCTTTTGGGTGAGCATGCTACCACTTGAGCTAGATGCTTACCCAAATATAACATACAAGTTTTAGGGTGTGGCTTCGAGTCAGACTATGCAAAATAGAGCATGATTTGTCTATTCAGACATCCAACAATGCGCTTTTGATCTATGAATTTATCTCTTTAGACACTTGAATTCTCATCAAAGTCGAGAGATTATACTGACCCATTAATAGGTCTGCCAGCTCCGAATGAATGACACCTCGCAAACTTCTCTCAAAGGAGTCAGAAATCGCTCCACAATATACATATGCTGATCGATTTGTTCTTTCTTCAGATACTGGTAGGTGGAGCAAGCATTGCATCAATATTCCTTCTCTCCAAAAGCAAAGGTTTTATAGGAATCTGGGTTGCATTAACCATTTACATGGCTTTGCGTGCCTTTGCTGGTATTTGGAGGTAAAAACAACACCCTTCTTACTCCCTATTATATATACACACACATATATAACCATCCATTATCCATATCATGGTATGATCATTTTATGAATGTTGTTGAACAACATTTATGCATCAAACAAGTAACATGAAAATGGTGTTATACTTTCAGGATGGTGACTGGTACAGGACCATGGCGCTTCCTAAGGACTCCATTGTAATTTGTAACCTCAAGAAGCAGAGAAAATGAAAAAAAATAAAAAATAATGGAAGTTATTGTTGTTTTAATGAAATTTCAGCTTTGTGTATGTGAAAGCATATTAATGCTCTTGTTATGTGTTTGATTGCCTAGGCATGGTTGTTCCTTGGCCCCTTTTTTTCTTAGATACCCCCAAAAATATTGCAGATGTCTTGTAACAGTTTTATGCACAACATTGTGTTGTATTTTTAATTATTAATAGTTGTTTTTCTGTAGTTGTTTATAAAGAGTTGCTACTGTTGAAATATTCATATATATATATATATATATATATATTTGTTCATTGAGTCTTAGTTAATTCGATTGAGCCTTAATTCGATTGTGCTAAAGCGCATTATAATCTTATTTATTAGTTAAGGCCTTTCCCTTTTTTGAAATATTTCGTCATGCTTTTGAAATTTGTTGAAAATTTTAATTTAATTTCTTAAATTTTTAAATTTTGAAATGTTTCATTATAAATTTTAATTTTTGAAAAAATTAATTAATTTTTAATTTTTTTCGAAATTCTCAATAATTTCACAGAACTTTTACAGATTTTAATTAGACCACATCCAAAATTTACTTCTAAATATATATATATAAGGATATAAAATGTTATTCTATAATAAAGGTTTAATTAGGCAAATATGTCAATTTTATAACAAAATGAGTGTTTTAGACAGTTTTTCCTTAAATTTAGGATAATAAAATGTTTTTGAGAGATAAATCAAAAAGCGTCTTAGAAAAGACTTTTTGAAAAACATTTTTACAAAACACGTTTTTAGTTAGATGGTCAAATAATAGTGATTTCATCATTGAGTCTTAAGTTTAATTTCTCTTCTAAACACATTTAGTATTTTTTAATTTCATGCTATTTCAAGCTTTTTTATTTTTATTAATAAATATTTTATTTTCAAGTTTTTTATTTTTAATTCATCTTTTAATTAATAACTCTTTTATTTATATAAATAAAATAATAAATATGTAATTATGTAATAAAATATATATTATTATATCATTATGTTAAAATATTTTAATTAATAACTCCTTTATTTATATAAATAAATTAATAATTATATAATAAATATATGTTTTATATTTATCATTATTTTAAATATATTTTATTTTTAAAACATCAACAATTTTTGATATATTTTCTTTATATATAATTTTATTTTCTCCACCTACATTGGGGTATGATATTTTTAATATTTTTATACGTGAAATATTTTAAATACACGTACAAAAATATATAATACTATAATTTACTACACTCATGGTATGAATTGAAAATAAATATTTCACATATAAAAATTATATATAAAGAAAATATATAAAAAATTAGTTGATGTTTTTAAAAATAAAATATATTAAACATAATGATAAATATCAAATATATATTTTATTATATAATTATTAATTTATTTATATAAATAAATAAAAGAGTTATTAATTAAAAATATTTTAACATAATGATATTTATAATATATTTTATTATATAATTACATATTTATTATTTAATTTTATAAATAAAAGAGTTATTAATTAAAAGATGAATTAAAATTAAAAATATATATTTATTAATTAAAAACTTGAAACAAAATGAAATAAAAAATACAAAAAACGTTATTAATTAGTTGATGTTTTTAAAAAATAATATAGAAAGTGCTTTTTTCTCAATATGCGTTTTCAGTTTCCCTAAATTTCGAGGGAAAAAGGCCTAAAACCTTCACTTCGTTTTTAAATAAACATATTTACCTAATTAAACCCTAAAAATCCAAATGTGCTTAAAGGAGGAATCAAACTTGAGACTCAAGGATAAAATTCCCTTTAATTTGACCATCTAATTAGAGGAGCTAACGTATCAAAAGAAAATGCATTTTGTAAAAAACAATTTTCCAGAATGTGTTTTTGATTTCTCTCTTCAAAAACAACCTAATTCCCCAAAATTTAAGAAAAAAACCTAAAACCATCATTTCATTTTAAAATCCATATTTACTTAATTAAACCCTATAATAAATGTTAGAACCCAAACAAATACTATAATAAATGAGCCAATGATTAAAATAGTAAAGCTTGGTTATCATACTAGCAATCATATGTGTATTGGATGCTTTTGATCCCTAAAAGAGGAACCTTTCATTTATGTTGGGGGTCCTCACATATGAATATGGTTTAATACATTTGATGCACATCAAATGTTGAGTAAAGTGTCAAACTCAAAATTTTTTAAATAAGGTTTTGAATTTTAATCTCATAAATAAATATAAAATGCTAAAAGAATTTATCGTAAAATGATATCCGATCCGACTGGATTTCAGATTTAATCAAAACCTTAGATATTGGATATCAAAGACCAAAAGAAAAACATTTGATGATAGTTTGAGAATCCGACCTTGTCCAATTCTAAATTTAATCGAAATTCAATACCAAAAGTCTAAAAGTCAAACACCAAAAAGATAATAAATAAAAAAAAAGGACATTTGGTGATGCTTTGAACCAAACTAATAAACCTTAAATTCCCAACTGACCATTAAAGGCCAAAGGCCCCTGTCCGTACGAAGCACTGACAATGCCATTTCTTGCCTAAACTCCATTAAAGACCACCCCACTTACTTTTATAATGGTGCGAGTGGTCGGCATCATATGATAGGTACCATCATCCCACTTCCCCTAAACAAAGAGGCCACCCTCCCCCATCATCATCTTTAGAAAGTTGGATCCACATTACTTCCTTTTCCACCAACCACAATACTGAACCCATGTTACTCGGACTCGAATGTAAGCATCAAATACGACTACGTACCCGACATGACTATGATTAACCTTTTCTAAGTTTGAAAGTATCCTTGAATGTTATACCCCTATACCCGTGTCTTAGATAGGAATATCAAATATAGATACTTCAAGAAAAATGAAGAGTATGAGCAACGACCTCCAAGAGGGGACCAGTACCACACCCCAGATTTTCCCCAATCATGAATTATAGATCACATGAATCAAAGTCATCATCCATTAAGGAGAACCAAGGCAAAAGAAAACAAAAGCAAAAGAGAATATTGAAAAGTAGAGTACAACAAACCATATGCACAGGACAAAAAAATAAAGATATTGAAATAATAACTTAAAAACCAGGTTTTACACCATTCAGAAGGAGACACATTAGCTTAACATGATCTCATAAAATGCATCACCAGTTTTTCTTTTCACTGATCTAAGGAAAATATTGAAAGTAATATGAAGACAACAAAATGTTACAAAACCTTAAACCCCAGACGCGCTTGAGGGCTTAATATTACCCCGAGTAGAGGCTTTCCTACATCTTTTTTGCTGGAACTCTGCTGCAGCTGAAACAATAAAATGATTAAAAAGAATTTATAGAATAAACTCCCATTCTAATCTTTCTGCCACAATTGGTTTTATCTGCTTTCACCATGAGTCAGCTTCCTGTTGTTATCTTTCTCGAAAGACCAACAAAATATGTACCTTCAAAATCTGTTTCTCTACACTACAAGCTGATCAAGCTGCATTTGCTCGATCCAAGCTCCTAAAACGGAATGATCCACAGAATTGATCTGGGAATTGGAATCATTGGAAATGTCACCAGATGATGCACCATGTGGAGCAGGAGCTACCAGCTTCTCTTTCATCATCTCAGGTGGGGATTCCTTTACAAGAGACTGGACCCAAGATAAGTCAGGCCCCTCGCTACTGTTACGAAGCTCGTATGATGATTTTCGTAATTGACCCAGTTCGTCTGCACTAACTGACCAGTTCAACTTTCCATTAGGCGAACCCCACTTGGACCAAGGAGAATTCACAGGAGATCCAAGTTCCCTAGAGCTAAGACAGCTTAGCTGCTGTTGTCGATGCTTCTCAAGCTGAACATGTGCGGACAAGCGAGCAGCCATGGGGGAGATTGGCTCAGTACTTCTAGGCGACATTCTTCCAGGAGACCCGACACCGAATGAAGCCGGCAACAGTGGGTGTTCAATATTTCTGGGTGCAAAAACACTTGTATTGATTGGAGATAACTTGCTCTGTTGCTGTTGAAACTGATTAAGGACAGCTGATTTATGGGTAGGGGAAAATATAGCAGAAGCAGCTGACTGATCAGTATATCTAGGAGAAGAAGAGATCTCCGCAGAAAATAGCTCTTCAAGGTTTGAAGGACTTAATGTTTTGGATCGACAAGAGCGACTCACAGACACTGGACTGTTATGAGACTGGGAAACACAGGTTAAATCATTTAGAATCTGTTCATGAGCATCAAAATCAGGCCACATGTCGAAGCCCTCTCGTGGGATATCTCGGGCACTAAGGGAGGATCTCAAGCGACTTGATTGAAAGTTGCTTCCAGGGAGATGAAGTGTTGGAACATTTGGTTGGGGCCACGCTGCAGATGAGTGTGAAAGGCCATTAGCAGATGGAGACATAGGCTGATTGAATGGTGAAGGGGATAAGGCAGATACTGATGAGGGTGAACCAGGTAAAAGGCTCATAACAGCAGCCATGTCCATGACACTAGCAGCAGATGCAGATGAGCGTGGAGAGGGAACGGCTGAGCCAGTCGAGACATACAGTGGGCGGAGTTCCTCAGCAGTGTGGGCGAAAAAGCATACCCGCCTGTCACAACTTGTGCCATCCTTGCACATCCGAGTGCGGTATTGTGCTGGATGTAGCCAACATTCAAAAACTCCATGGGCATATTCACACATATTCCCTCGTCTACAAGCCCCTTTTCTGAAATCAGGGCACGGCACACAGCTATAGTGGTACTTGCGCGGGTCCCTTCTCCGTGCATTCTCTCCTGGATGAACAAATGGACACTCCGTCCAATCATGAGAGTATGCTCTCGAACAAGGACGGATCTTGAATGAAAACATGCGGAACTCATCGGCTGCGTAAACACTGTTCTTGATATCAGGGAGAGATGGATCAACAGGGTACTCTTTCCTCTCTGTTGTAGAGTTAACAGGTATATCAACAAACTTCGAAGCCGTTGGTGAAGATGCTAGGTGCGAAGGAGAGGGTGATGATCGATTCTCCGGTGACGAAGAAAGGGGTGGTAAGCCAGAAGTAGAGTTATCAATGGATATCCGTAAATTCTGCTTCCAAAAAGGGTCATCACAAACATGTCCCGAAAGAAGTTCTTCCATAACAGCTCTCATGCTTTGGAGCTTTGGATGTACTACAACAACATCAGCAGGTCGACAGCCATTGGCATCAGAAGAATTTGTATCAGCACCAGCTGATAAAAGTAGATTAACAACATCGATAGCATGAAGAGATCCGCCAGATGCAGCACAATGAAGGGCGGTACTTTTGTCTGTACCACACGATAGGTTGACAGCCTCTGAGTGAGTCAATATAAGCTTAACAACATCAACACTGCCATAGATAGCAGCAACCATTAATGGAGTTCTATGCTTTGCAACTATTCGATTTGAGCCGTTTTCACGACAATACCAAAGTCCAACCTCATCGATCGAAGAAACATCCTTCTCTATAGATTGCTTAATTCCCTCGACATCATTATTAGAAGCAAGCTCAAGTAAGCTAGAAAAAGAGTCCTCAGTTTTCACAGTTAAGTGATTCATATCTCCAGATTTTGAATGCTCCGGACCAACGCAGATGCTTCGATTATCTGCAAATTCATGAACAAAGAATAAATAACCTATCATATCAAATTCAAGGATGAAATTGCTAAGATCGTTAAACCACATGTGCACATAAAATATCTCTGGAAAATGACCATTAAAAATAGCAAAAGCATAAGAAACAAGAAACAAACATAAATCAACCAAATGAAACCTTTAAATGAACAAGGAATATAAGATTATACGGTAGTATTACTTCATCCTTTAATGAAGAACATGCAACATAAAAAAATATTTTTGTAATTTGATTTTCACTAGCTTTTTACCTAATTTTTAGTAGGCAAAGTCCACTAATCTAGCTATTGAATTTCACAAAAAAAAAAAAAAAAAACCCAACAAGACATTCTAAAACTTTTGTTCACATTACTACATTAGTAGCTATAAGAATCTTAATGTTCTGTCAGATGACAGATCCGATCATAATATGGAATAATCTAAGATAAATGACAGAAAATTAAGAAAGCCAATGATTCTTATTCTCAAGATAAAAAGAATTTTTTTATATCATGAAAACGAGACTATGACAAGAACTATACGACATTGTTTATGGCATTTTCTTTCTTCTTTTTTAAAAAGACATAATATACAAACAAAGCAAGAATAAAATCAAAAGAGATATAGTGAATATTTTGCTAGTGATTATAATTTCACCCATAATCCATAGTATTAATCAAGCTTTAAGTAACTAATGTTTTCAAAAAATTAATAAATCTAGCATTGCTCAATAAAATATCAATAAATGTCAAAAAAAACAAAAGGGGAAAAAATTAGCTAAATCACTTCTAACTTTACTAAAACAGAAAACCCATTACAACGAAGCTTCAATTTTCTCAATTTTCAACCATTAAAAAAAATTAATCGAAATGCAAATCAGCCGATAACAAAAATCAAAGTTATAAACAAACTTACCAATAAGAAAAATACAAGTTGAAGCTCAAAATCTCGTAAGCAAAGCAAAGGGAAAACCTGAAACAGATCTAAGGGAAAAAAAAAAGGGTATATATATATATAAGCTTAAGTTGTGGAAGCATTTGAGAGATGATTTTAAGGATCTAAAGAGATCGATTATCAAAGGCTATAGATACAATAAAAGAAGAAGGGGATTTTATTGAACAACAAAAATAATTTTATTTGTATAAGTATATCATCCCCATTGATACTACCAAGAAAAAAAGAACTATTTGAAAGCTTTTTTTTTTCTTTTTTGCTTTTTTTGGAGAGAGAGTAATGAGAGGGAAAGAAAGTGCAGATAGAAAGTAACGTCTAGAAATGGAAAAATGAGGAGAAAAAATGCGAATTTATTTATGGTTTTGGTGAGAAAAAAAATATTTTTTTTTAAAAAAGAATGATTGGGTTCTTCATAAATTATTTTAGCTGGATTTAAATTAAAAATAATAATTTTTGATAAATTTCATGTTTTAAATTATTATTAAGTTTACTTTTGACGGTCTAATTTTAGAAAATTATAAAATTATTATTATATTATTCAAAAATTTTTATTTAAGTCACTAAATTTTTAAGTTTTTTTAAATGTACGGCAAGTAAGAAACTATTTGACAATCGGTATAGTGGATCAATACTCATCAACGAGTAAAATAACATACATTTATATTCAAGTCGACCTGACGATCAATGTCGATAATCGAAGAAAAAAGTCGTTTAGATTTTGTTTCATAGATCCGTGACATTCAAATATGTTCCATGAAAAAAAAATTGAATAGTAGAATAGAAAGAGAATGAGAGCTTTAAGTTGGTACAGTGCGAACAAAGAAGACCATACAATGATGATTTTAACAAACCAATTACTTGAATGAAAACTTTTGAATAGTACAATAACCAATTTGTAACTTTTTTTAAGTTGATAAGGTCTTGACAGATTGTCAAAAGCGGATGCCTTGAGTTCTAAATACTAAAACTCGAAATAGATCATGCACAATTATGTATATTAGCTTCTAAGCATACCATTTATTATTATTTTTAGTTCGATTTAGTAGATTTTAGTTTGGATTATTTCAAACATGTAACCTTTCAAAAAGAAAATTGAAGGGTTTTTTATCAAAATAGTGTAGGAAAAAAAAAAGAACCAAAATGGGATGTGATCCAGATTAATTACGAAATGGGGTGGCGGGGTGGTCACGCCACTCCCATAAGCGGCACCACCACAGTGTCACCCCCATGCAAACAAGCGATTACAAAACAGTTTAGTAAATGATTACAAATAGTTAAAAGCGATTACAATAAAGAAAAAAGCGAACAATTATGCGCATAATAGGCGGCACCACCGGACAATGTAATGCGAGGCGGCACCAAGCAGTCAATGGCTTGGCGAGGCGGCACCGACCACGTTAAATAGCTCCCTAAATCACGGAAAGGTTCTTGCTGCAGAAGAAGAAGAAGAAGGAGGAGGTGGGTAGGAAAAAGAAAGAGGAAGAAGAAAGAAAGAAGGAAGAAATCGGGGAAAAAACATTAGGAAAATTAGGTATATTTTTCTTGAAATAATGTTTGTGTTCTTTGTTGTTAGTATATTATTATATTAGATATTAAATTTTATTTTATTAGTTATTTGTTGTAGTAAACTATTAATAAGTATTGTTACTTACTTAGGATTAGTAGGTTAAACCCTAAAACCCTAAAAAAATAGTTATGTTAACTTAGTATGTTAGTATATATTAATGTGTTAGTTTTTAACACTAACATTATTTTATTTAGTATATTGTTATTAGTTAATCCTTAATGATTAATTTAGATAGTATATAGAATAGTTATTATTATTGCTAGTGTAATATTGTTGTTAGTAAAAATGGTAAATGTTATTTTAATTAGTATTATATTACTATTGTTGATAATATATTATAATTATTGTTAGTATAAAAAACATTAAAATAATATAGAAAACATTATGTATTAAAATAAAAATATAAAATAATATGATACGAAAATAGTATATTTTTAAAAGTAATCGAATTTGAGAAAAGTGTTAGTATATTAATGTTAGTTAGTATGTATATTAATGTGTTAGTATATTAATATGTTAGTTAAAAACCCTAAAATAATATATTGTTAGTTAGTATGTATATTAATGTGTTAGTATACTAATAAACATTACTTTAAAACCCTTAGAATCTTAAAATAATATATTGTTTGTTAGTATATTAATACTTTAGTATTACTCTAAAAAGTTAATATTTTAGTTAGTATATTTTAGTTAGTATTATTAATATTGTTAGTATAGTAAAAACCTAATTATTATTTTTGTTATTTTAAATTTTTAGTTTTGTTTTAAAGCTATTCTATTTTGTTTGTTGATTTTGATTTGTTAGTAAGTTATTTGTTTATATTAATTAATTTTTATTGTGAATGTTATGTTTTAAATTTTGTTTGAGAAATTTTGTTTATTTTTAATGATTGACCATTGAAGATGGATGATCAATTTTTCAGTATCGTTTATTTCGATGGAATCATCTTGACAACAACCGTTGGATGCATATTTGAATGTCGGCAACAAATAGCAATGAGATTTAATAGAAATGTCTCGTTGGATGATATGAAGGGAAGGATTAACATAAAAATTGTTAGGCGTTGTGGGAGATCGATTTAGAATTTTCTACAAGTTTCCGGTTTAAGAGATCCGATCAAATTCACGAAATGGAACTTGTAGAGCGACGAAGACGTGGAGACAATGATCGCTCTTTCTTGTGAGAATGGGAGTAACAAAATGCACCGATTCACTTATTTCTTTGAGTTAGTCGTATTATGCAAAATAAATACATCAATGCATATGGTGAAGAACATGGAAATTTGAAGAACCGTGCATAGTGCCTCCAATATCGTATGTTGATGCCGACTCGAGTATACATGGGATCGATATCGATCTTAATATTACACCGATATTGATGTCGTTGGTGATGATGGACATGATAGTTGTGATCATTGTGAGGAAGAGGTCGATATTGACAGTGATCCCGATATGGACGATATACCTGATGATATTGACGATGAAGACGTGAATGACGATGGGAACAGTAGTGCTTCTTCTGTCGGGAACCAGATGTGATGTATTACGATACACAATAATCCTGGGCCACACATGTCGCTCATAGACCCCGACCTTGGCGATATGGCGAGTTCCGGAGTACCACGAAATATGTCATGCTCATGGGTCGTAGTAAATTCGATCATGAGGAGTTATTCGAGGCGGAGATTGAAGTAAAGAAGAGTGCGTATTTGCTATTAAGCGGTATAGCATGGATATATCGATGGATTACAAAGTCGCGAGTCTAAATCGACGATATATATTGCGGAGTGTTGGAAGGCGGTGGAAGGCGCAATTGGCGGATCTGGTGCATTCATTCAAAAATCGCAGATGTGGGAGATAAGAAAATTGGTTGGGCCTCACACATGCGGATCGACACGTATGATGAAGATCATCGAAAACTTGATTCCAAAACTATATGTACATGTATCATGCCAATGGTGAAGGACATGCCGACTATTAAAGTTTTGTGCGATTGCTGAAATACAAGCACGATTCGATGATCGGTATCATATCGAAAGCGTGGATAGCTAAGCGGATGGCAATAGAATAATTGTACGGGATTACGATTCATCGTATAACGAGCTACAAGGATGGATAGCTACTATGCGGGAGTACATGCCGAGAGCGTGATTGAGTTCTGAACACGACCTTTTTACGGCCCAAATGACCAATTACAGCTGGGAAAAAGAATTTTTCATCGGATGTTCTGGACGTTTGATCCATGTATACGGGCTATCATAATAGAAATAATCGAAATAAATGCCCGTAGCGAAACTATCATGTTGGACTATCATGTTGGTCCACTAGTAGGAAAATATGGTTAAATTGCAACTAGATCCCATGTGTAAAGTAAACAAATCAATTTAGCTGTTGGTGTACAGTGAGCTGTTGGTGTCATGTCTTAAAATCTTGGACGGCGGTTCCGGGATGTATTGGACGCAACCAAATTGCCGCTGAGACTTTCGGTCCCGTGATACCACTCTACTACGAGAGAAAGCAGACAATTGGTGCGTTTGTGCACCACATATCTGAGTGGATATAGGAGGACAGGGTATACTTACGCAATTTTGGTCTATGGTATGGCATCCATATAAAGCGCACGATTAATAACATTGTTAAAATTAAACACGATTATGCGTAAGATATACAAACTACTACGTAACTAATATTGGAATCGCTTACCCTTCCGGCATGTTGTTCAATCATAAGCGGTATATCGAACGATGTCGACCTCCGATACCGGATAAATACTCCACCTACAAAAAAAATTAAGTTAAATAGTATCAATATAAAGAAATTTCAATTAAAAACAAGTTATATTTTATCACTGTTCACTAATGGATATCGTATGGTTGGTGGGTAAGCGATGCCAAGAATGGCATCCGTCTGAGCCGAGATCGCAATAGTGTAAGGCATACGCCTATGTCTCCTGTCGTTGGGTGCGTCGTCAAACAAAGCTCACGGTACAACCACGTAGAAGCTGCGAAGCCCCAACTACACAGCGAGCATTGCTTAAATCGACCAATAGGGGTAGAGTCTTGAATATGAACCCTATTATTGTTTGCCTTTGGGCATCTGTATACCCCTATGATGTGCATAATGTACGCTCGACTAGCGCACATCAAGTCGCCTTCAATGGCATCGGTGATATATGTTCGTACCTCGCTCTCACCATGTAAATTTTAATTACGTAAAATATTCTCCATTATTACCGTCTGAGTGGCCTAGTAGGCTCGACGAGAGAGGTAAGCAGGTCGCTCTCCGACCGACGCCTCGTGAACGGGACTCTGTCAATTGGGAGCCCAAGCTGCGATGCAACATCCTCAGAGTACTGCACTCTCCACGGAAAATGAAAAGTGTGGGTCTCCGGCGCCAACTTTCGACTAGTGTGGATATTAAATCATACCGCAAGTCAAGCGTCGGATCGGTCTTTCGACGAATCCAACTTGCTCTATATATGGCATCGATCGTTCATCCGGATTTCTTCGCCATTCACCCGCCCCGTAATACACTGCATACGAGTCTGACAGTGTTAAATCATAAAAGATTACTCCTTATGTATAATAACATAATTTATTATGTAGCTATTTTGTTAATATAACTGTGATTAATAAATAACAATACATTACCATATTATTAGCGTACGCATATGTGAGAAACTTTACTAATCAATGAAGCCATTTCGTCTCAAATCAATTTTTACCTACATAAAAATTAAAATCTATATTCAATTAGTAACAAATAACATGCCAATACTAATAATATAATAAGAACATCATGTAAACGACATAATAAATATAATATTTTATTATTTATACAAACATCATAGTATTAAGTCAAATATTAATTAGAGTTTTTACAAATAATGATAATAACTAATAATAATATTTACGGTTTCTTAATAATAATATTATATTAACATAGCTAAAGTAATAATAATAATTTTTACGATTCCTTAATAACAATATTACGATATCGTATACCTTTTTCTAATAAAACCATTGATTAACAAATAATAATTTAGTACATAATTATTATATATTACGAGCCTTTGTCCGTTTTATTTTATATTATTTTAGTACATAATAATTCAAATATATTATTCTGAGACACATTTTAGTGCATAATAAATCAAATATATTATTTTACTATTTTCGTATTTTATTATTTTATATTAATTCTTTTACTACGTAATATTTCAAATGTATTGTTTTATTACTTTTTATATATCAATTTAGTAAAACCCACTTATTTTAACCATTTATTTGTATTTTCCTTTTCTCAAATTCTATTACTTTAAAAAATATACTATTTTTGTATTTTATTATTTTATATTATTTATTTTTATACATAATGTTTTATGTATTATTTTAATGTTTTTATACTAACAATAACTATAATATATTACTAACAATAGTAATATAATACTAAATAAAATAACATTTACCATTTTTACTAACGACAATATTACACTAACAATAATAATAATTGTTTTATATATATACTAACTAAATTAATTATTAAAGTTTAACTAATAACAATATACTAACTAAAGTAATGTTAGAGTTAAAACTAACATATTAATACACACTAACATAATTTATTAACTAACATAATTAAATATTTTTTAGGGTTTCTATTCTAACTACCTACCAATCATAATAGTATTTAACTAACTTACTAACTAACTACTACTTAAACTACTAATGTTAGTTATAAACTAAGTCATAAAATAAAATTAACATATAATAAAATTATTATAAACTACTTAAACTACTTAAACTAATTCTATTATAAACTACTAACAACAAATAAGTCATAAAATAAAATTAACATATAATAAAATAATTTAATAAAAATAAAAATCAAAAACACAAACATTATTTTAAAAAATTATACCTAATTTTCTCCTAATTTTTTTCCTTCTTCCTTCTTTCTTCTTCTTTCTTCCTTCTTTCTTTCTTCGGCGTGGTCATACCTTACATTTCGCTTCTCCTTATGGGGGTTGGGGGGCAGAGGGAGGGACCATTAAGGTCCCCAGCAGTGCAGAAGAGGACAAGCGGCCATGCAGTGCCGCTTGTGGGAGGCCATTCTCCACCTTGGTGCGCCTCTGGCGATGCATTTTCCAGTGTCCGATCGCCTCTGCCATTGCATTGTTCGATTTCCTTGTTTGCATGCATGCCTCACATTGTTTTCTTCTTTGTTTCTGCAAGTTTCTTCTTTATTTCTTTGCGAAGTCTTGACACTGTGGTGGTGCCGCTTATGGGAGTGGCGTGACCACCAGCAGCCCCCATTTCGTGAATTAATGTCTGGATCACATCCCATTTCATTCTTTTTTTCCTACACTATTTTGATAAAAACCCAAAATTGAACCATAGTGTTTGGTTAAGCTTTCATTCAATTTTAATTCGATTATTATTTAAAAATATTTAACTTCGATTCGGTTCATGATTCATTAGATAAAAATTGTAACTTATAGTTATTTTTAATTTATTTTATAACTAATTTTATTTTTATAATATAAGAATATTTTATATTTAAATTATTGGAAAAACTTTAAATTATTATATAATTTTTTAAAAAAATTACCAATTGATGAATCAAAAGATTCATGGAATTCGATTTGATTTGGTTAATTTCAATATTCGAGTTCCGAAAAGTCATAATTCCGTAAGATAACAGAATAAAACCCATCTGAATCAAATCGCTATCGCTTTTAATTTAAATAATTTAAATTATTAAAATAACCAATTTAAGTGTTATTTTATCTTGAATTGAAATCGAAGTTGAAGTAGTAATTTTAAATATAAAATTTGAGTAAGCTCAAGCTTGTTATAATTCAAATTGATTTTACTCAATTACAAATTGGAGATAAAAATAAGTGAACATCTATAATTTTAATAAAATTTAAATTTAAAATTTGTCTTAAAATTTGAATATGATTATTTTCAGTTGTAAATCAAGTATTATTATTATTTGAATTTAAAATTTAAAATAATTAAATTATCATATAAATATTCAAATATTGAATATTTGAAATCAAATAAATTGTCTAAAAAAACAGAATTATAAGATAAATATTGGGTATTTGAATAAATTATAACAAAAATAAAGAAAATCTGTCGTAACCATTTTTTGATGAAGCGATGGCAATAGCAGTCGACTCGATTTTTGAAAAAAGAAAAGGAAGGAGTCGCCACCGATCTTTATTTGGTGTGATCGGATCACCTTTGTTTTAATAAAGCAGTGCTTTTTGGTCCATGAACTTTGAGAAAGCGGGTTCGGAGGTCGATTACGTGCGAGGAAGGATTAGCACCTCGACACGCCCAAAATTGGTACCAAAGCGATTGATTGATGCCCTATTTGTTGAAAACTTTAAAGGGTTCGAAAATACAATGCTTTTATTTTCAAAATTTGAAGGAATTGAAAGGGGCGTTAAGGCTCTCTTATTTTGAAGAGATAAAGCATCATGTCCGATTAGTTAGGCGTAATACTTTAGACTCCGAAACTAAGCTCGTCTTTTGAAACTTAGTTTTATATTTGAAGAGGATCTCCGTCATTTGTCGAACGAGGAACTAGAACCCAATAAGTTAGGGCTCGTTCTCTCGAAAATCTAAATTAGGAATATCTCCTCAATTTTAGAAAAAAACTTATCCGAAAGATCGAGATGTTGAGTCCGATAAGTTAAGGCGCAACATTTTGAATATCCGAGATTAAGCGTTTTGTTTAATATTTAAATTGCGATTTCAAAAGGATATCCCGTTTGTTTAACTTTAACGAGAAGAAACCGGAATCCGATGAAGTTAGGGCTCGATTCACTCGAATTGTTATCTGAACGTCGATTTTAAAGTGGAATTTGTGATTTTAAAAGAGATCTTCCGTTGTTTAGCTTAAACGAGAAAAATCGAACCAGTAAGTTAGGGCTCGATTTTCTCGAATTGCTAACACGAGATATCGATTGTTAAGAAAATTGATATGTCGAGAAAAATTAAGCGAAAATGTGAAAACACGATGTTTTATGCTAAAAGAATAATAAAAGGACACATGCGTATATATATACGTATAAATCTGAAGGATATATAATATATTGAAGGCGTTTTATATAGTAACGGTAGTAGAAAAAAATGATGAAGTGATAATAATAACAAGAAATGGTAGTAATAACAAAGTATGTACATTGTAAAAATGATAATATGATAATGATAATAATAATATACTATATAAGAGATATAATGAGGTAAGCATATTATAATGACGATAGTAATATGATGTATAAGGAATATGATGAAAATAAATACATACATTACATTGTAATAGTATAATAACAATAATAATATTATAATATATATATACGTATATGAGTAACAAAATTTACATGATATAAACTTGATAACATACAAAACAATTTAATACGTAAGAATTGGCTTTAGGATGATAAAATCATATATAATGTAATATAATATAATATAATACAATGTAATATAATATAACATAATATAGTATAATATATAGTATAATAATAATAATGATAATAAGGATAATAATAATAATAATAATAGTAATAGTGAAGTTAGCGAAATACGTTAATAAAAAATATGTATATAAAAATATAATAATGGTAATAACAATACTAATATAATAATAATAGCAATAAGTAATATATAATGGTAAAATAAATAATAATAATAGTATTAACAATAAAATAATAATATTGGTAAATAATAATAATACTAATAATAATAATAATAATAATAATAATAATAATAATAATGGTAAGAAATGATAATAAAATATTGGAGCGAAATGTAAATAATAATAATAATAATATAGTAATAGTGCTAATAACAATATAATAATATGGTTATAAAATGATAAATAAAATAATAATAATAAATAATAATAATCATAATAAAATAGAAGTAAAAATGATAGAGTGAGAAGTGATAATAATAAAAATAATAATAGTAATAATGATATAATAATAATAATAACAATAATAGGAAGGTTTAGCTAATAGAGGACTAAATTAAATTAATAAACAAAATTTAGGGGGCAAATTAAAAATAAAGGAAAGATTAGGGGATCTAATTGCATGCGCAAAAAGACTGGAGGGACCAAGGAAGTAAATAACCCCTTCGGCCAAAACACGCAGCAGCAGCGAGGACCAAATTGAGAATCGGAGTAACTTGTTGGGCTAAATTTAAAATAACAAAAACTTAATTGTAAAATCACAAAAAGGCGGAAGGATCAGCATAAATATCCCTTTAAAAAACACGCGGATCCCGAGGTGGGTGGGTCGGTCGGATCGGGTCAAGGTCAAGCGAGCGTCGTTTTGGGGTTAAAGGCCACCCAAAGCAGCGTCGTTTATGGGGGCTATTTAAGGCCTAAAAATCTGAAAAAAATTCATTTCTCGACAAGCAAAAAAACCTTTTCCTTTTTTTTTTCTCTGCAGGTGGGAAATCATGGTGAGTGGTCATAGCTCCCGTTCTTGTGGCCAAGACTCGACCACCATGGAAAAGGTAAAAATTTCATTTTTTTTCCTTTTCTATATATTTTTTTAATAAAATCGTTATATGTATGTTTATTAAAAAAATGACTTTCGAAAAAAAGAAAAGAAAATCACCTTTGGCCTCTGCTTCTTTCGATTTTTTGAATCTTTTGTTTTTTTTCTACTTGTGTTTGGATCTGTTGTTTTTGGGCTTTGAAATTTCTTTTTTTTGTTTGTATTGATGTTGTAAAAAAGGGTCGAAAATAGGATACTGACGACAAAACCGAAAAGCGAAATCACCTTCTTTAACCTCGATGCTTTGGTGTTTAAATCTCTGTCTTTTGATATTCGAGTCTCGTCGTGTCTTCGCGCTTGCTGATCTATTTAATATTGATGAATCTGTTTTTGTATTGCTCTGTTGCTTTTAGTGAAATTTCTTGTATTTTCGATTGATCAAAAAACCGTCCCATACAATGTCCTTCTCCGGCTTTTTAATAGCCAAAAGAATAAGGAAAAAAAAAAGAAAAATACATGTTCTCTTACTTTTCATCCTTTCTTGTTTCATCTTGCGAGGAGCGAGGTGGAGCAAGTGGAGGTCGGTGGCCGGTGGTGCGAGGAGGGCGGTGGGCTGTCGAGGCGGTGAAGGGTTGGTTGGCGTTAGCAAAGAAGGACCTAGGGTTAGGGTTTACATTTTTTTGGGTTAGGGATTTAATGGGCTTGTTATTGGGTGCTTTAAGGTTAATTGGGTTTGGGTTTGTTTGGGTTAAATGTTTTTGGTTTGTGTTTGGGCATTAATGGGCTCTCGGGCAATAATTGGGCTCTACAAATCCAAATAATAAATGTTTATGCTTGATTTAATTTAAATCCATAAGTAATAATAATTAGTATATTCGAATTTATAAAAAGAAATTATTAATAATTTCTTTATTTTGATAATTTAACTAAAAAAATTACAACACCTTATAACCAGTCCAAGCACCCTACCCAAGCTATAGGTATTACAACAGTAAAATAACAACATTATTCACTGTTTGTCATAAATAACCAAATAATCCATTTTAAAATAAAAGTTATGATCATTTTCATGCTATTTGATCAAATCCGAGCTTAAATCGAGCATATGAAACATTTAAAACAACTCGGGGTTAAATCTTGACTAAACTGAAACTTTTATAAAAATTCAAGTAAAAAGTGAAAAATGAAAACAAGGGTCACACGGCCATGTGACAAAACTTAGACCGTGTAGCTTTAAGACATGGCCATGTGGCCAAAAAGTGCAACATTCTGTTGCCATGTATTTCAGGGTTACACGATGATTAATCATCGAAATTAGACCAAATCATCAGTTGAGTTATTCGCCCAAGCTCGAAGGCCCGTTCGAAAAGTGAGAGGGTTTAGGTAAAAATGTAGACCCGAAAAATGAGCTTGGACAAAAAAAAAAAAAAAGACCTATTTAGAAAACAATTTGGGCCTCAGGCAAGACCTTTTTTGACTCAAGTCTGGCCTTATTTGACAAAAAAAATTTACTGCTGTTATGTTGTAGTTTTGTTACCATTTCGTTATTATATTACTACTATTTTGTTGTTATTGTTTGAATATTGTATAATTCTTGTTTTATTGTTAATTTTACTACTATTTTAGATGCATTTGCTTGTTAAATTGCAACTATGTTAGTGTTATTTAAGTATAAAAACTTTTTTATATATATTTTCAATTTATTGGGAAACATTTATTTTAATATTTTTAGTCTATTTGATGTATTATATTTTTTAAACTTATTTTTATATAAAGATTTAAAAAAAGTTAATACGGGTGGATTATGTTTGAACAAAATTTTTGACCTATTTTTTGAGTCGGGCCAAACCGAATCTAAAAAATAAGCTTGATTTTAACACTGATCCGACTCTACCGAACCCATAATCAACTCTAATCGAAATCGAATTATTTTGAAAATATATCAAATCGAAATTGCCACGTGGCGATAATGGTGGTGGTGAGGCTAACACATTTTTGGCTTCTCTTGTCTTAGTTCCCTTTTGTTGGGAACTTTCATATAATATTGAGGATTTTATGAAGTACCCCACCATTATACTATATTGCCTTAAATGTATTTTATATATCTTTTTTCATAATCATATTTTAATTATAGTTAGTACTTAAACAACATGATAATTATTCCAATTTCAAATTTCAAAAATTCTTCTTGTTTAATTAATTTTATATTATTCTTAGATAATTAAATAAATTATTAAAATTTATAAAAAATATAAAATTCGGTTGAAATGATTTAATTGTCAATTTATATAATTTGTTTAACTTATTCAACTGACCAATATTATTTCATAAGTTAATTGATTTTTATCTTATTTTATATCGATATTCTAATCAATTCTCGATTCAACTGATCCGATCTGAAAACATTGTGCCTGATACAATGAATCATAAAACTAAACTTGGGTAATGGGTTTGAATTTCTAATAATGTTTGGTACATCTGACTTAATTTTAAACTTTGTGATCAACTTTCAAAACTAATTATCTGATTAATGGAATATTTAACGTATGTATAAATTTCCGATAATTAGTGGTTGGATCAATTCGATTGGTGTCATATAATCGATAATTGAGAGAATTTGATGCAAACCGGAAAAAAGATTTAAGAATCAAACCAAACAATCGACTAAAAAATTGTATGAACTGATTTTAAAATGTGTTTTTATTTGTGATTTTGGCTATAATCTAACTTTTTTTTTTTACAATTTTACCCCATTTTTAATGAATTTAATTCATTTTACCTAAACAAAGTGAAATAATAATAAGGGTAAATAGGTATATCAATTTTTTTAATTGATCAAATGGTAGTTTTTGAAGAGAGTGTGTGAAAGCGCACCCATAATTGATAAGAAAGCTCGCTCAGCTGGACGCGCTTTCTTTGTAATTATTGAAAATCGCTTTGAGCTGGCGCTTTCTCTGACATGTCAACAGGAAAGCTCACTTTGATTTTAAGAGAAACCTTAATTATTAGTAAAATAAAATATTGTGACCTTCAACCTTTATGTAGTCAACAATAAGAAAATAAACCTTTAATCGGATAATTTAGTAAATATGTTCTTAGATAATCTTGCGTTTTATCATCCAAACAACAAAATGAAAAGTTTTCTTTTAACTAAATGAATAGAATAAGATAATATAACATACCCAGTAATGTTCTAATAATTTAATTTACATTCGATAATCTTATTTTTAGAGATAATCTTATATTTCATAAACCGAACACCATCGTAATATCATCTTATAGTGGGTTTAGAAAGTGAGATTACATCTTCAATTTAACATCGATTATAAGCAAAAACATATTACAATGTTTGACATAGAAATATTTTTTTAGTACAGTCAAAGGTGTCCTTGTACATTTTACAATTTAAATATAATTACATTGAATTAAATGTGATATTTAAGTAAAGTCCTCTAAACAATATAATCCGAAAATTATAACTCAATCCAAATATTTTAAAAAATTCACACAACTTTTTCTAAACACTTATTGATTAAATTAAACAATTAGCTTAGCTTATAGTCAAAATTAAGGACTTAAGTGAATTAATTTCAGGTAAACTACACTTTAAATAGTGGTGTTTTTATTTTGGTTATTATTATTATTTTTTGTTAATTTGATCACTCAAAAAAATTTGATCAAATTGATTACTCCACAATTAAATGGTAACAAAAGTCTAATAATGTATTTTCACATTAGTTACTCATTAGTCATTTTAAATAAAGATCGTTCCTATTTTGATCACCCCAAAAATTTTATGTATAAATGTACTGTTGGTGTGGATTTGGATGGGCGGTGCGGTGCGGTGTGGTGCGTTTAGCTTATTTTTATCTCATGCTACAGTATCAAATCTCACCGCCACTGTTGTTTTTATACTAATCGCAGATAAACGTACTATCCATCCAAACACACTCTTAGTCTTTCGTTATCATTTAACGGTGGATGAAATAATAAATTTTCAAAAATCAAGAATATTCATTGCTTTAAATTTTACTAATATATCAAAAATTTTATAATATAAATTCAATGCTTATAAAATTTAATATGTATTTTTCGATTTATCAAACACACCCTTAATTAAGAAAAGATTGAGAACTATTTTTATATAAACTAATAAATATTATTATAAGATTATTTTTCCTTTTTAAGGTTTTTTATCTAATATATTTTAAAATTAAACAATTACCTCTCATGCAAAAGGTAGTGCTTTCAATAAAACTGTCATTTATTATAAAATGCTTAATGATAAATTTAATTCCCAATGTTTACATTTTTTATCAATTTGACTTTTATTTTATTTTGAATTAAATTTGGTCCTTAATTTTTAAAAAGAGTCAAATCATTTTTAACGAAAATTATGACTAAAACATTAATTTTAACATTGTCGGGGTGACAACTCACATGGTGATCCATGTGCATATCATATTAACATAATATCATTTATCTTATATTTCACGTCAAAAATAATTCAAAAGTTATAAAAGTTTAAAAATTAAAATAATTCAAAAAAGAAGTAGCACGGAGCACATGTGAATTGTCATTTAGGTTGTTGTGTTTAAAAATTTAACATTTTAGTCAGTATTCTCGTTAGAAAAACATCATATCAACTCTTTTTTAAAAAGTTGATAGTTAAATTTGACTTTTTTTAAAAAGTTGAAGAACAAATTTAGCTAAAAAAAAGAAATAAGGATCAAATTGACAGAAGATATAAATGTTAAGGGCTAAATTCGACATTATGCCATTTTAAAAATACATTAAGTTTTTTTTTTTACCCGTGTAGTAAGTAAGATATAATCTAGTGTATAAGTATATATATGTGTAATAGCCCAAATTTCAGTGATGTCAAAAATAATGGTTCGAGATCACCAAATCTGACAAATGAACTCGTAGACTATATTATTTAATATTTACGAGTCAAATGTAGCTTTTAAAATATTTTTAAAGTAGTAAATTGTGTTTTATAAAGGTTTATTTGGTCAAGTAATCGAGAAAAAGAGGTATCGAGATCTTGGTGTTATAAACCGAGTCATAAATATTTTTATGAATATTTACGGAATGTCAATAAGGTATTATTAAAATTCCGTTAGAAAATTTTGACGTTTGGGTGGTTAATTAAATAAAAAGGACTAAATTAAAAAGTGTGTAAAAGTTGCTAGAAGGATTAAATAGCTTAATTGTCAAATGAGGAAGGACCAAAAGTGAAAATAAGCCCAAAGGAGATATTTTGGGCCGCAATAGCTGAGAAAAATCAGGAAATAAGTGAAATAAGGGTAAAATTGGAAAATTGCCAAAATTAGTTAAATAAGTATGGGACCAAATTGGAATATCTAGAATTCTCTTCACTTCTCTTCATTTTCATCAGCTTAAAAACAGCCATGGAAGAGAGTTAAAGCTGGTTTTCATACTCAAGCTTCATGTAAGTTTAATTATTGCTTTCTCCTTAAAATTTCTATGTTTTTGAACTTTTACAATTGGGTCTAACTTATTAATTCATTAGTTTTTGATTCTATGGCTAATTTTTAAAGTTGATGTGGATTAGTGCTGGAATAATATGATGAATAAATATTGAATTGAAGCTTTAATTTTGTTATATGATGATTTTATCGAGTAAGATTGATGGAAATTGGCTTTAGGACCTAATTGTAAAAGAGCTGAAATTAAGGCCTAGTGTTAAAATTCTGATTTTCAAAGGTTATGAAGTAGTTTAAAATGATAGATAAAAGTATTAAATGATAAAATTAGCACAATTGAGGGGTTAATTGAGCAAGGATTGAATTGTATGAAATGTGGAATTTGGGACAAAATAGAAATCAACATGTTATACTAAAGCAGTTTTGGACAGCAGTAGTTGTCTAAATTTGAAAAATCACCAAAAATTGTAGAAATTGAATTAGAAGTTGAGTGAGATATGGAATTAAAGCTAGTTGAGTCTATTTTCATATAAGAGAAATATAGAAAGCAAATGAAGTCTACATTTTGAGATATTTAAATTTTTGTAAGACTGGTTTAGAATAACTTCGTGATCCCCTGTTCTTAATTTAGAAATTCACTAAAAATTGTAAAAAAATAATTATGAGTTATAATTTATATGTTTGTATTCCTTAGTGAGTCTATTTTTATTAGAAATAATCGGAAACACTATATGAAAATCGTACTGTGAGATAATTGATTTTTGGTGAAGAGAGGTCAGAGCTGTTGGACTGTGTAATAGGGGAGAACTTAACTAATAAACTGTACTAATTGGCCACACCAAAAATTCTGTAAAAATTATAGTAAGAAGATATGTGAGTCTAATTTCAAATAAAATTAATGGATCCTAATTTGGAGTTCTGTAGCTCAAGATAAAAATAATTTAGTGACTATGACATGGATGGACAGCTTGAATATTCACATAAGTAAATAGTGAAAATTATAGATAATGTTACTTACAAGTGTGTTGTTTATACTAAGGATGTGGATGGAGAGGAGGAGGAGGAAAAATAATATAAGAACGACTTGTGTATAAATTGATTACATGCTCGATTATAATTGATAAATATTGAATTAGAAATGATATAATATTTTATCGGAGTATTTATATGAAATTATTATTACCATTATAATACAAAATTGAACTTGTGAGTTTATATGACTAAATTTTAGTGATCATTTGTTAATTTTATGAACTTCATGATGTGTTATTTCATATGTATTGATGATAATATCGTGAATAATGTAAAAGCATGAAAATTGAATAAATGATCAACTTGAGCACTTCAGTTCAATGACAAGATGAATTGACGGAAAAGACCATGGTTAAACCATGGCAACAAGTGATAAGTGATAGCTTCGGCTACACTTATCTGATCAAGGACAAATGAAAGTGATAAGTGGTAGCTCCGACTACCTGATCAGTGAAAAATGGTAGCTCCGGCTATCTGATCGGTGAAAAGTGGTAGCTCTGGCTACCTGATCGGTGAAAAGTGGTAGCTCCAGCTACCTGATCGGTGAATAATGGTAGCTCCGGCTACCTGATCGGTGAAAAGTGGTAGCTCCGGCTACCTGATCAGTGAAAAGTGGTAGCTCCAGCTACCTGATCAATGAATAGTAGTAGCTCTAGCTACCTGATCAGTGAAAAGTGATAGCTCTGGCTACTTGATCAATGAATAGTGGTAGCTTCGGCTACAAGTGATAAGTGGTTCTGTGTAAGACCATATTTGGGATATGGCATTGATGTGATACGTGTTTAAGATGTAAGACCATAGCTAGGCTATGGCATTCTAGTGAAAATTGATGAATTGACAGATAAGACCATGGATGTCCATGGCAAAGGGTGAAACGTAGGTATGGTATTAACCATACTGAGTTGTAAAATGTGGCACTGGGCAACACCATGTAGCTTGTCATGATCGACAGCTTGTGTGAGCAGACTAATTCTATAAGGCGTTCACTAATCTTACAAAGTTTGGTAAGTGTTACACGGAATTATGTGATATAAAGAAATACGAGTTGATGAGACAAGAACATAGAACTTGATTGATGAATGAGTTCAATTGTGATTATATATTTGTACACCCTTGAGTGTATTATCCGTATGAATTGGTATTCTAAATGAGTTAATGAGAAAAGTTCTAATATGAAATAATCTGAAATTTGAAATGAAATATTATGAAACCGTACTTGAAATACGTTTGTATATGTTATTTGAGTTCATAATGTGGGAAGGAAATGCCTGTGGAAATTTGAGGTGATGATATCGGTACACGGAATCTATTGATGGATATTTACATCCAAACTTATATGATAGATTTTAGTGGACATTGAAATTGGACTCAATAAGTGATTCATCAATGTAAATTGTGATTGGCAAGAAGAGTTAGTGAGTTGTGTGTCTACGCATTGTTACACGTATTTGTCTGAAATACGAGAAAATGGTGGTATTTGATACATGGAAATATGAGATTGTGATATATAAAAACATGGAATATGTTTGATAAATGTGTTTATTCATAATTATAGAACTGTACACCTCAAGTGCACTATTTGTGTAAAGATCATTATTTCAAATTATCTATAAGTGTTCTGTACTCATTGGTAATGCCTCGTACCCTGTTCCGGCGTCGAATACGGGTAAGGGGTATTACAATATGTTTATTTAGGTAGACAATTCGTACATGAAAGGATTTTTTTTAAAAAGAGTTTGAATTAAGATGAAATACTTTCAGGTGATAAAGATTTTTAAGAGTTAGGGAGTGTTCAAATAAGATAATACTTTGGATGTAAAAATAAGTGGGTGTGGCGACCAACTCCTAATACACAAGATGACATGAAAGGACTAAAGGTTGAGGGTAAAGAGGGATCTTGGCCCCATTGATTAAATGTTAAAATATCCTTTAAAAATTAATAAATCTTGTTGAACAATTTTTTATGTGTCTCATTGAAGGAAACATTCATATATTTATACATATTATCACTATTCATTATTTGACTTCACTGTTCATGACTTAACCCCGTTATTTATAGTACTGACATTATGAGCAGACCTTAAGCATGTTGAGCACGTGTACCGTTCCAACTTGCATGCTAGATCTTGCAGCTCCCTCCATGCGAACTCTTTCGGTCTATGCGAGCTGGGACTGCAAGCTCCTCTCGACTCATGCGAGCTGACACCGCGAGCTCCCTTAGTTGTCCTCTCACTATGTGTCTCGTGCACATCTATTTGGTGGGGGCTGGTTGGGTCGCGGGTAAGTGACCCGGATTTTATCTGGATTTCGAGTTGGTTACTTTTGTTGAAAACAAATCTAAATGTATATGATGTAGTTATTTGAAGCAAATGAAGTCAACACATCATTCAGTTACATATGTATGAAGAAGAATTCAGTAGAAAGCAAGGGATGTATGTATGTATGTTGATAAAGAAGCACAAAGTAATACTTTCCAACTAACTTAACTTCCCCCACTTTCCATCTCTTTTCTTCATTAGTTGAAGAAAATAAGCACCCAAAACCTCCACTTTCGTCTCTACTATTTATATATAAATATAGTGAGTTACATGACTAAACATGTTCAAGTGATAGCTCCTTTCGAGATTTGTCTGATAATGTGGTTAAAAACCCTTTGTGTCCCACTTTTCATTACATTGATCTGTTTGTTCACAGCCTGTTTTGGGAGTTACAGAGAGGACCCATTTCACAGTGATGTTCGACAAACTCATATTAATAGCCGCCCAACAACCTACAACCAACAAGACAACGTTAATCCCATCAACAATAATGAAGTTTGGTCGAGGATTGATAGGGTCACTCTCAATGTAATCAATGTCGATGATTTTGGAGCTAAAGCTAATGGAATTGACGATTCGCAGGTACCATATTATGAAAGAAATATTAGAGTTGTGGTTTTACTTCGGTATTATATATATATATATATATTTTTAAATAAATTTTTGGTGTTCAACAATCATATCAAAGCATTAAAGTCATGATTTCACTTTAATTTTTTTTACCCTTTTATTTAAATTCTTTAGTGTTGGTAGTCATTTAAGAATTATGATTTCACTTGAATTTTATTTTATTTTCTTTTGAACTCTTTTATTTAAATCTTTTAGTATTCAATAATCATATCAAAACATTAAAATTGTAATTTCATTTGGTATTCAGTAGTATTCAATAGTCATATCAAATCTTTTTGTATTCAGTAGTCACTTAAATTTTGTTTTTCTTTTTGAACTCTTTTATTAAACCTTTTATTTAAATCATTTGGTGTTCAATAATTATATTGAGTTCGACTATATCAAAACTCGAAATAAGGAGTAAGCTTTCTAACATTATTTTTTTCATTTACAAATCACAATACTCAAACTAATATTTCAATTAAGTAACGTTGAATTCTTTCCCACTCAATTCGACAATAATTCAAACCCTTTTTAATCTTAAGCTTCCTTTTTTAATTTGTGATTGCAAACCTAATGAATAATGAATTACATTTTAAGAACATTCATGAAATATGATATTGAAGGGCACGAATAAGTTAGGACCCAAGTACCACTACATAAAGTTCAAAAAAAAAAAAAAACTACTTTTGTAAAAATTCTGATAAAAATTAAAACTGGTATGTCTAAATAAATATTAATATTTAAATAGCTTTTAAATTATTAGTTTTTGGTTTTAAGTTATTAAAGTTTTGAATTATTATTTTAATTTAAAAGCAAAAACTTAAAAACTCACTAAAACCAAATTTTCAATTTATATATCAACAAGTATTGAGGTCACATATTAAAAAACTTAAATTTAAACTTAAAATAGATGGAAATAGAAAGGGCAACCACCAACATTGATAAGATTAATTTACATGGACCGTTGTTGATTTATTTTATTTTATTTTATTTTTTACTTACTTGATTAAGCCATGTTGGACTCGTAGCTTATAATAAATAAAGATGGTAGTGAAAATAAAAATCACAAAATAACAATCATAACATCTTGTTTGGACTGCAAGTCAAATCCAAGATTCAGCCGAGAATTTATTGATAGACATTCAACAATTATTTTTTCTTTTTCTTTGGTGTAGGCATTTAAGGAAGCTTGGGAGTTAGCTTGTAACTCTTCTCTAGGAGCTATTGTGGTGGTCCCTAAGAACAAAATTTATCATCTTAAGCCAATTGATTTCTTTGGACCCTGCAACTCTCCTCTCATAGTGAAGGTGAGTTTATGCAAAATAGCATGCATGGCCATGGATTCATGCATACATGCATGCTTGCCTTAAATATCCCATGCACTCGTACATCCATGTAAACATAAAATGAACTAATACATTATAATTGAAACGTTAAATGATGATTTATCTTTTTTACATGATAGATCCATGGAACAATTAAAGCCACTGTCCATCACTCGGATTATAAAGCACATGGAAGACGACGATGGCTTTACTTTGTTAATGTTCAGAATTTAAGGGTAGAAGGTGGAGGCATCATCAATGGCAATGGCAGAACATGGTGGCAAAATTCTTGCAAAATTAACATAGCCCTCGTATGTCACTTGTTTTTACATCAAAATTTCAAGTTATTATTTTTTCTTTTCATTTTTATCAATAAAACAGTAACATTTTTTTCCATTATTTTTCAGCCTTGCAAGGAAGCACCAACTGTAAATTCACGTCCTTTCTCATTAAATTCGAGATATGTTTGTTTATTCCTTGTGTAATGACCGGGATTTGAACATCTACCCTGTATCACTTCACGTAACCAAATTCGGGTGTCTCCCCTTGTATGCTTACATCAAAAGTATTGTTTTCTTAGAGCACTCGAATCAAGGGGTGACAACCAAATCTCAATACATACAATGAGTGAGAGAAAATGTCCGAATCCCGACCGTTTCACATTGTGCACATGAACTATATTAAAACAAGACTCTGCTTTTGCAGGCGCTAACCTTTAGCCAATGCAGTAATCTGAGAGTAGCAGGGCTGCGGATCCGAAATGCTCAACAAATGCATCTTTCATTTAACAAATGTGCCAATGTAAAAGCTCTCAACCTTTCCGTAATTGCTCCTGGAAACAGCCCCAACACGGATGGAATCCATGTGTCTGAAACCCACAACATACACATTAAGAACTGTGTCATCAAAACTGGTAAACCAGTAGTTAAATCAAAGCATTCATGCAAATCTTCTAAACAATTATGCAAATTCTATGCTGATCTATTCGTTTGATGCTATATTTGAAGGTGATGATTGTATCTCTGTTGTGAGTGGCTCGCAAAATGTGCGAGCCACAGACATAACTTGTGGACCGGGACATGGAATCAGGTTATCTATAGCTAATTCAACACTACTCAAAACAAAAACTTTTACCTGATTGATTTCAGCTTACTTGTTTCTACAATTATGCAAATGCATGGTGAATTAACACTATTTGCAGCATTGGGAGCTTAGGAGCTAGAAATTCTGCAGCTTATGTATCTAATGTAATAGTGAATAGAGCAACAATTTCAGGCACCACCAATGGAGTTAGAATAAAGACTTGGCAGGTAACATCTTAATTTTCTTTGGAAGACTAAAACCTATATGTTTGATAAACTGTCCCACACATATCTAGGCAAACCCTTTAAATACAAGAAAATCTAAAAAAAAACAAAAATCAACATACACATGAGAGACGCATATCTAAGTAGTTTTGTAAATAAAAATGGTTTCAGCTAGAACTAAGCAAACTTCAGTAAGAAAAAGAGCACGTGGATTTTCTTAATCAAGAATGAATAAAAGAAGTTAGAAAAAAAATTGGCAACTCTGGTATGCTTTTCAAGGATTCTATGTTGTTGCTGTAGGGAGGATCAGGGTATGCCAAAAACATCAAATTTCAGAATATAATGGTGCATAACGTGAGCAATCCTATAATCATAGATCAAAACTACTGTGATCATCATAAATCACCATGCCCCTATAAGGTAATAAGAAAAACTCTTCAAACCATGAACATCAGATTCAGAAGAAAAGAGCAGAGCAGGTGCTAATGGCACTGTATGTATGTATGTATGCATGCATGCATGTATATGATCTATAAAAGCAGGTATCAGCAGTGCAAGTGAGCAATGTGATTTACGAAAACATCAGAGGAACAAGTGCCTCCAATGTTGCCCTGAAATTCAATTGCAGCAGGAGGTTTCCTTGTCAGGAGATTTTTTTGGAAAATGTAGCTATAACATCATCACAAGAACATACTGCAGAAGCTTCATGCACTAATATTAGATTGTCTTACCGGGGAAATGTTTTTCCACCTTGCTGATCTTCATCAATCTCTGCCTCAGAAGAATATGCCAAACCAAACTGCCTTCATAAATAAATCTTAATATGAAATGCTTGCTTCTTACTTACGTAAATTCATACTTTACAATCTATATATATGGATACTTATTTAATGTTATACATGCTTAATTTAGTTCATATACATATATATACTCTTTCTTTTATGCCTTCAAAATCCCCTTCTCAGCAGACTGTGATCATCAGAACTAGTAACAAAGAAATTTAAGTTCTTCCAAGATTATGAAATTACAAGCACTAATAAGTTGTGCCATTCAGCCATAGTGAATAGGCCACCACCAAACCATCAGCAGAGCCCCACTTGTTAAAAAGATCTTGGTAGTTGGCATGGTGACAAACAGAAGCATACTGCTCGGGCCTCTGCTGTGCCAGGTTTTAGCGCCTTCCCCCACTGCATCCCAGCAACTGAGCAACTGCAGTGGCTGCCACTGCTGCTGCGAATATCAAATCCCTTCCATCATTGTTGAAGTTTCGTTTGGTCTGTCCAGCTCCTCTAGCAGCATTGGTTTCTCAAATATTGCATTCAGAATTCAGTTACGGGTACTTCTTCAAACTTTATTAAGACTTGATCAAAATGTCTTACTTGCAGCTTTGATGAAATCTGGATTGGAAGTCTGTTCAGTAGAAGTCATCACCAAGGTACTTGCCTGATCCTATCTTTTGGAAATTCTACCCGCTATGTTCATGCAACCTTCAAGAAATCTCCTATAACTACTAGTGAAGATGAGGCTCAGGAAGCTGTAAAGAAGGCATGCGAAGGCTTAAATGACTTCGCCATCCAAGAGGCTTGGATCCAGATGCTCGTGTTGGATTCTGGTTGCTATTGGACCTACCACCCCCAACTGTGGTTGAATAGGTTGCTTAAGTTATTTGTTTTCATCTGCAACTGCAGTAAAAAGGCATCCCGATGATATAAAGTAGCATCAGTGCAAAGCTCAGCAAAATTAATATAAAGAAAAAAATAGCAACTGCCTGAGCACTGCCACATCCAGAAATGGAAAAATCTCCACAATCCACTCACAAAGAATTAGATTAGCCGTTCAGTTTCAAATTTGCTTCTCTTTTGTTTTTGAAGAACAAAACGAATGCCTTGCTTCCCAAGTTCCAAGCTTTTTACTCTACCATCATCTAGCATCACAGATATTGTGGATGTGTCTTCAATGATGTCATGAACAGCTCCCTTATGCCTGCTTGTTCAATTTCAAAAAAGTAAGGTTTAAATTAGGGAATGTACCTAAAGAATATACAATATAGAATTACTAAAGCATTATAGTTTGGGTGGAGCTAAAATTATTATTCACTAGCAGCTTGACATATTCTTTCTACTTTTCAAGCTCAAATTGAAGTTTACATGTTTCATCAGTTGCATATAGAACTAAATAAGGGGTAGTTAAGGGACATAGATTAATCAGGAGCAAAAGATCTTAAAATCAAAAGCCCATGGTACCCAGGTCTTGCCTCCTGGTCTTTTCTGTGGCAAAGAGAAGCCAAATCTTACCATGAATTGTCAGAGGCGTGATGAATTTCAACTTTCTTTCCAATTGCATCTTTACCCAACTTCTTTAATATCCAATTAGCATCCATCATGCCATCCATTATGCTGTTTTGATGCGTGTGTGTGACATCAAGATCACCATCTACATTAAACAACGATTTTTCCACAAAGGTTGATGGTCTCTGCCTTTTTGACCTTTGGCCCTTTATAGAACTTTTTCTTCCACAGAATGAACCTTAGAATTCTGATTCTCAAGATCAGGTTTCTTCAATTTAAACTTGAGAGACAGTTTGGAATCTTTTGGAAAAGATTTCAAGACAGGTGTGTGACCAAAATCTTCATTACTTTCACCATTCGTATCAGCTCTGTCTTCCAACCACTTTCTCAACATCACCTTGCCCCCTCTTAGGATGGACGCCTCACCTGACGGTGCAGCATCAAGCCTAGTTACATCAATGCTTCCCTTTCCAGATGCAACTCGTGGCTGTTCAAGAGGGCCAATTTCATAGCCATCAGAACTGCTTGCTGCACCGACTTTGGGCCTCAATTCAGGAGATTCTGGCTTAATTTTTCCAAACTTTATCACATTCCCTTCTTTTCCTGCAGCTTTCACCCTTCTTGACTTGGATTGATAAACTTTGTATCCTGCAAACAGAAAAATTTCCCACTGTCTCAATTATCAGAACCTTAAAAGAAAACAAATTTCCAGATGTTCAATAACGGCAGCACAACTGAACTTTTTAATATCACAGCAATAGATCATGATTGCTATATTACCATCACCAGATTTAGCAGTATTGTCATGCGTATCCAGCATAAACTTGTAACTCTGTTGATTTGCATCTTGAACACCTAACAATCAGTCAAACAAGAGAAGGCATAATAGTCTTTAGATTAATCTCTCAACCAGAAGGGACCAATAAATTGCATGTGATTTAATATCTTGTTTGTTTTATAAGTGCAATCTTGTAAGAAATAAAAGGGGCTCAACAGAAACCTAAACTTAACTAAGATTAAAGTAAATGAGCAAAAAACAGTTCATTACAGCAAATGCAGATTTTAGGTTGTAGTTAGAAATGATAAGTAGCAATCTAGAAGGTTACTAGAGTGATAGCAACATAGAAGGAAATGATGAACGCTAGATTGTAGGAAAATGTGATCATCATGCAGTGCAAGTTATCTCATAGAAGGAGTAAGTTCAGAGCATACCATTGTAAGAAATCACATCTCGTTCTCTTTGAGAGTTTGAAGCATCAGGCTTTGGGGAGTTGGTAACATTTATTTTTCGTGAACCTAGATTTATGACTAACTTCTTTGCTTTCAAAGTATTTGACTTGCTATCTTGTTTATCATCTCCACTATCTAAATCATGTGGCTTGCTACTTTTAATTTTAAGTACACGAGATTTTCTATCTTCATCACTAATCATCACCTCATCTACCAGCTTGTTTTTCAAAATCCCTGGCTGATTAGTAGAACACGTTTCAGTACCAGGAGAAGAAATATTTTGTCCTTCATCACTCTGGATTGCAACTTCATCGATCCTGTACTCACTCACACTATATCCTTGAGATTGAATATCCTGATTCCCTTCAAAACTCAGCTGTGACTCTCCTTTGCTAATTAAAGATGCCTGGTATGTCTTTTTCTTAAGATATTTTTTGCTTGAAGACTCCTTTCCATATTCCTTGTTCTTCTTCAGAGGCTTGTCAGCTATCCCTTTGAGAGAGAACTTCGGGGACCACACAAATTCTTTTTTAAACATCACAGGACCATTTTCCTCATCATCAGAATATGGAGAGATAGAGAATATTTCTTCTTGAGTCGGCAGCCCTGCAGCAGCCCTCAAGCTAGCAATAAGGTCCTGATCAGTTCTGTCTCTCCTCTTCCAAAGCTCTTGAACAGCATCCTCAAGATCTGTAACCTGGTTACACGTTTATAACAGCAATTCATAAGTTGAAAAGAATACTTTACCTCTCTCCCTCCCGAGAAAGAAGAGGGAAAAAAGCACACTGCAATACATAGCTACCTGGTAGCACTCCCCACGACATGCTGCACATTTATACTGGAGATTTGCATCTACTTGAAACTGCAGATATTTTTCATCACTGCAAAACATTTATTGATAAATAAATAATGATCCAAATTTGTGCGGGTGCTGAAAAGCTGAAACCATAAAAGTCTTTCAGGATTTATTCAACACGAATAGGAAATATTTTTTGGTTTGGAGAGGAATGAAAGAGCTAGAGTAGAAATTTCAAGACAATATGCACTTGCTTTGCTTGTTTCACTAGATTGGTAAGGAAACAACTCATGAAAATGGCATTTTATAGAGAAAAATAATAATAATAACTTGAGAAATTCAACCATCCATTTTGACCCAATACAGTTACAAGGAATAAGCCTGATGGACTTGATGGAAGTTAAAATACAAAGCATAACACAAATCCATAAATATCTATAACTGTCAAACTCAATAGCATATTTGACTGCAACTACCCCAACCAAAATAATCAACAACCAAAAGCATGCAATAAACAAGATAACAGAGCAGAAATTAGGTTGGAGCTTCTTAAAGTACACAGCAACGAACCTGATGCCATCACACTCGCAGTGCACCCAGCGCTGGCAAACATCACAGCAGACCATGGGCGTCGATTCTGAGTCTCTATAAACCTGTATAGTTGCAAAATGTCTAGTAAGTTCATATTTCTAGAAAACTTAAAGAGCCTATTAGCTTTCACATGGATGCTATAATCAATAAAATAAAGTAGTTCAGAATCCATTTTTCAGTCATTTCTATCAAGAAACAAGTTTTAGGGGAAGTGGATTCTTTCCTTAAGCTAGGGGATATATGAAAAAATAATAATAATAATAATATTTAATGGAAGAATGAATTTACCTTCAAACATACAGGGCAATAATTTCCCTTCACAAACAACCTTCCACAAGCATCACAACAAGTGTATTCCAAGAACCACCTATGCGAATTGTAAGGAAATGATAAAACCAAAATATTAATACTAAGAGCATTAATGTGCACAGAAAGAAGAAACATTTAGGGGTGAAAGCTTATTGTCTAAGGGTTAGCAGTCGTACCGCACGCTTGAACCATTTCCGGGGACATTGGATCCACAGCTGTGACACTTTGTATGCTTTGGGCACAAATATGGCCCAGAGGTAACATTCTGCATAATCTAGGGATTATATGAGCTGTTCTCTTTTAAACAAGATATTAAGAAATCTCTGCAATAAGCAATAGAAACCCAACCTTGTGTGATGGATGTTGACAATAGCAATGGTATGCACCATCACACCTTTTGCAAAACATGAGCTTAGTTGGATCTCCAGTACTTCGGCACACCTAAAGAAAGGAAATTAGTAGTAATCAGTGCAACCAAAAGATTTGAACACTATTCGGTGCAAATTGGTACTTATGTGCAAGCTAAATACCTCACAGGTTCGACAATAGGGGCAATTCCAGGAACTCCAATGAAACAAATCTGCAACAATGCCAAATGTATAAGGCTGCAGTGGTAGAAGATAACAGAGCAGTAAAATTTGGTGCCTCTCTACTGAGCCATAGGTATATAGCACAATAAACTTTAGTACCTCTATGTTGAACCCAAGATTTCAAACAGCTTCTATGGTACTTCTTGCCACAATTTCGACATGCGAGCATCCTTCTTGCCCTCTCACTTCCTTCATTTTCACCCGAAAAGCACATGTGACAAGTTACATTTTTGTTTGACTGGCCTTGCTCTTGTAGAGCAGAATCTATTGATGCATTCTGTTAAGAAAGTGAAAACCATCACTTCTAGAATGCCACGAAGGAACACTGCATAAAATAAAAAGTAGAGACCAAATAAAGGCCCCTACTACTTTCCTTTCCTGTTCTCATTCAACAAAGGTTTGTTTCCAGTTAGAGAGTAAGTATACTAGCCAACCCAAAACAACAACAAACTAAAATATCAAATCACGAAATCCTTTATTTGCTAGTAATTTGCATTCATAGTTTCACAAATACATGCAAAATATATACCTATATTTTGAAATATAAAGTTAATAACGTATTAACAAATGACTATTGGACAATCACAAACAAACCCAAAAACTAGCTCAATTTCAATAAGATAGCGTTTGGGAACTTGGATTTCAGAATTTGGATTTCAAAAATAGTCAAAATTAAGTCATAATACATATAAATTTATTAAATTCACGATTATTTGACAAATCTATGGATTTGTCAAGTGACTATTAGTAGTGATTTTGAAATTCCTAAGGAATTTATAAATTTAACAAATTAATTCTTTTATACTCTCCAAATAGATATTACATTGAAACCCAAGTGGCTTACTCTTCATGTATGCATTTAATTATTACAATTTATATTGAAAATGAAATACAAATCCAAATTTTGAATTCCAAGTTCCCAAAAGCAGAATAACAGTAATCTTAAAATTTCTACAAAATGCATACTTAAAGTAAAAATATCAACGACCAATCATATTATAGATACCGTTAAAACAAGACATACAAATACTGATACAGTAATTTTAAAGAACCAGTAGAATGGACCGGAGAAAGCAGAACTCGGCACAAACACGACAGCAAAATAAACTGAAATTGAACACCTCAACCCCTAAATGAAAACAAAATTTACACTCCACTAAATCAAACTCGAACGAGATCAAAATTTCAGATGCCAAACTTAATATACACCGTACAGATGCACATAAACATACACCTAAACACGTACACACAGTCAAATGCAAGTATATTGTTATTACCGCAATATCACCCGGCTCAACCTTCCTAGCATAAACCTCTGCAGCAGCTTTTCTCTGAAGCACGAGCCTCTTTGACTGAGCCGCCAAAACCGAGGCCGAATCCTCCACGGCATCAACGCCATCTCCTCCATCCCCAGCCGGAACCGGCGTTACTTTAGGTACGCGAACCTGCACAGTCCTTTCTCGAGAAACCGTAACGCCCAGTGGATCTTTCAAAAACGCCTCCACTCGAATCAGTTCCTGCAAGAAGTCATGCTTGGAATCGGGAGAATGGAGATTCCGAGGAAACCCTAGCGAACAAAAGCAAATTCGCCGACTACAAAAAAACAAAGAGAAAACATATGCATTAATACAACGAGAGCGCGTTAAAAAGCAAGTTCAAAAAAGGAGAAATAATGGCAAAGTGTATGAAAAATATATATATTGTAACCATGTAATTGGGCAAGCTACGTGAAAGGCCATAGTAAGAGATTGTTAGGAATTTTTGAAAAAAATTTTTTTTTTGAGTTTTTGGGAGATTTATCGATCTGGCTGCTTTTTATTATTATTAAAACAATAAACGGGTAATACTAAAACGGCGTCGTCATGATACATAGACTGGTTCTGTCAGCATGGTTTGTGTATTTGTGTTAAACTACATGGTCATTAGTAAATTTATCATTCCGTCCCTAAACTTTTAAATTTTATAAAATAATTATAAAATATTTAAAAAATTTTATTCAAGTCATAAGATTGTTAAGTTTTTTTTTTTTTAAGTTGACTAGTGAGCTTCAAGCGACTATTGAATGATTAGTATAATGGATTAATATCTATTGACGAGTAGAAGAGCGTACCTTCAATCTAAGTCGATCTGACGGTCAATGATAGAGATCAAAGAATAAAGTTGTTTGGATTTTGGTTCGTAAATTCATTACCTTCAGAAAAAAACTAAATTGTAAAAAAGAATTGGAATAAAAGCTTTCGATTGGTATAAGCGATGTGAATAGAAAAAGTCATGCAATAGCATTTTAATAGCCCGATGACTTAAATAAAAACTTTTAAATAGTTTAGTGGCCATATAAAACTTTTTAAAGTTGAGTGACTAAAATATAAACTTACTAATAATTTGGTGACCTTAAGTATTAATTTGCCTATATATTTTTTAACACAGAGGAGAGGGTAAGGTTAGGGTACAGCGAGCTCAACCAAAGTAAAAGGAAACCTACAAATGAAAAGTTGACATCAAGGTTTTAAGGTCATGTAGTCTCCCTAAACCAATAATAATCTATCATGTTCTAGACAATTTTGCTTTTTATCCTAAACAAAATGCTAAATAATTAAAAAATTTTGATAACTTGGGGGTTGAACTCAAACATGTCTATAACATAATATTCTTATTATTAGGCCAAGAGATTGTTGATAACTAAAAGAAACTTATTATTTGATATATTGTGGGTAAAAATTTTAACTCCACAAGAAGGTTAAAAATCTAGTATGAGTATCATAGATCTAGTTTTTAATTTGTTAGTATTTGATACTATATTTTTTTTGTACAAAAGATTGAAAGGAAAAACAAAACTCTAATTAGCAATTTTCCATAAGTGTCAACTTATAGAAAGGATAAGAGACTCTCCTGAAGAGTAACGAGCCAAGCCAACCCTATATTGAAACTTTGTGTCAATTTTGTCAAGTGATGCATATATATATATTACCTTCTCGAAAAATATGTCAAATTTCAATCACCCAACCTTCATTGATCAACGTCAAACAGTCATCAATGAGGTTGCCAAACGGATGACACTTATCAGGTGGTTTAGTTAGGAATTGGACAACTAACATTGCATTAAGTTTGACTACCAGCTTCTCGGTTCCAACAAACTTAGCTACCCACAAACCCTCATAGATGCCTCAAAGCTTCGCTTGCATGTTATTTGATAAATTGATCTTCAAATTGTAGTTCAAATTTGTCAGTAATTTGTCAAATGGATGAGTTTGGTAACTAGATTTGAGAGTTCAAATTGATGAGTTTTTATTAAACTTCATTTACAATTTGTCAAATGATTATAGAAAGAAACTTGTTATTTGATCATATGAGGAATAAAAAAATTAATTTTTTAAATTATTACAATACATGTGCTCATAAGGAAAGTCATCCAATAAGGTGTTAGAAAAAAAATAATAGACTTTTCAAATGATGATTTGGTATGTCAAAAAAAAAAAAAAAAGAATAGACTTATTGTTAAAGAGTATGCTTGTGATAGCACGTTTTGTTCGTCTACTTGGGATAGCATGTTGGTTGTTTTAGTTTTTTTATTTATTTTCTATTAGGTTTTGGTTGCGGTTTTGATTTCCAAACTATTGATGGAGGTGGATTTGGCAGGGCTGTGGATTGAGGAGGAGGAGGAGGCCTATTGGAGTCTACCGGCGAAAATAATTGAAGAAGAATAAGGGTATGATCTAAGTCTTGTGGACTGTTTTTAACTGCAAGTGTTGTGCAATTTCAAGCCATGTGAAACACGTTGGCCAATCTCTCGCATCATGTAACAACCAACTTTAATATGTGTCAAAAAATACGATTTCGAAACCCCATTTCTGTCAACTGAGATCGTAAGGATAAAATAGGAAGATTTACAGAGTTGATATGATAATATATTAAAGATCAATTAAGTAATTTAGCTGAGAAAATAATTAGTTAAAGATCAATGGTTAAATTGTAAAATTTCAATCACTATTAAATTCTAAATTGGAAAATGCTTGAGGACTAAATTAGCAATTAGTCAAAGGACCAAACGGTTATTTAACCATTATGTTGAAAAGAGTTAGTGGAAATTGATGGTAATCCACTCACTTATGATAAATAAGGTTAATTAATGGGTTAAATATGGTTAAACTTAAAACTAAATAAGCTTAATTAAGTAGATAATTATCACACATATATATATTAAGTGAATGTTAAAAGAAAAAACATTCATCTTTATGCCATTATTGTGTTGTCCAATTTGAGAAAGAAAAGAAGAAAAACCTTGTTTAGCTCTCTAGCATTCTGTCCTCAAAATTTATCAAGTAAGTGATCATTTTTCTTGTAATTTTGATCAAATTTTAATCATCAAAGCTTAGTTCATCACACCCATGCTTTAGATTTTGTAAATTCTAAGTATACATCAAGTTATCATTGTTGGAGATTGATGAAATTGAGCTTCATAATGGTAGATATCTAGTTATTAAACTTAGATTTTACTAAAATTGTATTAGAAGATAGTGGCATTAGCTTAAAATTAAGAACTTAGTTAATTTTGACATTAGGGACCAAATTAAATAAAATGAAAGCTATTAGAAAATTATGTTATAGATAAAAAGTAGAAGGTCCCTAATTGAACCCCGACGTGCATGCCTTGGGACTATGAATTAACACAAATGTAATCAATAATCTAGCAGTGTACTGCAAGTGCGATAGGTCAGTTGTAATATTTATAGTATTACAATGGAATACTCGAGTATTCCAATGATAGAACCCATGAGCGTCGGGGACAAAGTGATTAATGTGAAACAAGCATGCAAATAGGAAGTCTAGCTAAACTACTCGCTAAGTAAAATATTACGACAAATCATATTTAAGGGGTAATTACAATAATCAACTATCTAACACTAAGAAGAACTAAATTGAAAATGTTGAAAATTATATGATTAACAATTCAATGAACACAAGTGGTTGGTTGATTTTCATGTTGTTGATTAGTTTTTGGATTAGGGATCTAAAAGGCTTAAACATCTAATTAGTTCAATTTTACCTCTTGAACACCATTTTACGAAATTAAACAATTTAGTTAGGTATCTTTCAATCGTACTAAACTAACTTGGGACAACCAAATTGGTTCTCGGAAGGCTCTCCTCTCGATCTCACCTACCTAAATATTCACCTAGAGGTGTCAATTCTAAGTTTTGAAGTATATTTGATTTAGTCCAAATTTTACAATTTAGTCCTTGTACCAAAAACTAACCAAGCAACATTTCTATCAACCAACTACCATATATTTAGTTACCCAACATCATTCTCATACAAATAACAGCCCAACACATACTCAAATAGCTCATTAAAATAATCACAAGAGAAAGCTTGGGAATTTATTGGATGATTGCTTAGAGAAGATGATGATAGCAACAACGGAGGAGAAAATACACATAAAGTTCAGATTTTTATACCTTGAAAAGGAAATGAAACTGAATTATATTAAGGGATTTGAATGGAAATCAAAATACAAGGTAACTTGAGTACTAAATTGCAAAGGAAATAAAATAAAACTATAGTAAAAACTAACCAAACTAACTAAGCTTAGAAAAGTAATGACCTAAACCTAAAATGACCTAAACCTAACACTGGAGAAAAAGATAACTATTTAAGCTTAGAATGATGAAAAATAAAGTTGGCTCCTTTAGTTTTCAACCAAAAGTGCCTTTTATCAACTAAGTTCAATTCCAAAATCTTGACAAAATGCCCCTAAAAGTTATGTATTTGCTTGGGATGGTGTTGGACAAAAGACTACCCTTGTAACATCCTGAATTTTTGGGCCTATGCGTTTAGTGTGTGTATATGTTTAAAGTGTTAATTTAACTGTTAATGGTAAATTGGGCTCAGGCTTAGGCAGAGGCCTTGATTAAAATTTTTGTTTGGGCATTATAGGACTTAAAAGGTAGTACATATGTTTAAAATATCAAAATGAGCTTGTGGCCCGGTGGTCGATAAGCGCCACTTAGGGAACAAGGAGGTGGCCACACCGAGGAGTTAGGGGCCCAAATTTAAGTTTCAAGGAGCCCAATTCCTTGGATTCAAGTTAGCTAATTTTCGGCATTAGGGTTAGGTGGGTGGACGGCTACAAGGCTCAAAAATAGTAGGATTTATGTGAAAGGGATAATGTAGATAATATAGTTGATAATATGGAAGATAAAAGAAGAAAAATTAGGAGCTAACTGCTGAGAGTTGAGTTGGCCGAAATTCCATCACCTAGAGGAGTAAAGAAATCAATTTCTAATAGCCATAGGGGGTGTCGAATTTTCTATAAATAGGGGAATAGCTCATCAATTTCGGCATTTAAACCCTACTTTTTCTTCATTCTTTGTGCCGAAATTCTCAGTCTCTCCCTCCACAATTTCTGTCAACTTTCTTTCAAAAAACCGAAAATCACCACCTCCTTCACCATTTTTTCTTTCTTTGAAATTTCCTGTTAGCCGAATCTTTTGATCTCCATTGTTATTCTTCTCCCATTCACTAAAAGCTGAAACTACACTCTTGTTTGTTCTTGTAGCCGAAATCTTCCTCTTGTTCATCTTTTTCGGGATTTTCTTAAAAGCTGAAATTCTTAGATCTCTAATCTTCTACGGTTCGATCTTCTGCTGTGATTGCCGAATCTTCCTGCAAGGGTAACTGAAACCATTTGTAAAGGTAAGTGTCGATTCGTGAGATTTCAATCTTTTTCCAGCTTTTAGATATCTTAGCCGAATGGCTATATGGTTAACTAATCGGGTGTTTTCTCTCATTTGCGGCATTCCAAGATTTGAAGGGGGTCCAATCGCTTAGATTTCTAAGCCGAGTTCGATGCACTTGGATCGAATTACTTTCGGGTTTTAAGGAAAGGAGATCATTAATTTAAATGTATGAATTGGATAAAGCACTAACCTTGGCTGAATATAGGAGAGGCCTTATCCTTGCGTTCTTAGGCTTTTGAGCAAGGTTGTAGACAAAGGGCAGTAGATCGATTAGCGAGGGTATCGACATAGAGAGTAGTACTACGCGTTATCAGGTATGTAACTTTTCACACCATTAGATTGTCTGTTAATATGTGTTAATAAATCTGCTTATATTCTGTTAAATGCCGAAATCCCGGCATAGCGCTCAAAACCCGAGGAGGGTAAAAGCGAATCACCAGGTTAGTGATCTATGTCATTCTTCAGTGAATGTTTCTATTAAGATGATATGTGATCGCTGCAAAACAGTCTAGTTTTAATATTTATAAAAGAGTGATCGAACTTGTAGACTGACTGCGACAACGATAGAGGCAAGCGCACCTATCGAACAGTAGTATAGCTTAGGCAAGAATATCTTTATCGAACCCAATAAACCTAAAAGTACTATTACTCACTTTCTTTCTATTATTTAGCCTAAAATATGGAGTGTTTGGTTTATTAAATCTAAAACAAATGAAATACTTAAACTTAAATGCAAAGATAAAAGAATAAAACTTTGGGAAAAGACTTTGAAGAAAACTCAATTGATAAAGACGATACTCTTGGGAAGAATCCACCTATGACTTCACTTATTATCTAACTTTCAATTCATATGATTTCTTTTACTTAGCTTGATCCGTGAGACTCCCTAACCTATATTAAACCTTCTCTCGAAGCAAATAACGTGTAACCTTAGGTTAATTAGTGGAACTCTAGTTCTCTTATAATAACCCCCTAAGAAAGCAGTAAATCGATCAATAGACCCCCATATTAGGTTTCACCCTAATCTGGAAAAATCTCATAACCCTATCTCTAGGCGCCCGATCAACTCCGCTTAATTATGCTAGAACTTCTCTTAGGCAGGGTCTATTCCTCCTCCACCTAAGTACATCAGATTAAATTGAGCAACATAATTAAGAATAAACTAAGTATTTATCATATAAACTGAAAAAATTAAATAACAAAATCCATCATAGGTTTCATCCCCTTCAGGTATCTTAGGGGTTTAGTTCATAATAAAATAGGAAAACATCTCGACAGAAAAGATAAAACAAAACATAAGAAATCCCTAAAACCCCCAGAAGGAATTGAAGGAGAGATCCTCTGTCTTGAGTAGAATTACGGCTCTTGAGATGGATCAACTGCTATCTTGAGTAATTCCTAAGCGAGTAAAGCTTCAGCGAAAACTCTACTAAAACCTAAAGCCTGTTTCGCTTGCACGAACTCCCTTCCAAGTTGCTTCCTAAGGTGTTTATATAGACTTTGTGATGCCTTACTTGGCCCCTAAGTATTCTAATTTAAGTCTAATTCCTAATGGGGTGTTTGAATAGGCTTTAGAATGTGTTTCTTTGCCTCCAAGTATCCTTTCTCGAATGAAATTACTCTTTCCTGCGGCAGGGGCACGGTCAAGGTACGCCCGTATAAGTTATGGTCCAGCCCATGTCTTCATTCTATTGATTTAGGCACGACTATGACACGCCCGTACAATATCTGAGTAGAGGCCGTGCTTCGGGTCTGCCAATTGAGGCACGATGCGTGTACATCGGGTCAGCCGTGTTGGGCTTTTTGTCGACGAGGCACGGTCATGTAAATCGTGGTGTAAGTGTACAAATCTAAATATTGGGGCACGGTAGTGTGGCATGAAGTCCAGTAGTGCCGACTTCTTAGGTTGGCCCACTTTGGTCCGTTTTAAACTGCTTTGCGTCCTTTTTATCCTTGGGTGCTTTCCGAGTATAAGACATGAAAAGAAAGGATTAAAAGCACCTTTTACATAAATTAAGGATAAATTCATCCAAAAGCATACTAAATGTGGGATTAAAATATGTTACTTTTACGGTTTATCAAATACCCTCACACTTAAGCTTTTGCTTGTCCTCAAGCAAAATTCTCAATTTACAATTAAAACGAACTTTCCAAAATTCATAATTCCCATTGACAATGCCTCATTATAATTCATAGATAATTTATACATGGATCATTTAGCTCGAAGTGCCCTAAAGATTCAAACGAGATAAGTCATGATTTTGTAGCATGAAAACATAGGTGTCTTCCTTATTTAAATAATTACCTTTGATTCAAAACGACAAGGATTGACATCCTCACTAAAGATTCACTCAAAGCACTCAAAGTGTTTAAGGATCAAGAAAAGCGCCAAAAGTCGAACACGAAAAGTTAATCCCATAGGCTTGCTCGAAAATCAAATCTCAACTACATGATATGAGATGATAAATAGATCAAAAGGTCTTTTTAGGGTTGTAACCGGGCTTGGGTTAAAAGGTGTGGATAAAGGTGAATTAGAGGTTAAAATCGAGATTGAATTGAATAATTACCTAATCTAAAAATAATGAACTAAATATGAATATTTACATCGAATGAAAAGTAATAATACCACTATTGATAATTACTCTATAATAAAGAGTATTTTCTTCACTTTAAAATTTGATAATACTTTAATACGAGCTTTTCTTCAACAATTGGAGTTTAATTGCTCTAAGCTCTTTTATACTACTAATATTTAATAAACTTTGATTTTTTTTAAAGAACAAACTAAGTAAAACTTAATAGAAGGAACTTTGATAATTGAAATAACCTAATTTGGCAATTGATCAAGTCAATTCTCGATAGAGGGTAGTCAAAAGAATGTTGATAACAAATACAAAGGATTTTGGGTTAATATTAGTGGGTGAGTCAATAAAAGGTTGTTAGGATTCAACGGGTTCACTAGGGTTAATTTGTATGGGTAGGCTTTTTAGTGGAGTGAATCGGGTTAAAACTTAGGTGCCTTTATCATCTCAGTATATCAAATCATTAATGTGGTCTCTACATACATAAACGAGGCAAGTTCTAGAATAACAGTTCAAAGTTGACACACTCATAATCAATAAAAGTGAGCATGAAAATAATATATGCTCTACAAGGCTCAAAATCTCACAAAATTATAGGTGTTTTGACATCAATCCTTATCAATTTTGAACTTCAAGGTGATATTCAAATTTAATTTAACGACCCATCAATTTTTTTTTTTTAATTTTAGAAAGTAGACTTATCATGCTCAATTCTCTAGTATCCTTCAAATTTAATCATCAATGCACAATTAACTATGACTTACTCTAAAATATATCAATAAAAATCATAAATCATAAAAATTTCATCCTAATTAATAGTATGAGAAACTTTAGTTTAGAACAAGGCATAATTCAGGGATTTTCAAATAATACTATAGTTAACCCCCCCACACTTAAGATGTACATTGCCCTCAATGTACAAAGATAGATAATAGCAAAATAATCATAAAATCATAAGATGGGGAGAGAAGTGAACTTCCTAAATTTTGGATGAAGTCAATGAAAAGAAACCGGATAGGTTTGGAAGTGAACGTGGGGAAGCGTCTCGAGCCATTTAAAATTGAATCCTCAAGTAGCCATCCTAATTTTATTGAATCCTAAGCTAAATCTAAATATCGTAAAGAATAAGGGAAAGAAAATAAAATAAAGAAAGAAGGAAAAATAATAATAATAATGAAATAAAATTAAAATTAAAATAAATAATGGAAAATGAAAGACAACTAGAAAAGGGAATGAGGTTTAAATAGAGATATAGCCCGTGTATAAGGATTTTATTTTGGGGCGTCCAAGGTGTTCGGCACGGTAGTGGATGTAGTGGCACGCCTGTCTTTCTTTCACTGATCATTCAATACGAGGCGTGCTCCTCTCGTGTTCGATAAGTCGTAATGTTGGCACGGTTGGAAGGCGGTACGTGTTGAGCCGTGCTTAACAAGTCAAGAATAACAGACTTGCGAGGCGTTAGCGCAGGCGTGGACTATTATTGCTACTGTGTTTGCGAAAAGAAGTCGTGCACGGTTTACGCACGCCATGATTCATCCTCGACTTTCACACGGCCACGGGCATGTCCGTGTTTAAAGTAAATATGGCTAGAAATCCACCCTTTGGTTAGTTTATGGTTAGGTGCTAAAAGGAAAAATAAAATAAAATAAAATAAAATAATAAAAAAGTAAAAATAGGGTTAGTGCTAGGGTTGCCTCCAGAAGCGATCCTTTATAGTCTTAAGCTAGACTTTACCTGTCATTCGTATGGTCATGGTGGTTTGAGGAGGTGAAAAATCCTTTCTCATGCGATCACTTCAGTTATGGATATATAATTTAAGTCGAGTAATGTTTACCTCAAAAGTGTTGAATTTGGGATTGCTTACCTCGACTATGCAGTATAGGAAGACATTAAGTACCTCAAAAGTGATTTCTTCATTTGCCTTGAGGTTTGAATTGGTGATTCGAGGGTCTTCCAACAATACCGGATCCTCTATTTTGATGTGATTTGTTGTTCCTATCAGCTCGTTTGAGGTCTCCTTTGGTTTTGCTTCGTACGGTTCCTGTTCCTCTTTGATTTGTGTTTCCTGCTCTTTTAGTTTGTCAACCCTAAGGCTTTGTTCCTTATATATTTCTTCTTTGTTGGCACGAGGTCTAGGATCTAGCTCATCTAAGTGATTTCGTGATGCTTCCTGTAAAAAAGGTTGAACCAAATGATTATCAATAAAATTAACGTTCGTACCTTTATTACTCGATGTCCTAGCTGAGTTGAGAGCTTGAAGAGTGATTGTTTCGTCGTCTTCACGAAATGTGAGTTCACCGAATTCTTCCTCTATGTGGTCTTTCTTTATTGCATCGGGATATGGCATACGAGGTTGGTATTCTGTAATTTTCGATTTTGGTAAATCATGGTACACCTCATCCTTACATTTTCTTACCACAGATTCTTCTCTTGGGTTTGGATCCACTAACAATTCACTGTTATGAGCTTGTACGGCTTGGGGCCCATGATTCGGGTCAAGTTTGTAGCCTTGTGGTGTTTTCTGTGGTGAAAATTGAACAATTTGATTATCAACTGAATTTACTTTCTCACCTTCATCACTTGATGTCCTAGCCGAGCCAAAAGCTTGTAGACTGATTAATTCGTCACCTACATGAAGAATGAGTTCTCTTGTACCAACATCAATTTTTGTCTTGGCAGTTGCTAGAAAGGGTTTTCCTAAAATTAAAGGAATCGTGTTGTCCTCATCCATGTCTAAAACAACAAAATCTCACGGGAATATGAATTTATCAATTTTGATTAGAACATTTTCTATTATACCCTAGGAATTACGATAGTTTTATCGATTAATCTGAATGTTCATCCTAGTTTGTCTGGGTTTCCCTAGACCTAGTTGTTTAAACATTTTATAAGGCATAACATTGATGCTTGACCCTAAATCAGCTAACGTATTATCAATAGATAAACTACCAATTAAACATGGAATTGTAAAACTCCCTGTGTCTTTTTGCTTCTATGGTAGTCTGTTCTGTAACATTGCTGAGCATGCTGTGTTTAATTCCACGTGGTGCTCCTCATCTAATTTGCATTTGTTTGTCAAGAGCTGTCTTAAAGATTTCCTCGAGTCTGGCGTCTGAAAAAGAGCTTCAAGAAGAGGTAAGTTAATATGTAATTTCTTTAAGAGTTTAAGAAACTTACCGAACTGTTCCTCTGAATCGTCTCTTTTCATTACTTCGGGATAAGGTATACGAGGTTGGTACTTTTTGATTACCGGTTTCGACTTTTCTTGTGTTACCTCTACCTTAACTTCGTCTACCTTGGCATTTTTGTATTGGATTGGGTTCATCTAACCTCTTACTAGCGTATGCTGTGATAGCTTTATTTTGTTCATTTGGATTGATCTCAGTGTTACTAGGTAGACGTCCTTGTGGTCATTCTGACATCAACTTTGCGAGTTGTTCGACCGCATTAGTGGCTGCCTTGACTGACTTAGTAAGTTCCCCTAATCGGTTCTCGTTGCTTTTACTTGTTTTCTTAGTTTCTTGGAGACGGTTTTCTGTGTATGTCGTGAATTTTTTCAGCATCTCTTCAAGATTCGGCTCATCTTCTTGTTGGTGAGGTGGTTGTTAAAAATCTGGAGGAAATTCCGATCTTTGGCTATTTTGAAATTGGGATGGTACTTCCAACCTGCATTATAAGTGTCACTATAAAAATTATTTTGGTATCTAGAATAGTTACCTGTATAGTGAGCTTGCTTGTTTTTCATACCATATCCGTAGGGTGGTTACTCAGGATTCGCCATGCCTCCTAGATTTAAATCATATTGTATTTCTGGATGTACATGCGATGGACTATACCAATCATCAATCTTTTTATTTATTATCTCTAACTGATTAGATAACCTGGTGACCACGTCGAGGTTGAAAACACTGGTTGCTTTAGTAGGAATTGCCCAAATGCCTTGCCACTGATAATTATTCAGTGCCATCTTTTCCATAGACTAAAATTTTCTACCAAAAGTAAAATAGAAAAAAATTAGCAAAGTAAAAGAAATAATAATAAAGAATAATATAATAATAATAAATTGTAAATAAAAAAATTGGCTAAAGTAATAGAAATAGAGTTTTCTTAATATTTTAGTGTTCCAAGAATGGCGCCTAAAAACTTGATCATTGCAAAAGCAGTCTAGTTTTAATATTTATAAAAGAGTGATCGAACACATAGGTCGATTGCGACAACGATAGAGGCAAGCGCACCTATCGAACAAAGAGTATAGCTCAAAGTAGAATATCTTTATCGAACCCAAGGAACCTAAAAGTACTATTACTCACTTTCTTTCTATTATTTAGCCTAAAATATGGAGTGTTTGGTTTATTAAATCTAAAACAAATGAAATACTTAAACTTAAATGCAAAGACAAAAGAACAAAACTTTGGGAAAAGACTTTGAAGAAAACTCAATTGATAAAGACGATACCCTCGGGAAGAATCCACCTATGACTTCACTTATTATCTAACTTTCAATTCATATAATTTCTTTTACTTAACTTGATCCATGAGACTCCCTAACCTATATTAAACCTTCTCTCGAAGCGAATAAAGTGTAACCTTAGGTTAATTAGTGAAACTCTCGTTCTCTTATAATAACCCCCTAAGGAAGCAATAAATCGATCAATGGACCCCCATATTAAGTTTCACCCAAATCCGGTAAAATCTCGTAACCCTATCTCTACGTGCCCGATCAACTCCGCTTAATTATGCTAGATCTTCTCTTAGGCAGGGTTTATTCCTCCTCCACCTAAGCACATCAGATTAAATTGAACAACATAATTAAGAACAAACTAAGTATTTATCATATAAACCGAAAGAATTAAATAACAAAATCCATCATAAGTTTCATCCCTTGGTGTATCTCGAGGGGTTTAGTTCATAATAAAATAGGAAAACATCTCGAGAGAAAAGATAAAACAAAACATAAGAAATCCTAAAACCCCGAAGGAATTGAAGGAGATCCTCCTCTTGAGTAGAATTGGCTCTTTGAGATGGATCAACTGGCTATCTTGAGTAATTCCCTAAACGAGTAAAGCTCGACAGAAAACTCGCTAAAACACGACGCCTGCTTTGCAACCGTGAACTCCCTTCAAGTTGCCTCCTAAGGTGTTTATATAGACTTTGTGATGCCTTACTTGGCCCCTAAGTATCTTAATTTAAGTCTAATTCCTAATGGGGTGTTTGAATAGGCTTTAGAATGTGTTTCTTTGCCTCCAAGTATCCTTTCCCAAATGAAATTGCTCTTTCCTACGACAAGGGCATGGTAAGGGACGCCCGTGTAAGTCGTGGTCCAGCCCGTGTCTTCATTCTATTGATTTAGGCACGGCTATGACACGCCCGTGCAATATCTGGGTAGAGGTCGTGCTTCGGGTCTACCAATTGGGGCACGGCTGTGTACATCAAGGTCAGGCCGTGTTGGGCTTTTTGTCGACGAGGCACGGTCGTGTAAATCAGGGTGTAACCGTGTGCAAATCTAAATATTGGGGCACGACTGTGTGGCATGAAGTCCAGGCCATGTCGACTTCTTGGGTTGGCCCACTTTGGTCCGTTTTAAACCCGTTTTGCGTCCTTTTTATCCTTGGGTGCTTTCCTGAGTATAAGACATGAAAAGAAATGATTAAGAGCACCTTTTTACATAAATTAAGGATAAATTCATCCAAAAGCATACTAAATGTGGGACTAAAATATGTTACTTTTACGGTTTATCAATATATTTTATAAGTATGTCGATTTCTGTGATTGCACGGGGTTGGGTTTGATGAAAGGGGAAATGTTCTGTGTAGTGGTTTTTGCTATGATCTGTTGTAGTGGCTTTTTTCCATGATCTGATGGTGTGTAGCGGTGTGGGTTGATTGTAGAAATCCCCAATGGTGTGACTGGCAGGTAAGGGTGGCGTGTAGCGGATGGAAACCTAGGATTTAGGTTGGGCTTTGCATATTTTCATATATAATATGTTATGTTATTACATTACGTGGGGCTAAGGCCCAAATCTAAAGGTGCATGAGGTTGTACTTTGAGTCTTGCGACTCAACCTATGATTTAATATTTTTAGGCAGCACCTAGTGCATCGGATCGGGCTGGAGAGGAGCGCAAGGTGGCCATGCAAAAGAACATTTGGATTCAGCAAAAGACTTTAGTTTATTATTTTATATATTTATTTAATGGGTTTTAAATTTCAATGTAATAAGGCCACGAAATTTGTTAGCTTTATATTTGGTTCGGTTTTAATTTTGGGCTTTTATTATTATTATCGGACATTTTAAGTTTACATTTTTTTTAAGGCATGCATTTAAGTTTCGGTTTTTAATTCATAAAAACATCTCATAGAATTTATAGCTTATCTAAATTAACAACCTATTATTTTTCCCGAATAAAAGGTTAAACTCAAGGAAAATATTTTCCAAAAATGTGACATGTTTTATTAAATTTTCTTAGTGACATACCAGATTCGGTCGTGGTGTTTGGGCCGGGTTTGGGGTGTTACAACCCTTGCAACATTTTTCACTCAATCAAGCATCGGTGTCGTGACACCCAGGCTTGATGTCGCGACACCCTTGACAGTGGTGCACTAATGGTTGTGGGGGGTTCTTAATGTCGTGACATCCACTAATCGATATCGGTACATCACTAGTGGTGAGCACGATTTTTTCACTTCAACACCTTTAGGGATATCATGACCTTAGAGGTTTGCTATCGCGACATCATGCCCTCGGTGTCGCGACTCTCTCAACAATTGGCTCTAGGTTGATTTCTTGTTATAGTTTTGCACCCTAAAGGAAAACGGACTTGTTGTCGTGACTTTCATGGCATTTCTGTCGCGACACCCACGTTGAATGTTGTTTTCCTCAAGGTTGAGCCATTATTGTCTCCCTACATCAATTCAAACACATTGTTAGGTCCCCCATGACACCATTTTGCCAATTTGGGTCTCAAAAGGAACAAAACTAAACAAAAATGTTTATTAATAGTGAAAACTAAAAATCAACAAAAATATAGAAAATATACTTAAATTGTTTGAGAATAAGCTCCTCGAGTGTTTTAAAGAGCCTTATTTGACATATCAAGTTATGAAAAATTAGTTCCTAATGAAAGATACAAAATATAATTTTGAGCCCAATTTGTATATGTTTTCATGTGAATGAGTGGAAACTAATATTGTTTTTTATAATTAAATTATCGATCGTATATAAAGACGATATCAAGCTGTTCAGAGAGAAAGGAAAGGGGAGGGCCGTAGAAGAGTAGTGATTACGATTTGTGCTTCTATGATTTGAATTCAATACATATACCTATAGCCATATGACTTGTTACAGACTAGCTTGATTAAAGTAGTATCTCTACTTCTCTCATGAATTTGGTGAGTATTGTATGATTGGTAAATTATGAAATATGTGATGATATAAAATGATATTGACAAAAGTTAATTAAGCATGATATATTTGGAAGTATATGAGACTATATATTTAAGCATGAATATATGTATTGAAACATGGGTCACCCTATTAACTGTCTCAGGCAGAGTCAGGTATAGTTGGCATGCCATAGGATTAGTGTCGGGATGATACTTCAGTTTATACCGAGGAGGCACAGAGCTCAAACTATACTTCAGATGTTCCAATGAGGTGCGAAGCACACTTTACTTCGATTTATATCGATGAGGCACGGACACAAATTATACTTAGGACATACCGGTGAGGCATTGTGTGCCAGAAAAATTGGTGTGATGGTTGGATGATCCATGTATTTGTCTTGAGTCTATGTCCAATTAATAAGGATCATGAAAACATATACAATTCTAGATGATATTTAATTTGAAATGCTAATAATGGATGGAGATTTTGCATTTTGTTGATAAAATAATTAAAAATAACACGTGAAAGATCATGTGAACTAGTTAAATCGAGCCCTGAATGCGATGTGGATATAAAACGAATCAATGGATTGGAGATAGAAATGAGAAAACTGAAAGAACTTTGTAATGTGATATGATGATAGGAGATTATGATATGTGCATAGATATTATGTTAAACGAATTATGGTATGAGACTTGGTACATGAGACATGAATTGCAAATTGAAGTAATTGATAACTAGATTACATTTTGACCATACTTGACATCTTATTTTCTATTGTATTATTGATTTAAATCATGTAACCACCACTGAGTTTCATTGCTCAACGTACAGTTTGTTTATTTTTGTGTGCATGTAGCGTAGATCTTGAAGTGTTGAAGCAATCAACATCCAAAAATCAACTCTCAATTCAACAAGTTTGTATAGTTTCGATATGTTAATAATAAGTGGCATGTACCTAAGGTCTTAAGTTGATTTAGGTCCATTTGAATGTTTTGGTTCAACCGGTAAGAATAGCAACATTGAGATGAGACTATATTTGCTTTTGATATGTATACGTATTTACTTGTTGAGTTAGTGTTTTACTTGTCTAATTGAATATGCCATGCTTATAATCGATTCATTTCTTGCTTGTTGCATCATGAATTATGTCTATATTGATTTTAGTTGGTCTAAATTTGAAAATATTTTAATTTTTAGTATGTTGTGCTTTGTGTTAGATTAGATTCAATATTTTTGAGAAGGAGAACCACAAACCCCAAACATAGATTATAAAATAAACATATAAAATACAAAAATGGATTCTAATTTCAATTAATCAAACATATATTATTTATAATTTGTAGTGTATTTATAATTAGATTTGTAAACTCGTTAAAAAAAACAATGATAATATCGTTGCCTTTATGCCTATTAGAATTGTCCATGGGCCGAGTCAAGCCAGATTCGGGTTGGACCCTCATAAAATTTTAGGCTCGATTGATGGTTTGGGCTCGACCCAACCCAAAAAATGAGCCTAAATTTTTGCCCAAGCCCAGTCTAGATAAAGATGCTGAAACTTGAGCCCAACTCGGTCTACACGTATTAATTTTTTAAAATATTTATTTTTTATTATAAATCTTTTAAAAATATAATACACCAAATATACTAAAATTATGAAAATAAATGTTTCTCAATAAATTGAAATAAATTTAAAAATTCTTTATACTTAAATAACATTAAGATAAACGCAACTTAACAAGCAAATACATCTAAAATAGTAGCAAAATTAACAATAAAATAAGTGTTATATAATATTCAAATATTAGCAACAAAATTGTAGTAACATAATAGTAAAATGATAGTAAAACAGTGGTAAAAATGGGAAAACAATAGCAAAACAATAGGCTTGTTTTGGCAAATTTGGGCGAGCTAGGCCCGAACAAAAAAAACCTTACTCGAGGCTCAATTTATTTTCTAAATGAATCTTATTTTTTGCCCAAATCTATTTTTCGGGCTTATATTTTTATCCAATTCCTCTTATTTTTCGAGCGATCTTTTGAGCCAACCCTTATGCTATCATACACACCAATTGATTATTTTAAAATTTTATATTAAGTTGAATTCCCATAATCTAAATTAAAATTTAATTGTTGATAAAAAAAATTTGTATGTATTTATCATCCTATAAATCAATAATTTACATTTTTTACAACAACAAAGAAAAAAAAAAAAAAGGTTTGTTTTTTCATCATTCTAAAAGTTTAAACACCTATGAATTCTAGGCTCACTCTCTCTCTCTTTTTTGTTTACTTGTTTTATCGATATTTTTTACATAATGGAGAAATCATCACTTAACCCATCTAGTTGTCCTTTCAATCTATGCTGTTGGATAATCAAAACGGATGATTCGCATTCAAAACCCGACCCGGATAACACGTCCCCGACCGAACCCAACTCCGGGCACTGTTGCCAGTCATTGAGTCCCAGTGTCAAAATCGTGTTCACTCGCCCACCTCGTCCCACTATGATCAGTGTATATTGCCCTTTCAATGACTTGAGATTAGTGTACGTTTCCGATGAATTGGCTAAGTGTTTCTCCATGTAAGCCACTTTACCGCCGGCTACGTATTTCTCGTAGAAATCGGCGAAGCTCTCGTCGTCGAGCTTCATTTCTTCTTCTTCCTCCGCTGTGCTTGCTCGGTTGCTTACCCTCCTCGGCGCGTTCTCCGAGTTCTTGTCGACGAGGAATCGTATGACTGTTAGCTTTACTCCTGGATGCCATGCAACCCGACCCGCATACGACAGGGCTTCTCGGTCGTCTTTGCCACCGATGAAAATGATTGCCACTTTGCATTCGGATGATTTCGAGATTCCATCCGCAAACCCGGATCCTCTCTCCACCAAGATCCCGATTGAACATGGGGCATGTCTAAGCAACTGTTGCAAAACCAGAAATTAATAGTTAATTAAATTCCTCGGTTTTAGTGTTAGATATAGCTACATGTTAGACACGTATTTTTTTTTTTTAATTTCTTTTAGTGGATTGTATGAATCATGAGGGATTTTTTATATTTTTAGGAAGAGTTTTCAAAGGGTTAGTCCACTCAAAAGTAGTCGAATCTCATAATATATTTGTTATTATCTTATGTCGGGGGTTTTGTCACTCATAGAGTAGAGAGCACTTCACTAAAATGAGTTGTGTGCCACGCACCGACATCAATCACCTACCAAAGAGATTGTGACTATTTGTGATAGGTAGGGTTTGAATCTAAGTCTAAAATGGTGTCTAATTGCATGTATGCTATCACTTGATCATCATGTACAACTTTTTTCGACAAGGTGCTCTTATTTTATAAATTTTGTGTAACTCTGAATAAAATTAAAAGACAAAACTTCGACTTAAGGCAATGCAAAATGTGCTGATGGGTTCATTGGCTTCGAACAGACGACACTTCAAAATTTTTTTTTAAAGGAGTCAAAAATCCCTCGAGAAATTTAAAATGATCAAACCCAGAATCATCCAAACATGAGTGTCAATCTAAAATGATAAATGTCGAAATGATCCAACCAAAAAAATTCATCTCGCAAACTAGAATTACCTTAACCTGAAATAAGCTTAAATAAATTAAAACAATCTAAACTTAAACAATAAACCCAAATAACAAATTTTCGAATAATTCAATTCAAAAACTCAATTGCCATACTCAAACAACTCAAACCCAAAAATAATCCAAACTTAAAATTATTAGAATTAATATTATCTAAAACTAACCCGACCACTAGATTAAAAAAATTATTCATGCCATGCAAGTAAAAAGAAAAGTGCTTAATTAGTTACCTTACGATTGACATATCTAAAACCAGGGCTGCCTGAATCATGAGTACCGTCAGGATTCAATCTCTTATGAAACGGCAACAAAATAAGCGAAACCATAAAGTCTTCGGCCAAAACAATGATTTCCCTGGACATGCCATTGAACGTCGCAAGAGCATGCGACCGCCCCAGCGTAATACCAGTCCCATCCTCATCGACGTAAGCTTGAAAAGCTTGGGTGATTTGTTCCCTCATCTCGATCACTGATTTGTCGGTCAGGACCATGTTATTAGTCCCTTCTTCTTTTTCCAGCGTCGACGCCAGTTTATCTGACAGCTCCACCATGTCGGTGACGTAAACGTTGAGGCCCGGGTTGGGTCTGCCCCTGGAGATGGCCAATAAGTTAATGGCAGAAGGTAAGTTATGAGATCCGTGGACGCAGAGCAGGATCTTGAGTTCAGTTTTCGGGTCGAGACACTGGAGGTTCATCCGATGAACGGGGACGAGTGCCCTGGCACGTCGGATTATATGCTTTACGATGAAAGGTGTGTGGACGATAGAAAGGAAGATCACAATCACTATTGATATACAGGTTGGCATCTCGATCCTCTCGCTCTGCAGATAATTTAAATATTAACATATATCATTAAAGAGTCATGTTTTAATTTCTTGTTTACTGATGATCAAATAGATTAAACAAAGAATCAACAGTATAATTAGTTCGATCGATGATTTAATTTTGAAAACATTCTAATTAATTACTTATATTTATTTTTTATAAGTGTTTTAAATAAAGTTTTAAGGTTTTAGCTTGATTATATAACACAAGCTCTAAAGTTGAAATTTTATAAAATTTTAAATTTTAAATTCTAAAATCAAATCATAAATTTAAAAAAATTATAAGCTCTAAACTTGAAACCCAAAGCCTAAAAATATGTAATAATTACAATAGTTATTTAATTATGTTTAACTAAAGTTATAAATATATATTTATAAGACTTCAACTAATTATGCAGCCTGCTATAATTTATTGATGATGTATGAAATTTGTATATTGCTTATGCATTAAATATTATTTCATTATATATATAATATTTTAAATTTTATATATATATATATATAATATTTTAAATTTTTAACTGAGTATTAATTTAATACCAAAAAAAAGTGTTGAGTTTGAATGAAAAAATAACACTAAAAGAAAGTTTGAGGGATGGGAGTTAAGTTTGGGCATAGTTAAAACCCAATGTGACAAGCAGACATTGAGGGTCGGACAAAAGAAATGAAAGGAAAAAGAAATGAGGTAACTAACCCTGAATGCATGAACAGCTAAGTATACGTGAAAATGACCCTTAGCCGTCAAAAGCATTCCAATGGCTGCCAATTCCGGCCAACGAAAACCCAACAGTACTCCACCGCAGATAGTTCCAAAGACTTTTCCGACAACTACAATAAATATAATAACAAAAAACCTTCCCCATGTCCCTATCTGGCCACCTTGGAAGTCAGAGAAATTGATCTTAAGCCCCACCCAAAAGAAGAGAAGAGGGTAAAAAAGCAAGCTCAACAAGTAATTGATCTTGCTGATCGCCCATTTCGATATCCGCCCTTCGGTCGGCAAAAAAAGTCCGGCCAGAAATGCACTAAAGAAAGGGTTGTAACCGAACCAAGTTGCACAACTGCATATGACTGCCATGAATGCCATAGAGAGCACTAGATGCGAGCCCTTAAGCGCTTTCCCTTCGGGGTTTTCGTTGTTAATCCAATTGAAGAAAAACGGCGACACTTTTGCCGCGATGATGCTCTGGATCAAGATGCCCAAAATCATCTTAACAACATGTTTAATCTCTCCTTTCGAGCTCGATATCTTTTCCAACGGATAGAGCACAAAAAGTATGGAGTAGAAGAACATGGTTATCATATCGGAGTGAACCCCGGCTATAACGGCGAGCTTCCCGATGTCGGATTTGCCAATCTTGAGGTTGGTTATGAGTCGGGTCAATACGTGGGAACCGCTACCGGAGAGGGTAATGGAGAGGGAGATGGTTAATGTGATCATGTTAGTATATTTGGTCCCATAATGTAGCCACGGGGTTAAAAGGCATGTTAATATGCATGTTGATAGCATGCCAGCATAGGCCACTATTGCAGGGCGTGATGGTGCCTTGAAGATCACGTAAGGGTCCATTTCTAGACCCAAAACAAAGGTGTATAATATCATCCCAAAGTCCACAATGTTGTCCAAATTCATAACCGATACATCTCCGAACGTCTCATGTACCACAGGTATCGTTGCAAGAACCATCCCTATCTGCAATTTTATCATTGTATCAACTTATTATTTCAACAACAAAAAACTTAAAGAGGATTAAACTGAAATCTTTTTTATCTTAGAGAGGGTAAAAAGTGAAAGAAACATACTAAGAAATCGGAAGTTATCTGAGGTTGAGAAAATGGCTTTAAGAAATGGTTTAAAATCCTGCTAAGAAGAAAAGCAGAAATGATAGCAACAAACTTCCCGAATCCGCTCATCATGCTGGTGGCTACGAATTTTAAACATTGCTTGTGCGAGGGGGGTGGTCCCTGTGGCTGCGGTGGTCTTCGTGAGGCTTTCGACGACATTTTTGTGTGTGTATCTTTTTCTTTCTCGAAATCCGAATCAAATGAAGAATGAATGTCGTCTGGGGTTGTTTTCTTCAAATTGTTGGTTTATTTTCTGTAAAAAAAATGGAAATGCAAAATTAGAAATATTTAATTTATTGTGATTAAGTTTCACCAAGATTGAGCGAGTGGATGTAAATTGTTGCCCTCTATAGAGGAGTAAATGGAGGAGTAAATTGAGGAAATTCAGACATGTGAATGATGTGTCTTTTCTCTAGTCGCAGCACGAGTATTGCATTGTTCTCTGCTATCGGTTGAAAACGCCAATCAACACTGCTTGTGTCTTCTTGTGTATAGCCTTAATTAGATTAATCCTACTTGCATCAATCAACGATGAACAGTAATGCCTCTATATCCACCATTCCTTGTAGTTTGCAACAAAAATTTGATATTCTTAGACCTTGTCTGTTGAAAACAGCATAAGCCACACCGTATCCCACAATTCTTGTAGTTTTATTTATTGGGCCCCGAGTTTGCTTCCACCTTGTTCTTCCTGAAAAGCTTGTTTCCATTGTCCCGTCAAAGTTTGGACTCTTATGTACCCAGATGCAAATCATCGTGTATTGAACATCCTCAAGGATTAGAGGATCAATAGTTTTTCTAATAATCATATTAAGATGTTCATACGATTCATTTTTTGTTGTCCATAAAAATTGCATATTATGTCCAAATTCCCAAATCTTCCTTACAAGGTAAAGCTTGCAGATACGAGTTTTCCATGAAAATAATATGAGGAGTGATTTCCAGTCTGTCGTTGTCCATTCCTGTAATGTGTCATGCCGTCCTCTTGTCATTTCATCCCATTCCCTTTCCCTAGTTATTACCAGTTTTGTTAACACAACAGTCTTGCTTGTCCCATTTCTTACCCGACTAGTATTTTCTTGTAATCACAGTATTAGAATTAAGTGACCCGAACCCTTATTTAAATAAAATACAATGATAAAATAAAATAAAAGAATAATCCCTATAGAACTATACTTCTTTTATTTTATTTTAAATAATATTTTTTAAACCTTATTAAACTCCATCTATTTGATATTGATTAGAATAAGGAGTTTCAATCTTACTACACTCCTATTAGAATATAACTTTACAAGCCTATAAATAGACATAGTTTATTCCTCTTGTAATTGATTCGAATTCGACATAGTGAATTTTCTTCTCCTCTGCCATTGGTTTTTTCTCGAAAGGGTTTCCACGTAAAATCTGTGTGTTCTTTAAATTTTTATTTCTCTTTTCTTTGCGATATATATATTGTCATTACCGACGTTATATTTTTCACAAATTGGTATCAGAACTTCTGGGTTTTTTTTTCATCTCGATCACGGTAATGGCATCTTTAAAGTATGAAATTTCGCTGTTGGATCGCAACACCAGGTTTGCGTTGTGACAAATAAAGATGCAGGCAGTTCTTGCAGATGGATTTAGAGGAAGCCCCGCTAGGGTAGATAAGATGCCTTCGACATTGACGGAGGAAGAGAAAAAACGCAAGGACCGAAGGCGTAATACGATTACATCTCATTTGTCTAACAAAATTTTGCAAGATGTGATGAAGGAGAAGACCCATTGCATTATAAAAGAGGCTGGAACAAATATGTATGTCGAAAACTCTAACTAACGAGTTGTATATGAAGCAACGTCTTTATGCTCATCGTTTGGAAGAAGGTGTGTCTGTGCACGAACACTTAACAGTGTTTAAAGAAATTCTCTCAAACTTGGAGGCCATGGAGGTTTAGTATGATAAGGAAAATCTAGGGTTGATTCTACTGTTCGTTACCCCATCTTATTCAACCTTTAGAGACACGATTTTATATAGCCATGAGTCTCTCACGCTTGATGAGGTTTATGATTCTTTGACCTCGTATGATAAGATGAAGCATCTTGTGGTTAAACCCGACTCTCAGGGAGAGGGTCTTATTGTTCGTGGAAGACAAGATCAGAATGCTGATGATGATCGTGGAAAGACACAGGAACGGAGTCCTCGCGGTAAATCTAATGGTAGATCGAAGTCTTCAAACAGAGGTAAAACTTGTAACTTCTGCAAGAAGAAAGGGCACATTAAAACCGAGTGCTATAAGCTACAGAACAAGATTAAAAGGGGGGCTACGAATAAAAAGGGAAAACAATCAGAAAATTTCGATGAAGCTGATGTTGTAGAATACTACAGTGATGGTGAACTTCTAGTCGCTTCTGTCAACAATTCTAAAGTGAGCGAAGAGTGGATACTTGATTCTGGTTGCACCTTCCACATGAGTCCCAATCGGGATTAGTTTACAAATTACGAAACAGTGTCTGAAGGTGTTATTTTGATGGGAAATAATGCTTCGTGTAAAATCGCAGGTGTTAGAACAATTAAAGTTAAGATGTTTGATGGAGTTGTTAGAACACTTAATGACGTACGGCATGTTCCAGAATTGAAGAGAAATTTAATTTAGTTGAGTATTATTGATTCGATAGGGTACAAATACACAGCTGAAAGTGGGATTTTGAATATTTCCAAAGGTTCCCTCGTTGTGATAAAAGGACAGAGAAAGACTGCCAAGTTATATGTTTTGCAGGGTTCTACTGTTATTGGTGATGCAGCTATCGCTTCCTCTTCCTTGTCAGATGATGATATTACTAAATTTTAGCATATGCGCCTAGGGCATATGAGTGAGAATGGCATGGCAGAATTGAGCAAAAGAGGACTTCTTGATGGGCAAGGAATTTGCAAACTGAAGTTCCGTAAGCACTGCATTTTTGGGAAGCAAAGGAGAGTTCGATTCACCAGAGGAATCCATAACACGAAGGGAACATTGGAGTATATTCATTTTGATCTGTGGGGGCCATCAAGAGTGCCTTCGAGAGGTGGAGCTAATTATATGCTAACTTTTATTAATGATTTTTCCAGAAAAGTTTGGGCATTCTTCCTGAAGCAGAAAAGCGATGTGTTTTTCGCATTTAAGTCTTGGAAAACTATGATTAAAAAATAGACGGGAAAACAAATAAAATACCTCCGCACAGACAATGGCTTAGAGTTTTATTCTAATGAGTTTAATAAACTGTGCAAGTCAGAAAGGATCGTGAGACACTTGACGATTAATCATACTCCACAAGCAAAAGCAAGCGTTCTGAGCGAATGAACGAGCGATCATGGAGAAGGTTCGATGTATGTTGTCAAATGCCAACTTACCAAAGTCGTTTTGGGTAAAGCAGTCTCTCTTGCATGTTTTTTGATCAGCCGATCTCCATCCATTGCCATTGAGAAAAAGACCCCACAAGAGGTATGGTCTGGTAATCCTGCTAATTATTCTGATTTAAATATCTTTGGGTGTCCTGCGTATGCTCATGTTGATAATGGAAAATTAGAACGGAGATTCATTAAATGTGTTTTTCTTGGTTATAAAGCTGGTGTAAAAGGGTATAAGTTATGGTGTCCTGAAAATAGAAATGTTATAATTAGCAGAGATGTTGTTTTTTTTTTTTGAAACTGCTATGCTACCTAACTTATCTCGTAAAGACTCTTCCAAAAAAAAAAATCAAAAGCAGGTGGAGCATCAGATTAATACAGAGTCGACTCCTCAAGCCAGTACAAAAATTGAGAATAGAGTTGTTTCTTCACCACAATAATCTATCGCCAAAAACAGAACTAAAAGAGAAATTAAACCTCCAAAGAAGTATGCCGAGGCTGATCTAGTTGCTTATGCTTTAAATGTGGCCGAAGATATAAATGCAAACCAAGAGCCATCTAATTATTCTGAGGCGGTTAGCTGTGAAGACTCAGAAAAGTGGATGTTTGCTATGCAAGAGGAGATGGAATCACTCCATAAAAACAGAACATGGGATCTTGTGAAACTTTCTAAAGGTAAAAAGGTTGTTCGCTGTAAATGGGTGTTTAAAAAGAAAGAAGGGATTCCAAGAGTTGAAGAACCCAGATATAAAGTAAGGCTTGTTGCGAAAGGTTACAGTCAAATTCCAGGAGTGGACTTCACAGATGTGTTCTCCCCAGTTGTGAAGCATAGTTCAATTCGAGCTTTGCTTGGTATTGTGGTCATGCATGATTTGGAGCTTGACTAGTTAGATGTAAAAGCGCATTTTGCATGGAGAGCTTGAGGAAGATATTTACATGCAACAACCAAAGGGTTTTCTGATCTCGAGAAAAAGAGGACTATGTTTGCTTCTTGAAAAAGTCCTTTACGGTTTGAAACGATCACCAAGACAAATGGTACAAGAGGTTTGATTCCTTTATGACTTCTCATGATTTTAAAAGAAGTAGTTTTGGCAATTGTGTTTACTTTAAGAAAAATAATGATGGTTCTTTGTGTATCTACTTCTTTATGTTGATGACATGTTGATAGTAGCAAAAGATAAAATGAGAGATAAAATGGTCAAAGCCCAACTAAGTGAAGAATTTGAGATGAAATATTTGGGACCAACAAAGAAGATACTTGGTATGGAGATTCTCGAAATAGAAAAGCAAGTAAATTGTACCTAAGTCGGAAGGGGTACATTGAGAAAGTTCTTTCGGGTTCAATATGTAGAGTGCTAAGCTGTTAGTACTCCTTTAGCGACCATTTCGGACTTTCATTGGCTTTCCACAATCGGATGATGAGATTGAGTACATGTCACATGTTCCATACTCTAGTGATGGGATCTCTCATGTATGCTATGTTTTGTTCACGTCCGATTTATCATATGCGATCGGTCGATTAGCGGATACATGGCGAATCCGGTAAAGAACATTGGAAAGCGGTCAAATGGATTTTAAGATACTTACAGGTACTACCGATGTTTGCTTACACTTTGGAAGAACTAGAGATTGAGTCATTGGGTATGTTGATCTTGATTTTCTTGGAGACCTTGATAGAAGAAGATCTCTCACTTGGTTATGTCTTACAATCGGAGGTTGTCTTTGTCGTAACCATTTTTTGATGAAACAGTAAGCAGCGTGGTCGACTCGCTTTTTTGAAAAAGAAAAGAAAGGAGTCACCACCGATCTTTATTTGGTGTGATCGGATCACCTTCGTTTTAATAAAACATTTAATTTACTAAAGCGGTGCTTTTGGTCCACGAACTTTGAGAAAATGGATTGGAGGTCGATTACGTGCGAGGAAGGATTAGCACCCTCGACACGCCCAAAATTGGTACCAAACTGATCGATTGATGTCCTATTTGTTGAAAACTTTAAAGGGATTCGAAAATACAATGCTTTTTATTCTTTTAAAATTGGAAGGGACGTTAAGGCTTTCTTATTTTCGAAGAGGTAAAGCATCACGTCCAGTAAGTTAGGGCACAATACTTTAAACTCCCGAAACTAAGCTTGCCTTTTGAAACTTGGTTTTTATTTGAAGAGGATCTTCCGTTATTAAATCAAATGAAATCGAAACCCGATAAGTTAGGGCTCGATTTCCCGAGATTTCAAATACGGAAGATTACCTCTATTTTAGGAAAAGAAACTTATCCCGAAGTATCTAAGTGTCGAGTCCAGTAAGTTAGGGCCCGACATTTCGAATTTCCGAGATCAAGTATTTTGTTTTAAAATTGCAACTTCAAAAGAGATATCCCATTGTTTAACATAAGCGAGTAAAACCGAACCCGAGAAGTTAGGGCTCGATCTTCCGAATTTTCAAATACTGACCATTATCTTTATTTTGAAATTTTGATTGGTTAATATTAGACAAAGTAATGATACTAAAAATTGAGCGAATATATGAATAAATCTAATTCTTATAAACAAATGAGCAAATAAATAATGAAATAATAATAACAATAATAAAATCATAGAAACAAATAGGATGATAATAATAATAATAACAATAAATAAATAAAAATTAAAAAATGTGATAAGTAATTAAAGTGCTTTAAAGTATTAAAAAGTAAAGGGCAATAAACGAATAAATAATAAGTGAATGAAATGACAAATAATTAAATAAGATAACAAATAAATAAATAATGAATAAAATAATATAAAACAAAAATTCATAAATGGTGAAGATTAAACAATGATAATAATAAGAGTACATTAATAATAAAAAACATATCAATAGATGAACAATAATAAAATAAATGAGAGTAATAATAGTAAAATAAAATAGTAATAATACTAGTAATAAAGTAATAGTGATAGTAAATAATAATAATAATTAATAATAGAGGAATAAAATAATAATAATAATAATAATAATAATAATGCCAATAATAATAATAGTAATAACAATAATATTAATAATAATAATATGGTGATAATGAAATAAAAAATAACAATAACAAATACAATGGTAAATAAATAAACAAGGGTAAAAATGAAATGACAATAAAAGTAGTAATAATAATAATAATAATAATAATAATAATAATAATAATAATAATAATAATAGAATGTCGTGATATTATAGCAATAATAATAATAAAAAATAATAATAATAAATAATCAATAAAACACCAAATAATAACAATAATGATAATTAAAGGGAAGGGCCAAATCGAATTAAAAATAAAATTTTGGGCGGTTATAATAAAAGAAAGGAAAAGGACCGTATTGTGATGCGGCGAAAATATGGGGGACGAGGCATAAATTACCAAAGCGTCTAAACGCTTGCGTTTTAGAGGACTAAATTGTAATCGCATGAAGCTTCGGGCCAAATAGCAATATCGAAAGACTTAATTGTAAAAATATAAAGATGCGGAAGGACTGCGAGCATAAAATTGCCATTTTTTCGGCAAAACACGCGGATCCTCTGGAGCGGGTCGGGTCACACTGGGTCACGACAAAGCAGCGTCGTTTTGGGGCCCTTCGATCGAGCCCTAAACGACGTGCTTTGTAGCCTTTATAAATTCAAGTTTTTCCTTTTTTTTTCATTTTTGCGGTCTTTAAAAAAAGTTTAACTCCTTTTGTTTTCTCTGCGGGGGGTTAGTGCGATTCCGTGAGGGCAGCATGGCCATGATCGTCGCCGACGCTAGAGCTCGACCACGCCACGGTGGTAGGAAAGGTAAAAAAATTCTTATTTTTTATTTTTTATTTTAGTGCTATAAATATATTGATAGACTTATTTTTTAAGAAAAATAAAAGAAATAGGTCTATCCGGTTTGAAAAAGAAAAAATAAAATAAAATAAAATAAAAATAGAGATAAAAATGACAGAGATCGTGATAGCAAAGAAGAAAAAAATCAACCTTTGATTTTCTCTTTTGATTCTCGCTTTCGTTTGTAAATGTAGATTTTTTTGAATCAAAATCCCCTTGCTATGTTCTCTCTGTTTTCTCTCGGGAAAGGAACCCCGTTTTACATTGCTTTTGCTAAACTTATATAGCCGAATGAAAAAGATATTCTTTATTTTGCCTTTATTTTTGCTATTTTTTGTTCTTTGTCCTCTTTTGTCTTGTTTGCGGTGGTGGTGGAGTGGCGTCGGAGCGGTGGCGTCTTGAGCATGTCGGGGAGCAGGAGGGGCTTGAGAGGAGGCGAGTCGAGAAGTCGAGTGCAGCTAGGGTTTTCTTTGTTTTTTATTTTTGTTTTTCTGTTTTCTGAGTTGGGTTGGGTTTGGGCTTGTGTTTTGGGCCTTTTTGTTTTGTTAATGGGTTTGTATTTTGGGTTTATTATTATTTATTTATTTTTTTTAGGTCATTGTTTGATTATTGGGTAATTGGGCCGGCAATTTTGGGCCATCTCAATGCCCTCTTTGCTCATTGTCAGCAACGGAATAGAGCAAAGACATAAAGAGGACCAAATTTGCGGTTTTGCTAAGTCTGTCTTCTTTGGTGCTTTTCTTCTTCATGTAGCCTCATTCATCTCACGCATCTTGTTACTTTAATCCACTCCACCGCTATGTGGCCTCAATTTGCTCTTTTTGCGACTCCAATGGGATATGACTTGTTTTATTTTATATTGCTCATTGCATCTCCGGAGAGATGAGGTCTTTGGTCTTGACCTATCCCACCTCTAGTTAAGGCAATAGGACTAAAGCTTAACCATGCTCCCTCTTGGTTAGGGACAGAATTACAAATTTTTGACCTATTCCGGCTTTGGTCGGGGACATAGGATGATGGCCTAAATCATGTTCTCTCTTGGTTAGAGAGCCAAGATTCGCCGATCTTGCTCCACTCTTGGTTAGGCGACAAGATCTACAATTTTGGCCTATTCCACTTCTTTGGTTAGTGGCAATAGGAGGTGGCCTAAATCGTGTTCCCTCTTGGTTGAGGAGCCATGATTTGCCTTCGATCTTGCCCCACTCACGGCTATGGTGACAAGATCTACAATTTTTGGCCTATTCCACTGCTGGTTAGTGGCAATAGGACAATCTTCAACCTATTCCATCACTGGTTGACGGCAATAGGACGATCTTCAACCTATTCCATCACTGGTTGATGGTAATAGGACAATCTTCAACCTATTCCATCACTGGTTGATGGTAATAGGACAATCTTCAACCTATTCCATCATTGGTTGATGGCAATAGGACAATCTTCAACCTATTCCATCACTGGTTGATGGCAATAGGACAATCTTCAACCTATTCCATCACTGGTTGATGGTAATAGGACAATCTTCAACCTATTCCACCCGGTTGATGGTAATAGGACAATCTTCAACCTATTCCACCTTTGGTTGATGGTAATAGGGCAATCTTCAACCTATTCCATCCTTTGGTTGATGGCAATAGGACAATCTTCAATAGTGTTGCTACACCGTCCTCTAGAGACATATCCTCAGACTCGATCTTATATGTTTGTATTTATGCCGAATGGTGAGGATGCTATGGTCGGAATGACTCAAATGCTCCTAACCGTGTGATATGGATGACACTTACATGGATGCGAGAATGTCATGAGCATGATGATTTTTCGTTAAGATGCAATGATTGCAATGAATCGAATGCTCTTAACTCAATGATATTACGGAGGACATTTGTATGAATGCAGGATGTCATGAGAACAATTTATTATTATTATTTTTGTTTTAAAAGATTAGGGTCAGTAATTGCTTGTTCATTGTCGAGGTCACGCAACCTGACGCAATTTTTCGTCTGATACCTATGTCATAGAATCTGGGGAGACAGTCATGATTTTAGGCTCCTCTTCTTTGAATGTTTCCAACCCCTAAGTGTGGTGGTTCCTAAACAACAGTCTTGTTTTAGGTTCCTACGCTGTTTAGAAACTTCCAGAGTAATAGGCGGGACTCGTTTCATGGGAGCATTATGGGTCAATGGGTTGTTATTTCAATTGCAGACAACTCAAAGATTTAAAATAACAATGGAATTTTTAAAGAATGGAATTGGATTAATTCAACAAAAGTAAACATTATTGGAGTACAAAAATGGGTAAAAAGAAAAAGTAGGTGCCCAGATATCGCATGACTGGCTTCACCACCGGATCCTTAGAAGATCATTTGAGTGAATAGGCGTTGGGAGATCTGCGATTGCTTTGTAGATGTTCCAGGTGTAACATTCCTCCTTTTGCCAATTCGGGGAAAAGATTGTCGATACCTCCTTTTTGTGCTAATTTGGGCCGCCTTATCGGGTTTTCGACTCAAAGCCCTTTGGTCTCAAAGCGCCCTTTACGGGTTTTCACTTGACCTCTCCTTTTTTTTTTGTAAAGAAAACTTTTCGGTTTTCACTTTAGCCTTTCTCCTCTTCAAGCATAATATTTCTTAAGCGAATCAATTTATGGGATTGGGTAGATTTTCCCATCCATCTCGGCCAAAATTAATGCCCTCCGAGAAAGCCTTTTCACCACATATGGTCCTTCCCAATTAAGCATCCATTTCCTCGAAATCCTTTTGTATGGGAAGGATCTTTTTCAAAGACGAGATCCCCGTGGAATTCCCTTGGCGAACTTTTTGTTGTGAGCTCGCATCATTCGCTTTTGGTACATCCGACCATGACGAATAACCCTCAATCTCTTTTCTTCAATTAAGTTCAACCGATCATATCGAGCTCGGATCCATTCAGCTTCATCCACTTCACCGACAATACTCAAGAGAAGGTATTTCCACTTCGATAGGTAGAACCGCCTCCATCCCATAGACCAATGAGAAAGGTGTTGCCCCATGAGAGGTTGGACGGACGTTCGATAAGCATAAGTCTGACGGTAATTTTCATGCCAATCCTTGTAAGTCTCGGTCATCTTCCCCACTATCTTTTGATGTTTTTGTTGGTCGCTTCCTTCGCCCATTCATTTTTAGGCGTCGGTGATGAATTGTGGTGTTTGATGTTGAATTGGCTACAAACCCCGCTATCGTGCTATTGTTTAAATTAGGTCGTTATGCGATATGATCCTCTCGGGCATTCCATATCGACAAATGATTTCCTTCTTCAAAAATCGGCTAACCACGATTTAGTGGCGTTGGCATATGAGGTGACCTCTACCCATTTCGTGAAGTAGTCGATGACCACAAAATGAATCGATGCCCGTTCGATGCCTTCGGAGATATTGGCCCAATGACGTCCATGCCCCACATGGAAAATGGCCATGGAGAAGTCATAACATGCAAAGGTGACGGGTACATGAATCTTGTCTCCATAAATCGGCATTTATGACATTTTTGGCATAGTCGATGATCTCCCTCCATGGTGGACCAATAATATCGAACCTCATTATTTGTCCGCCATTGTGAAACCATTAGCATGAGTTCCACAGACACCTTCGTGGACTTCTTCTAGGATTAACTTAGCTTGTGGCCCACACACCTTAGCGAAGACTTGATCTTTCCTTTTCTTGTATAAGACTTCTCCATCCAAGGCGTAATCACATGCTAATCTCCTCGGCGCCTTTTTTCATTCTCGTGGCTTGATCGTGGTACTCACGATTCTTCACATACCGCAATATATCGTGGTACCATGGTGGGCCAATCTTCCATTCTTCCTCGACATTGTAGCAATGGGCTGGGGCCTCATAAATGCTCATTTGTATAGGTCTCATATCCTCCTTGTTGTTTGCTCGTACCATAGAAGCCAATGTGGCTAGAGCATCACCATCGATTTTAATCCCTTGGTAAATAAGCGAAAGTGATGTCATCGAACTCTTTGATTAGTTCTTGGACCAATCTTTTGTATTCGACCAATTTGGGATCTCTCGTCTCCCATTCTCCTTTAAGTTGATAAATTACCAACGCGAGTCTCCGTATACTTTCAAAGACCTTAATTTTGCGTTCAATAGCAAACACGGATGCCCATGATACAAGCTTCATACTACGCCATATTGTTTGTACAATCAAAATCCAATTTATAGGTAAATGGGTAATGATCTCGCTTGGGGACACCAAAGCGCCCCAATTCTATTGCCCATAGCGTTCGATGCCCGTCAAGTTCGGTTTCAGGACGATTTTCGTAGTATCTTCTTGATGGTTGCTACGTACATTAGGTCTTCATTAGGAAATCAAAGTCCAGGGCTCATAATGCCGAGCTCTACTAGCCGGAAAATCGCTATTGCACTCCTTTTATCGCTTCGGTTTACATAAACTATGTCAAACTCGAGAAAGTAAAATTTGCCATCAGCCATCCGTCCATTCGAGTAGTTGACTCCATTAGATATTTCAGTGGTCTAGCTTCAAGATAAGCGGTCGTATGATACAACATGTCTTGCCTCGGTCTCGAGTTGTCCGCACAAGGCGCAACATATTTTCTCAATCGGTGAGTACCTTATTTCACACTCATGAACTTTTGCTAAGGTAGTATATTGCTTTTCTTTCTTTCCCGATTCATCATCTTTGGCCAGTACACATCCCATTGAATTATCAAGTACCATCAAATAGAGGATTAAAGGCTTCTGCGGATTGGCGGTGTCAATCTTGGAGGATTGATGTATCTTGCTTTACTTTGTCGAAGGTCTTGACATTCCTCGTCCCACACACAGGTTATGTTTTTAAGAAGGCGAAATATGGGATCACATTTCTCGATCAATTGTGAAATGAACCGAGCAATGTAATTTAATCTTCCTAAGAAACCTCGAACTTCTTTTTGCGTGCGAGGTGGAGGCAATTCTTGTATAGCCTTGACTTTGTCCGGGTCAACCTCAATCCCTTTTCACCGACCATAAATCCTAGCAATTTCACGACACGGCTTCAAAGGTACACTTTCAGGGTTAAGCTTGATTGGACTTTCCTCAACCTTAAAATAATTTCCTTAAGACTTGGATATGCTCCTTTTCGATCCGAGACTTGGCAATCATATCGTCGGCGTAAACCTCAATTTCCTTGTGCATCATGTCATGGAATAGGGTCACCATGGCTCTCTGATATGTTGCTCCGCATTCTTCAACCCAAATGGCATTACCTTATAGCAAAAGGTTCCCCATATGGTTATGAATGTGGTTTTATTCATGTCTTCAGGAAGCATCTTTATCTGGTTGTATCCTGAGAAGCCATCCATGAATGAGAACAATGAATAACTTGCCGTATTGTCCACCAAGGTGTCGATATGAGGTAACGGAAAGTTGTCCTTCGGGCTAACCTTATTTAGATCTCTGTAATCTACACACATTCGTACTTTCCCATCTTTCTTAGGGACGGGACGATATTGGCTACCCATTCGAGTACTTAACCACTTGCAAGAACCTGCGTCAACCGCTTCTTGACCTCTTCTTTTATTTTTAGTAAAAGCGTCGGCCTCATCCTCCAAATTTTTGTTGGACCGGCTTGTATTCTTCTTTTATGGGCAAGCGGTGTACCACGATATCAGTGCTTAGCCCGAGCATGTCTTGATATGACCATGCGAAGACATCCTTAAATTCTTGGAGTAACTCAATGAGGTCTTGCTTTGTCTCTGCGGTGATCTGGCTCCAATCTTCACTTCTTTCTTTTCTTGTTCATTTCCTAGATTCACTATTTCCACTCGATTCTTTGTGAGGTATGATTTGTTTCTCCTCTCGTTCTACCATCCTTAACATTCGGGAGCTAAATCACGACCTTGGTCATCTCCAAAATCTCGAAAATCTTCCGCACCCATATCTTGCTCAAAAGGACATTCTGAGTCATCCGTAGCGTTACTCAAATCATTGATATCTGGAGACCTATTATGGAAATGAATAAAGGCTCATAGGATCATAGATGATAAATGAAGAATAGAAATGTTTAGAAGAATATTTAAAGAAAGAATAATGAATGAATGAAATGAACATAAAAGAAAATTTGCTCAAAAGATAGCGGAGATGTATTTCATTGAAAATAACGATGGCTTATACAAATTCATGTTTCACAAAGGGTTCTTATTGCTTCTAGACTTAAAGCAATAAGTGTGTTCCGAGTATTACTCGAATGAGTTCTAAAGGCTATAGGAATCTCCTCCATGATTCAATTGTTTAGAACGCTACCCTACTCATAAGGCGGATGCCATTCGATCTTCTTCCTCAATTTCCCCTCGGATCTGAGATTGACATGCACGATTTCTTCATTTTGTGTTTCTCGTCCCGGATGGATAACCCCTCCTGATATAAATATCTCGCGACTATGAGGAATTATCATCGGTTGTCATTTCATCTCATCTCCCCTCAGACGTGCCTTCTTTCTTTCTTGCTTCTTTTTTGACTCTTCTCTTTTTTGCTTTGCGTTTGGCTTAAATCCTAGACCGAAGAAGTCTCACTTTTCTTTTAGTCTTGGGACCTCGATTTCTCTTTGGAGGTACCTTCTAAGTCCTTTTCCTGGCACAGTTCCATTCCCGGCCATCAGTTGTAGACCCATTCTCGTGGTTTTGGATAATTGAGGTACTGGGACCTTATTCCCCTCAGCGACGAATGTTGCGTTGACAAATTCCAAAGAACGGAAGGAACACTCTACCGCTTCATCGTTGGCTTCTAAATAGGGTGCATTATTTATTCTGATTGCGATGATGTCCTCTTGACATTTATGGTTACTAGACGGCCCTCCGAGATTAATTTCAACTTTTGGTGCAATGATGAGGCACCGCCCTGCCGAAAGTGTATCCAAGGTCTCCCAATAGCGGTTATAAGGCGGTGGATATCCATCACAATAAAGTCCACCTCATATGTGCTGGTCCGATTAAAGAGGTACTTGATCCTTCCCATGACTTTCCTCTCGGTTCCATCGAATGCCCTTACTATGTTGTGGCGGGCCTTCATATGAGAACTATCAACTGTAATCGATTCGATTAGGTCGATAGTGGTAGAACATTGGTGCCGATCCATTGTCGACTAGTACCCCGGTCATGTGTATCCTTTACATCGCGTGGTAATGTGGAGAGCCTTGATGGAACCCATACCTCCGGAGAATCTCATCATCGTTAAAGAAAATGAAGTTATCAAGACTTATGTTGCTAACAGGCGATCCAAATTTTGTTAAGCTGTTATATCATTTACAACATAAGTTTCATTTAATACCTTCATCGGTAGCATTACGGTGTGCTTGAGCTTAATAGTAAGTCTAGCACCGATATATGAGCCGATTTGTTTATGTAGGCTGCTCTACGACCTTTGTATTCACTATGCTTGAAACTTTAAGAATTCCTAGCTTCTTCCTCCTTCTTTGGCTCGTTTATATGTGCCTCTTGCTTGGTCCCTTTTCTTTCTTTTGTTAGCGTCAAGTTTTTCCTCTGGAGTGCTCGTCTTTGTGTTTGATAAGTCGTAGCGCTTTCCTTCTTGGCGATGCAGGAGCCTTTCTCTTGGCTTTCTTTCGTAGTGTTGGGCGAACCTCCATTCTCGTGAATCGTCACATTGCGCTTATAGTTCCAGGACCTTCTTGTCATCCTTATATGGAAAGGTTGCAGGTTTTGGATCACGATCTTAGGATATTTCGGTTCTCTTTTATGGGCGGACCTCCTTTCGTGAGTCGTCACGTTGCAATTATAACCCCGAGAGTCTTTTGGTTGTCTTGGATGAAAAATTAGTAGGCTTTGAATCACGATTTTTACTCCGTCGCTTTTGATCGGAGATGGTGACTAAAGGATAGCTTCGCCTCGAGGCTTTTTGTCGCTAACTCATCCTCCAACGTGCGAGATGTTGCCCTCTTTCCGGCCTTCATTGCTTTCAAAGAATTCTAGCTCTTTATTGTCCATCGTGCTGTACAAAGATTACGAACTCGGTGCAACTTTGGATTTTGTGCCTTCCAAGTCATGAAATTCACGGCCTTTCGTGTTTCTTCATGTTCTTCCTTGGACATGTCACAACCAATCCCTTTTATCATTTCCTTCGGACTGTTTCATTGGGGTTTCACATCGAAAATATCCCTTTAACTCTTCTTCTAGCATCTTCGCCTATCATGTTGACCCGTGATTAGGTAGCGGGTGCCCTTGCAAGAGGTGTCATCGACTTCTATAACTCCCATCCGGATCGGTCTTTCCACTAGTTTCTTAAAAGCGAGCGTTGTTCTATAGAATGCCTGACGATTCTGCGTGGTATTACGACCGTGACGTTCGCATCATACCACTTAGGTGCAGGGGTTGCAAGGGTTTTAAGTAATGGAGGAGACAACGTGCGTCAAATAATTTTGGTACATTTCCTTGTATGGGATTTGGATAGGCGTAAATTGGATTTTCTCCGTATTTTGCCTTGTGTTGGACTCTGTCTAAGGGGCTCGATGATCGGGGTCATAGTCCTTGGTTGGCTCACAGAATAGGTTTTGAATAACCTTTACCTATGTTGTTTATATCACTCTCCCTCTTCTTGGGACCGTCTTTCTAGTACTTTCTCCGGCCTCTATTTTACCGCTTCGATTGCATTCTCGATCATTTCCACAAGACAATATCGAAAAACTTTTGTGGCACTTTCAAGCATGTGATTAATGAAGGAGCTTTCAGCGTATTGACAAACAAGATGGTTGTCTCTTTTCTAAGCGGTGGTGAACTTGTGTGGCTACTTCCTCCACCGTTGGGCATATTGCACGAAACTTTCGTTTGGCTTTTCTCCATATTTTGGGCGTGATTCGATCGGGAGCTATATCGCTACGTGCCGTATTGTTTCGGAAGGCTGTGCTAGGTCCTTCCATGACTTGATCTCGGTACTACTGGTGGTGATTGTACCATTTGGCGCTGCCCCGACCAAACTATCCTGGAAACAATGAATAAGCAGTTGATCGTTATTAACATATCCCACCATTCGTCGACAGAACATCGTGATGTGCGCTTCAGGGCAACTGGTCCCATTATATTTTTCAAAATCTGGGGTCTTGAACTTTGGCGGAAGTATGAGGTGCAGGACTAGGCTCAAGTCTTTAGCGTCCATTCCGTAGCGATGGTCGATGATCTCTATTTCCTTAAACTTTTCTTCTAACCATTTGCAACGGTCCTCGAGTTATGCAGGAAGGTTCGTTTTGCCTTATCCATCTCGACCATTTCATCAAAGTCGGGGACTATAGGGTTAGCGGACCTTCTCCGGATTCTTGCTGAACCGATCGAAAAGTGCTGGCGGCATTGCGGTCTCAACCTAGACGTGGCACGATAACAAAAGGCATCCTTTGGGGACCTATTTCGGTGGTGCTTGGGTATTTGGCGGGGTAAATCCGGAGGAATGTGAGGTCGTCATTATTCCACGAACTAGCAGTGGCGCCTTTTCCTCGTTCATTGGCTAATAATTACGCATGGTGGCTCATCATATTGTTTTGGGACTCTTGCATCCGTTCTATCATATCTTCTTTGGAGTTTCATTATTTGCTCGCATCATTCTTGCATCTCCTTACGAAATTGTTCAAATCTACGATCCATTTTCTTTGTCTTAGCACGAGTCCGTAGTGATGTCCAGTTCCCAATTTCTTTTCTTCTCTCTTGTTTCTCTTTTGTTTCTCTGTTAATCTTAACCAATTAGGCTTCTTTTATAAACTTTAATGCATGTAATATGATGTAATGCAAATGCATGAATGAGGAAGAAGACATCGATTGATCAACTTCATTTTAGAAAACTTTATTAGAAGGTAAAACCCTTTACATAAAGTAGATTACAAATCGTTCTAGCCCTAAGACCTAAGGTTTTGATTTTTCCAAGCGAGAGATTAGCTCTTCATCACGACCGGTGGTAGCCCATATCTCGTGCCCAATATGTCGACCTCCTCACCCAAAGTCATGGGTGATCACTACTTCGAATCTGGATTATTGCTTCTCCCATGAGGTAGTCCCGGCTTGGACTTGCTCGCAAGAATGGTGAAGCTCTTCCTCCTAACGTCTTTCTCTTGTTTCGAAGCTCAATCCGGAGCTCGCTACTATGTAATCTTGATTCTAACTCTTCAACCCTACCTTTCGGTTCCTCTATTCATTTTAGGCTTGACTTTAGTTGGCTTTCCAGTCTCGACTTGGTAGTGGTGCGAGATCGCCCAAGCTCAGCTATTCTAACTTCTAATCCCTTTTTCTCTTTTTGGTCTTCTGTCCTGCCCTTCTCCAAGTCTTCCTTTTGTGCTCGTATTTCATGAAACTTTTTCTCTCAACTGCTAACTTTGGCTCTTTCCTCTCGGACCTCTTGTTGCCACTGCTCCGTAGTTTTCCCTAATCCTGCATTTTTTATCGTTAAGCGCATCCTTTTGTACTCCATATTCAAGTTATCTCGGTCTTCCTCTACTTTCCACTTTTCCTTTCTGAGTTTCTCAGCCTCTGATTTTTGATCGTCCACTTTTAACTAGAGGAGCATCTTTTCTTCCTCCAACCTTTCTATCTTTTTCCCGAGTTTCGAGCTCATCCGTTCAAAATCTTGCTTCACAATTTCTAATTCTGATGGGACCACTCGCATGCATTCCTCTCTTGATTGGGCGCCTTCTGGATTTGGCTCAGGAATGTTATCGTTGACCCTCCTAGCTCTCCATTCAATATATTCTGTGGTTGTCCTCGGGCCTGTAGACAATTTTCTCATTCTGTGAATCGATTCCGAGCACTAGAAATCTCTTTAACCCTTTTCTTATAGCTTCCCCTTCATATGAAAACTTCGCATTGAGCTAGCCAGTATGTCGTTGGTACGAAGCGCCTTGAACCATCTTGCCTTAGGACCAAAGAAGGGGCGTGGTCGTGGCACCAAATTCCAATAGGGAACCTAGTCAAAGCTTCCATAACGATAAAGGATCCTCGGGAATCATCCGAGAGCCTTCCACTCGATGTCGTCCTCTTGGAGGTTTTGAAAGAGCGCGATCCAATTTTCTTCGGACACATCCTCTCTTCTAGGCGTAGTTGCTATCTCTTCTAGTGGGAGTACTTTTCGACATGAACGGCAAGACACTTTCTATTTTCCAAAAGTGACTATGGAACCAAGCCAATAATAGCAGACACCCAATAAATCTGCCTTCACCTCTTCTCCAGACATGCGGTCAAGGATCCGAATGTTTGGCTAAGATGGCGGAATGGGTGTGACCCTTTGTCCAACCAATTTGAATAGATCGATAACCGCTTCATCAATGTGCCTTAAAGCTTTGGGGAAGATTACCGGTAGTAAATACACAAGGCCAAGATGTCTATCTTTTCTTCGTGTCGGGATGCGCCGAATCAGTCTCTCAAACATATCCAGGTATGCATTTACCTCGCCTTCTTCGCATTCTAGCTGAGACCCACTGTTCACTCATTCGGTGATATTCATCAACTTCTTGCGAAGGTTGGGCCATTAACCGCCTTGGAATAAGCTTTGTCAACTTGAATTCTTGGGCAGCGTAGCAAGGTCGTATACTCTTCTACTGTGCGAACCAGATCCACTTTTCCGAAGGAGAAACAGCTATAAGCGGTATTCCAGAACTGGGTCATTGCTCGGAATAGGTGCTTGTCTATTTTGACCTCAAGCAGGTAAGGCAGGTCTCCGTAAGTACCATAGAACAGCTGCTTCACTTCATCATCCCGCTGAGTCCAAATTTCTTTCAACTCCTAGAGCTCGTTCTGCGTGACACTGATATTGGTGAAGTTTCGTAGTTCTGACACATACCCTTCGACTAAGCTATCTCCTTTTTCTATTTGGCATTGCTCTGACCATATGCGGACGGTCGCATTGTCTTCTACTTTATCAAGGAATTCGCTTTCCATAACCAGCTTCCCAACTCAGAAACGGACCGTGAATCGATGTCTCTTTAAAATATGAAATGATATGCACAAAAAGAAAGAAACACAAAAAGTTAGTATCACGGAATGTAAAGTAAGTAAAATAAACTAATGCTTATTTGGGTGACCACTAAGGTTTGCCATGGCTCTACCTAAAGTGGGCTCTTAGGGTTTGCTATATGCGGCTTAGTTTTAAAATTCGAGGTTCCCGAACCAGCAGATTCCTCGATCCTCACCCATTATAGGCTCATACGGACCGAGTTCGGTTCAGGGGAATACATTTCCCTATGGCCATGCGGAAGTGAAAACTTCACGGAGACATAGGTACGAATGTATTCCGAAAGCAGTCCACTAGCCCATGCGGAGGTGAAAACCTCACGAAGGCATAGCTTCTCGCTCCCACTTAAAGGTGTGACCACAACGGTCATGCAATGCAATGCCAAAATATTTACAAGGCTAATATTGAAGATGCGTTAAAAGAAGTATGATTTTTCAAAACCATTTTAATTAAAAGGACAAAAAATCAATCGATCTATGGCTTGACCCTCGGATCCCCAGTGGAGTCGCCAAGCTGTCGTAACCATTTTTTTGATGAAACGGTAAACGACGCGGTCGACTCGTTTTTTGAAAAAGAAAAGGAAAGGAGTCACCACCGATCTTTATTTGGTGTGATCGGATCACCTTCGTTTTAATAAAACATTTAATTTACTAAAGCGGTACTTTTGGTCCACGAACTTTGAGAAAGCGGATTAGGAGGTCGATTACGTGCGAGGAAGGATTAGCACCCTCGACATGCCCAAAATTGGTACCAAACCGATCGATTGATGTCCTATTTGTTGAAAACTTTAAAGGGATTGAAAATACAATGCTTTTTATTCTTTTAAAATTGGAAGGGCGTTAAGGCTTTCTTATTTTCAAGAGGTAAAGCATCGCGTCCGATGAAGTTAGGGCACAATACTTTAAACTCGAAACTAAGCTTGCCTTTTGAAACTTGGTTTTTATTTGAAGAGGATCTTAGTTATTAATCAAATGAGAAATCGGAACCCGATGAAGTTAGAGCTCGATTTCCGAGATTTCAAATACGGAAGATTGCCTCTATTTTAGGAAAAGAAACTTATCCGAAGTATCTAAGTGTCGAGTCCGATAAGTTAGGGCCCGACATTTCAATTTCGAGATCAAGTATTTTGTTTTAAAATTGCAACTTCAAAAGAGATATCCAGTTGTTTAACATAAGCGAGTAAAACCGGAACCCGATAAGTTAGGGCTCGATCTTCCGAATTTTCAAATACCGACCATTATCTTTATTTTGAAAATTTGATTGGTTAATATTAGACAAAGTAATGATACTAAAAAATTGAGCGAATATATGAATAAATCTAATTCTTATAAACAAATGAGCAAATAAATAATGAAATAATAATAACAATAATAAAATCATAGAAACAAATAGGATGATAATAATAATAATAACAATAAATAAATAAAAATTAAAAAATGTGATAAGTAATTAAAGTGCTTTAAAGTATTAAAAAGTAAAGGGCAATAAGCGAATAAATAATAAGTGAATGAAATGACAAATAAATAAATAAGATAACAAATAAATAAATAATCAATAAAACAATATAAAACAAAAATTCATAAATGGTGAAGATTAAACAATGATAATAATAAGAATGCGTTAATAATAAAAAACATATCAATAGATGAACAATAATAAAATAAATGAGAGTAATAATAGTAAAATAAAATAGTAATAATACTAGTAATAAAGTAATAGTGATAGTAAATAAAAATAATAATTAATAATAGAGGAATAAAATAATAATAATAATAATAATAATAATAATAATGCCAATAATAATAATAATAGTAATAACAATAATATTAATAATAATAATATAGTGATAATGAAATAAAAATAACAATAACAAATACAATGGTAAATAAATAAACAAGGGTAAAAATGAAATGACAATAAAAGTAATAATAATAATAATAATAATAGTAATAATAATAATAGTAAAATAATATAGTAATACGTGATATTATAGCAATAATAATAATAAAAAAATAACAATAATAATAAATAATCAATAAAACACCAAATAATAACAATAATGATAATTAAAGGAGAAGGGCCAAATCAATTAAAATAAAATTTTAAGGCGATTATAATAAAAGAAAGGAAAAGGACCGTATTGTGATGCGCGCGAAAATATGGGGGACGAGGAGCGCAAATTTACCCAAAGCGTCTAAACGCAGCGTTTTAGAGGGACTAAATTGTAATCGCATGAAGCTTCTGGGCCAAATAGCAATATCGAAAGACTTAATTGTAAAAATATAAAGATGCGGAAGAATCAGCAGCATAAAATTGCCATTTTTCGCAAAACACGCGGATCCTCCGGAGGCGGTCGGGTCACTGCGGTCACGCATTTAAGCGTCGTTTTGGGGCCACATGTCGGGCCTTAAATGACGTCGTTTTGTAGCCTTTATAAATTCAAGTTTTTCCCTTTTTTTTTTTCATTTGCTACGGTCTTTAAAAAAAAAGTTTAACTCCTTTTTGTTTTCTCCGGGGGGTTGGTGCGATTTCGGCGAGGGCCGCCGCCATGATCGTCGCCGGTCTTGAGACTCGACCACCGCCCACGATGGTAGGAAAGGTAAAAAATTCTTATTTTTTATTTTTTATTTTGGTGCTATAAATATATTGATAGACTTATTTTTTAAGAAAATAAAAGAAATAGGTCTATCCGGTTTGAAAAAGAAAAAATAAAATAAAATAAAATAAAATAGAGATAAAATGATGTAGATCGTGATAGCAAAGAAGAAAAAAATCAACCTTTGATTTTCTCTTTTGATTTCGCTTTCGTTTGTAAATGTAGATTTTTTTGAATCAAAATCCCCTTGCTATTGTTCTCTCTTTTTCTCTCTCGGAAAGGAACCCCATTTTACATTGCTTTTGCTCGGCTTATATAGCCGAATGAAAAAGATATTCTTTTTTTGCCTTTATTTTTGCTATTTTTTGTTGTTTGTCCTCTTTTGTCTTGTTTGCGGTGGTGGTGGAGCAGCGGAGGCGGTGGCGTCTTGAGCATGTCGGGAGCGGGAGCGGCAGCGAGAGGGGCGAGTCAAAAGTCGAGTCTGACTAGGGTTTTCTTTGTTTTTCTTTTTTGTTTTTTCTGTTTTCTGAGTTGGGTTGGGTTTGGGCTTGTGTTTTGGGCCTTTTTGTTTTGTTAATGGGTTTGTATTTTGGGTTTATTATTATTTATTTATTTATTTATTTTTTTGGGTCTATTGTTTGATTGTTGGGTAATTGGGCCCGGGCAATTTTGGGCCATCTACATGTGCAATCGGTTGAAAGCTACTTTGCAAACTACAAATCGCTTTGTCTACTTGAAAGTCGAGTACATGGCGATTATTGAGCCTTGTAAAGAAGCTATTTGGTTGAAGGACTCTTTAGTGAGCTCAATGAAGACCTTTAAATCAAAGACAAGATATTTTGTGACAGTCAAAGTGCCATCTTCCTTACAAAAGATCAAATGTTTCATGAGAGAACAAAACACATTGATGTTCAGTATCATTTTGTTCGTGATATTATTGCTCGTGGTGATATTGTTGTGAGCAAAATTAGTACTCATGAAAATCCTGCAGATATGATGACCAAGTCACTTCCTATAACCAAGTTTGAGCATTGCTTAGACTTGGTTGGTGTTCATTGTTGAAGTTAAACCCTTAAGGGGTTTTATAGAAGAGGTGAAAAACTTGTTCGTTGAGAGTTCGCGATGAAGAACTTGTTCATTGAGAATTCGTGTCAAGGTGGAGATGGTTAGAATTAAGTGATCCGAATCCTTATTTAAATAAAATACAATGGTAAAATAAAATAAAAGAAGAATCTCTATAGAACTATACTTCTTTTATTTTATTTTAAATAAGGTTATTTAAACTTTATTAAACTCCATCTATTTGATATTGATTAGAATAAGGAGTTCCAATCTTACTACACTCCTATTAGAATATGGCTTTATAAGCCTATAAATAGACATAGTCTATTCCTCTTGTAATTGATTCGATTTCGACATAGTGAATTTTCTTCTTCTCTGCCCGTGGTTTTTTCCCGAAAGGGTTTCCACGTAAAATCTGTGTGTTCTTTAAATTTTTATTTCTCTTTTTTTGCGATATATTGTCATTACCGACGTTATATTTTTCACACATAGGTCATTTGCACTCCTTAATTGCCAATCCATCCCTTGTTTACATAAACCTCTACCATGTAGAATGCTTCTCCACACCTAGGAGTCAATGCTTTTCCTTGTAACTTTATCAAAAACAAGTTGTTGCCTAGTACTTTTGAACTAGCTAGATGTCTCGTTATAAAAATAAAAATAATTATTTTATAAAATAAAATAAACTAATTATTTTAGATAAATATTCAAATTCATTGAAACAAAACTTTTATTATTTTCCTAAAAAATACAAAATAATTTTCAAAACGTTTATTATTTTCACTTAAATCCTTAGTTTATAATTTATTCACAACATACTAACCACAAATTTATCTATGTTAATAAATTAGTCACATGATACATTACACGCAACTAAGCAAACATAACGAAAATGGTCTGTATTACACTCATTAAATGTGTCTAATAAAAATATAAAATATTAAAATTATACATGAATTTTGATTAAATGTTTAATTTGATATATAAATTTTGGTTTGGTGAAATTCTACATAAGAATCTTTGCTTGGGGTTTATGCTTATTTGCTTTTGATTCAATTACACATATTTAAAAGGAAATACATCAATTTACTTTTGTATTAGATAAGCATAATCACTTGTATATACAATATTAAACATAAGATGATGTTATATCAATAATGGTGTTATTAGTTTGTCAAAATTGAATGAAATCAAGATATCATAAATAAAATTACACAAAATTATAGTTCAAACACGACTTTAGATGTACCTTTCCTTTTTTTTTTTTTTTTTTTTTTTTTATAATGTGATATTACCTAATTCCCGACCATAATTGATTTGGGCATGGAGTACATCTTAACTCAAATTGCGAAAAAATTGTGATCTGGTTTTTGGGATTTAGATAGAAATTTATATTCTAAAATAACTGTTGATTATTAATGCGTATAGATACCTTATTTAAAATTGGATTGCTTATCCAGATAATGGTCACGAATTGGTTATAAAATGTTATAATTTTGATTTTATATATATTAAAAAAATTTAGTGAATTTGAATTCAAATATTCCTAGATTTGAGTATAAAAAAATATTGAATTTTGGTGTAAATATCCAACAGATAATATAGTATTTAATTTCAAATTTCAGATTTAGATATTATTTGCAAATAATAAATGAATTCAAATTTTAGGTAATATACAGACATAAAAAAAGAACATATTTCCAACAACTGTCAGCTCTTAGTTGTACCAAAATTACAAACAGTTTTTTCGATCATATTACAAACTCTATCAACAAATTTTCAATTTGTGAAAACTTGGTAAACCATGTTCTCCTTCAGATAATTCTTTGTTGTTCATTGTTAAAGATGGTTTCTCCATTGTTCATTGTTTTGAAAATATAACTAAAATAAAATGACCAAATTCAATAGTTTTCCCCCTTATGTTAGCATTCAAATTATTATACATTAATTAAAATTTCAAAAGGGAGAAAAAAGAAACAGGCCACAAAACTGAAATATACGAGTAACATCAAATCTGGCACAATTGTAAGAGATAACAAGAACCGTATACATATAGGACAGGTTAGGACGAGCCTAACTACCATTGGTAAAATTTAAGAATCTTCTCTCTCAAGCAACTTTTATGCTTCAAAACATTCCATCAAACCCAAATATGCCCAATGCTACCAAAAAGGGGGTGGGAGAGAACAGATTTCTTTTTTTCCCTTTTACAGAAAACACTAAATGTTGAGAAAACCATACATACCTCGGATCAAATGATGTGTGTGAGTGAGTGTAATGTATGTATGTATCCTCAGCAGGCACATCCTCCGGCTTCTTGCTGCGACTGATATGACTTTGCGTTTGTAGACTTAAGATTGACGTCGACCATGTCTTCTTGTTTTGTTGAAGAAAGTGTTTCCATTCCAGGTAAAGCGGCTGCGATCTTCCGAAAAAGAGCCTGTATAGAGATGAAACAGAGAGTGAGAGATACGAAGAGGACTTTCATGTAGATGAGTTTGCATTTCGCTCCAACTCTTCATTTTTCTTGAAGTACCCACATCCGAGAATTACTTGGATTTGAATATGGAGATAAGATCTTCAAATACATGAAAAAGCTTTGAAAAATTGTTCTACGTTCACACCCAAGTCCAAGTAACTTAGTCAATCAATGCTTGCAATAATTGGCATGCAATTGAAGAACCAATGTGAATCCATTAAATAAGATGGAGTTGATGCAGAAGTGAGAAATGAAAAAACTGATCAAACTTTCAGTCAGGGGCAGGCAAGGGCCTTGGCCCCCCTTGGTTTGGTAAAATTCTTCTTTTGGTCCTCCAAATTTGTGAACTTGTTAGTTAATTAAATTGTAAAAATATACTCCCCCCCCCTCCCAATTTATAATTCAATCTTGGCCCCCTAATAAAAAATTTCTGGCTTCGCCCTCTTTCATTGAATTGAAGACTGGTCTCACTTCATACTATCATGGCAAAACAAAAGGGCAGCCAATACCGTAAGACATTGTTCTATGCCTAACCACTATAATTTTAATCAGCACGGACACATAGTCAAATATAAGATTTACAGGAATATTAATGATAGTTAAGAATGGTTTACCTTAATATTGAAGCCAGCCTTGGCACTAGTTTCGATAAACATTACGTTGAGGTCACGAGCCTTGGCTTCGGCTTCCTCAACTGAGACTTGCCTGTCAAATCAACCATCAAATGCACAATGAGGGAACAAAAATCAAGCAGTTATATTAAGGAATGAATCAGGGTAAGTTTCTAAGGTCAATAAGTTAACTTCTTCAAATTTACATTAAAGTAATGACTAATGAAAACTAATGGTCTATCTTGTTTTCAGAAGAAAGTCCAACCATGATAACAACTTAATATTACCTTTTGTCCACAAGATCGGTTTTGTTCCCAACAAGCACAATAATAACATCACTACCGCGCTCGGTTCGTACCTCTTCAATCCATTTTGTAGTATTTTGGAAGGACTGCCTACCTACACCATCAAAATTAAAGTTGGCAATCTCACAAAATGGGGATGTTTGCCCATGCAAACATGCAGAAACATACAAGCAAATATACAATACAAGAAGATTCCATAGCAGAACAACAAAGTAAAAATGATAGCATACTGGCAACATCATAGACGATGACTGCCACGGAGGAATCCCTAATGTAACTTGGAATAAGACTCCTGAATCTTTCCTGTCCAGCAGTATCCCTGTAATAAAGTTTTAAGCAGATAAAGATTAAAGATACCAATCTTGACAAAAATTTTGAACAAAGAAAGCTTATCAATGAATAGAAAGAATAAACACCCAAGAGAAAGTGTTTCATCAATATACCCTGTATTAAATCCTAGGTAACAGTGTTACTATTTACATCATATTACAACACTTATAAAACCTGGCAGTAAACTACCCACCTAAAAGATGAAACCAAAAATTGGCAATCAGCGTCTAAAGTCTAAACACTAATGCACCCTTGATAAGACAAACCAAAATTTAGAAATACTGACAATATAGTTCGATGCCGATTACGATATACAGCAAAACGCATTCTCTAGTAAAGCATCACACCAACTATATGTATAAACGAAGCAAGGATTGGAAGAGAAATATAAACATACATCGAACTAGAAGAAGCTGAATTGGGTATACAATAGAACGCAAAGCTCAGACATAACCCCAAAAAAATCCATAGGTTAAAATATGCCTATAGTCCCTGCACTTTTCTATAATCAGGAATTTGGTCCCCAGCAATCGAAATACAAATAGAGGGACTAAATTCCCGATCCCAAACCCAATCCATAACACAGTAGATAAAATTACTAATTTTCGAGAAGTACAGGAACTACAGGCACATTTTAACAAAATCCATAACACAGTAGATAAAATTCAAAGTCTTACCAGAGCTGCAACCGAACTGTCCGATCTTCGAGGTACATTGTTTTCGATAGGAAGTCAATACCAATGGTAGCCTGTTTAACAAATTCGAGACACATATAACCTTAGAAATTAAAATCCAATCATATACCAAAAATATTGAAAAAAAAAAAAACCAAAGAGTCAAAGGAAGAACGAATCAGATCCAAGGTGATTTTGCAATCAGAACGCAAAGAAAACAGAGAGGATCGTCAAAAAAAGAAATTTGAGAGAAATACCTGGTAAGTATTATCGAATTTATCGTACATAAAGCGAGTGATGATACTGGTTTTCCCGACAGATTGATCTCCCAAGAAAACAAGCTTGTATTTGGCCAAAGCCGAAACTGGAGCCATGGTGGTTCGGATCTAGGTCAAAGAGACACTATGAATCGGGTCGAGATCGGATCCAACCTCGAGATCTCACCGGAAACGGTTAGAGAAAGGTGTCGCCGGAGAGAATGAGATTGGGATCGGGATCGAGATCCCTAGCGTCTTTTTTTATTTTATTTTATATTTCTAATAATATTTTTTGGTGGTTAATTTATTGTTTCAGTGTACATTTATACCGAGGCGAAAATGATGTTCGTAGTTTTCAATTTTTTTCTTTTCTTTTTAGAAAACGTTGTGAGCCGATTCGAGCCAGAACGGACGGACCCCGCTTTACAGAGTTGTTCGTATTAATATTAATTTCAATAATTAAACTTTTTAAAGTATTAATATTATATTAATTGAAAATTTTATCAATTAAATTTTAAAAATTAATTAAAATTTATGTCAACAAAATTAAAAAATTAAATTTTTCATTCATTTTGAGTAATTTAACAAAAAATGTAAGTTTAAATGCTAAAAGAAAGCCAAAAAAATTAAATTTAAGCCTAAAATAATTTTTTTAAAGTTAGAAGGTGAAATAAATTATTATGTCTAAAAATAAAACACATTTGTAGCCAATCGTTTAACTCTGCAGAGAGTACTAATAGTGTTAATAGGTCGATCGGTCTTATGCATGATTTAACATACTTTATACTTATATAAACTTAACTGTACTCGAAACATATGTTGAAAAGTTTATCTAATTCTACTCATATTTGTAAATAATTAACCCAAAACTATTTTAAACTCGCCCATATTATTTTAAAAAATTAAAAATATATTTATATTATTTTAATTTAATTTAATATTTAATATTATATTTTTATTTATTAAAATTTTATATATAGTTATCTTATCATGTTTTCAATATTTATATTATAATAGTATAAAGATTTAATTTTTATGTATTATAAGTTACATATAAAATATCACAAACTTTAAAAAAAGCCTCGAACTAAGGTCAGCCTTAAATATTAAATCTCGAGCCCAATCTATATTTTAAATTGACCTAAATTTTTTGCCTAAAACTTTTTAAATTTTAAATAAACCTTCAAGCTTGAAAAAATAACTTAATATATAAAAAGGTCTAAAGCGCACCAACGAAACATAAAACATATGATTTTCTTTTTGTAATACATTATTATTATATACAAAGTTAAATAATAATTTTATATAGTGGGTTAGAGCTAAAAAAGCAAACAATTACATTAATAGCTTTGTATATTTTTCAAAAAATCTATCCACCCTATTTCATATATACTTTTTTTTTAAATCGATTTTTTTGATAATTTTAAATATTTAACATATATATTATAATATATTTTAAGTATCTTTAATAAATATATTTTATTACAGGAGTGTAGTGAGGGTTAGTAGGGGCCTCGATCCGTCTTAAATAAAATTTTTCTATTTAAACCTTTTAAAATTTTAAATTAGTAAATATAAAATTACACTTTGACCTCTTAAGTGATAAAAATTTGATTTAATACTTTAAAATTATAAAGATATAGACTATTAAAATATTAAAATTATATTTTTAATATCGTAAAAATTACAATTTAATTTTGACTCCTTAATTTTTATTTTTTTTTGGCTTCGCTCCTATTTTCTTATACATGCATTAATTAGTAAGAGTTACTAATCGCTTACACTCGTAAGAAGAGAATATTTAAACTCAAATACAAAAATAATTATGAACTTTAAATTAATTAGTATTCATAAACTGTAAAACGAACATGAAAATTCTAATATATATATATAGAGTTAACACTTGGAGTGATGGACTAATCTACCATTAGAAAATGAGGGAAGTTCATGGCACTTTGGCCCTCTGCAACATCATCAATCTCCTTCCACTTGCACCTTCTACATGTTCACCAAGTTTTGCAAGGTGTGCCATCCGCCTTTTCCACGATTCGGAAACATTCGATTGGTTCGATTTGTTTTCCGGTTCGGTATCAGATACCTCAGGGCTCTCTAGATCCTCACCATAGACTTCAATTGGAGCTTGGATTATCTGCTTCAGTCTATCTACCACACGGCTCATCTTCGGCCTGTCTTTGTGACTTTTCGATAAACAACTGTTTGCTAACTTGGCAATGTCTCTAGCTGCACCGATTGAAAACCGGTTTTCGAGTCGAGGATCCATTATTGACCCGAACTTCTTACCGTCCACAGGGAAGAGTTTCACCCAATCCAAGAGTATCTGCTCCGGTTTAGCACGACCACTTTCTAACGACCGCCTACCTGTAAGAATCTCATATAATACCACACCGAAGCTCCATACATCACTCTTATCAGTAAGATGTCCGGTCTCGATGTAATCAGGAGCTGCATAACCATAAGTCCCGACTACCTGAAGAGAAAAGAACAAACAAACAAAGCTTGTTACCATCATCAGCACTGCAAATTAGCCTCAAAAAGAGAAAGAACAGCGAATACTAACGGCCGTTGAAACGTGTGTATGCCCGACCATTGGCCCCTCCCTTGCGAGCCCAAAGTCCGAAAGCTTTGGATTGAAGTTCTCATCGAGTAAGACATTTGAAGCTTTGAAATCTCGATATATCACCTAGCATCATTGTGAGAACAAAAGAACCGTAAATTCAAATCCCGAAGGTAACATTGCAGACAATCAGAAACCGAAGACCAGCAAAACAAAGGTCATGTTTTAGACAGGAACCTGAACTTCTAAACCCTCATGCAGATAAGCTAAACCTTCGGCTGCTCCGAGCATTATCCGTAATCTTGTTTCCCAAGAAAGCGTCGGGAATGCCTGACCGAAAAGATGATCTTCTAAGCTCTTGTTTTGCATAAACTCGTATACCAGAAGACGCTGAATATCTCTTTCTCCGTTGACAGCACAGTATCCTACAAGCTTGACGAGATTCGGATGCTCGACGACACCGAGAAATTGAACTTCAGCCACCCATTGTTTATGTCCCTATACAGATTGAAAATCCATTGCTCCTTGATGATCAAACACAAAACACAAGAAATGTTGAAAGAAAACAGTTTTTTTCTCTTCCATTTTCCTCTTCACCAAACAGGGCCTTAAGACTTTTCGAATGATTGGCAAATTGAATCCCATAATTCATGGTTGAATCATAAGTTCTATAATAAAATGAAAGTCAAACCATTTAATGGCTTCCCAAAGTAAGATACATACAGCATTATACTTATTAATGATAAAACTGTCAAGCACTCTTTACTTCAATTTTTGCAACTCTCACACAAGTAAACATCTCAACTTATATTTGACAACCAAGGGTGGTGCTTGGGGTGGCAAGTTGCCCGGCCCCTAAAATAGAAAATTTCACTTTTGATCCTTTAAATTTTATAATATTTAAAATTAATAAATAGTAAAATTGTATTTTAATACCAAAATGATAATTTTTTAATTTAGTTCTTCAAATATTATAAATATATAAACTATTAAAATGATAAAACTATATTTTAACTATCATAAAATATATAACTTAATAATGACCCTCCCATAAAATTTTAAGTTTCACCCCTGATGACACATGTGCTTCCATAGATAAAACATGGATACTTAATTAAGAGTACCAAATTGAATATTAAAACTAAACTCAAGGCTTAGAAAAATAAACTCGAATATTAAATTAAAAAATACAAATAACTACCAAATTTTATATTGTAGCCAAACTCAACTATAAATCAAGGAAAAAAATTACCAAATTCAAATACTAAATAATATTCAAAAGGAAAAGCACTATCACAATCATTATTAAGCTTTATTACTCAGACATTTCATTTTCATTAAATTATATCCAAAATATATATATGAATAAAAACTTCAAAAATTTGAGTAACAAATTAAGGTTCGAGTTAAGTTTAAGCATGATATTAATTTATTTTATATATGTTCAAGTTCAGTCTGGTTCGAGATAGAAATTTTATCTAAACTTGTCTTTATAAATAACTAAGCCAAAATGATTTTACACTCAAGTTTTATATAATTATTTCTACATTTTTAATGTTCATATATATAAATTTAAAATTTATGAATTATAAATTATATAATATATAATATATATAAAACATTATAAACTTTTAAAAAATGAAACGCTCGAGTTTTAAATATTAAAGTTCGGCTTATATTTTAAATCAATAAAAGAAAAGGAAAAAAGAAACCATACCTGCAAGCCATTCTTGCTAAGCTTTTTAATAGCAACCACGGCAGGTTCACCTTTTCCATCAACAGGCTTGATCGCACCTTTATAGACACACCCAAAGCCGCCTTCACCAATCTTAAGCAACGAATTAAAACCTTGAGTGGCTTGTTTAAGCTCTGAGAAAGAGAATACCCGCAAACAGTGACCTTTCGCTTCGTACAACTCCGTTATACTCCGCGGCGAAGCAGCCGAGCATGATGAAAACTTGGTGACCGTATCAACCCCTGAATGTTCCTCCGGGGCTGATATTTTCCCCTTGCTTCGAGACTTGCGCTTGAAATAGTAAAAACACTTCATTCCACGGAATTTCATAAGCTAAAAACAAAGTGAAAACCCAGATTTTAAACGCGATTTTGGGGCTGTATCTCCCTAGAAATGGGAAAATTAAGCAAAACCCAATCGAGGGAATGAATCGTCAATGGTGAAAAAACAGAAAGGGAGAATCAAAATTGGGTTTAGAAATGAAGTGAATATGGTGAATGGAAGTTGAAGAGACACACCCACGATGGTAAACTAACATGGAGGCGAAATTATAAGCAAAGCTTTAAATTAATGGGGGATTTTATGCTTTTACTTTTTACCTCTTTGGAACTGGATTATGCTTTTAAGCAATTTACTGTTTTTAGCAGACAGTTTTCATATTATGAAAATGAAGATTTTCAGTTCGATTTCTTCTTTCTATTGGCGGTTTGAAAATCTGATTGTTTTGACCACTGCGATATTATGCATTTATGCTATATTTTTGGGGTAAACTACACTAAGTCGCCCAACTATTAGTAAATTTCTCTTTTAGTCATATAATTATGAAAAGTTACAAAATAGTCACCTAATTATTAGTAAATTTGTTTTTGGTCACCTAACTATGAAAAGTTACAAAATGATCCCCTAACTATTAGTAAATTCTTTGTTGGTCACCCAACTATCTTGAATTTTTGGGTGTTTCTATTTTTACGTTAGCTCGTTAGTGACCAAAAAAGACAAAATTGAATAGTTAGATGACCACTTTGCAACATTTCATAGTTAGGTGACTAAAAACTAAATTTACTAATAGTTGGGTGACTAATATTTATTCTGAATTTTTGGGGTCAAATTTTGTTATTAGTGCTTGTATTTTAAATTAGTTGTGGATTTTGTTCTCAAATTCTAGTTTGGTAAATTTTAGTCATGTATTTTTCAAATTGGTTAATTTAAGTCCTTGTGTTTTTTTTTTCAAATTTTAAAATTTCAATTTTGGCTCAAACGGTATTTAAATATGTTTGGTTTAATTTTTCTATTAGTCTTTTATGTATAAGTTATGGATTTAGTCTATATTTCTCGATTTGGTCATTGTAAGAGCCCAATTTTGATCGGGCTTTAAAATAAACGAAAATAAATAAAACTAGTATTTATTTTTAACAGTCCAGTTACTACATTTGGCCCAAAACCAATTTACAAAGCCCAAAATAAATTACCCAAGACCCAACCTAACCCAATTACACCCCTTGACCCAAAACTAAACACCCTACTCAGACCAAACAACACAAGGCCCAAATGGCCCAGGAACTAAACAGAACCAGCAGTGGCCTAGGGTTTCGAAAACCCTAGGCGCCGCCTCAGCAGGAGCCCGAGCGTCGCGCCGCAATCTACTCCTCGCACCCCATCAGCCCTTGTCCACGCCGCCTTCAACGCGCATGTCGCCCCCATCGCCAGATCCGCGCCTTTCACCTGCACAAAAAAAAAAAAAAGGAAGGAACGCAGCAACAATGGCAAAAACAGTGGCAAAAATCTTTTGTTTCCTTTTATCTTGTTATCTCGAAGGCTATAAAAGCCTTCCAAATATTGTAAACAGGACGGAGAAAAATATATAGAGAAATATTCAGAGAAAAAAATAGAATACAACAGAGGTGATTTTCGAAAGTTTATTTGTGTTTCTTTTTCTTCGGTTTTATGTTTTTTTTTTATATTGCTACTAGAATAAAAAGGGAATATAAATATTTACCTCTCGATTCGCAAAAGAGGAGATTTTTCTGTCTTCAGGCCGCCGTGTGCGGTGGCGCGTGGGATGCACGCACGGTGACTTATCGTTTGAACCCACGCCGGAGTTTGGTCGGAAACAGAGGAAAGGGGAGAGCTTTCTAAAGTTTTTTTTAAAGGCTGTTAAGAATGATTTTTTTTATTGATTTTCGCTTTATATAGGCCTAAGAAACGACGCCGTTTTGGTGTGGTCAGATAATGACCAAAACGACGTCGTTTTAAGGTTATACCCGCGCACTGACTCGACCCGCATAGAGGATCCGCGTGTTTTCAGATAATGGGAAATTTATCCCTTTAGTCCCTCAGCATTATTTCAATTTTGTAATTAAGTCCGTTTATATCCTTTTATTTATAATTTGACCCCTTTACATCTGCTTTTATTATTATTTGATCCTGGTTTCTTTATTTTTCAAACTCTTTTTTTATTTTTTAAAATTATTATATTATTATATTGAGATATTTTAAAATAATTTAAATAATTTTTATTTTATTAAATTAAATTATATACATAATTTATTTATTTATACGTGTCACTACAAGGTTGATTGATTTTGCCACAAATAAAAAAGTTAACGTCATTAATTGTAGGATAAATCTCAAAATTATATACTTAATTTTAATTTAATGTGTAATTATATACATGAACTTTAATTTGATGTAATTATAGACATGAAACTCTAATTATGGTTCAAATATATATTTAAAACTTTAATTTTGATTTAATCATGCATATTTAAAGAAATAAATTCATCAATTTATTTTTATATTGGATAAATATAATTATTTATGTTTGCAATATACAAATATAATATGATGTTATATCAATAATTGTGTTAATAATTTACAAGAATCAGATCAAATCAAATTTTTATGTACAAAATTATACAAAATCATAATTCATGTATAATTTTAAAATTTATCCCTAAATTGTAAAGGCTAATCTACGTAACAGTTGTTAATTTTAGGGGCCAATATGATCCAAAAGAAGTTTAGGAACTAATATGAAAATGGTTACCAAATTTAGGGACCAATCTAAATATTAAGCCTAAAATTCATTGAATTTCACTTCCCAACCGTAACTAGGGACTTAGGCAACAGATATTAAGTTTAGAGTTGACTGTCTCTGATCTGTCAACACGGAACACGGGTTTTATTATCCCAAAACGACAAAAGGAACCCCATAAAATCATCTTTTCGTCGTTTTTTTCCCGAACTTTCTAAAATCGGATTAATTCTTCAATCGGTTAGATTAATAATTTATTAGTATAATTAATTTAATTAATTTATTAGTCTAAACAATTTAATTAAATAAATTATTAAAATTTTGACAAATATTAAAAAAATTAGGATCTGAATTTTTGATTTAAGGATGTTATTTTAGATGGGTTTTCATTGGTTTATTGGTATGATTTAACAAATGATTGTAGCGTTTGTGAGTTTTAGTAGTGTGGTCAATCAGATCAACAATGAGGTGTGTGAAACTATCCCGAAACTTCAATTGAAACTCAGAAAACTACAAAAAGTATTATTTTTCAAACTTGCCTAACGTCACACGACTGTGTACGATTACACGACTTGTACAAGTAAGTCATGTGAGCTATTTTGACCAGTTTTAAGACTCGATTAGAGGCCGATTGAGGAACTCTATAAATAGACCCGTGGGCATTATGTAGGCCCCAAAAAACATAAGTTTCAGTGTATATATCCGTATGGGGTAAGTTTAGAAGTATATTAAGTAAGTTTAGTTTTGTATAATTTATATGCTATGTTCTAAAATAAATATATGTATGAATATACTTACGTATGTATCAGATTATGATATTATGATCATAATTATTATTAGATGTTTGATTTTAGATTTTAAGTAATCTAAATGAATCTCAAATTTTGCAATGTTTTTCAAATATGTATGTTTAAATTAAAATTTAAAATTTTATGTTTATAATTATTTTAATGTAATATTTTATTATTATGACTATTTTATTCAAAACATTTTACATAAATTATTTGATAGTTAAATTCTATTTAAAAATTAGAAATATTTTTAATACTAAATAAATAACATTATTTAATGAAAATAAATAAAATTAACCAAACCAAAAAAAAACAGACTGAAAACACAAAACTAGAACCACAATTCCCATGAATGGAAATGTGTAGATGGAAATCGCATCTCTCAATTAAAAACCAGCAAAAGTAGGTAAACTTGCCTGTCCTTTGAAAATTTAATCTTCAAAACCACTAAAGTCATGCAATTACGTCTCTAATTAAGTATTCAAGTTGGAGTTGAATTACATTGATACATATTTCTCTAAATTCAATGATATCACGTAATTTAAAAAAAATTATAATTTAATTACTGAACTATTCGAAAGTTTTTATTTAAGTCACTTAATTGTTCAAAAAATTTTAATTAGGTCATATGACTGTTAAGTTTTTTTTTTTTCTTTTTAAGTTTCACCAATGAGCTCAAAATGACAAACAATATGATAGATCAATATCTATTGACGAGTAGAAGAACATACCTTAGATCCAAATTGATCTGACTGTCAGTATCGGAGATCAAAGAAAAAATGTGTTTGAATTCGGTTTGTAAATTTATGACGTCCAAAACTATTTCATGAAAAAAACTTAATTGTAGAAAAGGTGGGAAAGAGAATTTTTGATTTGGTGCAGATAGTGCGAACAACGAAAGCCATATAGCATCAATTTTAATAGCCCAGTGACTTAAAATAAAACTTTTGAATAGTTTAATGACCAAATTGTAACTTTTTTTTTAGTTAAGCGACCAAAATGAACATCCACCCATAGTTTGGTGACTAATTATGTAGTTTGCCCTTTCTATTTTTGAAAGGGACAAATCTCAAAACTACACATGAATTTTAGTCCAATATGTAATGTCATATATAAAAGTTTGATTTTGTGTAATTTTATACATGAAATATTGATTTGATTCAATTTTCACAAACAACTAAAATAATTATCGATATAACATCATCTTACTTTTACATATTTATAATATAAATGTAAATTGGTGTGTTTGTTTTTTAAACATGTACAATTGAATCAAAATCAGCGTTTTATATGTACATTTGAATCACAGTTTAATTTTCATATTTATAATTGCACAAAATCAAAATTTATGTATTAAATTGCATATTAAATTAAAGTTTATGCATAATTTTGATATTTATCCCTTTTAAAAATATAATTAATTTTAATTAATATTTAATAATTTATATATTGTTACCATTATATATACATTCTTTTATTAAAGATATCTAAACATACAGTTTAACATATATATTTTGTTTGGGACGTGTAAGCAACGAAAAAGAAAAATAATGAAGAAATTGAAAAGATCAATTACATATATTTTATGTGGAAAATTCCCTCTGAAGAGGATAAAAAATCATATGCAAAAATAATTTCACTAAATAGACAACAACGAAGAGTACAAAGACGGAGATAAAAACTAAACTCCGAAACCTGAAAATTAAAACTCTCAAAACTTAAATACAAAATTCTCTGAAAGTTTGTAAAAACTAATACTTAAATGTGTTATGAGTTAATCTTTTTAGGGTTATAGAAAATTTATTTATAGGATAAATTTATATGTCAAATAATATTGAAATAATCTACACTAATCGAGTTTAAGTAAGAAACTAAAACAATATTTAACTGAAAAAATAAAGCCGAAAGAATTGAGTAATACGTCACCACATTATAACGTCACACATTATTTATGCTCAAATATGAGACATACAATATTCATATCATAACATTAATATATTTTTTCATACTATAATATATATAAAAACAACATATCATAAATTTAACTTAGACTTTAAATATTTAAACTTTAGCACTATTCATATTTTAAATAAATCTATTTTTATCCAATTATTTTTATACTTTTTCTATTTAAATTCTTTCAATTTGAATGGATCTTTAAATTTAAGAAGGGTAAACTATAAAATAGTCACTTTTATTTGTCTCATATTACATTTTAGTTACTTATGTTTGAAATATTATGTTTTAGTCACTTACGTTATCGTTTTGTTACGAAATAGTTACTCTACTGTTAAGATCTATTACCTCCCTAACGGCGATCCTACCTGGTAGTTCAAATGGGTTTTAAATGCCAACTTGGGTGTTCTACTTGGCAGTCCAAATTAAATTTATTTAATTAAAAATCTATTTTCATCCCAGCATACTATAGCAATTTGGACTTTTAGCGGCGTTTTTTTAGGCCTTTAGCGGCGTTTTTAAGCGCCACTAAAAGTCATTGAGGCGCTTTTATAAGCGCCGCAAAAACGCAGCTAAAAGAGGCACCGCAAAATTTAGCGGCGTTTATGAGCAAAAAACGCCACTAAAAACAATGAGTTTTAGTGGCTTTTTTTTACAAACACCGTTAAAAGCATGACTTTTAGCGGTGCTTGTCTCACAAACGCCGCTAAAAACCATGACTTTTAGCGGCGCTTTTTTCACAAACGCCACTAAAAGCATGACTTTTAACGGCGCTTTTCCCACAAACGCCGCTAAAATCATGACTTTTAGCGGCGCTTTTCCCACAAACGCCGCTAAAAGCATGACTTTTAGCGGCTTTTTACAAACGCCGTTAAAACCATGACTTTTAGCGGCACTTTTTTCCATAAACGCCGCTAAAAGCATGACTTTTAGCGGTACTTTTCCCACAAACTCCGCTAAAAGCATGACTTGTAGCGGCGCTTTTGCCACAAACGCCACTAAAAACCATGACTTTAACGCCGCTAAAAAGCATGACTTTTAGCAGCGCTTTTCCCGCAAACGCCGCTAACTTGTACAAATTTACAATTTTCAATTTATCCAATATCATACCCCTCCTGCACTAAAACCAACTAATGACAGCAAATATAGTATATAATTCCAACCCAAACAACAAATGTAGCATAAAAATCACACCAACTACATTAATTGTAAATGATATTTTAAAATAAATAAAAGATATATGATATCTTACAAAATATTCTTATTAAAATGTTAAATGTAACAATGTTAAAATCATCTTACAATAAGAACATAAATGTCTAAGATGGCGGCCTCTGATTCTTTGGAACATCTTCATCATAGTCTCAAGTCAGAGTGAAGTTCTTCATACTTCTGCTCGCTCGCCTCCTCCTCTCGCCTCCGCTTTAAGTAGAGAAATTTGCTCTGCCTCCTCTTGCCTCCGCCTCCGCTCTAAGTTGAGAAATTTGCTCAACCGTGCTCGCTTGCATCTGAGCTATCCGGTCTTTTAGCCTCGAACTTCAAAGACGAGATTGACTCCCGGAAGGCATGTATTGTTGGGAGTCGGATCCAAAATATTGGGTCGGGATAACACCAGATCCTTGAAGTCGAACCCGACCGTACCTTTCAACACCCAAAACATTAGTGATAATATTGTTATAAATATACTCAAGATTAACAAAACTATCAGTCGAAGCAGTCGTACCTTTCAGGACCTAAAACATCGGTGATAATTCTGTTATCGATATCCTCAAGATGAACAGAACTATCACTCAAAGCAACCGCTTCATAATGTGCCTTCTTCTCCTTTAGTTTCTCCTAATAAATCAATCAAAAAGTTAGAAATGAAATATACAATAAGAAGGAATGCAACATAACTTAACATTATTAATTTAAAACTACTAACGAAGAATTAAACTATTATAAGTAAACATTATAAATCCATTTTTAATAAGTCAAATTTTATTAAGTAAATATACCATAATCTCTTCAGCTTCGGATGTTATCGGAGACCCATCCTTCTTCCTATGCGTAATGTGCTGAACTCGTCCAACTTTTTGACAGGTGGAGAGTTTCTACAGTGTTGTAGTAGAAATATAATTTAATAGTATAAAGTCATTAATATTTGACTGAATTAATAAATTATAATACCTCGGCCTCAGCTACAGAAGAAAAATTTCTCGACCGCTGGTAATGCGTGAATTTTGATTACGCTTGCCGCTTGTTCCGACACTCTCACGGCCCCTGCATAACGATATTATTATTACATATATAGTAAATACTATAAACCAAAAATTTATAAGAGTTTAGAACTAGGTAATACCTCTCCTTTCTTTGAGTTCCGAATCTAACGCATCTTCCCATTGATACCTCAACATTCCGGTGGGACATTTCAGATTTATCCTCGAGACTTATTTCTTTCTTAAAATATTCTTTTTTCAATATGCTTTTGTTGTCTCTCCATTTTTTTCCCAATGTCTTCTTTATATAGTCATCGGAGACCTCCAAAGTAAACCTCTCCTAAAAAAACATAAGTTTAAAAAGTAAATATAAATGAAACTTCAACCAAAGTATTATAAATTACATTCATGTTTTGTTACCTTAATGTTCTCCAGAGCTTGATTTTTGTTTGCGTCAGGCATGTGATGCCATGACTCGTAATTGATGGGTAACATATTTGCATTTCGTGCAATAATGCCCAAATAGCCTGCTAGAACTCGAGCTTCAGGGCCAACAGGCTGGCCATGACTGTTTCTCCTTACTTTCACACGGTCGCCGGAATTTAATTCGTATAAACCTTTAAGCAGCGTACGTCCGCAACCTCTGCGCGTCCCATCACTCTCAGCTGACCAATGATATATTATTGTTATATTAAAATTGAAAAATAAATTAATAAAAAAAGTCAACATGCATGTAAAATAATTTAATTTTACTTTGTAATTCTACAGGCTCATCATCTATGCCAGGCACATTAGAGGATCCAACTATTGTTTGCTGTTCACTATTGCCCTCTTTAGAATTTTCAGTATTCTGTACAATATTTAAATCTCATAATCTTCTTCTACTCATTTTCCCTGTAATACACGTAAAATAGTTGAAATATTAGTAACAAATAACAACAATAATGGTACATATAAAAATATTTAAATTACATAAAATGACCATGATTAAAATTATAATATTAAATATAAATAAAAATAGTAAAATCTTACTACATCATAATTCGTAAATATCTTCGTCCACATCATGACGAACCCATTGAAATTGTGCACTAGTACTAGGGATATTTTCATTTAAGTTTTGTTCTGGAAAAGGCAGAGTTTCTGATCTTTCGACGATGTCCTCTCTACTTCCACTGCCCATGTCCAACAAGTCTCTAGGAGTATTTCAAAGTACAATGTACCAACCCTCTTCAGTTGGATTTTCCGAGTAAAAAACTTGTTTCACTTGAGAAGAAAACACATACGGCTCGTCTATCAGTTGTTCTCCTGTGTGAATCAATCGAGAGAAATTCACCATTGTAAAACCATATTGATCTTTTTTAATTCCGCGAGTCGTATTCACATCAGCCCATTCACCTTGAAACAAGACAACTTTCTATTTTCCGTAATAATCCAACTCAATGATGTCAGTAATAAGTCCGTAATACTCTAGATTCCCCTCGACAGGATTACTATCCCTAGCACTAGAATAACTCGTAATTGAAGAATTAACAGCAATTCCACAATTTTGGGTTCTCCTCAACCTCTCGCGATACCTTGTATGAAATCTATATCCATTGATGAGGAATGCACTATATCTTTTCACTATTCGGTTTGGACCTTGTGAAAGCCATTTAACTTCATCATTTACTTCATTCCGACTCCAAACCTATTGAATCGAAAGTAATTCAAGTAATTATAAATGTTGTGCGAAAACATTATTACTTGTCAATGAAAACTTCAATTGCATATCGTTTGGCTTAACCATTCATGAAATGATTCTGTGAACATCTTATTAATTTCTCGTCGATGTAACCTTCGGGACCGTGGACGAGCTCTCAATACTTGTTTGTACTCACTATGTTAAAAAAATGGTTATTTTGTTAGAAGACAAAGAAATTATAATTGATGAGTATTTATCAAATTCCAGAACTTACTTCCGTAATGGTTCCATTGAATCGTGATGAAAAAGAACGTATCGATGTGCTTGGACCCACGATCTATCGTCTAATTCTGTAATTTCGACTTTGCCAATCGGTTCTCAAACTTTGAAATAAATAAGTTCCGCCAAGTTATGATCTCGTGAGCCCAAGATTTCTACTTGGTCATTCATTCTTGTTTCAACATCTTCCAAATACCTTGAGCAGAAAGTCATACATTCCTCTGCCAAATAGCCTTCGGCAATTGATCTTTTCGGATAACGTTTATTACGGCAGTAAGACTTCAATTTGGATAGAAACCTAAATACGGTATAGAACATTATCAAAAGTTGCAACTAAAGGCATTTAGGTGAATGAAAGAATAATTTGCAAATAAATTAAGACCTTTCAATGGGATACATCCGGTGATAGAAAACGGGTCCACCAAGTATTACTTCATGCGGGAGATGAATTAACAAGTACACCATAATTGTGAAGCAAGAAGGCAGAAAGATCTTCTCTAGATTGCATAAAGTCAGTGCGGCTCGATCTTGTAGTGTCTCAAGTTCTTGAACATCCAAAACTTTGCCACAAATGCCTTTGATTATATTGGACAGTTCAATTACACAAGACGTCACCTTTTTAGACATACAACACGCATAGCAACTGGCAGTAAGTCTTGCATCAAGATGTGATAGTCATGCGATTTGAAGCCATATAGTCTTCGATCTTTAAGACTCACACATCGATATATATTTGATGCATACGCATCCGGGACCTTTATATCCTTCAACACCGTACAGAACACTTCTTTCTTCGTCTTCGACATTGAATAAATAGTGGGCGGCAACCGATATTTCATATTCGGAAGTGCTTGGGGATAAAGCTCAGGTCCCATGTGGACTAAATCAAGTCGACTCTGAAGATTGTCTTTTGATTTTCCATCGACATTCAAAATAGTCCCAATGATGTTCTCGCAGATATTTTTCTCAATGTGCGTGACATCAATATTATGGCGTAATATCTGATGCTCCCAATAAGGCAACTAAAAAAAAATACTTATTTTTTTCCACAAGTCCGCCTCATTAGAATCATCCTCTTCGTCAGATTCATCATCAGATTCATCCCTTGATCTTCTATTTCTTTGTGGGTTGGCCGGTTGATTCATCTTCCCATAAATGAAATTCATATATTTTAACATGAACAATATTTTAGATCCACCGGTCTGCGAAGGAGCTTCTCTGAACTCTTCAGTACCGTCAAACTGAGCACTCTGATATCTAAATCTATGATTTTTCGGTAACCATCGACGATGCCCCATGTAAGAGAACTTCTTCCCATTATATAACCATTTCGAACATGTCTGCGCAGCACAACAAGGACAAGCATAACGTCCTCTGGTACTCCAATCAGATAAATTAGCATAAGCCGGGAAGTCATTAATAGTCCACATCAAAGCTGCACGTAAGTTAAAGTTCTCTTTTCTCATTGCATCGTATGTCTCAACACTAACCCATAGTTGTTTTAACTCCTCAACAAGTGGCTGCAAATATATGTCAATATCATTCCCGGGCCCTTCCTCTCCAGGTATAATCATAGATAAGATAAAAGATGATTGTTTCATGCAAACCCATAGAGGTAAATTGTAAGGAACAAGCACCACCGGCCAAGTATTATATGCTGTGCTCATGAGTTTGTAAGGGTTAAATCCATCAGATGCTAGCCCAAGTCTGACACTCCGAGGATCGCGTGCAAAGCTTGGAAATTTTGAGTCAAATGATTTCCAAGCTAAAGAATCTGCAGGATGCCTTAACAATCCATCATCGGTTCGTCCATCATGGTGCCATGTCATTGATTCGGCTGTCTTCGATGACATGAAAAGCCTGTGAAGCCTTGGTATTAGCGGGAAATACCGCAAAATCTTAACCGGCCGCTTCCTTGACTGTGTATCGTGTTCATCCTCGTTACCATCCTCTACATTTCTTTTAATCCAACGGGATTGACCGCAGGCATGACAGCATTGTTGGTTTATCCGGTCGCCCCAATACAATATGCAGTCATTTCGACAACTATGAATTTTGTTGTAGCCAAGGCCCAAATCCTTTATCAGTTTCTTCATGTCTTTGTACGATTGAGGGATTTTCGCAAACGAGAACATTTCTTTTAGAAACTCTAACAGCATTGTCAACAAGTTTTCGGTCCATCCTCCCAAATATTTCAAGTGAAAAAGACGAATACAGAAAGACAGTTTGGAAAATTTTGATCCCTTATACAGTTCTTCATTCATTTCACCAAGTAACGTGTAGAACCTTGCCGCTTCTTCATTTGGCTGTTCATCAGGTACACTTCTTCCCCCTTCGGTGAAAGTATTTCCACCAAAACTATAATCATCGGTTGCACCCGTGTCAGGTGGAAATGACCCGAAACCATCACTGCGCATATTAAAAGCATCCCGCAACATGCCTTCCATGTTATCATCTCTAACATTCTGATTGTAAGCACTATGAGGATAACCTAGATTCATCGATGAGGATGCTCCACTAGATGTACACTCTCCATGAAAAATTCATTTTTTGTACCCCCGGACAAAGCCATCAACAACTAGATGTTCGTAGACAACTTCACGATAATGCCAATTGGTATTGCAACACTTATCACACGGGCAAAGAATCATATTCTCTTAGCTTGCATTTTGAAATGCGAAATTCAGAAAAGTTTCTACTCCATTTCGATAGCCGTTGCTTACCCTTGACAAATTCATCCAAGTCCTATCCATTTCATAGTTGTTGAAGTCTAAAGTTGACAATAAATTACATGGCTAAATTGTTAATTTATAATTTACGTAAGTAATGATAATTTCATATATATAAATGAGTACTATGTAAGTTATGTATTCTTTAATATTCATCATACGTGGCATTGTTACACCTAGGAGGATCCATTATATCTAATAAAGTGAGATATAAAGGCGACCGTCAGTTTCCAAACCTATATACTTTGAATCTTTTTTATACAAGTATTATGTAAGTTATATATTATGTAAGTTATGTAAGCTATGTATTATGTAAGTTAAATAATTTTATGTTAGTTATGTATTATGAATTATGTAAGTTAAATTAAAATTTCAAATCGAGAATCGATTAAGTGAAAAATGTTATTATATGATTTTTATAGTTGAAATTTCTTTGTGATGTTGTTAAGTTTAAAAGTTTTTAACTTACTTCTTTTAAAAAAATATTTTCTACATTAAAACATATTTAAATAATGATCTATATTATTACATTGATAACAATATTAAATTAAAAGTTTTTAAATTACTTCTTATAAAAAATAATTTATTTTTTATAATTAAAACATATTTAAGTAATGATCAATATTATTATACTGACAATAAACAGCAATTTGGACAGCAATTTAGCAAATTAAATATACATGCTTACAAATTGTAAATTGGATGGCAAAGTCGATTCCAGCAACTACTGTTGTGTTGAGCAAAGGACGCCCGAAACTTTTGAGAAGCTACAAGAAGAATAAAAAAGAAACTCCATAAAATCAAAAATAATAAAATAAATGAAAAATAAAACTGTATAAATAACAAAAGTACGAGTGAATTAACTTACATGACGAGTAAGAATGGTGCAAACAAATCGAACTACAGCAAATACTAAGTATTTTTCCCTTTATGAGTCAATAACAGAACTTTGTCTATAACATTGTCAGGGATAAAATTACATCTGCAAGCAATGATGATAAGGTAATTATCACCCAAACCAAAATATTAAAATAAAATTTATAAAACACAGAAAATGCCAATAATAAAAAAAAAAATTGATGTAATTAAATAATGTAAACCAAGCACTAAAAATGAGGATATATCATGACCTAAAAGTATCAACAATTTGATAGGTATCTTATTTTAAACCGCCTTTAACAAAAGAAAATGTAGTCGCCCTCGGTCAAAGTAGAATAATAACTCGCTTCCATTGAAATCCAAGATTTTATGGGTTTAATAGTAAAGCAAGGATCCCATAGAAATTGCCAAATGTGGCGTGACAAGTTACCCCGCCTTAAGGAAGTGATGTCTTTTATACATGGATAAGGAATCAAAAACAGCTAAGACATTCAAAAGATCAAGAAACCCGTTGGCTTATACCAATATCAAGCATGTCAATTTATTCATCAGCTCAAACAAGTTGGTTCCATATAAATCAAAAGAAATTCTTTAATACATTTGTGATTAATTTCTCAAGAAACATAAACTCATTTTTGAAAGAGAAATTCGCTATGTGTTTTGCACGGTTTGTCGGGATCGATTCTCAACTTCCACAACCCACTAGCTAAGCATTCCAACAACACTTTAAAAAATGACTGATTGACTACTGCTAATCCCCAAAAGGCTGATTTTAAGTTCAAAAATAGGTAAGTTGGCTTCCGAACTCCATAAGTATCCAGAAACAATGCACAAGAGAATAACCAAAAGTGATTGAGAAGAAAAAAAAGGAATAAAATTCCTTGCCTTGAGCCATTCGTCTTTCCAGCATTGATAATTGGCAAAGTATCTTCTTATTCGGGCCCTGTGTGATACAGAATAAATACATACAATTAATTGATATGAACTATATAGAAATCATAATAAATAAAAACATGCACTTAAAAGTAAAAACTCCAATGTGGATTCTAACCTTGCTTAGTGCAAGATTAAAGCGATTCTTTCTTTCAAGTCAAATCTCCTTCTTCCAAATGCGATTACCCAAACAAAGCCAAGCATCTCCAAGAGATGGATTCAATTTAACCTAGAGAAGAAAAATATTAGATAAAAACATAAGCCTTATTGAGCCCAAGCATTATAGCAAGCCATAACAAAAAATACCCAATGACAACCCACCTCGTGCCTTTCTTTGTCAAGATGACCCTACTGTCATTTGCTATCATATAGTGATGACAAAATAAACCCAAAAAGAAAAAGACATTATAAAGCAGATGGAATCAAAATCGTCCAAAACCATCCATTGACTCTACAAAACTATTGAGACGCGTTTATGACCGAGCATTCACACAAATACTTCCAATTGCGAATATTTGATTGGACAATAATTCAATAAAATCCGAGGGTATTTCGTAAATTTTGGACATTGGGGGTATTTTGGTAATTTTTCCACAAATCGGGGTAAATTGTAAAATTTTAATAAATCGGGATATTTCAGTTGCAAAACTTTGAGGGTTCTTTTTGAGAAATTTATTTTCCAAAGACGATGAAGTTGCAAAAATTTTGGAAATTCTGGTCATTTTGGTAATTTTGTAAGTTTGGCAATTTTGTAATTTTCCAAAATCAAGGTATTTTGATATTTTACAAATTAGGGTTTTTGAATGTTTATAAAATAATGAAATTTTGGTAAAGCTGTTGAGTAGTTGAACATTTTATAAACCAAGGGCATTTTGTAATTTTACCACTAGGGTATTTTAGTAAATTTGTAAATCGAAATATTTTAGGAAAATTTATAAAATATTCTTTTCAAATCAAGAGGGTAATTTAGAAATTTTAAAATTAGGGTTTCCATAAAATACGGCTAGTCCCTTTCGGTTTTAGTTATTGTTTTAAATTTGACTAAGTCCTCTTGATTAGGGTGAACGTTGCCATTACGCACTGTGTAGGATTCGAGTAAATAGGAGGTGAGTCACTAGGACTGCTTAAATACCAACATAGGTTTGTTTGATTAGGCATTTAAGTCTTATGTAATTGTTGGGGTAACTAGTCCTGGGTTCAAGTACTTAATCTCTATTCTACGCTCCATTCCATTTCTACCCTTCTATAAATCACAGAATCACACATATAGTTAGGGGTACTTACCGTGGATCATGTGTTTGAGACTTAGGGCCATGCCAAAAGCTCGCTTATTTTTTCAAAGAAAATCATTTGGGCTCGCATTTGAAAACGTTTGGGCCTTAGCCCACGTGCCGAGAGTTTAAAATCGGGCTCGATACTAAATCGAACATTCCCACACCCGCCCACGAGAATGGACCGGATCCGTATGTTCCTAAAGTAAACCGGTTTCAAACATTTTTGTTACTTAGAGAAAATTTGTAAATTTTAGAAAAACTATTGTTTTGAGTTGGGCTTAGGTTGTAAACCCATTTATTTAATCTTGTAAATCCAATTTGTGGTAATGTGTCCAAAATAGATCTTAGCAAAATATTAAAAGTAATGTAAAAACAAAGAATAATCCACTGGCCTTATGGCCTTATTACATCAAATAAACCCAAAATAAAATTAAAGAGGTATTAAAATCAAATAATGTCCAAATTTGAATAAATTCTTCAAGTGATGCATGGCCTCCTCATGGTCTCACCGCCCGGTCCGTCATCGCCATCCTCAAAAAATAATTCCTACAATGGGGTGAGTAAACAGACTCAATGTGTAACACAATACTATCAATCAATAATTAGGGCATTCACGCTTAAATCATCAAGTCCATATAATAATAGAATTCATGATGCAACCCAAACCCAAAACCTATAAGCCATCCGCTACTCTCCACCCGCACCAACCAACACATCGTAGGGACTACTAAGTCAACCCTCCATCCGCTACTCTCCACGTTAACATTTCGTGTTCCCACATGACCAATGGTAGGTGAAAAGCGGTAATGCGATTTAGCGATGGTGAAACAATGATCAATTTGATATGGATGTTTTAAAGTCAACTAAAGTTGTAAAGCAGTCCCAAAATACAATTAAACTATACAAATGTACCCTATCAATTTCATGCAAACTATCTCTAATCATCTACCACCCTACACCATCAATGCACTAAAGTCCCCTACGGTTATATTACGAAGACATTATCTACAAGGTTCTAGTCTACGTTACGGCTACGGCTAGGGCAAGGACAATTACTCGATATTTATTCTTGTGTTTACATAAAAATCAGATGGCCATCGTCTTGTTAGGTTCTATCTTACCACTTCAATGAGACCACAACACCACTTGTTTCCCTCTCAAGTTCATCTTTAACCCCTTAATGCGTTTCTTGGAACGGCTTTTCCGACCTTATGCTTCCACTTGCTCGCATTTGATAAAAGGGAAAAAATCATTTCAAATTAATATATATGTTTAAAAAGTTTTGTTTACAAATTCCATACCGTCGTTGTTTGTTGAATGTCGAATATTGGGAAATTTAAGCGAAAACAAAGGATGATGAACCTAGGGAGAAGCTTGAGCGAGAAAAGTTTAGGGACAACGAATTTAGGGTCGACGGGGATGAAGGGATTTGGGGAAAAGTTGAAGCAGAAAACAAATTGAACACTTATGGATTTCTGCTCAAAGTCGAAATGAACAAGAACAAATGTGTTTTTTTGAATAACGTAAGATAAAAGAGGAGGATTCAAGAAAAAGAAAATAAAGGTGCGACTTTTCTTTTCTTTGTAAAAAGGAAGAGATTGGAAATCAAAGCAAAAGAAAAGGAAGAGAAGGTGCAACCACAACTGTTGGAAACAGAGATGAGAATAGGAAGAGTAAAGAGATGAGAGTTAGGATTTTGAAATCAAAAATGGGGAAACGAAGCGTTAAGCAATTTTTGATAAACGCTAACAATACTGGTACTGTTTTTAACTAAAATAAATTGATTATTTGTGGCCTTTTTGACAAAGCCGCTTATTTCTTACCTTTTATGCTTTTTTATTAAAAATACCGTTAATATTCTTGATACTAATATATTTTTAAAGATTTAATCAAATTTTTCTTTATTTTAAATAATAGTATTTTAATTTTTCATTTAAATAAATAATTTTAAAAATTTAAGTAATATTTAAAATAATTAGATAAATGACATCGTTTAGTTTAAAGTAAAATAATATATAAGTCATATACCCAAAAACTTTAAAAGTAATTTAAATAATAGTATTTTATTTTTCATTTTAACATTTATTTTTAATGTTATTGGTTCTAGATTTTTCTACATCATTAATTTTTGAATATTTTAAAAAGTAAATTACAAATAAATTTTATATTAATTAATTAATATAAAAATTAGATAAATAATAATAGATCGAAGAGGATGAAAGAGTACTGCATGAGTTTTCGAAAATAATACATGATGGCCACTTGGATGATGGATCAGGATGTAAGGAGCAATACAACACTAGTTTGTTTAAATCCAGGCCCTAAGTCGGCCCCTAAACCCCTAAAACCTATAAAACCTTAAACACGTAACCCCAAAATCTAAACTTTAAAACATTATAAACCCCAAAACCTTAAACTATAAACTTTTATAAACTCTAAACCTTAAAATACCATAAACCACAAAATCTTAAATCATAAACCCTTATAGACATATAAATCCTAGAAGCATAAATACTAAACCTTAAATCAAAAACTCTAAACAACTAAAACCCTAAACTATAAACATTAACCCCTAAACCTTACAACCCACACCTAACACACTAAATGCTAAACCCTTAACACTAAGGCAATAAAATTAAACACTAAACGTAAATTAAATCCTAAACCCTAAACCTTAAAATTCTAAACTTAAATCATAAACCCTAAACTCAAAAACCTGGCACATTAATCATTTTCCCCTAAACACCTAACCCTAAACCTATAAACCATAAACCTAAAACCCTAACCCATTAACCATTAATTTCTCTCTAAACCCTAAACCCCTAACCCTTAACATATTAACCCCAAACCCTTAACCATTTACCTTTAAACCCATTAACCCTAACTTTTAACCCATAAAACCCTAGGACAACCTTAAACCGCAAATCATAAACCATAATCCCTAAACATTAAAATAGTAACTTCTAAACCTTACACCCTAAACTATATATGTTAAACCATAAACCCTAAATAATCATGAGAATTAATATTCAATATTTTAAAATTAATACTATCTCTTTTACGATTATATAAGAAATTATTTAATATTTTCTTTCATTTTAACAAATATTTTCTCTTAAATAATTTAAACTAAAATCATAATTTTAATGTATTAAAATTAATGTTATCTCTTTACAATTATATAAGAAATTATTTAATATATAAATTTAAAACAATCAGTCATATATATCCAAAAAACTTTAAAATTATTTGCGTTTTTCCAAAAGCGCTAATGTTAAGACTTTTAGCGGCGTTTTGTAAATAAACGCCGTTATTATCATTTTAGCGGTTTTATAAATAAACGCCGCTATTGATCATTTTTTATGGCGTTTTCTTTCAAACGCCGCTAATGTATAATATTTGCTGCGTTTTTCTTTGAAACGCCACTAAAAACGCCGCTAAAAGTCTGTTTTGGTGTAGTGGCAACTGGGCATCCAATTTGGCATTTAAAACTCATTTAGACTGTCATATAGGACTGTCGTTAGGGAGGTAATAGAGTTTAACGGTAGAGTGACCACTTCGTAACAAAACGATAACGTAAGTAACTAAAACGTAATATTTCAAATATAAATAACTAAAATATAATATGGGACAAAAAATGGCTATTTTTATAGTTTGCATTTAAGAATATAAATAAACTATTCAATAAGTCAAAATTTTACTATTATTTAATTAAATCCAAATTCTGTATTGTCTGTTTCAATCTATTTTCTATAGCAAAAAAAAAAAACCCAACATAAATGGCTAAATAGCAAATGAGCCTCCAAATTTGACCATTATCTAAAGAGTGTTTTTTAGGACATAAATCCCTTTCACTATTTAAAATAACAAAGAATAAAATTAAGAAAAACATCAAATATTGGGAAGTAAATGTCATGTTTGAATTTTTTTAAAGATTATTTTGAGTTTAAATTTTGCAGATTAATCAATTTAGTATCCAATGTTTATAATTTTGTTAATTTAGTTCTTATTTTTTATTAAATTTAATCATTAATTTTTAGAAAGCGTCGGTGGTTTGGTTTGAAGCGAAAATATTGATTAAAATATTAATTTTTAACGATGTTGGCATGGCATTAAACATATATATACTTCAAGACAACATCAACAAATAATTTAAAATATAAAATTTTAAAAAATCAAAATCGAAATTAAAAAATCATAAAAATTCAAAAAGAAAAATAGCATGAAGTACAAGTAAATTGCCACATAGGTTGCCATATTTAAAATTTTGACATTTTAGTCATTATTTTCGTTAAAAAATAACAAATTAACTATTTTTAAAATGTTGAGTATCAAATTTAGCTAAAAAAGTAAATGTTGTTGAGTGTTTTCCGTTGTGTCTCATTGATGGGACAATCAAATATTTATAAACATGATTACTATTCAGAGAATTGGCATTCTTGGTAGGCGCTATGTATGCTCGACACATGTACTATTTCGGTCTACTTGCTATACTTTGTAGCCCTCCACACACGAACTCATTGGTATATGCGAACTACCTTTGCAAGCTCTTCTAGCAAACTCTCACTATGAGACATGCACGCATTCAATTGGTAGGGCCCAACCGGGTTGTGAGTAGGCGATTGAACTATACTCGAGTTTCAGGTCAGTTATCATAAATACGTAATAAAGGCCAAATTAACAAAGTATGTAAATATTAATAACTAAATTTATTGTTATGATTTTAAATTTGATGTTTATCCAGATTTATTTTAATCTAAATTTAAATATATTTTGATTTATATTAAATAAATTTATTTTTTTGAAGAAATTAAATTTTTTTGTAGATTACCTATAGAAAAAAAAAACATATCTTCACAGGCAGACACGAGTGAGCGACTTTGGTGTGGGTCCACTTTGATTTTGCCTTTCATTTTCCTAGTTGTATATTTTGTTCAACGATCGATGTTCTTTACTTAAAATACGAAGTAATAAAACTAATGGGTTAAATATTTTTTTAGTCGAAATTTGATAATTATTTTCATATTTAGGTTTGAAATTTTTATTAAGATTTTTTTATTAACAAGTGAGGGATTAAAATGTAACAATTTAATAACGTTCATGATAATAACGTAACTTTTAAAAATTAGGTGACTGAAACGTAATCTTAATTAAAATTTAGGGATAATTGGTGTAGTTTACCCTAATTAAAAAAGCTAGGTTACTATTACCGTTAAGTATTTCAATGGTGAGTGACTAAAATTTGAAAATTTGAAAATGTTAACGATGAAATTGAAATTTTTTGAAGTTGGGTGACCACCCAAATAATTTACTCTAAAATAAAATAGAATAAAATTTCAAGTACTTTTTACTTTATATATATATATATATATATATATTCTAGTTAACTAAAGGTGGATTTGGATGGGCGATTAGGTGTGGTGTGTTTAGCTTACCCTTTATTTCACGCTACAGTATTGTTACAGTATCTAATCTCACCACCACCGTCGTTTTTACATTAATCACAGGTAAACGCACCATCCATCTAAATCCACCCTAAACGTGAATCCTATATCAACCATTGGAACATATGGATCAACCCTTTTAAATACACAACCTATAACTATATATTAAATTTAAAAGTTCGCGAATTTATTTACTGTGAAAAATATTTAAATAATTTAAATCACATGAACACAAATATCTTATAAAATAGAAAAAAATAAACCATACAAAGCATTAAATAAATTGATACATCACACAAATATAGTATAAAAAAAAGTCATGTGATCCATAATCTTTGAAGGGTGTTGAGTTGGTGGGTTCAATATTAAAACAAAATTGATTTGGTAGGTTGAATGTTGATTTATCAATTACCAATGAATAATTTAGGATTAGGTCTCCTATTCAAATATCAACCATCCATTCCCTAGCCTTTGATAAAAGAGGCATGATGACATGTTCTTGGTTATTATTATTTTTGAATTAAATTTGATTTTAATATTTTAAAAATAGTTGAATTTAATTATAAAATTTTTATAAAAATTAAATTATTTTTAATGAAAATATTAATTTTTTAACACGACAATCTACATATATTTTATATTATTTTTTATTTTCATAATTTTAAATTATTTATTGAAGTGACAAGAAGAGAAATAATGTCATGTGAGTATGAAGTATATGTGGATTTTCACATAATTGTCATGCCAATATTGTTAAAAATTAATATTTTAATCAGTATTTTTGTTAAAAAATAATTTGACTTTTTTTGAAGTTAATGATTAAATTTATCAAACAATAATAAGAGATAATTTGACAAAAGATATAAATATTGAGGGCTAAATTTATCATTATATCTAATTAATTTTAAATTTTAACTAAAATAACCGAACAAATTTATGGCGGCAAATTTCATTGATATTATTTAAATTAAATCGATAGATGTGGATAATCGATTAATTCGGTAACATGGTGGGTTTAGGGTAGGGCAATGGGTTTAATAAATTTATTGGATTGGGCTTGTGTTCAATGCGCGTTAGTTTTAATTCGTGTGATTAATTCAGTTAAATTTAAATAATGTATTAATAAAAATATGTCATAAGTTTATGTATTTTTTAATATTTTAATATTTAGTTATTATATTTTTATACTTAAAATTTTATTTTATTTTGTAGATTTCAAATTTTAAGTTTAACTGCTAATATTGATAATTTTATTAGTGTGATATTTTGAAATAAAAAATTTCACTTGTTAGCCATATAATTACAAAATGATGCTGTAATTAACTTAAATTTAACAACAAAATATAACAATATTAACAACTTAAATTTTAAAATCTAAAAATAAAAGAACTAAATAGAAAAATTAAGCATATATGCCACTTTTTAAAAATATTTAGGATTTTAAGCTTTTTTTTTTTCAAAATTTAAGGAAATAAGTTGTTTTATGCTACGCATGTGCCACAAGACACCCGACACCTTACATAGGATTTATTTTAAAAAATAAAAAATATATATGTTAATTATAGGAATGACAATAGTTAAAAAATCAGGGACATTGAATTTTAAACCATTGGGACCAACAACTATTGAAAAAAAAGATCCCCAACAACTAAAATTTTTTCTATATGCACCCTTTACGCTTTCAATTTTTTCATTCAATCTTATTCATCCATTCTCTCAACTCTCTCGACTGTTTTATTCTTAAATTTCTATTTCGATTTTTCAATTTTCTCTCAGTTTCTTGTTCTCTCAATTTTCTATCTTAACCTTTTGTAATTGCTTAGATTTTATTCGATTTTCATCATCTTAAAGATTTTAAAAATGTCAACACTTCTAATTCATTTGTATCACAAATAAATTTTCAACGTCCAATTACAAATGGTAAAAGAATATTATTATATTTTAATTAATATAATTATTAAGTTGTTAATTATGTTTGTATAATCAGGGCAAAATTTGAATTATTGAAACATATATACACAATTTAAGTGCAAAAGCACTGCGTGTTAGTGAACAGTACTTGGAAGAGGCGAGATTTTTACATGTGTCCTATATGTTCGGCGGGACTGAATTGGAGCCCGCACTTATCAGTGTTTTGCTGAAAAGATGAAGACCCGAAACACACACATTCCATCTTTTGTATGATGAGTGTATGATTACACTCGAGCAAGTGACATTACAACTCGGCCTACCGGTTGATGGGCCAGTCGTTATGGGGGTAGTGCTGGTTGGTGATTGAAGCGCAATTTGCCACCAACTATTGAGAAATATGTCAGACAAGTTTAGTGGTAACTGGATAGATATGAAATGGTTAAAAAATAATTTCTCACATCTCAACAACTCTTTTAGTGCGGTTGAAAGACAATAATTCGCTCGGGTATTCATACTGAGGTTGACCGGGGGTCTTTTAATGCAAGATAAATTTTGAAATCTAATATATTTAAGGTGGCTCCTACAACTAATCGACCTAAAAGAATTTGGGCGACTTAGTTGGGGATCAACTGTCTTGGCTACATTGTATTAAAAGATGCGTTGAGAAACTGAATCACAAAAAATTAAAATCGATGGTTGTATACTCCTTCGGTCATGGACATGGTACCACTTACCATTTTTACGTCCTCAAGTCAACTTCCCTTATCAATTCTCACTCGTAATAAGGTGAGATTCATTTAATAATACAATTATCATATTATTTTTTATTATATTTTTGGAATAAAATATTAATTAAACAGCTGGAACAATGATACGAGTCATTTGGGTATATCGAACGAGCTTCGAGATATTCAATTATTGTTATATCAATGAGCTTGAAGATATTAAGTTTTTGTATGTTTATAAAAAATGTAAAAATATAGCTTAATTAATTAATTTTTAATTCGACCTTCGCCTCAACGTTGCCCCCAAATGTGGACACGTTTTCTTACCATGTATTGGGTTTTTACAAAAACCGCATATGTTCGGTTGGTCTATCTTCTCTCGATTATCCATATTGTTACGTATTTGACTAGATTTTGATTGACCTTTTGGCTTGCGATGCAACTCAATATTCGGTAGCAATTCGAATGGAGCACTCAAAATAGACAATCATCTACCTTCATTTGGGATTGGTGGAAATTTAGACTTCCATACTTTATATATTCGTTTTAGTTTGTACACTTCATCAACATACTTCATGCAATCCAAATGTATCGAGATTGCATGTGCACATGAAAAACATAGTGTTTGAAATCTCCTATAGTCACAGATCCTTTGTTTTAGATATACACGGTACGATCTCTTGATGATACCCTTGTTAGGTCTATGGAACTCCTTAACCTAAAATATTTCATTCAGACATGAGTAACACACTACAGACATAGAATTTGCTCTTATTGCATTTTTCGGCATATTTTTCTCACTTTTTCATACCAAATGTGTCTGCCTTTTATTTGTCCAACATATTTTTCCGCTCACTTTGGAAACAAGGCCGATAAGCAGAAATATGTTTTTTTTTACCATCGACATTATCAGCAAATGACACATCCCCTTCAATACTGAATTTATGCGTTCCACTAGGTTTGTTATCATATGCCCTTACCGTAAACCTCCATCATATGAATGAGTCCATTGTTTATTGGGTATCCTATTGAGGTATTCAACACCTTTTTCGTTTATTGCTCGCAAATTCTCCAGCATTCCATGGAATCGATGTTGGATAAATTCATACCCTATCAAAGAAAATAAAGAATATATCCATGAATACAAACAATGTATATGTCACAAAATGATATATAAAATAATATTTACTATGTACCCATATTAATAACATATTATTGCTCATCATCCTTGTGAAATTGGCCCATTTAATTTGACCCGATACGACGTATACAATACCTATGGCGTGCACAAACCCATAGGCTTCCATATCGATCAATCACAACTTGTATTCCAGGTGCCCTATCAGAAATGACGCATATATCAGGTTGCGAATCAACATGCATTCTCAAGTTAGTCAAGAAGAAGTCCCAAGCATTACTTGTTTCTTGTTCAACAATTGCAAAATCTATTGGTAATATTTTCTAATTACTGGCCTGTGCAACAACCAACAACAAATGATAGTTATATCTCCCGTACATGAATGTGCCTTCAATTTGACTAATGACTTAAGGTACCGAATGCTTTAATGCATGGCTTGGATGTCCAAAAAATACGATGGAAAATTCTTTTATCTTGGACCATTCGATTTCTATAATACGCAGGTTCCATTTGTAGATCAATGACAATATTTGAGATGTATTGATTCAGTACCTTCAACCATTGCCATACATTATTATATGATTTATCTCACCATTATACATACTTTCAATTGCCTTATGTTTTACAACCAGTGCCTTGTAGTACAACACGATGTAATTATACTCACTATGGGTATTAGCAATCAAAATCGACATGAGAATCTGAGTATTCACTTTCACCATAGGTAAGACAATGTCAGAGTTAATGTCAGAATCCAATTTGTGATAATCCTGTGACATACCTGCAATAACACAAATATTTTGCCATAGGTAAGGCAATGTCAGAGATAAGGTCAGAATCCAATATTGGATGATCCCGTGACATACCTGCAACAACACAAGTATGTGGAACGTTATATTTCTTTATTGTCCAAAACTTCGTCTTCTTTTTCATCGATGTCATGATTTTCCATGGAAATATACTTTCATGCATTGAGCACTTCAACTCCTATTTTTTGGCTTGTGATTTTGTAACATGAAATTGACCCTATGCTTTATGTTATACTGCTTCCCTGCATCAACAACAACATCTTAGGAGGAAAACTCTATTCCAACTTGTAAATCATCAAAATTTGTAAAATAACTCACATGGCTTGATCTTCTATGAGGAAGTTCTAGAAAATCTAACTCATCTTCAACATTAATGTCAACATTAAGCATGTAGGGTGGAGGTTCATACACCATAAAAGCTAGTTGGATTCCTCCAGCATTGTCCGGACCTTCACTGCCAAAATCACTCTCTTCTGGTTCAGTAGAAACGTTCTCTGGTCCAGAAAATAATGTAATTTCTGAACCATCCGGCCCGAAATCCATGATTGGATTATCATCAGTTTCAACTTCCTTTTCGTTATCAACCCCAATTACGATTTCATGTCTAGGATTGGATGTCCCTTCATCGGTGTAGGTTGTAGGGAAGACATCATCCGCTCTTATTAGCCCTATGTTAAAACCAATATCACTTATGGATTGTTGACTCGTGTAACTTGAAGGCATTTCCACATAAGAGTTTCCAACATAGAATATCGATGTTCTAAAGTTGAAATCAAAAGCATTCACAAAATGTCGTACCGGGGTCTCTGTATTCAAGTTACCTACTAATCCCGATTGTATGCCAAAGTTGAAATTGAAGGCTGAAATCGAGGAATGCCTTCCCAATAATGATTTTGGCATTCTCTGATACGAGCTTTGTAACAACGTCGTGAAACCATCGAACAACTGTGTTGTTGGACTTTCTGTTTCTTGTTCCAAAAACAATTTAACTTAAACTATTGTAAAACTCAGACCACGTTTCTCTACATCGACAAACTGATCATATAGCTCTAATATAACATTTCTATTTGAGCAATGCATATAAAACATCAACTTGGCATTCATGTTGCCTTTGAGCTCAAATGTATCATATCTAATAGGGTTCATTGACCTTAGATATCTATATTTCAAGCTTTAATTTCTTATCTAGCTTGAAATCAAGAGTTTCCTTCTAATTCTTGACAGAAGCTCATTCAATTTGATGCTTCGATTGAAAGTCAATTCTATAGATTAGACTGATACAAAACAACCCTAATTTTGGTGTCACAAATTTGACCGTCGTAATAAATAATTACTCTAATTCGTCTACTTATCTTTGAAAAAAAAACCTATTTCACATGTTTAATATAAAATTAAAACTAAAACATTATATAAAAAAAGTACTCATTAACCAAATTCAAACAACGACACCAAATTTACTTACTAAAACTAATTTATTTTATTGGGTCAATTTTTGAACTTCAGATTTTTAATATTAACAATATTATCCTTAACATGCAAATATTCTGCTCGAAATTTAACTATGAAAACTTCTCCACATCATAGGAAACTCTACCACCCAATATGAAACATATTTCAAAATGTTGAAAAATATTGGACATGATAAGTCAAAAAAATGCTTCTAATAAGAAGCATTTTTCTGAAAATTTTTTAAGATAATATTCTTGTTCTGCCACAAAAAAGATGGGACGTAAATCTGGTTTTCAGAAAACTTTATACTAGGATTATCGGGTTTTCAAAATACTTTATCCCGAAATTTTTGGGTTCTCAAAAAACGTTATTGCAAGATTTTTGGCTTTTCAGAATTCAATCTAACTATTAATTTTTTTAAGTTTAATGTAGAAATCATTTGGGTGACTAGGCAGAAAAGAGGGCGCTTTCCCCCTCTCTCTTCTTATGTCACTCGAAAATGCTTCCTGCTAGAACGATTTTGCCACATATCCCAAAATCAACCTATTTCCTTAAATTTCAAATGAAATAACTTAAAATCCTAATTTTTTAAATATGCCTAGTTTTTAAGAACTAAATTTCTAAAATAAAAGTACATGACTAAATTCCAAAATTTTAATAAGTACAAGGACGTATGACATATTTTAACCTATTAAAAATATAGATCATTAATTATTTAGTCATTTGGTTGGATTGTTTTTAAATTATTTATTTTTAACTAAAAATTTAATATACCATTTGGTAATTGAGTTTTATTTGTCCCAAATTTGCACCTAGATTTGGTGCTAGTGTTCAATTTGGTACCAAACCAAATGATATCAATTGGCCCAATGAATGTTTGACATGCATGGTTTAGTAAAAAAGACATAGGTACTGGTTGAGGGGTCAATTCAGTCGGGAGAATTTTTTTGAAGTATTGTCCATCGAGCAACCAGTCAAGTCTCCAACAATGCCAAGGTATTGCTCGTGTCGAGGTCTTGTCTCCCTCATTCGTTGATAGCCATGTACAGTTCATGTAGCACAAATGGTACCATACTTGCAAGTATGTGGTTTATATCCCTTAGGTTGGTGGTTTGAGTTATGTAACACCCCTATACCCGGTCCAATCGTACGGACTTGGTATAATACTATTACATTTGGTGCAAAACGGTTATGGCTAGATACTATTTCATTTAAACATTTATACATAGTATTATAACTTACCAACCACATTTGCAATTATATTTATAATTTCACTAATTCATTTCATATACTTACCAAAATACTTCAAGTAACTCAAAATAAATAGAATTTCAAGAGTTTATATTTTAGTCCCTAACACAAAAAAAAAACATATTTGGACTACCTATGTATATGCCATTTTAAAACAAAATATGGTACCTACTCTTGAAGCTCTTGAGGATGTGATGAGATGAGAGATCTTTTAGCCGACTCTATCTCTTCTAGTTTAATTGTACCTAAGTGTTAAAAATAAACGCGTTAAGCCGGTGAAGGCTTAGTAAGCACTACAAGAATAAATAAGTAAATAATCATAACAAAATATTTTAAACTTATTCAATCATTACATATTTACTCGCATATAAGTTTCTTCAACTATGCCTTACTTTAATAAAATTTAACTTTTTTTTTTATGTAAGATATCAAACTTACCTTAACACATCGATTATTCACTTTTGTTCACAACTCATTTTCTTAGCCCAAAGTAGACTTTAAAGAACACATCGGATATACGGAACAAATACAAAGGTGCATTATTATGCACTATTAAACAAAGAGCACTAGAGTGCTAAACAGATACCACTAATGTGCTAATAGTCAAAGAGCACTAACGTGCTAATTATCAGAGAGCGCACTAAAATTTCTTAATAGTATGCCACTAATATTCTAGTAGTTCTAAATTTCGCCTACTTGAGCATTAAAGTTGAAATTCATACATTTAAATATTTTACATAAATATTTAGAAAAAGATTTCTCATTTCTCCATCATTACGATTTAGTCCCCATTTCACAATTCACAAATTTCTCACTTTTTTTTTTCATATATACTTTTATCACAACATTATTACTTAATGTTCAAACAATATACCATCTATAATTTTCTTTACAAATTTCATAATTCCATAATCTAATTATTTTTATTTATATATTTTACGTACATTTCTATTCTAAGTAATTTCATACTACAATATAAGCATTTAAATAAAGATGATTTAAAAATCTTTTAGTACTTACAACAAAAGGTTGAGATGATGTATGTTCTTCTTCCTTCACTCCTTAACCTTCTCTTTTCCTTTTTCTTCAATTAGGTCCTCTACTTTCTTTTCTTTCTCTTCAATTTCATATAAAACATATAACATTTATATGTTAAAAAGAACAATCAAATAACTTTCCTATACTACTTAATAAAAATAAACATGTATGGTATGATATTTTCATCATTTCTTACCTTAGATCACATTTCAATTTAATCCATTAATCAAAACTAACTTTATTTTATTTAAAACTAATTTCATATTTTCATTCAAATCCCACTTTAAACTAATTTCAACTTTCAAATTTTACTATAAACCCTAATTTCAAAATTCTCTCAATTTAGTCTATATTAATTAAAAAACTATATTTTATTTTACAAATCGATCCTTTTCTCAATTCTAACTTAAAATTCTATCAATTCAAACTCTCATAATTCAATTTATTCAACATGAATAATATCTAAAAATCTATTAAATTTCAACATAAATCAAGTAGTATTTTATTCTAAGATTCTAAAACCTCAAAATTACAAAAACATAAACTAAATTAACTTACCAATCAAACTTTAAACCTTGAAATCCTAAATTTTCTTTCTTTCCTTCTCTTTTTCTTTTTCTTTCCTTCTCTGTTTCTCTCTCTTTTATTTCTTTGTTTTATTATATAATATAATATAATAAATATAATATAATATATATACTTAGCTTCTAAGTATTATTATTATAATATAATATAATATATATACTTAGCTTCTAAGTATTATTATTATAATATTATTTTTAACTTTAGATTTTTAAATAAATATCCATTTATGCGGCCTCAACTTTAAGCAATGCCATAATTTTTATCCCTTTAATTTTTTTAATTTATAATTTAACTTTCACCCTATATATAATTTAGCCCTTTTACTTAATTACTCTTAATTTTAAATAAATTCACTTGACCAAAACTTAATTAACTATACAACTAATTTCGTAAATATTTTCAGTTTTATAAAAACAGAGACCCAAAAATATATTTTTCAGTTACCCGACTATTGGGTCACTACAAATTACCTCACATGTAGGTGATTACAAAATTAATCACACACTATATTGACATCTCCTCCAAGTCTTGTAAGTCGTATCTCCACTAACTGAGCCACTTTCCCTTATCAATTTTACTAGGCTTTCGACGGAGGAGGGAGACAAAACCCCAACCACGGGGACAATATTGACATTGTTGAGTGTTTAATTAACTATCTTATTACTAGGTTTTCGATAGAGGAGGGAGACAAAACCCCAACCACGAGGATAATATTGACATTGTTGAGTGTTTAATTAACTATCTGATAGATGAGACTTAGAAAGTTTCTTTCGAAGTAGTCGACCCCCTCAATAGTACTTAATTAGGATTAAAAAAACTCAAATACCAGATTCAACATTAAACCAACTCAAGTAATTCATTTAGGCAAAAAAAAAAAAATCAAATACAAAATTAAACATTCAAGCAAAGCTCATATACCAAATAACATATATATTTTTTGGTAAAGAAAAAGACAAAAATAAACTTTTATATTCAAATAACTACTTAGTTAAACCCTTCAAATAATTATGAATAAGATTTGAAACATAACCAGGTGGCTGTAAGAAACTGTAAAATCCTATCTCCTTATCAAGGGCCTGTCTAGTTAATACATCTATTGCTTTATTTCCTTCCTTGTAGACATGTTGTATCTTCACTTCGCATTAATTTTATATTAAACAGTTGACATCTCGAACTATTGCAAATCGTAAAATCTCTGACATAGAATTCAATAACATATAAACAACCTCTAAACTATCAAACTCAAGAATCACCTTCCTTGCTCCCTTATTCTAAGCTTGTCATATTCCATCGGATGCTCCCCATAGCCTAGCTTCAACATAGCTCAGCTTCAACAGTTGAACAAATTTCAATCTATCGGGCAAATCCCATGACGAGTGACCAGTCTTCAACATCTTTACACCATTCGTGTTCACTTTGTACGTTCCACCTTTGGCAACCTCCAACAGGGTTCCCTGCCATGTTTGATGAATATATTAGCCCTCATTTGTCAATATATATATATATATATATTAGCCCTCAATTAAATTAAAAATTAATTAATTAAATAAACAAGTTAAAAATTATTTTTTAATTTTTTATTAAATAAACCGACCTTCGTTATTCTAATTCTATCCTGCTTGTACTGCTGTGCTGTGTGTATCGCACACTCTTTTGAATATAAAAGGTACGCACTCTCTTCTGCCGATCGAACCCTAATTATTCAATTCTCATTGCATTCTTCTTATAATGTCGCATTTGGATTTTGTCAATCTGTTTGGATGCAGATATTGAAATTAAAAAAAAAAAAGGGGAAAAAAGAGGGGAATTAGGAGGAGGAGTCAAGGGTGGGATATATGTCCTTCAAGCAATCAAGGTCAGATAAAAGTGAGCAACAACAGTACATAAAAATAGGGCGATCCGCCAGCTCTAATCAGCAGCAGCGGACCTCCTCAGGCGTTTACGGTAAGGGGGCTGGCGGTGGTCCCGCCCCTTCATCGTCTCTTTCTTCGTCTTCATCTTCCAGTCAAAGGTAACCGCAATTCTTCATCATGCTTTAGGCTTTGGACTTTTGCTTTGTTTTTTTTTTCCTTTTCGTTTAATTGCCAGTTAATTTAGGGTTTTCTATGCGATTTTGTGGATTGCTGATCGTTTTTCTGTTGATCCTGATATTATAGTTTTAAGAAGTCTAACAATGCACAAGGAGGGCAACCTAGGGTACATACTCCGGCTGTAAATTCTACTGAGTCTAGTAATGCTTCTGCTGCTCGTAATATACAAACTGGTGCACGTGTACAGCCCCAATTGCAAGGTATGATTCAAAATTCTTAAGCTTGTTTCCGATTTTAGATTCATAATTGAATAAATTAGGATCATCTTGATGTTATTCACATTCATGTTCATTTTTGTTGATAGGAGCATCCAATATGCTGGTTGCAAGTGGTGTTGCCAAGCCGGTTCGATCACCTGCCAATCAGAGAAGCACCCAAGCTGTTCCGAAGGCTCCAACTTCTCGATCTGCCACCTTGAGTTCTGACAGTAGTTTTTCCACACACCCCACAAAGGGTATGTTTGTTTTCTGTTTGGTGTTCTAAGTATATAAGATCAAACTACCTCGATTACGTGAAAACTTGGGGATCTTCAATTTACTTAGTATTTTGGCCGTTCGCTTACCATGACATCATTTTTAGCTTTAAGCTGATGTAACCAATTATATGCTTTTAACTGTTTCTTATGGATTAACTCCAGGAGATGCATCCCAAGCATTCTCTTTACAGTTTGGGTCCATAAGTCCTGGTTCAATGAATGGAATGCAGGTATCTAACTATTCATGTTGGTGTTTCATCTATTTTCCATTTGAAGCCTTGTTTCTAATAGCAGGTCTTGTGTTCTCATCTGTATCAGATTCCAGCACAAACTAGCTCAGCACCCCCAAATTTGGATGAGCAGAAACGCGATCAGGTTTGTCTCTTTCCATAAAAAGGATGCAGTTTAGTTTTCAAGAACCATGAAATGTTACACTGCAGAATACTCTGTAGAAACCAAGTATAATATGAATACAAGATATTTGGGGCCATCACATTTGTTGGTCTACCATGTTCATGATCTGATGCCTTTTAACTGATATAGTTTTGGAGTCTTAGGAATTCACTTATATATTTAAATGGCATTTTTACCTGCAGGCATGCCATGGTTCTTCTGTTAAATCTGTGTCAAATTTGCCCACTACTGTTCCTAGGCAGCAGCTACCAAGAAAAGATTCAGTTGCAACTGGCCAATCTAATTCTGGGGAGGCTCACTCCATGCCCATGGTCAAAAAAGATGTACAAGCCTCTGCAGGACCCCCTGTGAACCAGACACAGAAGTCATCTCATCTTAATATTCCCATGGCCTCAATGCAAATGCCATTTCATCACCAACCTCAGGTTCCCATGCAATTTGGTGTGACTAATCCACAGATTCAGTCTCAGTCTCCGAGTGTAAGTGCTACTTCAATCCAGATGCCAGTGTGTATGCCAATACCAATGGAAAATGACCCTCAGGTGATGCAGCAGCAACTTTTAGTCCCAGGACTTTCGCCACTTCAGGGAATGATGCATCAGGGTCAGGGCTTGAGTTTCACGCCACCTTTGGGTGGTCAGCTTGCACCCCAATTGGGCAACTTGGGAATGGGCATTGCCCCTCAGTATCCTCAACAGCAAGGAGGGAAGTTCAGTGTTCCTGGAAAAACTACTGTCAAGATTACACACCCTCAGACTCGCGAAGAATTAAGGCTTAATAAACGAACAGATACATATTTAGACAGTGGGTCATCAGGTCCAAGGTTTCATCCTATTGTGCCTTCTCAATTCCAACCAGTTCCATCATTTGCTCCTCATTCAATCAACTATTATTCCGATCCCTACAATACCAATTCCATCTTTTATCCACTTCCAAATACTCTGCAATTGTCTAGTAGCCAGATAGCAGTAGCACCAAATGCCCAAGGGCTGAGATTTAATTATCCTGTTGGCCAGAGTCATCAAAACATTTCTTATATGAACTCAGCAGCTGCCCATGGTTCACTTCCAGTTAATAAATCCGTAAATCTTAAACATGGTACTTTAGAATTACCAAGTGTGGAACTGGCATGTGATGTTCACAATGTAGCATCCTCTGCTTCATCGGGCATAACACAGGTTACAGTCAAGCCAGCAATTGTTTCTGCTGGAGAAAAGGTGACAGATTCATCCTTATCAATTAATTTGCCCCCTGTTGAAAAGGTTGGATCACTAAATCCTTCAGTACTATCTAGTGACGGTAGCTTATCTCAGGCTCAAAGAGATTTGGATACTTGTCAAGAGAGCTCTGTACAGCAGCCAAAATGTGAAAGTGAATCATTAGCATCCAATTCATTGCCAGCTACAGCAAAAAGAGTTCAAGCAACTAACTTGGATGAGTTCGTATCTTCTGCTCCAGCTGCTATGTCTGGGGAGTCAGTTTGGGTTGTTGTCAGTAATGACAGCGGGAGGGACAGTTTGACTTACTCTAACTCTGTAAAAGATTATCAGAAGAAACCGGGTAAGGAAGGACATAGTCAGCCACCAAATCAGGTATTTTCATTCTCTTTATTTGTTGTTGCACGTGTAATTTTTTTTTGCATGTATTTATATGTTTTTTTACACATTGTTTGACAGTCCATGTCAACATCCTACTCGGCTTCCCGCACTGCAGAACACAGTATTTCCTCAGACAGTGCAGTCTCTGACACTATAAGGGCCAAAATAGCTTTAACATCATCATCAGCTGCTTATGTTTTGCCACAATCTACCAAGAAGTTAACATCAATTAATGGTTCTTCAACTTCTTCTATAGATCTGAGGACAGACAGGAAGAGAGAAGGCTTAACCTCTGATTCATCTGAAGTTTCTGGTACTGGCAGTAATGTTGATTGCTTGGACATGGTTCAGCATGCTAATATAGATGGTTCTTCCAAGCTTGATGAGCAACTGAAACCTGAAATTAATAGAATTAAGGATCCCTTGAAATCCATGGAGCTTGAATCCGATCAGAATTCTGCTTTGAAGGCATCAACTACCAGTGATATTGTTCCTACCTCTGTTACTGCACGTCCAATGCTTGATGAAGACGTTGGGGCTAGCATTGAAAATAAGAGAGTCTCTGATAGTATGGATTTTTCTTCCTCTAAAGTATCCGAATCTACAGATCTTGAAAGTTCACATGTTGTAATCACCTTTGGTTCCAATGCATCTGCAAAAGCCATCGATAGCAATGAGGTTACTGTTACTAAATCTGGTGCATCTGACCAGCAGTCTACGCTGGTCACAACTACTGATCTCTTCGATTCATCATCAAAATATGAAGGAGGTGGTTTTCCTGTACCTAGTTCAAAGGACAAACCTGCACCGGATCTCAGTAGGACAAAGAGTACTTCAGCTAGATGGAGGAAAAAAAGACAAGAATTTCTTGAGAAGGCTGATGCTGCCGGGACAACTTCTGATCGCTACATAGCTTTTAAAAGTCCCGAGGAAAAGAAAGAGACAGTCGTACCTTCAGCAAGTGCAGAGAGCAATTGCACTGGGGTTGATTTGAAGCTGGTATCTCATGAGTCCCCTCTGGTGGATTCTACAGGAAGTGAGAAACTTGCACAGGATAAGTCTCAACTTGATGATTGGCAAGATGCTGCTGACAGCTGTGCACCAAAATTAGAAACTTCAAATAATGGCAAGAAGGCTCATGAAGGGTTGCATATCGAGAAAGATGGAAGTGGGAATATATCAAAGAAGTATTCCAGAGATTTCCTTCTTAAGTTTGCCAAGCAGTGTACTGATCTTCCACAAGGTTTTGAGATTGCTTCAGATATTGCAGAGCCCTTGATGGCTCCCAATGTCAATGGTTCGCACCTTGTTGATCGTGATTCATATCCTAGTCCTGGAAGAAAAATGGATAGGCAATCCAGTGGATCTCGATTAGATCGACGTGGTAGTGGAATGGTTGATAACGAGAGATGGGTGAAACTACCTGGTTCTTTTAGGCCAGGAAGGGATATGCATCTTGATCCTAGTTATGGTGCTGCTGCAAGTTTTCAGCCTGTCCAGGGAGATATCTTTGGCATTGTAAGGCACCCACGAGTTCAAACATCGCTGCCATTTGTTGGAGGGATCCTTGCTGGACCAATGCACCCTATGGGTCTGCAAAGAGGGATGCCAAGAAATAGTCCTGATACTGACAGGTGGCAGCCTGTTGCTAACTATTCGCAGAAGGGGTTGATTTCTTCACCACAAACACCATTACAGATGATGCACAGAGCTGCAAGAAAGTATGAAATGGGTAAAGTGACTGATGAGGAAACCTTAAAGCAAAGGCAACTAAAAGCCATTTTGAACAAACTAACTCCCCAAAACTTTGAGAAACTCTTTGAGCAAGTAAAAGCAGTGAACATTGACAATGCAGTTACACTCACAGGTGTCATCTCACAAATCTTTGACAAAGCTTTGATGGAGCCTACTTTCTGTGAGATGTATGCGAACTTCTGTTATCATCTGGCAGGAGAGTTGCCTGATTTTAGTGATGGCAATGAAAAGATTACTTTCAAGAGATTGCTGCTGAACAAGTGCCAGGAGGAATTTGAAAGAGGGGAGAGAGAGCAAGAAGAAGCAAATAAAGTTGAGGAAGTGGGTAAGGCTAAACGGTCTGAGGAGGAAAGAGAGGAGAAGAGAATCAAGGCACGGAGACGAATGTTGGGTAACATTAGACTTATTGGAGAGGTGTACAAGAAGAAAATGTTAACTGAGAAAATCATGCATGAATGCATCAAGAAATTACTTGGTGAATATGAGAATCCTGATGAAGAAGATATTGAGGCTTTGTGCAAATTAATGAGTACGATTGGAGAATTGATAGACCATCCCAAAGCAAAGGTGTATATGGATGCCTATTTTGAGAGGATGGCTAAGTTGTCAAACAATGTGAACTTATCTTCTAGGGTTAGGTTCATGTTGAAAGATGTTATTGATCTGAGAAAGAATAAGTGGCAGCAGAGGAGGAAAGTTGATGGGCCTAAAAAGATTGAAGAAGTGCACAGAGATGCCGCTCAAGAGCGACAAGCACAAGCCAGTAGGCTTGCTCATGGTCCGGGCATCAATCCTGCTGCAAGAAGGGCACCCTCGGATTTTGGCCCACGAGCATCTGTGTTATCTTCTCCTGGTCCTCAGGTAGGTAGTTTCCGTGGGTCACCCACTCAGCTCCGTGGTTTTGGGGCTCAGGATGCTCGCATGGATGACAGGCTGCGTATTGAGACTAGGAATTTGTTAGTTCCCTTGCCTCAAAGACCAGTCGGTGATGATTCTATTGCTTTGGGCCCTCAGGGTGGCCTAGCTAGAGGGATGGATTTTAGAGGACCGCCAGCAATGCCAAGTACTCCCTTAGCTGATGTTTCTCCTATTTCTGGAGATTCAAGAAGATTGGCTTTTGGTTCGAATGGTTTTAGTTCTCTACCAGAGCGGGCTACTTATGGTTCTAGAGAGGAATTCATGCCAAGAGATATGAGAGAGAGATTTGCAGCGCCAGCTGCTTATGACCAGTTGAGTTCCCGGGAACCTGGCATGAATTTCGGTAATAGGGATTTGAGGAACCCAAATAGACCTCTTGCAGCATCTCCTGCACGAGGCCAAGCATCAGGCTTCACTCAAAATACTCCTCCAGAAAGGGGCTGGTCTGAGGAGCGTCTGCAGGAAATGTCTATGGCCACTATTAGAGAATTTTACAGGTATCCTCTTTGGCTTAACTCTGATTTTATAGTCCCATAGGCTAGTCTTTCTGTTTCCTTAAATGTATGTAAATGCAAATACATTCATTTGCATTTATGAACTATACATTTTAGTCAGGGGCAGAAACTTGAAATATAAAACTGCTCCTAAAATGTGTTTGGCTTTAGGATCTTTAATAGCAAATATGCTGGTAGTTAATCTAATGATGCGACTACAGCTAAATTGCTCCAATGCAGTCTTGTCACTTATTTAGAAGCAAAATTTTTCGAGAGTTTTAGTTATTTGTAAAACTCAAAGGACATTGAGTTTTGAAAGTTGTTTTACTGAAAATATGTGGCTAATTACATGATTTTAATATTGATACTGATGCCTTGATTTAAATGCGTACTGCAGTTGATGATGGTGAACTTGAAAAGTTATAGTAAGTTATCTAATTTCTGGAACTTAATAGGATTTTGATTTAAAAGGAGTCTTTTTAATAAAAAATAAAAAAATCAAAGTATGTTGCTTATATCTTCCATGATTTTGATATTGATTCTGATGGCTCGATTTAAGCTAAGTAGTGCAGTTGTTGATGGTAAACTTAAGAATTTTAGTACATATTTGATGTTTATACTGCTATCCTCCTTTTTTTATTCAGCCTTTGATGTTAATATCAGGTTTGCTTTTATCAAGTACTGAGCACTTTTCTCTTTTAATTCTTTCAGTGCTAGAGATGAGAAGGAAGTTGCTTTGCGCATCAAAGATTTGAACTCTCAGAGCTTCCATCCGACAATGATTGCTCTTTGGGTAACAGACTCTTTCGAGAGAAAAGATATGGAACGGCATCTTTTGGCAAAGCTACTGGTCACTCTGGCAAGGTCCCGTGATGGTGTGTTGAGCCAAGATCAACTTGTTAAAGGGTATGAGAATCATTTAACAATATGTACTTAGGGAGAATGAAGTATCCATTTAACGTAGATATCTATTGATTGATTATAACCTTCGGAGGTCATTATTTTATGAGTTTTTTTTTTTTGTCCATTTAGGTTTGAATCTGTTCTCAGCACATTGGAGGATGTAGTGAATGATGCTCCGAAAGCTGCTGAATTTCTTGGTCATATCTTTGCCAAAATCATAATAGAAAATGTGGTTACCCTGAGTGAGATTGGACGTTTAATATATGATGGGGGAGAGGAGCCAGGGCGTCTACTAGAAACAGGGCTGGCTGCTGATGTTCTTGGAAGCACCTTGGGGGTAATTAACACAGAGAAAGGAGAAACTGTCTTGAATGAAATTCGGGCAAGTTCGTGTCTGCGATTGGAGGACTTTCGACCTCCAGATTCTAACAAATCAAGTATTTTAGAAAAGTTTATTTAATTGTATAGTATAGATTAGTGACTGATGCCCCCTCTGTACTTTGTTAAAAGAAAGAAATTCATGTCTAGCGCCTTAGTCTAGTCGCAAAAAAATTCTTTTTACGTGGGTGGCTGGGGTTTTACATATGGGATTCTTCTTCTCCATATTTTTTACGTCAATTATACTTCTTGGAAATATTTCACTGTAATTAAGAAAGATCAGAATTTAGCATCCAGTGTTGCCATTCTCTTTCTCTGCCTCAACTTACTTATTGTCAGGTTTGATCTTTTAACACAGGAACTCGATCTTTGATTGCAACAAGAGTTCAGCATTCTATAAACAACCTAAGACAGAATTTAGCATCCAGGTTGTCAGGTTTGATCTCTGATCATTCAAACTTGAATTTTTAATAGGATTGCTATCTGATCAGCAGAACTTGATTTTTTACTACAAGAACCAGGAGTTCATCCAAAAAAGAAAAAGAAACGAACTGTTATTCTTTTCTCTTCAGCAATTTATTTTATATTTGAGGTCTGTCAGATTTGATCTTTGATCACTAAAATTGATATCTTTAGATTATTGAAACCAAGAATTCAGCTATCTAAAAACACATCACAACTGTTAGGGTTTGCCTAATCATATGTACAAATCATGTCCAGAGTTTTTTATTACATGACATCGGAGTGCTAAAATGATACCTACGAAGTGTACAGGTTAATCAAGTATCTGTTGCATATGACTGTTGCCTGCAGCCGAAGCAGCAAATTAACATTTACTCAACTCTGACAAACTAGTATATAAAAAAAAAAAAACTTTAAGACATGTATATGCATGATTGTTTTCATTGAAAAACCAATTTAGTTCCCCTAGAGCATTGACATGATGTGGTTTCACCACCTGCTCACCAGCACTTGTGTTACATGATCTAGCTCATCTTTACAAAACTGTACTCAAAGATCAGATGGGAATTAGAAAAATCGTTCCATCTGCATCATCATGTATTATGAACACATGCTTTTATACTCTATCCATTCATGTCAGGCATGGAACTGCAGACATGTAAATTACAGCTTCTCAATGAGAGATCAAGGCATGTATGAAGACGACAGTATAAAACATAAAGCTATTTGAAAAGAGTCAAATGAGCCATCCACAATCTTCGTGTAGCTATCTCATGTATTTTTAATGGGAATGTTGTCATTACTGTTATTATGATGCATTTGCTTTGGACTGCTTTAACTGCCATTACATTTGCTGCATTGGCTGCTCCATTAGCCGCAACTGCTGCCTTGTTCACCTTCTCATCTACCTTTGTCACAGCATATGCTTTCTCCGCTGCCTGTCGAGTGGTGTTCAGGTATTACACTGCTTCATTCTTGTTAATGTGACAGAAAAATGATGAAAACTGTATGGGATGTGAAAGCATGAAAATTTTTTGCCGTTGCCATTGCCATTGCCAATCTTCTACACATTTTGCATGATATCATATGGTCGTAGAACTTGGTCTCATGAATTGTTAAAACGGGTAATCAATATGTAACTCTTAGAGTTCACCTATATTTTACATCATCAGTGAAAGGCTGAGGCCACTATAAAATGGAACCATCTAAATTAATGATAGGCAAAGTAGAACAAATAATTACCACCTAAATCACTAGATATCTTTCCATTGATATTTAAACAAGATGTTCAAATTCTTTTTTCATGTATTTAAGTGAAAGATATGTTTGCAATATGTAGATAAATGAAACTCAAGTCTAGTCAACCTGCACTGCATTTAGTACTATAAGGATATAACACTCCAAAGTTTAATAAAAATTGAATGTATCCATATCAAATACATATTTTTATTTAACAAATTGCAATTGAGTGCTCATGATTGTCATCCATCCTCTCCCCGACAAAAAAAATTGCACTCGTGAAAACTTTTCCTTGGTAAAAATCTCCTTTGTTACAAGCTTCAACCCAACGCCCGGAATTCCCTCTCTTTTTGGGTTTTTGTAGACGCTAAAGAGAGTGAGATTTAAGATATTTGCAAATATCTGACTTTGTATATATTCGGATAATGTTTAAGTTTGAATATTTTAATTACTATGTGCAGTAGATTTAAAAAAGATGATATATTCAAAATTCGAATGTATCTATTATCTAAATCAGTTTTACTTTGACGAGGAATGTATTATAGATTCAAATATTTGAATCCATTATTTGCTTTACCTTTTTTTTTTTTTTTGCATTTACTAAAAGCAGTATTTAATGGATTTGGATACTTAAAAGATGATTTTATTTGAGTTAATATTCAAATAATAATACTTGGATTTAATACAAATAACATACTATTTGGCACTATGGTTCTTGTTATAGATGTATTGTTTGTACATTTTGGCAACTATATTAAACTTCTATCCAACATTTGTTAAGGATTTTAATGGGTTACATGGTGTGTTTAGGTTCATACATTTACTTGCATAGTTGTTTTCTGACATCTTTTTGCAAGTTAAACTTGGTGGTATGCTTTCAAATATGTTTGGAGATACTTAATGTTAGGTTTGCATAACTTGAAATGTTTTTTTTCTTTTTTGTATTTCTGAGCTTGGGTCTCGAGACAGGTTGAGCATGTTTCAAGATAGGATGAACAAAGTTGTGCCCAAGATTGATTTCTAGATGCAAGTCTCGAATCATGCTAAAGTCTCAAGACTTACGAGTAAGTAACCTAAATTTTGAAAACATAGGAAACTTGTCTCATTGTGTTTTGATATTTTGGCCCAAGAATCACAATTTGGCTCTCAGTTCTTGTATCTTGGGTTTTCAAACATCGTTTTAGGGCCCTTTGATTTCAATTTTCATTTATAATGATATATTAATGCCTGAAATGATTTTTGTTTGATTTTAAATTTGTTTTTAAGTGTATTGTTTGATTGTTTGAGTTGCTTCAGCAACAATAGCGGTGCTCTATCTATATTCGGTCGTGTAGGGTGTCACAAATCATGTTTTTAAGAATCATGTTTCATTGAATCATAATATGGTAAAATATCAAAAGTCTCACAATGATGATTGTCGAAACCAGTTTTTGAAACGGGAATCGATTTTGGTTTTGAAAACGAAAATAAAACAAGGAGTTGCCATCGATTTTTATTTGGTGTGATCGGATCACCTTTGTTTTAATAAAACGTTTTGGTTTACTAAAACAATTTTTTTTTTGGTCTACGAAGTTTTGAGAAATCGGGTTCGGGAGTCGGTTACGTGCGAGGAAGGGTTAGCACCCTCGTCACGCCCAAACTTGGTACCTAATTGATTAATTAATGTCTTAATGTCGAAAATTTGAAAAGATTTTAAAATACGAATCCTTTAGGAAATATTTGGATAATTCGAATTGGAATCGAAATTTTCTTGTTCCGAAAAGATGAAATATCACATCCAGCACAATAGGACACGATGTTTCAACTCTCGATACCAAAATTATTTCATGATTTCCAAAATTCACACATTGTAATTTTAAAAAGGGTATTCCACTATTCGGACAAACCAAAAAAATCGAAACCCAACACGATTGGGCACGATTCCTCAGATTTTCAAAACACGAAATATTGCCTTTGTTGAAATTCTTATCCCGAGATAATAAAACGTCACATCCAGTGAGTTAGGACACGAAAATTTTAAATTATCGAGAATTAAGTTTTTATGTATTTGTTTTAAAAAAATACGTTCTTTAGTATCGATGAGAAAAATCGAAATCTAGTAAGTTAGGACGCGATTTCCTTCGAACTTTAGAACGCAGAGTATTCTATTATTTTAAAAATCAGATAAAATATAGTATGATCGTAATAAAATAGAAAATAAATTTTAATGCCAATATGTATAATAAAATAAAAATAATGGCAATAATATAAATAATAGTATAAAGGCATAAATAAAGTAAAAACTAATCAAACAATAATAAGTAAAAATGATAAATCAATAAGATAAAGTAAAATAAAATGATTGCAAAAACATAAGGCTATAGCAAATAATAATAACAAAAATATAAGCCTATAGCTAATCGATAAAGAAATACTATGTACAATAATTTAAAAATAATAGAATAATAATAATAATAACAAAATATAAAATAATAAAATATAATGAAAATACGTTAATAAACTAATAATAATGATAATAAATAATAATAATAATCCTAATAGTAGTAAAAATAAAAATAACAAAAGTAATAATAATAAAAACAATAATAATAGTAATAATAACAATAGTAATATTAATAATATTAATAGATAAATAATAATAAAGTGATAATGATAGATAATATTAGATTAATAAACAAATAATAACAAATAAATAAATAAGAGTAAAAATGAAAATAGTAATAAAAATAGTAATGGTATTAGTAATAAAATGGAATAACAATGGTAATAAAAAAATAATAGTAATAATAATATTAAAAAATAGTAAGAATAATAAGAATAAGAATAACAAATAACGAAAATAGTAGGAAAAGATATATATATATATATATATATATACTATTTTAAATTTGCTAAAATATATATACATATAAAAGAGTAAGAAATAAGAAATAGATATGAAATAATAAAATAATAATGAAAAATAAATACAAAAGTAATAAAAAGTAATAAGCAACAATATATAAGAATATATAAAAAATAAATAAATGGACAATGCAAATAACAAGATAAACGAATAAAGAAGCGAATAAAATAATAAATAACTAAACCATTAAATAAATAGATAAAAAAGAAATAAAAAAACACTAAATGATTAAATAAATAAATGAATAAATAAAGAGTTAAAATAAAAAGGACTTAATTGTCGTTAAAATGAAATTAAAAGGTATAATTTAAATAATAAAAGAATGCTGACGAGGACCAGGGTGTAACGCGCGAAAACTAACAAGGACCGCATGAGAAAATATCCAAGCCTTGATGCGCTGCGTTTCAATTGGCCAAGGCACGGATCGAATTAAAATGAAATAGAAATAACAGGGCAAAATTAAAAAAAAAAACAAAATGGCGAATCAGGGTTACGATCAAATAAGCGGCGCAAAAAGGGGACTCATGGCGCAAATATCCCTTTAAGGAATATGCGCAATAATCCTTTCAACCAAATGGCGTCGTTTTACTTAAATGTATAAAACCCCAAAATTTCCCCCAAAATCAGATTTTAACCCTAGTAATTTAAAAACCAGTAGCCAACCCACAAACTCTTTCTTCCTTTCATTTTCCACTTGACGATTGGGGTTCTGCTGCCGATCGTCATATCGGCGCCACCTCCGGTGGCCATGATGCGTGGGGATGGGCTTTCAACCCTGTTTGAGGCCCTCATTTTGGAGGCCGAGCAATGACCTTGAAAACCCGAGAAAAGGACCACCCCTTTTGGGGTTTCGATTCGGCTTTGACGACGGAGGAGAAGCTCAGATGACGTGCCCCGGGGTTCAGGTAAGGTCCCCTCGTCCTCCCTCTTCGATTTAGTTTATAAAAGATTTAAAATAAATGAAATAAAAAATGAATAAAATAAAAATAGTAAACGATAATAAAATAAATCGAAATCAACCTTCAAAGTTTTTTCTTGTTTTTGATTTCTCAGTTTTTTATTTCTGATGTTCATTTTTTTTGAATTCAAAAAAAAGTCCTCCTTACAACATTTGTTTTCTTTTCGGTTTTATAACCGAGATTGAAGAAAGAAAAATAAAAAATATAATAAATTTCCTTCTTTTATGCTATTGTTGTCCTTTTCGCGTATTTTCAAGTGCTAGGAACGTGGTGGAGCAGGTGGAGGAGCCAGGCCTTGGGCGTGGTGCGCACTGAGAGGCACATGGGGGCTACTGGCGGTGGCGTCTGGATGTCGAGAGGACATCATTGCTAGGGTTTCTAAAACCCTAGTTTCTTCCAAAATTTTTAGCTTTGGGCATATTAATGCTTGTAAATTGGACTTATTTTTTGGTTTATTGTTTACGGTGGGCGGGCAAAATGGGCTGTCAGATTGCCTCTCTTTGCTCATTGTCGTGTAACGAGAATGGAGCAAAGACTTTAAAAGGGCCAATTTTGCCCGGACCTACTGAGTCTTGACCTCTTTCGGCGCTTCTATTCTTTAGGTAGCCTCATTTCAATCCACTGCATCTTGTTACTTTGATCCACTCCACCGCTACTTCAGAGAGATAAGACCTGTAGCTTCAATTTCTCCTGCTGTAACTTTGAGGGGATAAGATTTGTTTATCTCTAACTTGCTCCACAGTGACTTCAGGATAAGAATTCAGGGAGAAGAGATTCGTAGTCTCCATCTTCTCTACTGAAACTTCAAAGAAATAAGGATTTATCCTCATTGTTAACTCAGGGAGACGGGATTCGTAATCTCAACCTACTTCACGAGAACTTCGAGAAAATAAGAATTCAGAGAGAAGAGATTCGTAGTCTCCATCTTCTCTACTGAAACTTCAAAGAAATAAGGATTTATCCTCATTGTTAACTCAAGGAGACGGGATTTGTAATCTCAACCTACTCCACGGGAACTTCGAGGAAATAAGAATTCAGGGAGAAGAGATTCGTAGTCTCCATCTTCTCTACTAAAACTTCAAAGAAATAAGGATTCATCCTCATTATTAACTCAGGGAGACGGGATTTGTAATCTCAACCTACTCCACGGGAACTTTGAGGAAATAAGAATTCAGGGAGAAAAGATTCGTAGTCTCCATCTTCTCTACTGAAACTTCAAAGAAATAAGGGCTTACCCTTATTGTTAACTCAGGGAGACGGGATTTGTAATCTCAACTTACTCCACGGGAACTTCAAGAAATAAGAATTCAGGGAGAAGAGATTCGTAGTCTCCATCTTCTCTACTGAAACTTCAAAGAAATAAGGACTCCTCCTCATTGTTAACTCAGGGAGATGGGATTTGTAATCTCAACCAACTCACGAGAACTTGAGGAAATAAGAATTCAGGAGAGGAGATTCGTAGTCTCCATCTTTTCTATTGAAACTTCAAAGAAATAAGGGTTCATCCTCATTGTTAAATCAGGGAAATGGGATTTGTAATCTCAACCTACTCCGCGAGAACGTCGAGGAAATAAGAATCTGAACTTTCTAATTTTGCTACATCGTCCTCTGAGGGACATGTCCTGTAGACTCGAATGTATTATGGATGAGATTTACATGAATGCAGAATGTCATGAGAATGGTCTTTCTATGATGATTAGGATGCAATGATCAGAATGAGTCGAATGCTCCTAATTAAACGTACTTTGAATGATGATGAAATGATCCCTTTTTAAATGCTTAGGGTCGTCATTGCTCGTAGTTCATTGAGGTTCTATCACTGATGCGCTATCATGCTTTTGTTTTGGTGGTATCTTTGACAGAAAATCTAAGAGAACGATCATATTTCGCTCAGCAAGCTTTCCCCGCTGTAATTTCAGAGTCCCTTCCATTGTACCTTCTGGGACATAAAGTTTGTACCTCCCACTGCAACTTCAGGAGAATAACATTTGGTTTCTTCTATCCATCCTGCTGTAACTCCGAGGTATAGGATCAATTTGATCTGTTACACCATTCACTGGGCGTAATGACCAGATGTATATGCCTGATATTTGGATGAATGCAGAGTATCATTTTTCTTTTCCCGGGAATGATTCCCTTGTACAGTTGGGTTGACATTACTCGTTATTCATCGAGGTTATATCACCGATGAAATTTCTTGTCTTTTTGTTCAACCGATAAAAAAGTTCAAAGAGATAATCATCTTTCTCCAATATTTCCAAACCTTAGGCTTGGGGAGTTCTAAACAACAGTCCTGTTTCAGGTTCTTGTACTATTTAGAAGCTTCAGAGTAATATGTGAAACTTCTTTTATGAAAGTATTATTAGTCCACCAATCGTTATTTCAATGTAAAATGCTTGAAAAATATCACAACAATGGACATGAAGAAAACTAATTGAGCATAGCTCAAAACAAATAAGTTAAGCAAAGATAGCAAATGTAATCACGAAAGAAATTTGTTGGTAGTATACTTTGAAACGAATAAGGTAATCAAAGATAGCAAAAAATGGGTAAAATAAAAAGCTAGGTGCCCCAGATATCGTAGCTGAGCTTCTCTGTTCAAACTTCTTGAGGACCATTTTAAGCTCAATGGATCCGGAGTACTTTGTCGATGCCCCAAGATGTAACATACTTCTTTATTGTTAATTCAAGCGTAGCAAAACTACTGTATGCCCCACTTTCGATCAAAATTTGAGTTGCCCTTTTCGAGTTTTCAGCTCAAATCCCTTTGGTCTCAAGGCGCCCGTTGCGGGTTTTTGTCTTAGCCTCTTCCTTTTCTTTTTTTCTTTTTCTTTCTTTTTTTTCTCTTTTTTATTTTTTTATTTAGAAAACTTTTTATTGAATCTAAATTCACCGGATTAGACAAGTCCTTGCTATCCATCTCGGTCAATATCCCTGCTTTCCCATAATAGGCTTTCTTTGTTGCATAAGGTCCTTCCCAGTTGGGCATCCACTTTCTTCTAAAGTCTTTATATATGGGAAATATCCTTTTCAAAACTAGGTCTTCTTCTTGAAATTCTCTAGGGCGAACCTTTTCGTCATAATCTGGAATAGCTTTGCATCTCTTTCCTTCAATCAAGTTTACTTGATCATATCGAAATTAGATCCAACTTCATTTCTAACAAGACTCGAAGAGAAGGAACCTCAACTTCGATGAGAAAAGCGTTGCCCCAGTGGGAGTCCTGGCCGGCATGAGCATAAGGGTAAACGTAACTTCTATATGCCAATCTTTACAAGTCTAGGTCATCTTCCTAACGATCCTTATTTTGTTGCCCTTTTTTTTTGCACTATGACGTGGCACTTGATCTTTGAACAGACTGCAAACTTTTGACATTTTGCGGTTAAATGTGATCTTTTTGACATTTTTTGTTGTCGGCATTCTTTCTTTCTTTTTTTATTTTTTGTTCTAATGACCATTGACTTTGCAATATTGGCCTACGAAGTTACTTCCACCCTCTTAGCGAATTATTGTTTACTAAAAGCTTCCAATGGGATCGTCCTAATAAACTCTATGCCCCACACAGATAGGGTCTACGAAGAAATGAATGAGATACATGAATCTTGTTTTCATAAATTTGGCATTTACGGCATAACTGATGCAATCCCTTTCTATGATGGACCAGCAGAATCTGAATCTCATGATTAGCTTGGCTATCGTGAATGTGATCTTCAAATCCCCTTATGAGCGTCTTCTAAAATTTTCTTAGCCTTAACATCATGCCCACGTCTCAGTAGTTTGGGCATTTCTTGATATGATTGCGTGAAAACATCTTTGAAACGATGCATCGCCTTATTTTCGTGGTGAGCTAGGCTCTCTTTTTCTAAGCTCGCAATGTGCACTGACCCTTTATAAGGTAAGATCTATTCTTCATCTTGCCCTACCATTCTTAACGAATCAGGTAGATAAGCTATAATCTCTGTCATCTTCAAAGTCCTAAGATCCCTCTAGATACATATATTGCTCAAAAGTAGACTCTGAGTCAGTAGGAGCATAACTCATGTCTTTGATATCTAGGGACCTATTGTAGGTACAAAAGAATATTCAAAGAAAAAATGAATCTGAGAATGATTATTTATGAATAAAGAATAAAAGAATATTTAATAGAATGTATAGTATGAAAAAGAAAAGAAATATTTGTTCAAAAAGATGGTATGAAAACGAAAAGAAGCATGTGTTCAAAAAGATGCATTTTACTGAAATAGTAATTCTGAATACAAGCCTATTTCACAAAAGAAATCTTATTGCTTCTGGGCTTAAAGCAACAAGTATGTTTTGCACATTACTCTAGATTAGCTTTAAAAATACATGTTTCTTCCACAGTCTTATTGTTCAAAACACTCCCAAGTACATAAAGGCAGATGCTCGAAAAATTTTTATTCCTGGTTCTATCTTCGAGTTTACTATCGATGTTCTGATCTCTCGATTTCTAGGCTTCTGATGACTTCTCCAAGGAAACGCAACTCTCCTGCCCCCACTTTCAATTACCACTGCTTCGTCATCGAACATCACAATACCCATGTTGATGAAATTTTCCACCAACTTTTTGAAAGTAAGGTAATTTTCTATCGAATGGCCTATGATCCCCGCGTGGTACTCACATTGAGCGTTTGGGTCAAACCATTTTGGGTATGAAGGTTGCATCGATTTCGGATAGTTGGGGGACACAACGTGCGCATCAAATAAACTTTGATACAACTCCTTATACGTCATCGGGATTGGCGTAAATTGGAGTTTTTCAGTGTTTTTCCTTGTGCAAGATTCTTTTCTTGATGAACTCTGATACTCAGCAGTCACCTTTTTTGGATGATTAACGGTAATTGACTTTGAGTGCCCCATGTTTGTATTATTCACTTTATTTTCTTTCTTCATTGTGGCCTTTCTCTTGTTACTTTCTCCTGCTTCTATCCTTCTTTTTTTTATGGCATTCTCAATCATTTCTCCCGTCATTACAATGTCTGAGAAGATCTTTGTAGCGCTCCTTAACATATGAGTAATAAACGGGGCCCTTAGTGTATTAATAAAGAGCATGGTCATCTCTTTTTCTAAGAGTGGTGGTTAGACTTGTGTTGTTATCTCTCTCCATTGCTGGGCGTATTGTCTGAAGCTCTCGCTCGGCTTTTTCTCTATATTTTGCAGTGTGATCCTATCAGGCGCTATGTCTGCCACGTGATCGTATTGTTTCATGAAGGCCTGTGCCAGGTCCTTCCATGTCTTAATCTGGGCACGACTGAGATGATTGTACCATTTGGCCGCAGACCCGGCCAAACTGTCCTAAAAATAGTGAATCAACAATTGGTCATTATTAACGTGTCCCGCCATCCGTCGATAGAACATAGTGATGTGCGCTTCGGGGCAGCTAGTCCCATTGTATTTTTCAAAATCCAGAGTTTTAAACTTTGGCGGAAGTATCAAGTCCGGGACCAAACTTAAGTCCTTAGCGTCTACCCCGTAACGATAGTCAGTAGTCTCCATTGCTTTGAACTTCTCTTCTAACCACTTGCAACGGCCTTCGAGTTGTCTAGGCATATCCACTCTTGCCTTGTCTATTTCTGTCATTTCATCGAGATCGGGGACCAAAGGGTTGGCTGAACTATCTCCTGGGTTGGATCCCGAGCCTGGAGGGTGTACAGGTATCACGGTACCGTTTTGATACTGTGGCCTGATAGTAACAGGTGTCTTTTGGGGGTACATATCTGGTTGTGCTTGGGTGTTTGGCGGGGTAAAACCTAGAGGGTAAACAGGTCGCCATTATCGTTCCCTGAACTAGCAGCAATGCCCTTTCCTTTCTCACGTTCTTTAGCCAACAACTGTGCCAATTGACTTATCATATTATTTTGGGACTCTTGCATCTGCTCTATCATGTCCTGTTGTATCTTGACTAATTGCTTTTGCATTTGATCCTGCATGTCTTTTTCTATCTGCTCTAATTTTTTTAGCCTTTGGTCCATGTTAACTGAAATAATTTTACCTAATTAGGGTCTTTCTACGAATTTTAATGCATGTGATAATGCATGGAATAAATGCAAAAAGGAAAGAGAGGCGTTAATTCTGAATTCAATTCCATTAGAAGAACTTTTCTAGAAAACAAATTTCTTTACATAAAACAGATTACATATATGACCATGCCCTAATGCTCGAAGCCTTATCTTTCCATAGAAGCCAGGTTAACTCCTAATCCTAATCTGATTCTAATTCACTTCAAAATTAGCACGTTAGCTTGAACTACTATGGTTTGCCAATGATTCGTCACCTCTTAGATTTGGGCAACTAATTCTTTCAATAGAGAGTAGTTCTCAGAGAATACTTGATAAAAAAACCTTTTCACTCTCCAAAAGCGGCTATGGAACCGTGCCAATAAGAGTTTCGCGCATCCAAATGAATCTTTTTTCACCTGCTCCTCGGTATGTATTCAAAAATATTTCGGCCAGAATTACAAGGACGGGCGTGATCCTCTTGTCAAGTCTATCGAACAAGTCTGAAACTGTCCCGTCCACGTGCCCAGTACTTTAGGGAAAGTATCCAGTTTGTAAATGCTCAAAGTGAATACATTGACCTTTTTCTTCATATCTGGGTGTGCTAAGATCGAATCTCGTGAATTCTCCAATGGATGCCTTCACCAACTCCTTTTGATTGATATGGACTGCGACTCATTGCTTACTCTTCCCCGCAATGCTCATTAACTCCTTTTAAAAGAGTTGAGACATGACGGCTCTCAAATAATCCCTGTTGGCTTGAATCCTCGGGCAAAGTCTTGTATTCTTCTGTGGACTATCAGCCTTCCCTCGTTGTTTACTTGGCCTATATTCGGACGACCGTATTATAATCCACTTTATCAAGAAATCCATTTCCTTATGACAAACTCTTCAATTTAGCAATCGAATATGAATCAACACCTCTTTTCTAAGATGATGCGATGAGATACAATGCAATGCAATCATAAACAAAACAAAACATGGTAGCACATAAGAAATAAACAAAATAGAGTACCTATTCGGATGATCACTAAGGGTTCAGAGTGGCTCTACCTAGGGTGGGCTCTTATGGGTTCATTATATGTAGTTTAGTTCTAAAGTAAGGGTACCCGAACCAGCAGATTCCTCGATCCTCACCCATTATAGGCTCATACGGATCGAGTTCAGTTCAGGGGAATACATTTCCCTTCGACCATGCAGAGATGAAAATCTCACGAAGCACATAAGTACGGATGTATCCCGGAAGCAATCCACTAGGCCATGCGGAGGTGAAAACCTCACGAAAGCGTAGTTTCTTACTCCCACTTAAGGGTGCGACCACAACGGTCATGCAATGCAATGTGCGCAAGAAAATAATAATCATATGCAATGACACAAACAAATGCAACAAAATGATCGTAATTTTCAAATCAACTTTTCAAATCGAATTTTCAAATTTTCGACAAAGGACAGAAAATAATCAATTTACGGCATGACTCACTTTATTTCCCAGTGGAGTCGCCAAGCTGTCGAAACCATTTTTTGAAAACAGGAATCGATTTTGGTTTTGAAAACGAAAATAAAACAGGGAGTCGCCACCGATTTTTATTTGGTGTGATCGGATCACCTTTGTTTTAATAAAACATTTTGGTTTACTAAAATAATGTTTTTTTTTGTCTACGAAGTTTTGAGAAATCGGGTTCGGGAGTCGGTTACGTGCGAGGAAGGGTTAGCACCCTCGTCACGCCCAAACTTGATACCTAATTGATTAATTAATGTCTTAATGTCGAAAATTTGAAAAGATTTTAAAATACGAATCCTTTAGGAAATGTTTGGATAATTCGAATTGGATATCGAAATTTTCTTGTTCCGAAAAGATGAAATATCACATCCAGCACGATAGGACACGATGTTTCAACCCTCGATACCAAGATCATTTCATGATTTCCAAAATTCACACATTGTAATTTTAAAAAGGGTATTCCACTATTCGGACAAACCAAAAAAATCGAAACCCAATACGATTGGGCATGATTCCTCGGATTTTCAAAACACGAAATATTGCCTTTGTTTTTAAGAAATTCTTATCCCGAGATAATAAAACGTCACATCCAGTGAGTTAGGACACGGCAATTTTAAATTCTCGAGAATTAAGTTTTTATGTATTTGTTTTAAAAAAAAATACGTTCTTTAGTATCGATGAGAAAAATCGAAACTCAGTAAGTTAGGGCTCGATTTCCTTCGAACTTTAGAACGCAGAGTATTCTATTATTTTAAAAATCAAATAAAATATGGTATGATCGTAATAAAATGGAAAATAAATTTTAATGTCAATATGTATAATAGAATAAAAATAATGGCAATAATATAAATAATAGTATAAAGGCATAAATCAAGTAAAAACTAATCAAACAATAATAAGTAAAAATGATAAATCAATAAATAAAGAGATAGAGTAAAAGAAAATGATTGCAAAAACATAAGGCTATAGCAAATAATAATAACAAAAATATAAGCCTATAGCTAATCGATAAAGAAATGCTATGTACAATAATTTAAAAATAATAGAATAATAATAATAATAATAATAAAAAATATGAAATAATAAAAATATAATGGAAATACGTTAATAAGCGAATAATAATGATAATAAATAATAATAATCCTAATAGTAGTAAAAATAAAAATAACAAAAGTAATAATAATAAAACAATAATAATAGTAATAATAACAATAGTAATATTAATAATATTAATAGATAAATAATAATAAAGTGATAATGATAGATAATATTACATTAATAAGCGAATAATAAAAAATAAATAAATAAGAGTAAAAATGAAAATAGTAATAAAAATAGTAATGGTATTAGTAATAAAATGGAATAACAATGGTAATAATAAAAAAATAATAGTAATAATAATATTAAAAATAATAGTAAGAATAATAAGAATAAGAATAACAAATAAAGAAAATATTAGGTAATATATATATATATATATATATATACACTATTTTAAATTTGCTAAAATATATATACATATAAAAGAGTAAGAAATAAGAAATAGATATGAAATAATAAAATAATAAAAAAATAAATACAAAATAATAAAAAAGTAATAAGCAACAATATATAAGAATATATAAAAAATTAAATAAATGGATAATGCAAATAACAAGATAAGCGAATAAACAAGCGAATAAAATAATAAATAATTAAACCATTAAATAAATAGACAAATAAAGAAATAAAAAACACTAAACGATTAAATAAATAAATGAATAAATAAAGAGTTAAAATAAAAAGAACTTAATCGTCGTTAAAATGAAATTAAAAGTATAATTTAAATAATAAAAGAATCTTGATGAGGACCGGGGTGTAGCGCTGAAACTAACAAGGACCGCATGGGAAAATATCCGAGCCTTGATGCATTTGCGTTTCAATTAGCCAAACGCGGATCGAATTAAAATGAAATAGATATAACAGGCAAAATTAAAAAAAAAAACAAAATGACGAATCGTGGTCGATCGAATAGCTGCAAAAAGGGGACTCATGGCACAAATATCCCTTTTAAGGAATATGCACTAATCCTTTCAACCAAGCGGCTCAGTATTACTTAAATGTATAAAACCTAAAATTTCCCCAAAATTAAATTTTAACCTAGTAATTTAAAGAACCGTGACCCATTTCAAAACCTTTCTTCCTTTCATTTTCACACCGACGATTGGGCTTCTACCACCGATCGTCATATCAGCGCCACCTCCGGTGGCCATGATGCGTGAGGGGCGGGCTTTCAACCTGTCGAGGCCCTCATTTTAGAGGCCGACCATTGACCCCGAAAACCCGAGAGGACCACCCCTTTTGGGGTTTCGATTCGGCTTTGACGACAGAGGAGAAGCTCCGATGACGTGCCCGGGGTTCAGGTAAGGTCCCCTCGTCCGCCTTCTTCGATTTAGGGCTCCTTTGGATGCCCGTTTTCCTCCAGTGTGGTGAGATTGGGCTACCAATCTCCTTTGTCGCCGTTTGGTTCAGATTTCGGTCACGGTGAAAATAGGTTTCAATCTCACTTCTTTGTCTTTGAAATGGAATTGAGAATTCAAAGACGATTAAAGGCAATTGGGGTAGTAGGTATTTTAATGAGACAAAAATACCCATACCTTCAACCCACCCGCTTTCCTTATTGCTTCTTGGCTCTCTTTTGCATCCATGATCTGCGCAAAGACCTTCTTAATCGCATTCTCCACGATCCCTTCCTAGCATCCCTAACTATCAATGAGAGGAACACAAATCGGAAAAAAATAAAAGGAACAAAATATGCAAAAACACAAATCGGGAACAAAATAAAAGGATTTTGACTTTTCGACTACAATAAAGAAAACCGAAAGCGAAGAAGAAAAAATCAAAACTTTGAGATCAAAACAACGCCCATAAAACCAAAAACAAAGTGATTTAAAATCCCCAAAAAAAAAAAAAAAAAAAGAGAAAAGCTTACGGTGTGGGAGGCGAATAAAAACTCCAAAGCAAAGAGAGGAAGACCAGAGGAAGCTAAAAGGAATGTGAAAAAGGCAACGTATGGAAATGTAAGGATAAATGTAAGTTAATAAGCCCATTCAAAATATATTTAACCGAAATAAAAGAAGAAAACTTATTTATTTTGGCTAATAATTATGTTATTATATAATAACATATAAACTTATTTATTATGATAAATATATTTTAATTATTCAAAAGATATATAAATATTTAACCTTAATAAAAATATGATTTTAATTTTTTAAATTAATATTTTATTAAATAATTTTAAAACTTCTATTATATATAATTTCTACTCTAATGTCCTTAATAGTCATTTTATATTCTCACCTCAATTATAATTTGCGTTTGAATCCAAACACACACTCCACCATTGCTTTTTAATCTCACCGCTACATGATCCAATCTCACCGCTCTGATAATTAATCTCACCGCCGCCATTTTTTTTAACCTCAGGAGATAAACACACCACCATCCAAACTAAGCCTTAGTTTATAAAAGGTTTAAAATAAATGAAATAAAAATGAATAAAATAAAAGCGATGCGATAATAAAATAAATCGAATCAACCTTCAAAGTTTTTCTTGTTTTTGATTTCTTGTAATTTTAAAAGGGTATTCCACTATTCGGACAAACCAAAAAATCGAAACCTAATACGATTAGGCACGATTCCTCGGATTTTCAAAACACGAAATATTGCTTTTGTTTTTAAGAAATTCTTATCCCGAGATAATAAACCGTCACATCCAATTGAGTTAGGACACGACAATTTTAAATTCTCGAGAATTAAGTTTTATGTATTTGTTTTAAAAAATACATTCTTTAGTATCGATGAGAAAAATCGAAACTCGATGAAGTTAGGGCTCAATTTCCTTCAAACTTTAGAACGCAGAGTATTCTATTATTTTAAAAATCGATAAAATATGGTATGATCGTAATAAAATGGAAAATAAATTTTAATGCCAATATGTATAATAGAATAAAAATAATGGCAATAATATAAATAATTGTATAAAGGCATAAATCAAGTAAAACTAATCAAACAATAATAAGTAAAAATGATAAATCAATAAATAAAGAGAGAGAGTAAAAGAAAATGATTTCAAAAACATAAGGCTATAGCAAATAATAATAACAAAATATAAGCCTATAGCTAATCGATAAAGAAATACTATGTACAATAATTTAAAATAATAGAATAATAATAATAATAACAAAATATGAAATAATAAAAACATAATGGAAATACGTTAATAAACGAATAATAATGATAATAAATAATAATAATCCTAATAGTAGTAAAAATAAAAATAACAAAAGTAATAATAATAAAACAATAATAATAGTAATAATAACAATAGTAATATTAATAATATTAATAGATAAATAATAATAAAGTGATAATGATAGATAATATTACATTAATAAACGAATAATAATAAATAAATAAATAAGAGTAAAAATGAAAATAGTAATAAAAATAGTAATGGTATTAGTAATAAAATGGAATAACAATGGTAATAATAAAAAATAATAGTAATAATAATATTAAAAACAATAGTAAGAATAATAAGAATAAGAATAACAAATAAAGAAAATAGTAGGTAAATATATATATATATATATATATATACTATTTTAAATTTGCTAAAATATATATACATATAAAAGAGTAAGAAATAAGAAATAGATATGAAATAATAGAATAATAATAAAAATAAATACAAAATAATAAAAAAGTAATAAGCAACAATATATAAGAATATATAAAAAATTAAATAAATGGATAATGCAAATAACAAGATAAACGAATAAACAAACGAATAAAACAATAAATAACTAAACCATTAAATAAATAGACAAATAAAGAAATAAAAAACACTAAACGATTAAATAAATAAATGAATAAATAAAGAGTTAAAATAAAAAGGACTTAATCGTCATTAAAATGAAATTAAAAAGTATAATTTAAATAATAAAAGAATGCTGATGAGGACCGGGGTGTAACGCGCGGAAACTAACAAGGACCGCATGGGAAAATATCCCAGGCCTTGATGCGCTGCGTTTCAATTGGCCAAGGCACGGATCGAATTAAAATGGAATAGAAATAACAGGGCAAAATTAAAAAAAAAAACAAAATGACGAATCAGGGTCTGATCGAATAGCACTGCAAAAAGGGGGACTCATGGCACAAATATCCCTTTTAAGGAATATGCGCACTAATCCTTTCAACCAAACGGCTCCGTATTACTTAAATGTATAAAACCCTAAAATTTCCCCCAAAATTAAATTTTAACCCTAGTAATTTAAAGAACCAGCAGCCAGCCCCCAAAACCTTTCTTCCTTTCATTTTCACACCCGACTATTGGGCTTCTACCACCGATCGTCATATCGGCGCCACCTCTGGTGGCCATGATGCGTGGGGACGGGCTTTCAACCCTGTTCGAGGCCCTCATTTTGGAGGCCGAGCATTGACCCCAAAAACCCGAGAGGACCACCCCTTTTGGGGTTTCGATTCACTTTGACGACGAGGAGAAGCTCGACAACGTGCCGGGGTTCAGGTAAGGTCCCCTCGTCCTCCCTCTTCGATTTAGGGCTCCTTTGGATGCCCGTTTTCCTCCAGTGTGGTGAGATTGGGCTACCAATCCCATCAGATCGCCGCTTTGTTCAGATTTCGGTCAAGGTGAAAATCGATTTCAATCTCACTTCTTTGTCTTTGAAATGGGACCGAGAATTTAGAAGAATTAAAGGCAATTGGGGAGTAGGTATTTTTAATGCACAAAAATACCCATACCTTCAACCCACCCGCTTTCCTTATTGCTTCTTCGCTCTCTTTGCATCCATGATCTGCGCCAAAGACCGTAATCACATCCTCCACGATCCCTTCCTAGCATCCCTAACTATCAATGAGGGGAACACAAATCGGAAAAAAATAAAAGGAACAAAATATGCAAAAACACAAATCAGAACAAAAAAAAAGGATTTTGACTTTCTTGACTACAATAAAGAAAACCCGAGCAAAGAAGAAAAAATCAAAACTTTGAGATCAAAACGACCGCCCATAAAACCAAAAACAAAGTGATTTAAAATCCCCCCTCAAAAAAAAAAAAAAGAGAAAAGCTTACCAGGTGGGGAGACAGAATAAAAACTCCAAAGCAAAGAGAGGAAGCAGACCCAGAGGAAGCTAAAAAGGAATGTGAAAAAGGCAACGTATGGAAATGTAAGGATAAATGTAAGCTAATAAGCCCATTCAAAAATATATTTAACCTAAAATAAAAGAAGAAAACTTATTTATTTTGGCTAATAATTATGTTATTATATAATAACATATAAACTTATTTATTATGATAAATATATTTTAATTATTCAAAAGATATATAAATATTTAACCTTAATAAAAATATGATTTTAATTTTTTAAAATTAATATTTTATTAAATAATTTTAAAATTTCTATTATATATAATTTCTACTCTAATGTCCTTAATAGTCATTTTATATTCTCACTCACAATTACATTGCATTTGAATCCAAACACACACTCCATCATTGTTTTTAATCTCACCGCCACAAGATCCAATCTCACCGCTACAAGAATTAATCTCACCGCCACATTGTTTTTAACCTCACAGGAGATAAACACACCGCCCATCCAAACTAAGCCTTAGTTTATAAAAGGTTTAAAATAAATGAAATAAAAATGAATAAAATAAAACGAAGAACGATAATAAAATAAATCGAATCAACCTTCAAAGTTTTTCTTGTTTTTGATTTCTCGCTTTTTTATTTCGATGTTCGCTTTTTTTTAATTAAAAAATCCTCCTTACAACATTTGTTTTCTTTTCGATTTTATAACCGAGATTGAAGAAAGAAAAAATAAAAAATACAATAGACTTCTTTCTTTTTGCTATTGTTGTCCTTTTAGCGTATTTTGAGTGCTAGGAACGTGGTGGAGCAAGTGGAGGAGCCAGGCCTTGGCGTGTAATGCTACTGAGGGGCATATGGGGTCTGGCGGTGGTGTACGGATGTCAAAGGACATCCGGTTGCTAGGGTTTTAAAACCCTAGTTTCTTCCGAAAATTTTTTAGCTTTGGGCCTATTGGGCTGCTTGTAAATTGGACTTATTTTTTTGGTTTATTATTTCTGGTGGGCCGGGCAAAAATGGGCCTGTACAATGATTATTATTGTTACATTTATAACATAAATATAAATATAAACAGAATAGTCTACGCAGCTAGGGACATTATTGCCACTCATTTTTTTTCTTTAAAAACAATGGAGATTTGAAGGAGTAGATGCCATTAAATCAACTACTCAAGTCTTAAGTTAAAATATTAAAAAAAAAAAAAAAAAAAAGAGTTAAGTTAAAAGAATGGGTGATCTTACTTTTTCTTACTGTTATGGCTAATATAAGCAGCATTATTGCGAGGAGGAAAGCGCGTTGAAACAATCCTTCCCCATTTGGAGTAAAACTTGGCAATTACATACCAATTCCTGGTTCCAAATAACTTGCAATGAAACCTACAAGGTGAGAAGGCCGATAAAAGTAATGTGGTAGTTTTTATATTAGAAGTTGGATTGTATTTTGTTTTTTCTATTAAAAAAAAAGTAAATTAGTTCTCATATGTTAGATTAAAGAGTAAATTTATCATTTTGTTAAAAGTTTTATCTATTTTTACAATTAAAAATTAGTCCTTGTATATTAACATGAGATACACGTGGCACATTACACATTACTATTTGGTTATTTTGTCAGTTATGTCAGTTTTCAATAGTAAAAACAAATGAAATTTTTAATAGAAAAGGCCAGTTTGTTGTTTGTTCTAATGTATAATGATTAATTTATCTATTTTTTAATAGAATGGATAAAATACAATCGATACTTAATACAAAAATTTTCAAAATATTTTTATCGAGAAAAATCCATATATATTTTAATTACATCAATCTAGAGTTACTCGATTTATTTATGCCACAAGATACAACAATTAATAACTTAGTGATTACTTGACAATTATGTTGTAATAATAAACCTACGCTTCATAAGTATTTTTCTCTAGCTTCAATTTTGTTTTCTTCTATTGCAAGTTAATCTGAATCATTCATTCATGTAGCAGTCGTCTATTTTAGACAAAGTGAGAGATATTAACATTCTCATATCTTTTTGTAAGCACTAATTAATAATAGTAATATTTAAACACACATACTTATAGGGGAAATGATTGAATGAAACAGTGACGCCACGTCATCTGTATATTTTTTCAATAGATTTATGCCACATCAGCATTTTTATCCTAAATTTCAACATTTTTATCCTAAAAAAAATCAAATCCAAATTAAAATATTAAAATTCAAGATAAAATGCTAAAATTCAAGATAAAAATACTGATGTGGCATAAATCTATTGGAAAGGGATACAAATGACGTGGATTCATTGTTTCATTCAATCCTTTCTCTACTTACATATAGCTATGCAGATTTTACTTGCAAGAAAATCTGAAATATTTGCACGCCGTCATTGAAGGATAACTTTTTTTCTTTTCGGGAGTAATCGTTTTGTACTAAATATTCTTTTTTCTACCAAAAAAAGTTGAAATTTTATTCCTAGTATCCTATTCCTACCCAATTTAATATAAGGGGTAAATCTTAATCCTAATTAACTCTTAATAAATATCATTACAAATAATATTTTTGATAATTAAAGAAAGAGAATAGGGTTGTTTGGGATCGAAGGTAAACTCTCATACGTACAATATAATATTTTTGACATAGGGCCAAGAGATTGTTGGAACAAATAATATTTAATTAAAATAAAATATTTCTGAAATTTTTAAAAGCATTGTACGTAATTATTTTATATGACTCCATATTTTATTTATTTTTATTTTTTGGTTGCTTTTTGTTAAATGTTTGCTTTAAGGAACGTTAGTTCATTGTTTTGAAATTCAATAAATTTTTGGTAGTCAAAGCATATCCCTATTCTAAAGGGAATTGTTAATTACTTTTGCTAATGTTTAGGAAGCAGTTACTATTTAAATTTAGCTTGTATTTCATATATTTAAAGAGCTAAATATTGAATAAAGCAGTGTACTGATTCCTACAATCTTTTTTCTCTAGAAAAATTATAACTTTGTTATCTCCAGTAATTCTATTTTTCCTCATTTTCTTTGTTTAAACATTTAATTGGTATTAGAGTCATTTTTCTTAAGGGATCTGTGAGTGTAATGGAGATTGAAACTAGTTTTTCTCAAATATCCCCTCCTATCTTTGATGGTGAGAATTATCAAATTTGGGCAGTGAGATGGAGACTTACCTTGAAGCTTTGGATCTTTGGGAGGCCGTAGAAGAGGATTATGAAGTTCTTCCGCTGCCAACAAATCCTACCATGGCCCAACTCAAAACTCACAAGGAAAAGAAAACCCGAAGGCCAAGGCGAAAGCAACTCTATTTGCTGCTGTTTCAACAACAATTTTCATGAAAATTATGTCTCCTCGATCAGCAAAAGAAGTGTGGAGAGATGAAAGGATACGAGGCATGTAGGTGCTAAAGTTAATAAGAGAATTTGAGTTGCAGAGGATCAAAGAATCAGAGACAATCAAAGAATATTCAAACAGATTGTTTGAAATTGTCAACAAGGTAAGGTTACTTGGCACTAAATTTTTAGAGTCTAGAATTGTTGAAAAGATTCTTGTAACAGTGCCTGAAAGATATGAAGCTTCAATAACCACTTTGGAAAACACAAAAGATTTGTCTAAAATTAGTTTGGCAGAATTGATAAATGCATTGCAAGCTCAAGAGCAGCGAAGCCTCATAAGGCAAGAGTAAAGTCGTTGAAGGAGCTTTGCCAGCCAAGCACCATGAAGTTGGAAAGCATAAGAAGAAGACTGACAGAAAAGCACATGTGACATCTGTAGCAAATTCTGCAAACTACCACACTCTAGGTAAGGGTAAAAATTCAAAGAAAAACTATCCACCTTGTCAGCACTGTGGTAAAATAGGTCATCCACCATTCAAATGTTGGAAGAGACCAAGTGCAAAATGCAGTAAATGCAATCAACTTGGACATGAAGCTGTGATCTGCAGAAACAACTTGCAAAATCTTGAAGAAGTCCATATAACTCATCAAGACGAGAAAGATCGGATGTTTGTAGCAGTATGTTTATCAACTAAAAGTTCTTCAGAAAGCTGGTTAATTGATAGCAGTTGTACAAACCACATGACTCCAGACAAAACTCTCTTCAAGGATTTGAAGTCTTATAAAGTCACAAAGGTCAGAATAGGGAATGGTGATTATATCTCCGCAAAAGGATCAGGAACGGTGGCAATTACAACAAGTTCAGGTACAAAAACAATCTCAGATGTTCTTTGTGTACTTGAAATTGATCAAATTTTATTAAGTGTTGGTCAGTTGTTAGAAAAGGGATTTAAAGTAACCTTTGAAGATTCCTATTGCCTCATTTATGATGCTACTGGAAAAGAGACTTTGCAAGCTAAAATGAGGTAAAAGTTTCTCACATGATCCAACGGAGGAGAGAAAATAGCCTTCTTCAACAAAGCTTGCACCACAGAAATTTGGCACAAAAAGCTTGGCCATTGTCATCTTCAAAGAATGCTGAAAATGAAGAAAACAGACATGATAAGAGGAATGCCAAAGCTTGACGTTCATCTTCCAAATTGTGTTGCCTGTCACTTTGGTAAACAAAACAGACTGCCATTTCCAAATTCAACTTGGAAAGCTACTCAAAAATTGCATCTACTTCACACAGATGTAGCCGGGCCTTAAAGAACGCCATCGTTACAAGGTAGCATTTATTATATCATTTTCGTTGATGATTTTACAAGAATGTGCTGGATTTTTTTCTTGAAATTCAAGTCAGAAGTGGCTGGGGATATTTTGGAAGTTCAAGAAAATGGTAGAAAATCAAAGTGGCTACAAAATTCAAGTGTTGAGATCGACAATGGAAAGGAGTACACTTCGACAAAATTTGATTTATTTTGCGAAGAAGCTGGCATTGAACATCAGCTTACTATTCCACACACTCCAGAACAAAATGGGGTTAGTGAGAGAAAAACAGATCAATAATGGAGATGGCTAGATGTATGTTGCATGAAAAGGAGTTGCCAAAACATTTTGGGCAGAGGCAGCAAACAGAACAGTTTTCTTGCAAAATCGTCTTCCAACCAAGGCTTTGAAAGACAATACTCCATTTGAAGCTTGGTATGGGTATAAACCTTCACTTAGCTTTATTAAAGTATTTGGTTGCGTATGTTTTACTTATGTTCCACAGGTTAAGCGTGACAAACTTTATAAGAAAGCAATTCCAAGTATCTTCGTGGGATATAGTTCAGTTTTCAAAGCTTACAAGGTGGACCATCCTTAAACAGGAAAAATAACAATCAGTAGAGATGTGCAATTCAACAAGGATGAGCAGTGGAACTGGATGATTCTGCAAAAAAAACATGTCGTAAAAACCAAAAGGTGATTTTTTTGAAACAACAGATGAATGGCTAAATGAGTTGGAAGATGATCCTTCAGTTAGAGGTACAAGTCTACTTTCAGATATCTATCAAAGATGTAATGTAGCTATATGCGAACCTGCTAACCATGAAGAAGCATTAAAAATCCAAAATAGAATAAAGCAATGGAGGAGGAGATGTCAATGATAAACAAGAATAAGACGTGGGAGTAGGGTTGAAAAGCCTGAAGGAAGAAAAGTCATTGGAGCCAAATGGGTGTTCAGAACAAAGCTTAATGCAGATAGTTCCATCAACAAATACAAGGCCAAACTTGTTGTTAGAGGGTATGCTCAAATTTATGGTGTTGATTATTCTGACACTTTTGCTCCTATTGCAAGATTAGATACAATCAGATTGTTGCTCACAATATCAGCACCAAAAAGCTAGAAAGTGTTTCAGTTAGATGTCAAATCAGCTAAATGGCGAATTGCAAGAGGAGATATATGTGGAGCAACTTGAGGGATTTGTGAAGCAAGGCGAAGAAGGAAAAGTCTACCTGTAACATCCCGAAATAGGGCCTAAACGGACTAGTGGTTGCGAAACCATGAATCCAAGCTATAAAAGTTTATTATGATTAATTATTATGATTTATTGAGTGATTAAATACATGTGTTAGAGTATTGATAAGAAATTTTATTGATTTCATGCTTAAATTGCCTATTAGGACTTGTTTGCAAAAGTTGCTAAATAGGGTTCTAATTTATAGAGTACTTGATTGAAATGGGGTTTGAAGTAGGAGTCCTTAAATGGTAATTAGACCATTATATTTTCATGGACAAAATGGACATATATAGGTGGAAAGAACCAAAGTTTTTAATGAAGGGTAATTTAGTCATTTGGTAATAAAATGAATTAAAAGGAAAAATATGAGAAAATATGCTCATCTTCTTCATTAGGCCGAATTTTCAAGTGGTCACCATAGCTAGGGTTTGTTTCAAGCTTCCAAGCTCCATAGTAAGTGATTCCAAGCCCGCTTTTAATGTTCTTTACATTTTGAAGCCCGGTAGCTCGATTTAGCTTATTCTATCAATAATTCATGCTAGGGTTCATATTTGGAAAAATACCCATAGGTGAAATGTGTTTATTTTGATGTTTTATGATAGAATATGAAGTCTGAAATTATGTTAAACAACTTTGCTAAGTGATTTTAAGTGAAAACGAGTAAAAGCAGCTTAATTCCAGAAAATACCTAATGTTCATAAGTACAAGTTAGCGTGAGAATTTGATGTTGCCATAGAAGGGAAAATGATCAGCATGTCATAAAACATAATAATAAGGGATAAAGTTTAATTTCCGAGCTTTGGGGCAAATGTGTAAATATGTAAAGTTTAGGGCAAAATTGCAATTTTGCCAAAGTTAAGAGTTAAGGACTGTTTTGATGAATGTGAGTATTAAATAAGCTAAATTTGCTATTATAGATCAAGAAGAACAAAATCCAGAGTTAGATCGAGGAAAGAAAAGATGAAGACTAAATCAATATAGTTGATCGTATTTTGTTTCGAGGTAAGTTTACGGTAAATAAATGCAATATTCTATTATTTTACATTTAATACTGTTAAATTTCAGTATTTACATATTCATTCTGTAAATTTATTATTTAAAGACTCAAGTATGAATTGACGGAAAAGTTATCTCAGAAAGTTCCGGTTGAACCTTAGGAATGTGTAGGATACAAATGTCATGACATTAGGGTTTAAGGAAATCATGTAAGACCATGTCAAGACATGGCATTGATATGTTACTATAAGGAAAAGGTCCCATGTAAGACCATGCCAAGGCATGGCATTGGTGAGTTCATAGGGCAAGGATACCACGTAAGACCATGTCAAGACATGGCAATGGTTAAGTTTCATAAGGAAAGGTACCCGCGTATCCTTAGTATTCCAAGTGGTTCAACGGGAAAATTCAAGGAGTATTCCAAAGTAAAGGTAAGACAAGTTCAAGCTAAAAAGGTAAGGTAAGATAAATTCATGTTAAAAGGTAAGGTAAGTATACAAGTTTTAAGTATATTGAGTTAAAAGCTTAAGTGATCTTGATAAGAAAAACATAAGATAATTCATTAAGAATGTTGCTATTTATTTACATGTAAACTTACTAAGCTTTATGCTTACTCCCATTCTTTAATTTTTTTTTATAGTATTACAAGCCAACTCGGGGATCGAAAGGACGTCGGATATCGTTACACACTATCAAAGGATTATATTGGTATTTTGTGACTCCAACGTTCTAAGTTATGGCATGTATAGGGAATTATCCATTTTGTGTGTATGTCCTTATGATATGGATTAAGATTGGCTTGTAAATGTTTGGTAATGATTAGCCATTAAAATGGTTAATTAAGAACATGTTTTAATGCCTAGTTGATAGTTATTTTAAAGAAATTATGTAATTATATGCAGGGAACAGTTTGTACAGCAGCAGTGACGTGAATTTGAAAAATCATCAAAATAGTATAAATGGAATTAGGTTGTGCATGAGATATAGAATTAAAGCTTATTGAGTCTATTTTTATATGAAAGAAACGGTGTAGGAAAAAGAGTTGTATATTATGAGATAATTGATTTTTAGTGAAGAGAGGTCAGAACTGTCAAACTGTGTAATAGGGGAGACTTTAACTAATAAACTGTACTAATTGGCCACACCAAAAATTCTGGAAAAATTATAATAAGAATATATATGAGTCTAGTTTCAGGAAAAATTTACGGATCTAGCTTTCGAGTTTCGTAACTCAAGTTATAATTGATTTAGTGAACATGACGCAGATGGACAGTTTTAAACTTTTATGCCCCGAACTAGTAAGTTAAGTCTAGTAATGCCTCGTACTCGACTCCGGCAACGGTCTTGGGTAAGGGGTGTTACACTACCTACTCAAAAAGGCTCTCTATGGCCTAAAGCAAGCACCAAGAGCTTGGTACAGCAAGATAGATGCCCATTTGTTAAGCCTTGGATTTGTTAAAATTCTTTCAGAATCCACTCTTTATGTGAAACATAAAAATAATGATACTCTCATTGTGTCACTCTATGTTGATGATCTCTTGGTAACAAGAAATAATACAAGGCTGGTTGAAGAATTCAAACAAGAAATGATGCAAGTATTTGAAATTATAGATCTTGGTCTTATGACTTTTTTTTCTTGGAATGGAGATCAAGTAAAGTAAGAACAAGGTGCTCATCTGCCAGAAGAAATATGCAAAGGAGATATTGAAGAAATTTCAGATGGATGAATGTAAAGCGACGAGCACACCCATGAATCAAAAGGAGAAGTTGAGTAAAGAAGATGGAACTGATAAAGTTGACGAGGGTTATTATAGAAGCTTGATTGGGTGTTTAATGTACCTTACCGCAACAAAGCCTGACATTATGTTTGTTGTAAGTCTTTTATCTCGATTTATGCACTATGCTAGTGAAATGCATTTAAGAGCGACAAAAAGAATATTAAGGTACATCAAAGTTACGGTGTCAAGTTTGAGATATGCCAAAACTTAAGGTTGTACGATTTTTTGAATAGTTAGTGGGCTGGGTCTATTGATTATATGAAAAGTACGTCAGGATATTGTTCTAAGAAGCAGGAGATTGTAGCACAATCCACTGCAGAAGAAGAGTTCATAGCAGCAACTGCAGCAGCAAATCAAACCTTATGGCTGAAAAAGATGATGCGTGATTTACATATGGAGTAGGAAAATAGCATTGAGATTTTTGTTGACAATCAGGCAGCTATTGCAATTTCAAATAACCCAGTGTTTCATGGGAAGACTAAATATTTCAACATTAAGCTCTACTTCTTGAGGGAAGTACAACAACAAGGGGAAGTCACTTTAGTTTACTACAAGTCTGAAGAACAAGTTGCAGATTTATTTACAAAACCACTTCCAGTCAGCAAGTTTGAGATTCTAAGGCAAAGAATTGGAGTTTGCAGTTCCTTAAGCAAGGAGGAGTGTTAAATGTTTGCTTTAAGGAACGTTAGTTCATTGTTTTGAAATTCAATAAAATTTTGGTAGTCAAATCATATCCCTAAGGTTTAGGAAGCAGTTACTATCTAAATTTAGCTTGTATTTCAGCTATTTAAAGAGTTGAATATTGAATAAAGCAGTGTGCTGATTCTTGCAATATTTTCTCTGTAGAAAAATTATAACTTTCTTATCTCCAGTAATTCTATTTTTCCTCATCTTCTTTGTTTAAACCTTCACTTTTTATTCTTTTAAAAGCTATGTAATTGAAGAAATTGGAGGATGTATCTGATGAAAGTTATGAATTTGGGTGTACCACCACCATGGAGGAGATGTGGCAGTTGTTGGAATGTATAGGTTTTGATCCCCAAGGGTAAACATCGTCTAAGTGAGGTGGGATTAAGAGAAGGCGATGCATCCTATTTTTTGGTACCACTATATGTGTTCGAGGAGACCTTTCATCTTCCATTGCACTTATTTTTTGTAGAAGTTCTGAATTCACATGGAGTCGTACAAGGGCAACTGATAAAGGCCTCCTAGTGGGATTTAGTAGCTTATTTTTACATTATAGTTTGAGGGTGATGTAGCTTTAGTTGATGTTTTTAGGAGGGCGTACACAATATTTTCTTGTTGCAATATGGTCATTCATGCAATGACTCGCACATATGACGGACTAGCAAAGTGTAAACATATCAAGTAGACCCGCGGACAACATTGGTGTGAGTCATTTGGTGGACTGGCCAAATATAAGAAGATTGGTGAACTGTCAGTTGGAGAACTATTGAGCGGACAACCCTTGGCGATCTATTTGGCGGATTGTCCAAATATGAATAAGACTCACAGACACACAAGACACAAGCTATCTTGATGATTGGCGTACTCTAAGCTATTGAAGGGCATACTATTAAGGTGTTAACCGACTATGCCAAGTTGAGATACGGCAGACTGTCCCATGTTTTTATAGAAGTTGGCATCTTTAATTTGATAGGTTAATTTTAGCGGTGCAGATTAGATAAAAATCGGCCAATGAGTAACTTCAAGTTCACTTTGTATGTAAATTATGTATATTGAAATAGAAAATATAGCAAGTTACTAAACTTGGTTTGTCTTTCCTTTCTTCCTTACAAAGAAAAACCAACACTTCTGCTAGTGAGACATATCAGAAGGGGTTCATGATGTTGACGACTCACAAGGGGACCATAACGGTGCTTGATAACACGAAGAACAGTATGTACTAAGTGAAGGAAACATACATTAAAATCGAACAACTACGAGGAGGTGGATTTTCCTTTCCTATTCACAGGTGTAAGCCTAGTAGTGATTGAAGCACATTGGAACTAGCTTTGGAAACAAATACGAAGGTGCTTCAATATTAGTGTCTCACCGATAAAGTATGAGGATGTACATAGCTTGCATAATGTATGGAGATACTGCTTGATGGGCAAAAGCCCAAACGGCTGGGATGAAACTGACATTAATATAATTGGCGACAACCAGTTGAAGGGGTTAAACCGTGTAATGAAGCGTGGCCTTATGGTAGGCTAGATACTATTAGCAAAATTTTGCTTGGTTCGCAGTAAGAACCTAAATTTTTTTTGGTAACATATGTTCATTGTCTCGAGCAAAAGTGAGGGAAGAATTCAATGAAACAGAAGGGCCAACATTACAACTTCGTAGGAGGAAGAAAACCACTGCTAGTAGTAGGTGATTGTTTTTCTGGTAGAGGTTCAAAAGATGTTGGGTCTCGTACAGAGAGTGAAGCTGAAAGAGAAGGAAAAAGAATGAGAGAAGGCAGCGAGAGCGGAGCCCGCAGAGGTGATGCCAGGGAGACTAATGGTGCTACCATCTCGGATGATGTAGAGGTGGTTATCATTAGTAGTACCTCCACTTCTTCGTTTCTTGTGTCTTTTCTGATAGAATATAGTATGCCTACGGTTACTTGGTTAGCCAATAGCAGTTAGTCTAGCTAAGAGTTGTTAGTCCAGCTAAGGGTTGTTATTTCAGTTTGTATAAATATAAAATGTACAAATGAATGAAGGGGTTTTTGAGGATAGATTGAGAATAAAGAAATTAAAGAATATTTTTAGATCTAGTTTTCTCTCAAATATTCATGACAAAGTCGTCACGACCTTCCCTCATCACGATGTGGTGAAGTTGGATAAAAGCACGTTCATCCTCTGGCAACAGCAGGTACATGTCATCCTTGGTGCATATGATTTGTTAGGCTTTATTGATGGTACTCTTCCATCGCCGGCTCGTTTTGTTCAATCGGCGGATGGATCTGTGGTGTCAAACCCAATTGCTCTCGTGTTCTCTAGACAAGATCTTCTTCTTGTCTCGTGGTTACTTTTCACGACCAGCACGTCGCACCTTTCGTCATTCACTGATGCTAGTACTTCGTCGGATATCTGGTGCACGGCAACAAGTCTCTTTGCTGCCGATACTAGTGCCAAATAATCAAATATCAAGCATGAGCTTCACTCTTTTAAAAAAAGTACTATGTCTATGAAAGCATTTGTCAATAAAATTAAAAAACTGTGTGATTTACTTGCGGCGTCCGGCGTTCATGTCTCTGAGGATGAGAAATCGGAGGTGTTGCTCGCGGGGTTACAATCTGATTTTGATGCTATTGTCTCGTTGGTGTCTCTCTCAACGGAGCAGTTCTCTTTTCAAAGGATAATGGCAATGCTAGTCGAGTGTGAGCAACGTCAGTTGCGAGAGGTTCAGGAGCTCACCTTGCACGCGAATCTTGTGGAGTCTTTGCAATCCGATCATCGTGAGGCCGTACGTGGTGGTCGACCTCCGTCTGGTGGTCGTGGCCGAGCATTTCAACCGAGGATTCAGTGCCAAATCTATAATCGTTTTGGTCACCTTGCTCAGAAGTGTTATTATCATTTTAACCGTGACTATGATGGCTCTCGTCCTCCACCGACCGGTGATGGTTATCGTGTATCTCTGGCGTCGACTTTTGCCTCCTGACGCGATCTATGGCTCGCCGCACGATCAACTTCACGAGCGAAAGGGTTGGCCTTCTCAACGGGTGAAATACTTTCATCCCAATAGTCAAAATTGGTAGTGTGCTGGTCAAAATAGAGATTATTATGGAACTCAAATTTGGCCTCCAGCTATACCCCATTTTCGGCCTAGTGTTCACATGCATGAAAATGACAATTGTGGTGGGCCCCGTGGTGCATGTAATTTTCAACTAAGTAGACCACCTATGGAGTTACGACATCCTTTGGTCCAAGACTACAATGGGCTGAATGCTGCAGCAAATTTCAATGGGTCGAATGCTAGACGTCCTTTCGTCCAAGACTACAATGGGTTGAATGCTACATTTCGACCACCTTTGGTAGATGCTTATTATAGGCGTGATTTTAGCCCACTAGAAGATGCTCGGCCAGTTAATAATTGTGTTCAATTTGAACAAGTATCGGATTCCCCTATTCCTTGGCGTACCAAGCCCCGGGCTCGTGTCTATTCGGGTTCTGATCCTTGTATAGGACTTCCTAGAGTGGGTGATTTAAACGCTTCTGGTTATTCTGCTTCTTCTAGCTCAAATGCTAATACCGCTCAAGTTGGCTTGAATGCTGATCCCACGGGGTCCTACATACCTATGCCAGTCGGGACAGCTTCGTGGTATCCTGATTCGGGCGCAAGCAACCATGTTTGTCATGATGCGTCGGCTCTACAGGACACCACTCCTTATCTAAGTACATCCTCTTTATTAATGGATGACGGGACACCCGCAACGATTTCTTCTATTGGTAATGGTATTTTACCTACGCATTCTAGATTGCTTCAGTTGACTGATGTTTTGTGTGTGCCAAAAATTCAAAAAAATCTACTGTCTGTATCTCAATTTGCTAACGATAATGGTGTGTTCTTTGAGTTTCACCCAACGTACTGTGTTATTAAGGACATAAAGACCCGGGAAACCCTACTGATGGGCCACATACATGATGGACTGTATCGGTTTAATTTATTGAAGCTTCGGTTAACACTTCACCTATACTTCAAAATAATTCTGTTGATGGTAATATATTGTCCTTGTGGCATAATCGCCTTGGTCATCCGTATATTTCTGTTGTTAAAAGTGTTTTAGCTATCTGTAATGTTGTAATTCCACAAAATGTGCCTTCTGATAGAATATGTATTGCTTGCCAAAAAGGAAAAGCACATAAACTATCATTTCCTACATCTGCTACTAAATATACAAGTCCATTTAAGTTGGTGGTTTCTGATCTTTGGGGTTAAGCTTCAGTAACGTGTGGGAATCACTGGTACTATATTTATTTGTGAAAATGTGTACTCGATTTACGTGGGTTTATCTACTTCGACAAAAATCTCAAGCGGTGCACTATTTTCTTCAATTTCAACGATTTGTTAAAACTCAATTTGGGAAGAACATCAAATAGTTTCAGAGTGATTGGGGTGGTGAGTATAGAGCCTTCACGAAGGTCTTAACCTCGCATGGGATCATTCATCGTCTAACATGTCAACATACATCTGAGCAGAATGGTGTTGCGGAAAGGAAACACCGTCACATTATCGACATGGGCATTACACTGTTGGCGCAAGTAAATCTACCCGTGAACCTTTGGGGATATGTGTTCTGCTGTGCTGTTCTGTGCACCTTATAAATCGCTTACCCACTCCAGTTCTGGACGGTCAATCCCCGTTCTAGGAGCTCTTTATGGAGTCCACCGTCATATGATCATTTAAGGGTTTTTGGCTGTTGTTGCTATCCTTATCTCCGTCTCGTTTATGGCTCATAAACTGGAGTTTCGATCTCAACCATCTACCTTTTTAGGCTATAGTGCCCAATATAAGGGCTACTTATGTCTTTTACCAACTGGCAAGGTTGTTGTCTCTCGTCATGTGGTGTTTGATGAAACCAAATTTCTATCGCCTCAGTTCCTTTCGAAGGCGTGCTTGGACATAGGGAAGCAGTCTGTCTCCACGTTTGTTCCGGTTGTTCAGCCTGGGTTGTCGGACAATATAAATGTTTTTTGGCTCATTCTTCTCAGATGGGCTCTCAACAAATTGATTGTGCATCAATGCCTTCAAACCCAAGGCTATGTTTGTTGAGGCCGTTGAACCTTCGACAATAGAAGAAGCCCTGACTTTGTCTGAATGGCGCGCTGCTGCCCAGGCAGAATATGATGCCCTTATCCGAAATTTCACTTGGGAACTTGTTCCGCGCCCTCAAAACCGCAAGGTTATAGGGTGCAAGTGGTTGTTCAAGATCAAGAGAAATCAGATGGTATTGTTGCTCGCCGGAAAGCTCGTCTGGTAGCAAAAGGTTACTCGCAAAATCTCGGGTGTGATTTCAAAGAAACGTTTAGTCCGGTCGTCAAACCTGCTACTGTGCGTGTTGTTCTCTCTATTGCTATCTCAAGGGGGTGGCAGTTGTGGCAAGTTGACGTCAACAATGCCTTCTTAAACTGTGATATTGACACGGAGGTGTTTATGCATCAGCCTCCAGGGTATGAAAAGCGTGGCTCAGATGGACAACCTCTGGTGTGTCGTTTGAAAAAGGCTTTGTATGGTCACCGACAGTGCCTCGTGCATGGTTTGATAAACTCAAACAGTTTCTCAATTCGTTGGGGTTTGTTGCTTCTAAGTCTGACTCCTCCTTGTTTGTGCGGATGATAGGAGATTCTACTATTTACGTTCTTCTGTATGTTGATGATATTATAGTTACTGGTAATATGCCTACGTCTATAGAATGCTTTGTTCAGTTGCTAAACAGCGAGTTTTCACTTAAGGATATGGGTGAACTACATTACTTTCTTGGGATTGAGGTTACTTGCATCGCTGGTTGTCTTCATCTTTGTCAGAGAAAATATATCTGTGATATCCTTGCTCGTTGCTTCGATGCTTACCGCGAAAGGAGTTCATACTCCAATGGTTAGTTCCTCTACTATGTCAAAGTTAGATGGCGAATCTTTAGCTGATCCAACTGAGTACAGGAGCCTTGCAGGTGCTCTCCAGTATGTTGTTCTGACCAGACCAGATATTGCATATGCAGTGAATAGGATATGTCAATTCATGCATAATCCTACTAATGTTCATACGGTAGCACTGAAACGCATATTACGGTATTTGTCTGGAACCATAGACTTTGGGATACTTTTTCGTTCGGCTTCTCGGTTGTCTTTGGTTGGATATGTTGATGCCAACTGGGAGCTTGATTTTGACGATCGTCGATCCACATCAGGCTATTGTGTCTATTTTGGACAGACTCCTGTCTTGTGGGGTCTAAAAAGCAGCAAGCCGTTTCTCGTTCCACGGCTGAAGCAGAGTATCAGAGCCTTACTATGGTGACCAGTGAGATAACTTGGTTAGTTTCGTTACTTCAAGAGTTACAGGTTGTGTCTGATGATACTCCTGTCATATGGAGTGATAGTTCAAGTGCAGTGGCAGTTGCGGCTAATCCTGTCCTGCACTCTAAGTTCAAACATGTCGAGCTCGACTTGTTTTTTGTTCGGGAAAAGGTTGCCGATGGATCTCTTCTGGTAGGAGAAGTTCCTACTTGTGATCAAGTGGCGGATATATTTACAAAGCCTTTGACAGCGACCTATTTTTCACGATTTCGGAGTCTTCTTTGTGTCTCACAGGTCGGGAAGATGGGTGCATGATAGAATATAGTATGCCTACGGTTAGTTGGTTAGCCAATAGCAGTTAGTCCAGCTAAGAGTTGTTAGTCCAGCTAAGGGTTGTTAGTTTAGTTTGTATAAATATAAAATGTACAAATGAATGAGGGGTTTTTAAGGATAGATTGAGAATAAAGAAATTAAAGAATATTTTTAGATCTAGTTTTCTCTCAAATATTCATTCATACCCACTCTCTAACATTTTCCTACTACAACTCTCATTTCTTTGGCCTCCATTTTGCCAATTCCAACCTTATCAAGTCCAGTTTTGTCAACTCATGCTATCTTAACTTTTACTTCATCAGTTCCAGCTTCGTTATCTTTTGTGATAAGGTCAAGCCTTGGAAAAAGTTTGAGCTCACTCAGGAGTCAACTAGCTAATCAAAGACTTCTTGTAGCTCCAAAGCAGAGAAAAAAGCTGAATACAGCTACCAAAGTTACATGTCCTTTGGGGACAAGCTCTGTCACAACAAGCAACACTACGACTTCTACCTTTTAAGCGGAACTATCACTGTGCTTCCTATGAGTATATCTCCATTGGCTTGGTAGGCTATGGGGCTTTAAATGTCGACCCATTTCGAAGTGTTTCTCATTGCGGAGGAGGTACATCCCTTTCATCTTTATTCTTCAAGCAGTGGTATGTCTTTAAGTTAACCATGTTTATACTTGTTTTGACATGTACCTTTGGTGTTGCAGGTTCACCTAACAATTTTTTACAGTGGTGCATGTGCTACCTTTTTCTACTTCTCTTGCTTCTTCAAGTGCACCTTCCTCCTCCTCCACTGACAAAGGGAAAGAAAAGCATTTTCTAGGATCGATTGCAACCTCGCAATTCCTATTGGTGCTTCAAGTCGTGACACAAACAACCAGCACAGCTGAAAAGGTTGGAAGCTGGACAGGCTTAGTTGCTGAACAAGCCTTTGTTTTTCTTCAAATGGTGAGGTCTTTGAAGCAGACCAATTCAAACAGCTTGTAGGGGAAGCTGTTAAGAGGGAGACCAGACTGAAGCAGGAGGTGATCTATTTGGAAGGAGAGAGCAACGAGCTAAAGTAGGATAAGCTTGAGCTTCAAGCTAAGGTTAAAGAGTTGGAATGCTCAGCTAACAAGCATGCAACAGAGTTGGCTTCTCTGAAAAAAGAGCATGAAAGTGGTCATTATGATTAGCGAGTGCTGACCTTGCAAATTGGATTTGAAGGGTCATCTCATTGGGAAATTCAAAATTCATTTCCAAATTGCCAACATGAAAATAATAAAGCAGATGTGCACGCACACTTGCTGTTGTCTTCTTTACCATGATTGCCTTATTGCTGCAATATAGGAAGTTGGATTTTCAAGAATTGAGGTATAGCAACCATGAGTTCAATCATGTTGTCGCTTCTTGGTTGTGAGCAGCTATTGACGGGGTCAGTTAGATTACTAGAAATGGTGGCCAAATTAACATAATCTATTGAATTGAAGAAGTTAATTTCACGTGGGAAGGAAAGAAAAAGAGGGTCCTCTTTTAGGTTGATGCCAGTGTCACAGTTGGTTTGTAAGCAGGGCATCCCATGGTGTGGAGCATGGCACCTCTAAGTGTAGTCAGAGGCATTAGATGTGACGGGAGGCCTCCAAGGGTGCGAACAATAGCGCACCCAAGGGCCTAGGGAGGCTTAGGTGTAGCAGGCCAAGAATTGTGCACAACGAGAAGGAAGAGCTCGGAGGGTCGTAGATCATGGCAGACACATTTAGAACATGTCAGAGGAGCCTAGAAGTTGCAAAAAAAGTACAGAAATCTGAAGAAAAGGTCGAATCCTTGTGGAATAAGTTAGAACATTCAGAAAGCTCTGGAATAGAGTAGCCTTATACAGAAACGTATAGGCTAGTGGAGAATATTCTATTCACTGTAATTAATCTCAACCATTGGATTGAAATGGCTTGGCCTTACTAACATTCTCCCACATTAGAGTGCTTAGAAGGCTTAGAGATTATGAAACTCATAGATTTTTCAGAAATGGCTCAATTCAATTTTTAATTATAAAAAATAATATTAATGTCATCCTTTCTAAATCAATTCTTACATAAACATCATCCTAGTAACCCAAATTGTTCAGCTAGATTATTGTAAGAATCATAGCCTCGTGAAATAGAAGCTTGGAAATAGAAGCTTTCAACTCCTTGTGAAATGTTGGTAATGACGTCCTGATCTACTGGTTTAGTCCTTTTCTCTTTTGTGCTCATGTCTGTTTCTTCATTAACTGAATCTGTAGAGGATTGAAGCTTTCTTTTTGATCGAGCACGCCTATTCTGAAACCAATTATATACATTTGTTTCAGAGATTTGACCATGTTGTGCTAGTTCAGATGCTATCTCCTTGATTTTTTGCTTGCTTGGTGTTCCAGTTCCTTGCTTATATATATTCTCAAGAATTTGAAGCTGCATTGCGGTTGGAGTCCATCGCTGTCTAGCAGTGATCTTGTGCCCAACAGAGGCTGATATTGGGTCACAGTATAGATTTCCCAGCCTTATACCTGAAACCAAAACAACGTGATTATTGAATATAGAACCAGCCAACATGAGAAAAGTCGAAAGAAACAAAAATAACCCAAGGAGAAAAAAAGGAAGAAAAGAACCAGTATAATTGTGGTGGGCAGACATGGATTTGTGCAACTCAGCAAGCTGCTCAGAAATGGCGGAATAGGCAACGATCTGTTTCCTCAGTTCCTCTACCTGTTCATCGGTCATCACTTTCCCACAAACCTCATTTTGAATTTGATACTGAAAATAGTCTTCTCCTTGTTGGTGGTGGTGTTGCATTTCTTGATTCTCCCACTCCATTTTCTCTCTATCAGCCCCCTCTAGTTTTGGAATCTCAATTTCAATTTATGAAAGAAAAAGCGGCAGCAAATATGGTAAGTAAATAGATACCTTCAATAGAAATTGAGGAATTAAAGGAGCAAAAAGCTGCATCAATTAGCAAAGCAGAATCTTTGTCATTGCGTCTATGGCATTATAGTGCCGGGTTGCGCGGGTAACTCTGTAAACTCTTTAGCAGTGGCCAATCGCAATCCTTGTATCCGTCAAAGGAGGGTCAACACGTTAGAAAATTTTGGATTTTAGTTTCCAAATTAAAAAGGAAGTGACTAAAGTTGAAAATCCAATCCATAATTTCGAATTGTGTGCTCTACGTCCGCCAAGGTTTAATTTTAGAAAAAAAGAAAATTGGTGACGTGACATCAAAATCCCATGGATGAGAATGAATTAATGGGCAAATTTGATATTTTATATGTTGAGATTTGATTGCATCAGAATAATATTAATACCCCCAATATTTTCTTATTTAAATTCAATTTATTTGTATAGATTACTTATCCATATATTTCACTTTATTATTCACTTTATTTTAAAAAATTTCATTTAAAAATATTTTATACATTTAGTAATTTCGGATATTTCATAATTAATTTAATCAATTTGCGGTATAAATAAATTTGGATTTTAAAGAAAATTTACATATTTAAATTTCAATTTTATAGAAATATAATATATATATATAAGATTGTATTTTTTTTATTTTACAAGCACTTTAAAAATTCGTTTGGTAGTCATGTAAAAAATAATTTTGTAATGACCTAAAATTTAATAAAAATTGTAATCGTGTTAAGAATTGGTTTAAAATAAAAATTGTTAAATAGTAGAGAACTTTTAGGTCATCACAAAAAAAATATATTAAGGGCAATCAATTTGATTAAATTAGAGGTGTTTATGAGTCAAGTCAACGACCGATAAAAATCTAAATTATTGTTTAAAATTAAAATATATAAAAATATTATTTTATATTAATATTTATATAAATTTATAATTAAATTTAAATAAAAATATTTTAAAAAACATTTAATTTAAATTCCAACCGGCACCAACTTCATCCAAGCTTTTGCATAAATAGGTACAATGTGGTATTGTTAAAGGATGCTGTCAGTATTTTGCCTGTTAAACTTGTCTTATTATTGGCACCTTTTTCATGTATATTTTAGAGGAATTTTAGTAGCAATTATTAGATTGCTCCATCTTCAACCACTTCTTTGAAATTTTTTAATGCCATCGACTTTCTTTTACTTTATACTTATTTACTTATTGAAGACATCCTTAAAGCAAAAATTAATGGGATATACATTGAGTTTAAGGAGATGGGGTGTATCTAAGGGTGACAGGGGCCGACATGCTTAAAGCAAAAATTAATGGAATATACACCTATACTGATTGAGTTTAAGTAGATGGGGCGTATCTAGCCCTTAAAATGAAATATATATATATATATAGCAAAACTGATTAGTAACACTTAAAAAATTATTGGTAGTCTTCATGTCCATTTCACTATATATATGTAGCAAAACTGAGCAGAGATTAGATGAATGCTGCCTCCTATCTATTGAATAACACTTAGATGGTGGCATAAATAGGAAAATGGTTGCTTAACTCTAGCATGCCTGATTACTAATTAAGCCAGAGAGAAAGGAAATAAACATGGAGTACATCAAGCTCCATCACTGATCAATTTTTCAAACATTCCAAATTTAAACATAGGATAGTAAATACCATAGTAGCACATTAAAAGCAAATAGATTCAGAGTGCCTTAGTAATCCTTGAGCATCAAACATCACATAAAGAAAAAAGATAAAAGGAGATATTTAATAGAAGTTAAATATAAGTCATCTTTGGTTTTAATTTTCCCCTTCTCATTTCAAAATTTTGTTAAGGTACAAGAAGTATATTATCTTTCATATTGTTCATCAATAGTGTCATCATAGAAGCATTTTGCCATCATCAAACCTATGGGCCACTTGGTTATCTCACACTATAGTCTTTCAATGTAATTCTTTGCCCACTTGTTTCAGAATTTTGTTAGGATACAATAATGGTATCTTATACTTCATTCACCAATAGTCACCACAAGAACATTTTCCATCCTCAAAATGATGAAACCGATTGTTATCCCTAACAATAATTACTCTTCCAGTACACTTGGACATAAACTTGATTGCTGTATGACAATCACCACAGATGCGCAAGTTCTTCATAACTCTAATTGGCCTATCTGATGGAAAGGTAATGAGCCCAAATGCAACAGCTAGTCTTTCACTATGATATCTGATTGTCTGATTCTTTTCTTCGCCGTTTACTTCTCTCAACACAAAACTTGTGTCTGCAATATAACCAGCTCTTTCCATTTCGTCTCCTAATTCCTCTAATTTTCTGTAAATTTCTTTTGCTTTGGCATTGGACCTATCCCCAGCAGCAAATGTGTGAACCTTATTTCCCTCCTCAACCCAACTCAAACCTGTCTCTTTCTTAATCCCTCGATCTCTAAGCATCTTCCTAGCTTTGGCTGCATCCTCGTATCTCCCAGCAGCAGCATAAGCATTAGATAATAACACATGCAAACCTGAGCTCACGGGTCCCAACTCAAAAATCCTATCAGCAGCATAAGCTGCCAATTCAGTGTTCCCATGAAGTCGACACCCAGTTAAAAAAGCTCCCCAGACAGACTCTGTCGGCCGAATAGGCATCTCCCTGATGATTGAAAGTGCCTCCTGCAGTTTACCTGCACGACCAAATAAATCAACCAAAGAAGCATAATGTTGATCACCTGGCTCAATTCCATACTCCTTCATTAACTCAAAGTAATGTTGTCCCTTCTCAACAAGCCCAGCATGGCTACAAGCATACAGCACACACAAAAAGGTAATAAAATTCGGTTTGGTCCCAAGGCCTTCCATCTGCTTAAACAAATCAAACACTTTCTCTGTTTGTGAATGCTGAGCACAAGCAATCAGCATTGCATTCCACATCCCAAGATTCTTAACACAGGCTTCATCAAAAACCCGGTAAGATCCTCCTATCACTCCACACTTAGAATACAAAGATATCAAAGAACTGCCAACGAAACTTGACATATCATAATTTGTTTTAAAGCACAATCCATGTATCTGCTTACCTAACTGAAGCAGCGTTGAATTAGCACAAACCTGTACAACACTCGAAAAAGTAAAGTCATTTACGTCCAGACGTTCATATAAAGCTTGTTTGAACAATGTCAAAGCTTCCTCAAACTCACCTAACTGAGCATACCCATATATCATTCCACTCCAAGAAACAACATTTCTTTGAGGCATTTCATCAAACAAGTTCCTTGCATCCTTAATTTTCCCGCATTTACCATACATGTCAACCAAAGAACTCGCCACGAATACATCCCTATCATACCCAGTTTTCAAAACCAAGCAATGTATCGATTGGCCGATATCAGACCTTCCCAGAATCGCACATGACTTAGTAGCGCTAGGGTAGATATGATCGTCGGGCCTAATGTTATTAACAAGCATTGTACGGAAAAACTGGATTGCAAGGGAAGGGAATTCATTTTGAGCGAAAGAGGAGATAACAGAGCTCCAAGTAGTGGGGCTCTTATGTGGAGCTTCGAAGAAGACTTGACGGGAGAAGAGAGGGAGTTGGGTTTTGGAATAGAAGTTGATGAGGTGATGAGATATGAGAGGGATGTTTTGAATGCCTGATTTAATGATGTGGGCATGGAGTTGGAGACCCTTTGGGAGGGACCTTGTGTGGGTTAAAGAGAGGAGTAGGTTGCAGGTGTTTCTGTAGTTTTGCTCGAAGGAGAGTTGGTTTAAAGGGTTTAGGGAGGTTTTGGGGTTTCCAGGGGTTGAGGGAGGAGCATTAGATCGGTTTGGCAATTTTGGAGATTTGGAGTGAAAACTTACTAATTTATACTCCTAGTACCAATTGCTTGGACCATTTGTATACTAAGTTGACAATTTTTATTTTTTTATTGTTCAAGTTAAATTAAAAATTTTAATATATTTAATTAAAATTTTGTTACAGTATAATTAATTTTATATCAGAAATGCATAAATTTTATTTATATATTATTTAGAATTTTTATATTTATTTAAAAATATAAAATTTGAATTTTTATAAATATTTTTAATTTTAAAAAGTATTTTAAATTTTTGTTAATAAATATCAATCTGCTTATTTTTAAAATTGACAGAGATTAAAATGATATTTATATAAATTTATTAAATTCAAATTTATTGTGATAAATTTATTTTAACGTAATTCATTGTAAATAAATTATTTTTATCTTTAATTTGTAACTAAATTAAGTGTATCTTATTAGAAGAGAAAACCACGACTCGGAAACAGCAAGCTGCAGCGCAAACTCAAAATTTTCTAAAACAAAACAGTCTTGTCTTTTCCCCGCAGCTCTTGTCTTTTTCACCCCGGGGATTGCTATATCCGACCAAAAATGCTAAACTACACCCTATGGCTATAATTGAATTCCTAAGCCATTTAAACCCTACTTCATCTTTCTTACCTAACCCAACCTTAATTAACACTATAATTTTTCTTAGAAGAAGTAAGGATTTAAGCAAACTTGAAAATTAATCATGAGCTACAAAAACTCGAAAAGAATTCAGTGACATCATTGGAAATGAAATTCTTTTAATATTCGACGATTTGTATTTGCTAAAGTGAAGTGAGAAATAAATGTCGAATGATTATCCAATAGAAATCTGACACATTTTGGTAATAAGTTTTGAAGAGATTAATAAAATTTTCAAAAATTTAGAAGTTTAATATAATTTAAAAAATGGAGTCTAAATAAAATTATTAAAATTTTTGTGAGATTAATAAAAATATTTGAAAATTTTAGAAAAGTTAAATTTAAAAAAAATTAAGAAAGTATAATGAGAACTTAAAATTTATGGTACACTAAGGGTTAGTTTGGATGGGGCGGTGTGTTTACCTCCGGTAAGGTTAAAAACAATGATGGCGGTGAGATTAATTCTTGTAGCGGTGAGATTAGACCTTTAGCGATGAGATTAAAAACAATGATGGAGTGTGTGTTTGGATTCAAACTTGTTTATGAAAATGAGGTGGAAATAAAAAATGACCATTAAGGACATCATATTAGAATTGATATATAATAGTTGTTTTAAATTATTTTACTTATGTAAAATTATTAAAGTATGTGAATTTATGAATTCATTTAATAAAATATTAAAATGTATCTTCCAATATTTTATTATAAATATTTTAATGAATTATATAATTAATTTAAATTATTTATTAGATAAAATAAAAATTATTTTTAAATTTTTATAGTTAAATATTTTTTATAACAATGATAAATATTATTTTCATAAATAGTAACATTATACTTGGATCAAATTTTGAAGTATCTAACGAATGATTTGTAATAAAAAAATATATTAGCATAAGACATAACAAGTTTCATTATTACTAGAAATTAAGTTATGATACAAAATTATTTTTACAAATGTTGATTCATTAAACTATTTGCAATGGTTTCCTTAACATTGAAATTTCAAGGTTTGTAACAAAACTCTCATTTTGTAAAGAAAATGAATTTTCAATACGAAACCAAAAGTTTGTTTCTCCAAAAGTTAATCAAATTTTAATTACTTTTAAATTTTTTCATCTTTTGAAGATTTTTTTTTAAATCTAGCTTTGTCTTGTAAGAAATTTCTTCTCCTTTTCATGAAATCTATCTTCTTGACATTTCTCATTTATTTATTTTAAAATTTTATAAAAAATTTGTTTTAATTTTTTGTTATAATATTATTAATTTCAACTAATTTCCTTCAATTATTATATTCTTATAATTTATATGTTTTATGCTAAATTTTTATATACTTTTCTCGAATTTGTATATATCTATTTCTATTTTAATACATTTTAATGTATAAATACATTTAATAAAAATATTAATTTTTACATAAAACACATGGCAAATCATAATTGGCTATAAGAAATTTTTCAACATCTCTCAAAAATGAATTTAAAATATAATAAAAATATACTTTTAAGTACTAAATTGAAAATTTAAATATACTTTAAATACTGAAATTGAAAAGTCTCTAACTACTAAAGTGAGAGAATTAAACCAAAATTTTAAAATGCAAATCAAATAAAATTAATCTAAATGGGGATGACACTTGATAAATATAAAATTATTCAATTTGTTCAAACCATTTTAATTTCCGATCACTTGGATGATATTCTTTAATTATTATTTGGACAACAATAAACAACCATCGATCGACCACCTAAATTGGTAAGAAATTAGACAAGATGCATGCAACCGTGCATGCTTCAAAGAACTCCTCGACATGACTAGAAATTTCACTAAAATTTTACTTAGGCTCCGTTTGTTTAGCAAAAAAATGTTTTCGGAAAATGATTTACGGAAAATGATTTACAAAAATATTTTCCGTGTTTGGATAAATCATGTAAAATATTTTCTCATTGTTTTGCGATTTTCCTAAAAATATTTTCCGTAAAATGCTTTTTACATATATTAATAAATTTTATATACATATTAATAAATTTTATATTTTAAATTGTTTTTACATATATTGCAATGATTTTTATAAATAAATAAATTAAATTAAATATATAATAATACTCAATTATTAAGCTACATTATTAACCGTCATAAAATGAAAACAACCAAAGTCAAGTTTTGTAATTGTGTTAAAAAATAAAAAACAAGGATTGAATAAAAAAATAAAAACATTAAATATTACAAGGTGTTCAATAATCCTTCACAAATGAATGGTGAGAAAGATGCTTGTCGGTGCATAAATCTATTAAACTCATCCACAAATATAAAATATCAACTATGACTCCTAACGTTGATACCACGAGAAAAAAGAAAACAAATAAAGAATATTACAAGCCCTTAAAGCATCAATAAGAATAATGGTATTGCTGCATTGAAAATGCTACTATCTGATTAACCTTTTCATAAAGAACCGCTTTAAACTATTGCATTAACCTTTCCATGCATCTTGGCGAAACCGATACTTGTACATGTTCTTCTTTAATGTAAGAATAAACCACATAAAACCCGATCCCAATAACCCAACACAAAAGGAAAAGATATCAATGACCATAGGTATTATTTTATATAAAAGGAAAATTCAAGGGGCAATCACCATATAAAAAGTAATAAAAGCATCTAGCATATAAGAAAACAATATAGGCATTCCGGAAATAATAAACTAGTTCCACTTTGGTCAAAATGATATAGGCATTCACACATAAAAAGAAATGCTTAACCAACGTGCAATGTACAAGAAGTAATGAGATAGCCATTTGATACTTGATAAGGTCGCTAACAAACCGATACAAAAATTTGTCCGAGTAATGAATTGACGAGTGGTTGACCGAGAAGGAAAACCATATACAAATAACATTGCAATGAAGAAGAAATGCCCGCCAAAAGAGATGAATACATGTTAGTAAGATTGAACACTAATGTCTATGGCACAACAAATATTGAAGGAAAATGTAGTATTCTCACCAATTTAATAGCCTAAATCTCGGAAGATGCTCATCTTCATGTCCTTTTCTCGAGTAGATTAAATGACTCTTTTGCCATAAATATTTGGATAACCACCACCATAGTCGTGATATAGAGATGACCCATGTAGACAACTAATGCAAAACCCCAATCATCCAAACAAGAGAGTATGTCCTAATCCACATTGATTTGTACTTGTTACGGTCATCAACAAGCAAAGTTCCACCATTTGGTTTGCTAGGTTCGAATAACCGAAAGAATATTTGGATTTTATTAAGTTAAAGATAAAAGAACAATTTTGCTTGCATAGAGAAATCTCCTTTCAACGCCCCGAGTACCCAACCTCATTAGAACGCTTTATTTTTTTCGCCAAGAACACGAGAAGTACTAGGCGATGATAGGGCTATATTATTCTCCTTTTCCATGGCTCTTTAGTCAAATGTCAATCGTCAAACAAAAACACATGCATATACTTGTGAAGCGGGAAAGAATTGTTCTTGTCTGAGCTACCAAATTACACACACTTGAAAGAGATGACAACTGGGACTCACTGCAATGGTATTCATATAAAAGCTATAATCAGCTAGTTGAAGAAATATCATGCAGAAAGTAAGCATAGGCACAAAAAATTCATTTAAATATGCCAGCACTCGAACCTTTTTCTTCTGAAATACACTACAACATAGTCTAGAACACATCCAGTTAAAGCCATACGTTCACCATGCTCTATCATTGAAGCTAACAAAATAGACATATATCATAGGCAAAAAAGCACCTTCTGGTTCAAAATAAGCAACTTTAAAAAGACATGAGAATTTCATCTAGTCCAAAATCATACACGGCATGGGTCTTTATAAATATTACTGAAATCCCAATCTCTAGCCTTCTCCACTCATGTTTTAAGGCAAACAGTGATATTTCAACAATATGAAAGAACCATATATATATATATATTGAATGGCAACTTTTAAGCTAATTAAAATAACATTCAAACCTTAAACGATACTTTAACCAGGAAAATTTGATCAATTAATGAATCTAGACTGTCTCCCAATGATAAATTTCAAATTCTAGGTTCAGCAGTAGATTTAAAAAGAGGAATTTCACTCAAAACTATCAAGCTAATTAATTACAAACAAAAAAAAAATAATCTATAGAAACTGAATCAAATAACACAAACCCAGAAAATTATGTAGAGAATCTTTGATATAATCCAACTTGGAAATTGAATTTCAATCAGATTTGAAAAAAAAAAAATCGCATTTACGATTTTCTTTGTATTAAAAGATTAATCTTTGACAAATCGTGATTATGTCTCATGTTTGTTATAATTTTTACCCAATTTTCCGATTGAAAGAGTGAATCACTTCATCTCAAACAACAAAGGGTTGCACCCACTTCTAGAATTGCGAGTTAATACATTTGGGCAATTTTTTGACTAAGTTTCGAACCGATTTTGTCAAAGTTCATATGGAGGAAAAACAAATTGGATGAGTAAAAACTTACTTGGTAGGGATGGGATACTGGGAAGAACTTGGATAATTAATTTTATATTAGAAATGCATAAATTTTATTTATATATTATTTAGAATTTTTATATTTATTTAAAATATAAAATTTGAATTTTTATAAATATTTTTAATTTTAAAAGTATTTTAAATTTTTGTTGATAAATATCAATCTGCTTATTTTTAAAATTGACAGAGATTAAAATAATATTTATATAAATTTATTAAATTCAAATTTATTGTGATAAATTTATTTTAACGTAATTCATTGTAAATAAATTATTTTTATCTTTAATTTGTAACTAAATTAAGTGTATCTTATTAGAAGAGAAAACCACGACTCGAAACAGCAAGCTGCAGCGCAAACTCAAAATTTTCTAAAACAAAACAGTCTTGTCTTTTTCAAATGGGATTGCTATATCCGACCAAAATGCAACTACACCCTATAATTGAATTCCTAAGCCATTTAAACCCTACTTCATCTTTCTTACCTAACCCAACCTTAATTAACACTTTAATTTTTCTTAGAAGAAGTAAGGATTTAAGCAAACTTGAAAATTAATCATGAGCTACAAAACTCGAAAAGAATTCAGTGACATCATTCGAAATGAAATTCTTCTAATATTCGACGATTTGTATTTGCTAAAGTGAAGTGAGAAATAAATGTCGGATGATTATCCAATAGAAATCTGACACATTTTGGTATTAAGTTTTGAAGAGATTAATACAATTTTCAAAAATTTAGAAGTTTAATATAATTTAAAAAATGGAGTCTAAATAAAATTATTAAAATTTTTGTGAGATTAATAAAATATTTGAAAATTTTAGAAAAGTTAAATTTAAAAAAAATTAAGAAAGTATAATGAGAACTTAAAATTTATGGTAGCCTAAGACTCCCTAGCTTACCGTAACGTTGGGGACAAATTCATTAGCTCTTTTATGGTGTGAAACTTTAGTTATAAGAGATGTATGAGGTAAAATTAGACTTATCAATGAATCAAATTGGGCCGAGTTTAGATTGGGTGTTGTCAAAATTTTAGGTCTATTTAATTGGCTTGAGTTCGATTCGAAAAATAATTTTAAAATTTTGCTTAAACTTGATTCGAATAAAAATGTTAAAATCTGATCCTACCCAACCTAATTAATTTTTTATATTATTTTATATAAAAATTAAAAATATAATTCATCAAAATACTAAACACATTAAACTTAATGTTTCCCAACAAATTGAAAATAAATTAAAAAATATTTATATTTAAATAACACGAATAACTTAACAAGCAAATACTTCTAAAATAATAACAAAACTAACAATAAAACAAGAGTTATACAATATCAAATAATAAAAACAAAATAATAATAACATAACAATAAAATAATAAAACAACAAAAAAAAAAAAAAAAAAATTTTTTGTCTTTTTGCCAATTCAGGCCGAGCTAAAAAGCCTTAGACAAGGCACGCCTATTTTAAATGAACCTTGTTTTTCCCCAAATCCTCTCGCTTTTCAGGCGGACCTTCAACCCAACCCATGGATAAAATAGCTAAATTCCAACTAACAATTGGAATAGATGTAGACGTGAATTTACATTAGTTTTGGCAGTAAAGAAAAAGAGCATGAATATGAGGAAGATAATCAACTCAATGATCAAACTTTGAGGATGTAGTGATGACAAAAATATTTGGTTCCCTAGTTTGATTCAGCAACTACATTATTTAGACAAGAAAAGAAACACAAAGGCAGATTTCATATCATAGTATTTATTTTGAAATATTCATGGATTTGAAGTAGGAAATTCATGTAAAAGATGAGGTTGAAGTTTACATTAGAGAAAAGGAATAATTATGTATATAGGTCAACAAAACCATTGAACAGAAGAAAAGAGATATTCACCTAATCTATTATCAACTACAGCAAAACCCACACTTCCAAACAAAAATATATGCTTACTTAAACTTCATAAAAAAACAAAACCTAGAGATTCCTCGTGCTCCACTAGCACTCCATATTTCATTTGCCATATCAATCAATCAATCGTACCATTTCTTTGTTTTTTTTTTTTGGAGCCCCACTTCACCTTGCATTGTTGGGAACCCACTGCTTTGATAGAAGAAGCACCAGGCTAATTGAAAATCACCACCGTCTATGAATCTCACTGACCGGCGATTGATCTGAGTGTATAAGTTCTGGCTTGCTGCAACTCATATATCAATCATGTCAGGGCTTGTGGATCTTGAAGCCGAAAACTCGTGGGATGTAGTTTTGAGTTGGCTTTTGAGGCTTTAAGTGCCCATATGTCATCAGAAATAGATGTGGAAATGTTGTACCGAAATATGCTCCGTCGATATCTTTGTTTATGTCAAGGAAATTAAGCGGTAAAACAAAGTAATACAACCATGATCTGGTAACAGGAAATAATAGAAAGAACTGAAATATCATGTCAATGGTCGATTCCTAACCGTGCAGAAGACAAAACAGAAAAATCGAGACCTCTTACAAGCCCAACAACATCACGGAAGGGCGTTTGTGAGCATAGACTAACTTCTATGCCAAAACTGATAGCAGGAAGGTATGAGATTCATGAGCACAGGCACGGGGTACCCTTAGCATCTACTAACTTCGTAATGTTGTTCATCCAAAAAACTACTTAAAAACCGTAAGGTTCTACAAAATCCTACTGATTTCATAATTTTGAGATGGAACAAGGGAACGTATTCACAATGCATAAATAAAGGAAGACCAAAAGCATAACATCATCAAACATAGATGGAAGACAAAAACTAATATAGGAAAGAATCTACCGAAATGCATAATAATACCAATTCAAATAGTAATGAATAAAATTAGCAAAAAGAATCCCAAACACCATACTAATCCTCTAGGATAAACGAGTTTTTTATCAATGTTGATCCAAGAGATCCTATTTATTTATGCATGAAATGATTATATTATATGAGCAAAGAATAAGTAGTTTTATACGCCATATTAGAGAGAAAACTTAATACACAAAGACAAGGTGCATTATCCAACATGCAAGTATGATTAGTTTTGGGTAGCTTACCTAGAAAGAAGTTGTTTAATCTTTACAGGATGTGTTTCATATGTCTCAAGCATAATATAGGAGAAAAACCGAACAAAGAAAAAGCCAAAGATGAAATGGTAAGGATACTGCCTTGATACTTGGATCGAGGGTAATATATATCTTCACATTTTGGGCAGTAGATTTTCACGGTACTCGAGCGAGGAATATCTGATTGACCAACTGGAAGACAAGGTTGTCCACAGCAGCAAACTCTCGGGCACCTTCCAAAGTCATAGTTTTTGTACTTCTCCAACTGAAATAGAAATTTCAAAGTAGAGTTTTGTAAACAAGATATGAAGTTAACAGAAAGAAAAAGAAAAAAATGACAGTGATTATTACCATAGCAGACATTCCCTTGCTAGTTAATATGTAACGGACGTGTATAAGACCATACAACATTTCAGCAGCTGATTCAACCAATTCATTTTGTTCTTCGGTGAACATATCGCCTATAAAACCAAAACGCATCTACTTAATAGTAGGAATCAACACACAATGATGTTGGTTGAGTAGAAATGATGTAGGAGCCATACATTAAAAAATGGGACAAGAAAAAAACATTGATATGCAAAAGCACAGCAAACAGACACAAACAATGATGTTGATGCCAAACAACATTAAAAACACAAGCAAGTGGCTAAATGTAGATATAAACATTGTAAATGCAAACAGATGGTAGGAAATGCTTCAAACCACAAGGCTTACTATTATTTGTAATATGGACCTTGAGGAAATACCAAATCATCTTCATGACTTACCATGAGAAGATTCAATGTCCAAAATCAAATCAAGTGCATAATCATAATACGGAACTTGATGGCTCAACCCACAAAGATTAAAGTCATCTTGGATGTATTCATCATCAACTTCACAGAAAAACTCATTGCCTCGCAAATTGCAAAACCACGAGATCCAAGATGTGTCATCTCCATCGGAACCGCTAACATCTGATTCTTCAGTGTCCGTTTCAGATTCCTCTGCAACCAAAGGACAAGAACTTCACATTAAATTACTTGCATACTGATCACAATTAGCTTATGTAAAAACACTACAAGAAGGAAACTTATAACTAAGAATTATAATTAGCTTAAAAAAAAACTGGTACTAGGATTTATCTTTTATGCACAAAATTTTGCTTATATACAAATTAGACACACGTATAAATAATAATACAGCCCACTTACAAACACCTCTAAGCCAAGATCTCAAACAATTCGCTTTCACAATGCAAATTGCAAATACCCAAGACGCATCAGCTTAAATAGTTCAAAAAAAAAAAAAAACTCAAAACCCAGATCTTGCTAAAGAAAATGAATTCGAAACTAAAACAATCCAATGGGCTATAAAGTAAAAGAAAGAAAACAACAGATAAACCAACTAACCATCGGAACATTGGGCTTTAGAAAGAGCCGTAGAACGCGAATCGCGATGATCGAGCTGAGATTTACCAGTGGAAGTTGAAGGCAAAGAGGATCTCTCTTTGTCTTTGCCGTTCAAGCCTCTCGAAGTGCACGGCGATAACTTCTCTAGATGCTTATCCAAAGAAGCGACTAGGCGCTTCCGATCGATTAGCTCTGATTTCGATGAACCTATTCCTCGATCTCTATGACTATACATGATTTCTTTTTCCTCTTTTGCACCTCAAGAATTTCAAAAAAAGGTGCGAACTTTTTTTTTCACTGTCAATGGAAGGACAAAAAATTCAAGCTTTTTGCAGATGCATCGGTTTGAGAAACAAACCCTAGAATTGGGAATTTGGGGGGGTTGTGGGGATTGAGGATGACACGACGACGTTTAAACGAACTACACTTCAAGGATAGCTCGCCTCTCTGTGTCTCTCGTCGTTGCTGGTGGCTTCACTTGTTGCCCTCTCTTTTTCATTTTTTTTTTCTTTTTAATTTCTTTTTTTTTTCTCGGGAGATTTTTTTTCTTGGATTCCTATGGCCCAAGCCCATACTCAAGCCTCTCATTAATTTTTTTGCATTAAATCTTTAAATTTTGTAAGGTGAAAAGTCCTCTCAGGTCCCTTTCAATTTCAGAATTAGGCAAATTGGTCCCTCTGACAAAAAGAGCAATGTAGTTCTGTTAATTTCAGAAATGAGCAGCTAAAACTTATTTGAAGAAATGGTTGAAGGTTTTGCTTTTGCTTTAGATGACACAAATTGAAAACAATTAATCATATGTAAGAAATTGGCACATATTTTTTTATTAGGAATAATATAATTTTTGGTCCTTGAACTTGATAACTAGGTCTACTTTGATATTTGTACTTTTTTTTATCCACTTTGGTACATGAATTTGGTAACAAAATTCATTTTGGTTCCTAAACTTGAAAGATATAAAAGTTTAATGATGTAGCATTCTGAGATTGTGCCACATCATCACTTGAAAAATTAAAAAATTTATATAAATTTCCAGGTGTTGATGTAGTACAATCTTAAACTGTCACATATAATATTCTAATAATTGGACCAGTGGTTAAACTGATCCACCCATTAGTTCCTGATTCAACTGGTTTGATCATTCAACTACTAGACCAATAATAATTAAATAAATAATTAAAATAATTTCTGATTCAATCAATTCAACCCTTTGTTTGGACCAATATATCGGTAGGTTTTCAATCCGACCAACCAAACCAATTATGTTCCAGAAACATTGCTTATATCATCAAATCTTAACAAAATCTAAGTTCAGTGAACTAAAATAAATTTAGTTACTAAATTCAGATACCAATGTAAATAAAAAATACAAGCATCAAAGTAGAACTAGTTGTCAAGTTCAAAGGTCAAATATTATATTATCTCTTTTTATTATTAGTATTTGTTTTTTCTTTTCCGCATATAAGTTGATAGAAAAATTGATGCCTCACTTCCGAAATTAGCAAAAAATAAATTACTTTTTTAAAGAGGATTATTTTTAAATTTCGACACTAAAAAGGACTCGAGAGATTTTTTACTAATTTTTATTAAAAATTATCTAATTCATTTAGAATGTTTAGTTATATGCGATATAAATGTCAATTGAATATTAGTTCTTTAGTACTAACATTATTAAAATTTTAATGCAAATATATTGCACACGAAAATCTATTTTGATTATTTTTCTCAATGTAAATTATAATTAATGTTTTTAATTATTATTAAGTTTACGTTTTGGTCACTCAAATTTAATAAGTTATAAAATAGTTATTAAACTATTCAAAGTTCTCATTTAAGTCACTAAGTTGTTAAAATCATGTGTTAGAATTAAGTGAGCCAAATTCTTATTTAAATAAAATACAATGGTAAAAAAAAAAAAAGAATCCCTATAGAACTACATTTCTTTTATTTTATTTTAAATAAGATTTTTCAAACCTTATTAAACTCCATCTATTTGATATTGATTAGAATAAGGAGTTTCAATCTTACTATACTCCTATTAGAATATGGCTTTACAAGCCTATAAATAGACATAGTATATTCCTCTTGTAATTGATTCGAATTCGACATAGTGAAATTTTCTTCTCCTCTGCTCGTGGTTTTTTTTCGAAAGAGTTTCCACGTAAAATCTGTGTGTGTTCTTTATTTTATATTTATCTTTTCTTTGCGATATATTTGTCATTACCAACGTTATATTTTTCACAAATTGGTATCCGAGCTTCCGAGTTTTTCATCTTGATCACGGTAATGGCGTCTTTGAAGTATGAAGTTTCGCTGTTGGATCGCAACACCGGATTCTCTGCCAGGCGGATAAAGATGCGCGGTTACACAGTTGGATTTAGAGGAAGCTCTGCTAGGGGTAGATAAGATGCTTTCGACATTGACGGAGGAAGAGAAAAGCAGAAGGATCGAAAGGCGTTAACACAGTTACATCTGTATTTGTCTAACGAAATTTTGCAAGATGTGATGAAGGAGAAGACCGCCGCTGCATTATGAAAGAGGCTGGAACAAATATGTATGTCGAAAACTCTAACTAACGAGTTGTATATGAAGCAACGTCTTTATGTTCATCGTTTGGAAGAAGGTGTGTCTGTGCACAAACACTTAACAGTGTTTAAAGAAATTCTCTCAAACTTGGAGGCCATGGAGGTTTAGTATGATAAGGAAAATCTAGGGTTGATTCTACTTTGTTCGTTACCCCCGTCTTATTCAACCTTTAGAGACACGATTTTATATAGCCGCGAGTCTCTCAGATTGATGAGGTTTATGATTCTTTGACCTCGTATGATAAGATGAAGCATCTTGTGGTTAAACCCAACTCTCAGGGAGAGGACTTATTATTCATGGAAGACAAGATCGGAATGTTGATGATGATCGTGGAAGGACACAGGAACGGAATCTTCGCGGTAAATCTAATGGTAGATCGAAGACTTCAAACAGAGGTAAAACTTGTAACTTCTGCAAGAAGAAAGGGCACATTAAAATCGAGTGCTATAAGCTACAGAACAAGATTAAAAGGGAGGCTACGAATAAAAAGGGAAAACAATCAGAAAATTTTGGTGAAGCTGATGTTGTAGAATACTACAGTGATGGTGAACTTCTAGTCGCTTCTGTCAACAATTCTAAAGTGAGCAAAGAGTGTATACTTGATTCTGGTTGCACCTTCCACATGAGTCCCAATCGGGATTAGTTTACAAATTACGAAACAGTGTCTGAAGGTGTTATTTTGATGGGAAATAATGCTTCGTGTAAAATCGCAGGTGTTGGAACAATTAAAGTTAAGATGTTTGATGGAGTTGTCAAAACACTTAATGACGTACGACATGTTCCAGAGTTGAAGAGAAATTTAATTTAGTTGAGTACTCTTGATTCAATAGGGTACAAATACACAGCTGAAAGTGGAATTTTGAATATTTCCAAAGGTTCCCTCGTTGTATGAAATGGGAGAGAAAGAGGTCAAGTTATATATTTAACAGGGTTCTACTATTATTGGTGATGCAGCTGTTGCTTCCTCTTCCTTGTCAGATTATGATATCATTAAACTTTGTCATATGCGCCTAGGGGATATGAGTGAGAATGGCATAGCAGAATTGAGCAAAAGAGGACTTCTTGATGAGCAAGGAATTTGCAAACTGAAGTTCTGTGAGCACTACGTTTTTGGGAAGCAAAAGAGAGTTCGATTCACCAGAGGAATCCATAACACGAAGGAAACGTTAGAGTATATTCATTCTGATTTGTGGGGGCCATGAAGAGTGCCTTCAAAAGGTGAAGCTAATTATATGCTAACTTTTATTGATGATTTTTCCAGAGAAGTTTGGGCATTCTTCCTGAAGCAGAAAAGTGATGTATTTTTTGCATTTAAGTCTTGGAAAACTATGATTGAAAAACAGACGGGAAAACAAATAAAATAACTCTGCACAGACAATGGCTTAGAGTTCTATTCTGATGAGTTTAATAAACTGTGCAAGTCAGAAGGGATCGTGAGACATTTGACAGTTCATCATACTCCACAGTAAAACGGCATTGCAAAACGAATGAACAGAATGATCATGGAGAAGGTTCGATGTATGTTGTCAAATGCCAACTTACCAAAGTCGTTTTGGGCAAGCGACTCTCATCGCATGTTTTTGATCAACCGATCTCCATCCATTACCATTGAGAAAAAGACTTCACAAGAGGTATGGTCTGGTAATCCTACTAATTATTCTGATTTAAATATCTTTGGGTGTCCTGCGTATGCTCATGTTGATAATGGGAATCGAGATCCATTAAATGTGTTTTTCTTGGTTATAAAGCTGGTGTAAAAGGGTATAAGTTATGGTGTCCTAAAAATAGAAAAGTTGTGATTGGCAGAGATGTTGTTTTTTATGAAACTGCTATGCTACCTAACTTATCTCTTAAAGACTCTTCCAATAAAGAAAATCAAAAGCAAGTGGAGCATCAGATTAATACAGAGTCGACTCCTCAAGTTAGTACAAAAATTGAGAATAGAGTTGCTTATTCACCACAATACTCTATCGCAAAAAACAGAACTAGAAGAGAAATTAAACCTCCAAAGAAGTATGCCGAGGCTGATCTAGTTGCTTTTGCTTTAAATGTGGCTGAAGATATAGATGCAAACCAAGAGCCGTCTAATTATTCTGAGGTGGTTAGTTGTGAAGACTTAGAAAAGTGGATGTTTGCTTAGAAAAGTGGATGTTTGCTATGTAAGAGGAGATTGAATCACTTCATAAAACAGAACATGGGATCTTGTGAAACTTCCTAAATGTAAAAAGGTTGTTCGCTATAAATGGGTGTTTAAAAAGAAAGAAGGGACTCTAAGAGTTGAAGAACCCAGATATAAAACAAGGCTTGTTACAAAGGGTTACAGTCAAATTCCAGGAGTGAACTTCACAGATGTGTTTTCCCCAGTTGTGAAGCATAGTTCGATTCGAGCTTTGCTTGGTATTGTGGCCATGCATGATTTGGAGCTTGAGCAGTTAGATGTAAAAATTGTATTTTTGCATGGAGAACTTGAGGAAGATATTTACATACAACAACCAGAGGGTTTTACAGTCTCAGAAAAGGAGGACTATGTTTGCTTGCTGAAAAAGTCCCTTTACGGTTTGAAACAGTCACCAAGACAGTGGTACAAGAGGTTTGATTTCTTTATGACTTCTCATGATTTTAAAAGAAGTAGTTTTGACAGTTGTGTTTACTTTAAGAAAAATAGTTGTATGACCCAATTTTTACCCCAATCAAAGCCCAAGTTCTAAAACCCATTAGTAAAAATAAAATACAAACCCAATAAACCAAATAAAATAAACAAGACCAAATAGCCCAGGCACAAAAATTAACACTAACCCTATCCCACTACATAAACACAAAGTCAAAAACCCTAGCCGCAACCACCCTTCACGCACTAGCAGCCCCTTGTGTGCCGGACGCCACCACCCCGCGACGTGTGCCTCTCTACCACGCCACGTCAGAGATGTAGTCGCCCATGTCTCCGTGTTGTACCTACAAAAAAGGAAAACTCAGCACAACAAAGGGATATTTGGGATTTGATGATTCTGTTTTTGGGGGATTTTTAGGCTATAAAAGCCGAAAGAAAAACATGTAAAACGGGGGGATTCGTTTGAGTGATATACGAGACAATACTACGATTTTTTTGTTTTACAAATACAAGGAAATGAGTTCCAAAAATAAAAAATGACAGTAGATTTCTGTGATTTTTTTTATTTTCTTTCTCTTTTGTTTTTTAATGTTCACGAACAAACATCTCTCTTTTATTTATCTTTTTATTCTAAAATGAGATTTGAAAAAGGAAAAGGGAAGAAACTTACCGGGCCTTCGTTCTTGAGGGTGACCGGTCACCTGATCGGGGGTGAAACGACGGCTAATGGGGGATTAAAGGGTTTCTAACCCTGGAAATAAACAAAAAAGGGGGGTGTTCTGATTTTTCATTTTAAAACAGAAGGCTGGAAATAGAAGGATTTTGTTTTTCCATTTAGTTTTAAAGAATTAAAAACGGTGCCATGTCAAGAAAAGGGGAAGGGGCCTTTTACCCTAAATGGGTAAATTTCGCAATTGGTCCTCTCTTTTGCACCCTGTTTCGGTTGCATCCCCCTACAACTTTCTTTTATTTTTTTTAATTTTGCCTCTGAATTTTAAGCGCCGCTTCGATTTGGTCCACATTTAGGCACAGCATTTAGGGCTTGGAATAATTGCGTTTTTAGTCCCTATTAGCTGGCGCGAATTGTAATTTTTTCCTTGTTACCCTTTTATTAATTTTAATATGATTATTTTGACTATTATTACTAGTTTTTTTTTTACTTTATTATTATCAATACCCTATTTTGCATATATTATTAGTATTATTATTTTTGTTTTTGCTACTATTATTGTACCTATTATATTTATTATATTTATTATTTACTGCCATTAATATTGTTATTTTACTATTATAGTCATTTGTTTTAACACTACTACTATTATTTTTCTTTTATTCTATACAATTCACTTTATTATTGCTATTATTTTTATTATTAATATTACTTTTGGTTTCACTATTGCTATTTATTATTATTATTTGATTATTAGTACTATTTTCCTTTTTACCAGTACTATCACTACGTACTGTTTTTATTATGGTTAATACTATTTTTTTATTTTAAACCTTTTTACCACTATTATTTTTCATATATGTATATTATTATTACTATAATTATATGTATTATTATTATAATATTTATTGTATATAGTATATTATTAATTAAAAGCGATATATTCTTATACCTATTTCTATACATAGATATTTTATTTCTTTTAAATATTTTATATACTTAGTTTATTTCAATTTTTACATACATCTTATATATTGTTACTTATACATATGTTTATAGTAAGTTTTATTTCATGTGCGTTGTTTACTTGGATTGATATGGATCATTTTTTTCGAGTCGTTTAGCACCATGCATTTTATTTTATGTTCGATATCATGCCTGTGCGGTTCTTATTTATACACTATGAGTTAAACTCTAACGTTCTCGGCCGAAATTGGTTCTTTCACTTTTATTTTCAACAAGTCAAATAAACGCATTCTCGGTCAATTTCATAATTTCTTATTTAAGAGTTTTTGAAAACAAGGCAATGTTTGGTACTTGGAAGTTCAGGAAATCATGCCCTAACGTGCTGGGTTTCGATTTTCTATTCGTCCGAAAAACTAAATATCTTTTAAGATTGTGTCCGTGTTTTCTTAAATTAAAAATAAGGCAATATTTTGTGCTTGGAGGTTTCGAAAAATTGTGCCCTAACGTGCTGGGTTTAAATTTTCCGCTCGTCCAAAGGACTAAATATCCTTTTAAAATTTTGACCGTGTTTTCTTAATTTTAAAATAAAGCAATATTTCATGTTTGAAAATTCGAGGAATCGTGCCCTAACGTGTTGGGTTTCGGTTTTCGTTTGGCCAAATAATGGAATACCCTTTTTAAAATGACAATGCATGAATTTTGGAAATCATGAAATGATCTTGGTGTCAAAGGTTTGAAACATCGTATCCTAACGTGCTGGATGTGATATTTCATCCTTTCAGAACAAGAAAATTTCGATATCCAATTCGAATTACCCAAACATTTTCCAAAGGATTCGTATTCTAAAATCTCTTCCCATTTTCGATATTAGGACATTAATCAATCAATAAGGTACCAATTTTAGGCGTCACAAGGGTGTTAATCCTTCCTCATGCGTAAACGACTCTCGAACCCGTTTTCTTAAAATTCGTAGACCAAAACGTTTTCAAAAGTGGCCCAATCGCACTTCAAAAAAAGATTGGTGGCGACTCCATTTTCCATTTCAAAGTCGGCCCTTTTTTCCAAATAAAAAATGGTTTCGACAATAGTGATGGTTCTTTTGTGTATCTACTTCTTGATGTTGATTACATGTTGATAACAGCAAAAGATAAATGAGAGATAAGAAATGTCAAATCCCAACTAAGTGAAGAATTTGAGATGAAATATTTGGGACCAGCAAAGAAGATATTTGGTATAGAGATTCTCAGAGATAGAAAAGCAAGAAAATTGTACCTAAGTCAGAAGGGGTACATTGAGAAAGTTCTTTGCAGGTTCAATATGCAGAGTGCTAAGCCTGTTAGTACTCCTTTAGCAGCCCATTTCAGACTTTCATCGCTTTGTCTCCACAATCATATGATGAGATTGAGTACATGTCACATGTCCCATACTCTAGTGCAGTGGGATCCCTCATGTATGCTATGGTTTGTTCACATCCAGATTTATCATACGCAGTCAGTGCAGTTAGTAGATACATGGTGAATCCTTGTAAAGAACATTAGAAAACAGTTCAGTGGATTTTAAGATACTTACGAGGTACTACTGATGTTTGCTTACAGTTTGGAAGAAGTAGAAATGGAGTCATTGGGTATGTTGATGCTGATTTTGCCAGAGACTTTGATAGAAGAAGATCTCTCACTGGTTATGTCTTTACAATAAGAGGTTGTGCAATCAGTTGGAAAGCTACTTTGCAAACTACAGTAGCTTTGTCTACCACTGAAGCTGAGTACATGGTGATTAGTGAGGCTTATAAAGAAGCTATTTGGTTGAAGAGACTCTTTAGTGAGCTCAATGAAGACCTTCAAATCAATACAGTATTTTGTGACAGTCAAAGTGACATCTTCCTTACAAAAGATCAAATTTTCATGAGAGAAAAAAACACATTGATGTTTGGTATCATTTTGTTCGTGATATTATTGCTCGTGGTGATATTGTTGTGAGCAAAATTAGTACTCATGAAAATCCCGCAGATATGATGACTAAGTCGCTTCCTATAACCAAGTTTTAGCATTGCTTAAACTTGGTTGGTGTTCATTGTTGAAGATTAAACCCTTAAGGGGTTTTATAGAAGAGGTGAAGAACTTGTTCATTGAGAATTTGTGTCAATGTGGAGATTGTTAGAATTAAGTGAGCCGAATTCTTATTTAAATAAAATACAATGGTAAAATAAAATAAAAGAAGAATCCCTATAGAACTACACTTCTTTTATTTTATTTTAAATAAGGTTTTTTAAACCTTATTAAACTCTATCTATTTGATATTGATTAGAATGAGGAGTTTCAATCTTACTACACTCCTATTAGAATATGGCTTTACAAACCTATAAATAGACATAGTTTATTCCTCTTGTAATTGATTCGAATTCAACATATTGAATTTTTCTTCTCTCTGCCCGTAGTTTTTTCCCGAAAGGGTTTCCACGTAAAATCTGTGTGTGTTCTTTATTTTTTATTTCTCTTTTCTTTGCGATATATTTGTCATTACCAACGTTATATTTTTCACATCATGTTATATGACTTTTTCTGTTTGCATTGCCTATGCCAACCAAAAGCTCTCTTTCTCTTCTATAATTCTGTTTTTTTTTCACGAAACAACTTTAAACATCATAATCTAATCTCTAATACTGACCGTCAAATCGGCTTTAATCTAAGGTATGTTGTTTTACTCGTTGATGGATACTGATCAATCATATCGATCATTGGATTATCGCTTGGAGCTCGCTAGTTAAACTTAAAACAAGAAAACTTAATAACCCACTAAAATAAAAAAAAACTTTTGAATAGTTTAATAATTTAAATAAAAAATTTCGAATAATTTTTTAATTATTTTATAACTTTTTGAAGTTCATCGACTAAAATGTAAATTATTAATAATTTAATATATTTTTAAGTGTAGTTTACTCTATTAAATAAATGTTTGACACTTCATCATGTATGGAGTGAATAATGCATGTAAGGATAGAGCCATGTTAGGCAATTATATAGCAAAAAGTAGTTAAAAGTTAAATTATAGTGATCATCATCATAGAGTCAATAATGTAAAGTAAGTTGTGCTCATTAGAATATAGTGCTATGTTAGTTAATTATGTAAAAAAAAAAAAAAAGAAGAGTTAAATTATAGTGATAATAGTCACATAATCATATTCACTATGTTCTCTAATAGTTCTATTATAGCCAATAATATTATTCCAAAGGTTTAATAGATGCTGAGTAAAAATTTGGAAGGTCTGTTTTAACCTACCCATGTTAAGTTATTCGTTTAAGTTTAAAGGTTTGTTTTAAATTTAGAAGGGATTGAGTAAAAATACTAGGCTCGTAAGATGAGTTTGGGTAAAAAAATTAAATCCATTTAAAATGGGCTTGAACATTCAAGGCCCAAACTCGGCCCAGCCTATTTTTAAGTTTATAATACTTTATATTATATTATATTACATATTATGTAATTTAGAACACATTAAAAAAATAAACCTATAATAAATATATAATACTACTTTAATGTAAACATTAAAATAAAGTTAAGATGGCTATATAAAAAATTTCAATAAATAAAAAATTATAAATTTATTAATTATTAAAATAATATAATATAAATATTTAAAAAAATAATATGAGTGGACCTAAAATGAGCTTGGGTTAGTCTACTGCAAATATAGACGGGTTTGGATAAAATTTTAAACCCATATTTCGGGTTGGGCTTAGGCAAGCATAAAACATGTAAATATCATGCTTATATCCGACCCGACCCTAACCATGAATACCTCTAATACATACAACTCGAGTTTGACATTTTCTTTTAATGTTGTAGTTGTATTTTTTTATTCAATGCAATACTTGTATTTGGCAAAAGTTATACATTTTGATATTTGAAGTTTTAGAGATGAGTTGATAAAATTCATAATTAGCTAATAATGTCATCAATTAATTTTCATCAAATCTACCCTATAATTTGTATTAAATCATGTCCATCGGATTATATTTGACAAATTAAATAGATTCACAATCATCACTAAATATATTCTATTAACAAAATCATAAAAATTAGAACCTAGTAATATTAACAATCACTTTCATCAAATCAATTTAAAGTCCGGATTAAACACTAAAAAATAACAATTTTACCAATGGTTACCAAAATATATAACTTTTTCAAATACAAAATTAAATTGGACAAAAAATAACATACGTATCACATTAGAAAAAATTATAAAATTCAAATACTAAATGATATATTAGAACTTTATAAATGACTCTTCACTCTAATAGAAAACTCAGGTTTATGAGAAGTTCCGTAAGAAAATTTCATTCGGCATTTTTCTTTTACTTTTTGAAATTTTAAAATTATATATACACACACTAATGGTAGCTTGCAATAGATCTGATCATAGGCCACCTGACTCGGCCCGAAGATTTGTTCAAAAAGTGGAAATGTTTGGGCAAAAATATAAGTCCGAAAAATGGACTTTGGCAAAAAAAATGAGGCTCATTTTCTAAATGGGTTGGGTATTGAGTAAGGGCCAGTTTGGCAATGCTTTTGAGAAGTGCTTTTGAGAAGTGCTTTTGAAAAATTTAAGTGTTTGGCATTGCTATCAAAAAGTGATTTTGAAAAGTAAAATGTCTATTTTAGACATGATATTGTAAAGTAATAAATATGTATTTAAATAATGTTTAAATTAGTTAATATTATGATATTTTAGCAAAAATATAAAAATAATTATTTATTAAATTTAATTAGAATATATAAACTATATTTAAATATAATAATTAAATATTTGTAATTAGGTATTGACACAATTGTATTATTTTAAAATTATTTTTTATTTTTAATGCTTTTAACACATTTATAACACTCATATTAGATATTAACATAACATAGAAAATATAAATGTAACAAATTAAAATATTGCATATATTTGGATTAAAGTTTCAAAAGGGATAATATTTATATACCAAATATAAATACAAAAAATTTTACAATAGCATTTACAATTTAAAGTGAATTCATTAAACTAATCAAGTTCACCTATCACTGATATTAGTGAATTCATTAAAATTTTACAATAGCATTTACAATTTAAATTTTACAATATCATATCAGTGATCATTGTCATTGAAATAGAGAGCTCGACCAGCTTCTAACCCCACACCAAAAGCTCCTCTAGGTCAAAATTCTAAACCTATAAGCCATATTCAAAAATAATAATGCATCATAGTGAATTACACTATGAATCTAAAACTATATTGCATTAGGTATCTACACATAGTTGTTATTCACATTAAGCAATCGTGGCTCGGGAGACATGGTGCTTCTTGGACATCACATCTTCGCAACTTAAACATGTAGATTGAACTAGCACAATTACTAACCGCAATTGGCATTACATCTTTAAAGCCAAAAATAAGTTCAACATTGTTCAAAAACCAGATGCAGTAGCTAAATCTCTATGCAATTTATGATTCTCTAAGCCTTAAGATTCAAAAATAAACAAAGGGTATTACCACATATGTCAATTTCTCTTTAATTTAACTTCGTTGATTTTCTCAATCGACATGCTTTTTTCTTACTTCAGTAATTAGCCCAACATTTCGAATCAAAATTGAAAAAAAAACAAAACAAAGCAAAGGCAAATTTACCAAGAAACGAAAAATCAACTCTAAATCTAAATATAAAACAACCCATATAGAAGAAATGAACCGAAACACATCATATCGGACCTCAAAAACACTAGATGCAACAACTCCCACCCTTATTATTGAAAAACAAAAATGACCGACATATCAACACGAACACTAACGATTGAAGAGAGCAAAGATAAACACAGAGAGAGATAGAGAAAAGAAAAAGAAGGTACCCTTTGGAAATCGCGAGGGGCAACACCGGGGAGATAGAAGGAGTGAGCAGAGGATAGCAGCAGAAAAAAAGCGAAGAAAAAAGTCTTTCTTTTGGTACCCATTTTTCTTCTTATTTGAGAGATAGAGAAGAGTTGAAAGAGTTTGAGAGATTGGATAATATAAAGCCTTTTGGAAACTGTTATACCAAGCAATGATGGAAAGATAGTATACGTACTGAAATGCTGCAGCAGAGCTTCTACCAATTTCTGTTTAATAATTGAGCAAAGGAAATGCAACCTTATTGGTGTTCCTAATCCTCACAGATATATTGTAATCATCACAAATATTCTTTCCAGTGGATCTTTCTTCTCCCTAAGAATTAAACACTAAAACAAAAAAAACACTAAAACAAATTGATCTCATGAGGATTTAAAGTGAAAAGTCCAAAAAAACACTAAAACAAGACAATCGAATTGCATCTCAATGGAACAGATCAAATCTATCAAAGCAAAAAACATGCAAGCAGAAAAATCCAAAAGTAAGATCGAAACTATGAACAAATAAATGAATCGATAAACATATATATAGCTATTTAATGACAAATTACAGTGAAGATTTAATGTTTTCAGTAAAGTGTTGAATTCTTTATGATGTAAATTACTTAAATTCTTGCAAAATTCTCTTGAGCTCATATGAAGCTCATTCCAATGAGCTTTTTCTATATTTTCCCTTAAAATAACAGTAAAACGATCAGACAACAACATTAATTGAAATTTCACAACCATACAAATGCAACAACGAATCTAAAAACAACTTAAAATTCTCACAATCAAATCGTAAATCAAGAGAAACAAATCGATCTCATATGGATTTGAAGCGAAAGGTCCAAAAAGAAAAACTAAAATAAGATAATTGAATTGCATCTCGATGGAACAGATCAAATCTATTGAAGCAAAAAACATGCAAGCAGAAAATCCAAAAGTAAGATCAAAAGTAAGTCAAATTGGTCGCTTTATCATCGAATAAAGAATCCCACCATCGCTAAAAGAAGAGGAGAAGTAGAGAGTGAACTCGAGAGCTCAAGCCACCGCTTCTTTAGGATGCAATCGGACAAGGTTTTGTGACGGTGGGGACCCACGCCTTGGCGGCGTTTTGCGGTCGAGTTTCTTCTTGAGATTCTTGAGGGGTTTTCTTGGAAGACCTGGGAATGAAATGGTGCGACAGTTAAGGTACTCTCCTTCCTTCCAGTGCCTCTTCTTATCGGAAATAGCACCGGCGACGGCAGATAGAACAATGAAGAAGTTAAGGGGATGAGGCTTGGACTTGGGCATGGGTTCTGGGCATAGCAGAGCAGAGGAGAGAGAGAAGAAGAGAAGGAAAGGGACATTAAGGATGCCATAGGATTAAAGGGTTAAAATAGTCAAATATCAGCCAAGAAGCCCGTTTGGCTTCCAAAAGCTAAAATTTCTCCTTCAAAAAAACACTTTTGCACAGATGAAAAAGGAGAAATTTTTTAGCAAAAGCTGCTTGTTCTGTATTGCTTTTACAGCAAAAGCACTTTTTTGAGCAAAAGCTCATAAAAAAAGCAATAACGAACGGGGCCTAAGCTTTTTTTGGCCTGGATTTGGCCCAACCTGAATTTGGAAAAAATTGATACTTTTTGCTGCTGGTTTGTCACCGTTTTAGTGTTGTTTCGTTATTATATTGCTACTATTTTGTTATTATTATTTAGATATTGTATAACTCTTATTTTATTGTTAATTTTATTACTATTTTAGAGGTATTTACTTGCCAAGTTGCACATATCCTAGTGTTATTTAAGTATAAATAATTTTTAATTTATTTTCAATTTATTAAAAATATTTATTTTAACGTTTTAGTGTATTTGATGTATTATATATTTTTTAAAATTATATAAAATAATAATATTAAAAAATTTAATACGGACGGACTAAATTAGATTAAGTTTAAATTTTAACATTTTATTAAAACTAAATTTGAACAAAATTTTAGATTTATTTTTAAAGCACACCAAAATTAAAATTCTATTAAAGCGAAACCCATTATCACCTCTAACATGCAATGGTGATCTAAGAGATTGAATAATTCAATGGCGTTAAGATCCCGAAAGGCACAAACATTCATATTCTAGTATGATATTTCATCAAACAACTGATTTATGTGAAATTGGTGGTCCACATTTGTTCAATTACCGAGAGCTTTGTAATCGGAGTGCTTGGTGCTGGCTGACCTGCGTTGGCCAAACACTTAGCCCTGACGAAGCTTAACGTCGTTCTATCTCTAATATTAGAGAAGTTTAGCTTTTCCCTCTCACTGACTTATCGACATTATCTTGTGCAATGTTTTTAGAATTGGATCAACGATTAAATCAATTAAGCTATTGACTCATTGGTTCAACATATCTAATTAAATAAATTATTAAAAAAAATTATAAAATCCTAAGAAAAAATTAATTTGACCACTTAGTTCAATTGATTTTTAGCACAATTCAATTAGTCCGTATTGATTCTCAAGTCAACTGATCTAATATTTCTCTCCGAATTGATTTTTTATCTAACTAATCTGTTAAGTTGAAATAACCATGCAATATTGTGTGACTAGAATAGTATTGGAGCCCGAAAAAAGAATTAAGGTCAAATTTGATTATCAATCTATATAATACGTGCAAAATATGAATTTAATTTTTATACATTAATTTGGTCAATTTTAAATCTTAACTTTTTTTTAATTTTAAAATTCAATCTTGATTCAAAAGATAACAATTATATATGTATATATATTTATAAAATATAAAATCATATACACACGAATCTATTAGAAATGCTTTACAAATATGTATTGTATGCTATACATATTACTAAAATAACCCATATGTTGAAATTATATTCATTAATAAATTATAATATTTTTGTAATATCATACTTAAAAATAATTAATCATAAAATAAGGCGAGTTGGGTAACATAAACAAATATTAAGTGATTACTATGTAAATACATGGATGAAGTAAAAAAAAAAAAATCATTTTTAGGGTGAAATTTGAATTATGAACTTTTTTTAATAAAATATATTTTTTATCATTGTATTAATTTATAAATTTTTTAATTTAAAAAATTAAAAGATTTTATAAGAGGGAGATTCTTGACACTAAGGCCAGAGCAATCCTAACATCCAAAGGCGAGGACAATTCTATCCTTCTATAAACGATTGAACTATAAATTTATATATATGGTAAAATATAAAACCTGATAAATTTTAAAATTTAACCTCTCGAAAATATTTATAATTTAAATTTATCTTGAAAAAGTTTTAAATTCACCTTACTAACATCTATTATTAAAATTTACAAATTTATGAAACAAAAAGTCAATGCAACAAAGCGTCAGAACCTTAACGACTTAAACACAATTCTTGTTGGGTTGTATAAATATAATTGATAATATTTTAAATGAAAAAGAATTGTGCAATTTGAGATATTATCCCTTTTAATAATTTAATGTCACATTAATAATTTTATTTTAAATATCAAAATTTTTATTTAGATTTAATTTTTAAGATAAAATATTAATATAATATTAAATTATTAAAAAAATACAAATGACATAATATCACTATTTCATATAATTTTTTTTATTTTAAACTTATATTATGAATGTATTGACAACTTTGATGGTAATGACGAGGATTGTTTTTGTCCACAACCTTGTTGTTGAGCTCCAACATCATAGTGGCATAATTAGTTGGCATTAAAGTTTGTACAAACTTTTTCATAACTTTGCCTTTACTTTTTTAGCTTTCTTTTTTTTTAATTGAAGTGAATAAATGTAGGATATAATGGTAAAATTTATAATATTTTTAAAGAAATCATTTAAATTTAAATTTAAAATATAATATTATTGAAAGAAACAATTATAAATATTAAAATAAATAAATATATAAATACTTTGATAGCTTTATAAGTTTGGGTTCCCATAAAGTCACATGAATTTGAAGCAACTATAGGCCAAGTTATTTTGCACTTCGATATCACTGTTCACCTTCTGGAAACTGGTGGTGGTGGATATGTTTTAAAAGTTCGGCGGTGTGATTTATTAGGGTAAATTGCATTAGAGCCGATTTAATTATGGTCAAAAAATTTTTGTCACTCAATGGTAAAAAGTTCTAAATTGTCACTTTATTTTTTGGGTTCATTCTGTTAGCTGCTATTAATGTTTGAACGGGTAATTTTAAAATTAGTATAATAATATATTTAGTTCTTAATAATTACGTATTTTATTAGTTTGGTCATGATTATAAAGAAATTAACTCTCAACATTTATAAGAAATTAACTCTCAACATTTATAAATTATCTCAATTTGGTCTTAATTCTAATAAAATTAACAAATTTAACCCTAAATTTTTACATATTATATCAATTTAATCATAATTTTATATTAATATTAGATAAACATAATCATATTAATATTAAAAGGGGGTGATGGAGGAGGGAGGGAGTAGGGAAGGGTATTTTTTTTAATAAATAGTAATATAAAATTATGATTTTAAATATATTAATATAATTTTTAAAATAGTAATATAAAATTTTGATAACAATATGTAAAAATTGAGGGCTAAATTTGTTGATTTTATTAGAATTAGGACCAAATTGAGATAATTTATAAATGTTGAGGATTAATTTCTTTATAATAATAACAAAATTGATAAAATATGTAATTATTGAAAGTTAAATATGTTATTATACCAATTTTAAAACCGTCATGTCATCCCTCCATCCAAGCCTTAACAGCAATTAAGGGAAAAGGACCACAAAAATGAACTCAATAAGTTGAGTTACTAATTTAAAATTTTTTTATAGTTGAGTGACCAAAAAAATATCAACCATAATTGTATAACCTCTAATGCAGTTTAAGTCCATTAATTATAAGACTTTCAAAGTAAGTACAAATAATTGATTCCATGATATACGATAATATCTATACTATATATAAAGTGATTAATTGAGTTGGTGTCAAAAGTTATATCAATATCAATTTAGTTGTAAAATTACTACAATACTCTTATTTTATAATTAATATTATTACAAGAATATTTTCATCTTTTCCTTTCTTTCTTCCTTTTTTTTATTTTTTTTATTTTCCTTTCTTTTCATTTTATATATTTATTTTTCTTCACTCCCAAAAAGGGTAGAAAGTTCTACACTTTTCTTTTTATTTCAATTTCATCATTTTATTTTCAATTTCCAATCAATCTTTAACATTTTTCAACTTTAATTTCCATAATTTTTCAACTTTAATTTCCATAAATTTCCACCTCATCAGCTATGAGATTTTAGTCCCATCATTATGTCCCTAATATAAATTAAAAATATAAAATTGCATTTAGATTCCTTTTCTATAAAATGGGAAGATTGTACTTTATTCCTTTTACTTTTTTACTTTATTCAATTTAGCCTCTATCTCCATTGTCCCGCTTCTCATTTCAATACATATCCATATCACATTCATAAAAAAATATTTCTTCAAATTTCACCCTTTCCTCAAAAATAGTAAATTTACACTTTTAGTCTTTCATCTGTAAAAATTGCAATTTACTCCTTACTAAATTTCATTATTCATGCTTTCTCTCCCAATTCTTAATTTACCTTTTAAATATTTATCCTTTCTCAAATACTAAAAATTTTAGGGTATTATAACTTAGACTTGAACATTTAAAGTCCAAGTTTGGCCCATTTTAAAATTCTAATATATTATATTATTTAAACATTAAAAAATGTCAATATGCCTATATATAAATTTTCAATAAATGAAAAAACATATAATTTTATAAAATGAAAATAATATAAATATTTAAAAAATTTAAAGAAATATGAGCAGAGCTAAAATGATTTTAGGTTAGCCATTTATAAATATAAGTGAATTTAAATAAAATTTTAAACTTATATTTCGAGCAGAACCAAACTTATTATAGTCACCTCTATCACCTCTTCTTTTGAAATCTTCATGCAAGTTTGAGAGCCACCTAAAGATCAACAAAGCACAACATTGTTTTTATATCAATATACATGCAATAATGTGGGTGAAGGAAATACCTAATTGGGCATAATAGAGTAGGCCAAACTTAAATCATAAAAATTCACCAAACTCTACTTTACTCAAATATTTCAAAAATATCAATTAAAGATAAAAATAAGTATAATTTTTTAGTTAAATTTTATTATCAATTGTTGTATTATGTGTAGTTTGTGGATTTAATCTCTATATATTAATTTAGTTAATGTCAGTAATATATTTATCGAATTAATCAATTTTAATCTCTTTTTTAAATTTTAAATTTTCAGTCTTGACCTGAAGAATAACAATTAAATCTATTTGGTTAAGTTTTGCTATTAGTTATGTACCACGTGTAAATAGAAATGATTGAATGAAATAGTGACGCCACGTCATTTGTATCCCTTTCCAATAGATTTATGTCACATCAGTATTTTTATCCTGAATTTCAGATTTTATATTGAATTTTAAGATTTTAATTTGGATTTGATTTTTTTCAGGATAAAAATGTTAAAATTTAAGATAAAAATACTGATGTGGCATAAATCTATTAAAAAAGGATACAGATGACGTGGCGTCACTGTTTCATTCAATCCTTTCCCATGTGTAAAAGTTGTAGATTTAGTCAATGTTCTTTAAATTGATTGTTCTTTGTATTTATATTTTTCGAATTTTAAAATTTTAATCTTGATACAAACGGCAACCCTTAAGTACATTAACTAACTTTTTTAGTTACATGTGAAAATAATAAATTGCTATAAAATTACACATACGATAATATGTTTATTGCATGAAATTTTGGAAACAATAGGACTTAATGAATTTAATAGTTATCTTTTGTCATAATTGAAATTTTAAATTTTGAAAATGCGAGTTTAAAATGATCAAATTAAAATTCAAGGATTAAATACACAATGTACACATAGTATAGAGACTAATAGTGTAATTTAACCGAACTCATCAATTAAGTTTGTTTGGTTAAAAAAACTTATGTTATGTTTGGTTGAAGTATTATTTTTCCACATGTTCTAATCATTGGTTAGTTATAAACTAATCACAATTGGTAATTTTCGATCACTTATATATGGCCTGTTTGTGGGAAAAATAATTTTTTTTTACTTATTTTGAAGATGTTTTATTTTTACAAGAATTTTACTCATATTTCTAATTGCATATTTGAATTTGTACTAATTATCATTATTATTATTATTATTATTATTATTATTATTATTATTATTATTATTAAGAGGTTCATTTCACGTAACAACAGTCATTACATATAACAACAAACATTGGCATTTAGCCTAAGACAATGGTTCCCAATAACCAAGATACCCAACATAAGCGATCAACCCTTTTAAAAGCATAAAAAGAGGAGGAATCATCACCAATCATTTATGCTTCAGCCACTATCGAAAAATATTAGTACGTATGATTTTTGTTACTGAAAGACCTCCATTTTCACTAAAGAACTTGCTTACAAGGAGAAAAATAGTGAAGCACGAGACAGAGTCAAGCATCCTCAATCGCCAATTGGGAGACATCGTAAGAGAGCGGAGGCTCAGAGCCACCCCAAACCGACCAGAATCAACCATCGATAACATTTAACCTTGATTAGCAACCAAACAGTGACTTAAGCGGCAGAGATCTTGGATCTAGCGAAAAACAAAACAACAAAGCAATATCTGGAGGCTTTTGGCACCACCATCCATCCACCATCCGAAAGTCGCAACAAAAAACTCTTACCTAAAGTGGAGGACATCACCAACACCGAAACACTGCACTGATCCCTCCTTAACAAATGCCCGCTCAAAAGAAGAAAACGAGCCACAAAAGCTCAAACAAGGCCCCCAAAAGGGGTTATTAAACTGAGAGGAGGCATAAAAAAGACAGCAGGAAAAAGTGAGGGACAACCAACCACTGGTGGCAGGCAGGGCTGGTCCTGAATTTTTTTTGGCCCGGGACGAACTAAAAAAAATGGGCCCGTAACGTACTTCTTCTTTAAAATACCAATTCATATAAAAAGATATAAAAATTCATTACATCCCATATAAATTTAAAAAATGTATATGAAAGATACATATTATACTTATAAAAAGTATTTCCTTGAGCATTTCTTGATGCAAAGTCATTTATGATCATATCTACATCAATTTTGTCTAACATATTTCTCTCAATAGATAACATTGCTAGACCATTTAATCTCTCTGCGACATTGTCGATCTCAAGTAATTTTCAATAATTTCAACTTGAAAACTTCTTTCGCGGAAGCTCTTGTTATAGGCATCGTCAATAGGATCCGATATGCAATGGAAACGTTAGGATAACAATCGCATTTTGACAAATTCAAGAATATCAATTCTGTTATTGACTCATTTGGTAAAGTTATTTGTAACACTTTCATTTCGAATAAAGGTCATCAAGATCAACATCGACAAATTATTATGAGAAAATGTATCTTTGAAGTTATTGCAACAATCTCTTAATCTATTGCTTTCTAAAGACTTCAACCTTGTTGAGTCAATTAAAAATCCAAAAGATTTTCAAAATCTTTAATTGATCAAATCTTTCTTTCAAAGAAGTAATTGCCATATCCACAATCACCAAAAAGTAGTTAACTCTAAAAGATTCCCGGTGATTGCAAATCTTCATCATGACCATCCTCACCAAATTGTTTTTTTCTAAAAATAGGACGTTTAGTTGAAAATTTTGGATCTATATCCATACTAAAAGCAAGATCTTTGGCAACACTAATGCTAGCTTCAAACCCTTCTTTTCTATAATTTTCAAAATATAATATTATACCTTCCACTTCTTTCATCGTAGTATCAATGCACATTGTCTTGGATTGTAACTTTTACTCACCTTGTTAATTGAAAACAAGATATCATACCAAATAACAATTCCAAGTAAAATTCAAAATTTTGAAGTGCATTAGCCAAACTTTCGCTTCACTTTTCACCTTAGCATCATTACGAAGATTCAGTATAATTTTGACAAAGCTAATATTATCTTGGAAGCATGAAATCTAATAGTTTTAACACTTTTAATTCGACTTTCCCATCGAGTATTCGATAGAGATTTCATAGTTTCAAACATTATCACATAAAATTGTCCACCTTTTGGTAGAACTTGCGAATAATGTATATATCGTTGCACAATACCGAAAAATGAAATAGCTTTTGTACAAGAATGTGCCATATCAGAAAGAGTGAGATTAAGACTATGACAAGCACACGACATATACAAAGCTCTTGGATTTAATTCAAGTCGTCTCTTTTGAACACCTTGATGTTTTCCTTTCATATTAGAACCATTATCATATCCTTGGCCTCTCACATTATCAACATCAAGCTCAAGAGATTTTAACGCATTTAATAACTCATTATAAAGCCCCATCCCGGATGTATCATCTATTTTCAAGAACTCTAAAAAGTATTCTTCTATTTTTACTTTGTCACTTGACATATTAACGCATCGTATTATTAAAGTCATCATTCTTGATGGCTCACATCGGGTACAATCAAGAATAATAGAAATATTTTGCCTCTTGAATGATTTTCAAAATAGAACTTCTAACACTATGGGCCAATATAGAAATTAGCTCATTTTGAATTTGTGACCAAGATAATGATAATGCATTTCTTCATTTTGAGTCGTCTAATATGGTCTTGCATTGACAAATCAAATTCAACAATCATTTCAATTAGGCTCAAAAATTACCATTATTCTCCTCATAAAGTTTCTCATTTGATCCTCGAAAAGCTAAATTATTCTTACCAAGACATTTAACTACAGCAAGTATTCTCAAGAAAACATGTCTTAAACGTTCTTTCTCTTTTGAGATTCCTTGTTGCAAGTCTTTATCAAGAGTCTGATTAGTCTTCAATCTCACTCTTAATTCAGTCCAAACATTCATGTTAGTCATATGGTCAAAACTATTCTCATGTTCTTTGAGTTTTTCACTCAAGTGTTTCCAATCATTCACACCATCAGTGGCCAAGTAACTCTTTCTATTTAGTTTTGTGAATAACTTACAACAAAAACAAAAAACTTTATCTACATGTTTAGAGAAAACTAACAATTTTCTATCGCTAGTCTCTCCATTAATCAACTTTCTAGAAAAATAAGCATACGAGAAATGCCTAGAATTACCATCTAAGGGAAATTTAATATTCAATTCCCTTAAAGGCCCTTTTCAACTAAAATATCTCTAGACTTGTTATCAAGGATACCCCAATTTCTAGGATCGTAAATGTCTAAAGGAGGAATAAAATGCGGATCATCCCGACATCTTCAACATTTGACTCATTTTGTACATCATTAGGGTCATTCACGGAGCAAATTCCTCATTGATATGATTTGGAGAATTATTATGTTCATTTGGATCAAGTTCAACCACATTGGCACGGTCATAGTCATAATTCGGATCATCCAAATTAATAGCATTATCATTTAAATTTTCATTAAATTGGTCCACCTTGTCTACTTCCACTTCTTGAAGTCTCTCCTATTTTTTCTTAAAAATCTATTAAGAGATCCCTTTGTGATTCTACTAACTCATCTCTTTGCTTTCGTTTCTTTCTTTTCTCACTTCCGACAAATATTTAGGCAACATTATTTAACAATATAACTAATACCTAATAAAACTAATATAGGTTAGAACAATGGCTTTGTAGGGCTGTAGAATTGAACAAATAATCACTTAATCCTTAGCGTTCTTAATTTGCAATGATGAGTCAAGGTTCGCCAATAAAATTGACTAATTAACCAAAGCCAAAAACAAATAATCACAATCAAACTACAGAAAACTAGATCAAATCGTCAATTTTTATAAGGAAAAATTCCCAATTCCCAATTAGATATTTTCAAACAAAAACTCCTAATTTTTCCCATTCAAAAAATCAAAATCTTCAAACCAAAAAAATCGAAAATCAGAATTAATAATTCGAAAATTAGTTTCGTTTTTCCCCGATCCAATCCCTTTTCCTTTTGCTCTTGATCTAATAATTCCAAATTGAACTTATTCAAATACATTTTCATTCAATTTAATCCAAAAATACATAATTGTGCAAATTTACCAATTTACCCCCAACATTTTACAATGTCTACAATTTAGTCCTTATAGCTCAAAACACAAAATATTAAGAATTTCACCACACCTATTAATGGCCGAATATCCCTAGTCCCTATATCAACTCATTTCTTCCATTTTTCTTGCTATTTAGTCCTTTCAACTATTTATTTTAACATCATATTTTAATTCACTTAATTTCATCAAAGGTTCAAGAACAAAATATACTAATCTATCATCTATCATCAATATTTCATCCTTAATCAACAAGAACATCAAGTTTCCTTCAATGGCATCTCATGAAAAACATAACCAAATCACAAATTACAACATGGGCTAAATAAAGCTCACCACAACTATCTCAAAAATGCAAGAATTATAAAAAAATCAAGCTAAATTTTACCTTAATCAAGCTCAAATGTGGCTGAATGAAACTAAGCTTTCCTTTATTTTTTTTCTTTGGCTGTGTTTCGATTGTCATTTGAGGAAAAGAATGAAAAGTTCTCATCTTTTTCTCATTTTATTGTTATATCAATGACAATTAATTATAATACATAAATATTAAAATATAATAAAACCTATCAATCACATAAGGAAATTTGAAGCATGATGATGTCTTCCACGCATGCAATTAATCATTACAATTTAATAATTTTTTTTAAAAAAATGGGCCCCTAATTGATTTTTTTTTAATAAAACTTAATAAATTTTGTTGGGCCTGGTGGGGCCCCACTGCCTTGCCCTGGCGGCTCAGTGGCGGTGTGGTTGACAATCTAAAGCAAGCATAGGTGGAAAGAGCTGGAGCGGTGCTTACGGTTTCAAAGAAAACAAAGAGTTCTAAGTTCTATATTAGTAGTACCTCAATGAACTATCTTTTTTTTCTTGGCAAGTCCTGTAATTATTCTTCTTTATTTTATTTATTTTTTTAGTAGAAAAGACACAAGTTCAAGGACCTAGTCATAATAAGGCTAATGGGGCCTATATTAACCGTTACTCGATGAGCATCTTCTTCAAACAAAGATTGAGTATGCTCAAGTGGGTCTTCAAAAGTCAATAACCTGTTAAGATCACTAGAAACAACTTTGGCCATGTAATCTGCCAGTCTATTATGCTCTTGTGGGATATTTTGAAACTTAAGCTGTCAGTCTTGCTTGCATAAATCACGTATTAAACGAAATTTAGAAAGATTATTACTAGCCACATAACCATTCCCAAATATATCAATTAACAATGCATTATCGCTGTCGGTCACAACCTTGCGAAATCCTTTCTTCCAAACTAGAGTGAGCCATTCATATATAACTCGTGTTTCAATCTGAAAAATGTCAAATACACCGACTTTCATAGCAAAACCAAACCGACAACCTCCTGTTGAATCTCAAAAAATACCACCAATAGCAACATTAGAGTACTGCAATAAAAGTGTGCCATTCGTATTAAACTTCACCCATTCTTCTTCAAATGGATTTCTATCTATTTTAAAATATATATGTTAAATAATTCAGGTACATATATTAACAATATTAAAATTCTTTTACTTGTTTAAATGGTTGAATTCAGCGACGCAGCCCGGGTCTGACCTTAAAATGAAAAATATTCATTTAAACTTTTGATAATTTATAAAATTTTAAATTAGTAATGATAAAATTATAGTTTATCTTTAAACAAGATAAAAATTTAATTTAATTCTTTAAAAATATAAATATAAGATTATTAAAATAATAAAATTATATTTTTACTATTATAAAAATATACAATTTAATTTCAATCTCTTAAAAATTATCTCACTTCATCACTAGTTGAACTTAAATTTTAAAATTAAAAAATAAATAAACTAAATTTCTAAAATAAAATTACAAATTTTAAATTTTAAATTTTAAAGAGTATAGTTAACCAAATCAATAATATCATAATAAATAATTTAAAGGGAGACGTTACCTAGTTAAAATTAAACCCCCTATTTTTTCGTAATCTCCGTTATCTTCTCTCTAGAAAATCGAAAACCACAGCGAAGCTAGCACACTCAACAACAAGGAGAGAAAAACAAGGGAGAGAGAGCTCCTTGCCTTATAGTTATCTACTGATCGGAGCTTCACCTTTAGCTTCATCGGCGTTATTTTGTTGCGGCGAAATCAACCTTTCGGTTCTGTTTGATTCAGTTGTGGTCGGTTTCGTTCTGATTTTAGCTGCATTCGACGTCTCAGTTCATCGCAAGGCTTCGCTCTTTTGTTTTTGGTACTGTTTGGCTTTGATTTTCTCACTTTCTTACCTTATTCCTTCGTTTCGAATGTGTTTTTTCATTTTCTTTAAATGGCAGAATTTTGATTCGGTTTCTTTTTGTCTCGTTGATTACAGTTGTTAACTGTGAAGAAGTTATATGCAGCTATTTCTGGAGAAGAAACATATAAATAGATCGAAATGATGAACTATATATGAAAGGAGAGAAAGAGAAGAGGTGATAATGGACGATAGAGGAGGTTACTTTGTAGCTGTTAGGAGGATTTCTCAAGGTCTCGAACGAGAAAATTCATGCCATTCAACTTCTGGTAATGAAGCTCTGAATTCTAATTTAAATCCGCCTTTTCTTTTTATTTTTATTTTCCGTGTTTCGCTTTGTTTTCTTTTTAAGAGAAAAAAGTAAAAGAAATAATATTTTAAAGAGTCCTCTCTTTAGTCTCTTAAAGCTAGAAATCGTCTTTCCTTTTACTTTTACTTTTACTTTTTTTCTTTTCCTGTGAGTAAATTACGAATCTGCAATTTAAACTGCGAGGTATAGTCAGCTTTGAGTGTTTCCAAAAACAATCCCTAACTTAATGTGCGATGATGCTCAAATCTGTTTTGGTGAGTTTCCATTTTTTTTTCCTGATATTCTGTTTAGATGTTTCTTCTTTGGATTTTTTAAAATTTTAACTGAATTATTGAATATATTTTTTTTGTGGTATTTCATGTATATTTGATAATTACTTCATACTCTAAAGATTTTTTTTTGGGGGGCTTAATTGCTTGGCTTACTGTTATGTTGTTGTTCAAAACCTTTTTGCGTGAAATAGAAAAATAATAACTGTAGAGAAAGTGATCCGGTTGGTAACAAGTCAATTAGGTGTGCTTTTCCGTTCTCATTTATCTTAGGTTGGCTATGGGGATTTGGATTATAAGAACAAATAAATAAAAGAAGTAATTGTGTGTTAAAACACATGTAACTGCAACATTGATGGATTTGTTAGATGTCTATCTAATAGTGAATTGAAATCATTTTCATATTTTTATACCTTTCAAATATAACTCATTGAACTTCAACTAATTTATACATAACATATTAATTTCGTTCTCTCAATTTGTATAGTTAATGAAATCTAAATCCAAAATTTCAAGCAACTAGATTCTTCCTCTCTTATTGAAGCCATTCGTTAGTGCAGTTGAAGGTTGCAAGATTCATGCTTGATGAAGTTTTCATATATCAATTTTTTATCTCGTTCCATCAGATTATATTACATGCTTATTTTGTTTATAGTTCAAAAGTTTAGTATATCAGCTTTTAGGACTTAATCTTTTTTTTTTTTTTGCTTTAATGATTCTATGCCTGCTACTTACAATGAAGATTTTACAATTTCCTTTGTGGGGTGTAGTTTTCATTTTCTATTTTAATCTTGGTTGGAGATTGTTGGCTGGTGTTTTCTGCTATTTTCCTTTTCCATTTATCTTGTTTTTGCTTCTATTAGCTGCTGAAGAGAACCATCTTTTTGAAGATGAGGTTGTGCTTGGTACTGGTAATTTTGAAATTGTTAAAGCAGTTGAATGAAGAGATAGCAACTGCATTTTCATTATTAGAGTTATTTCTTTTTGTTACAGCTGAGGTTGTGGCAGGATCAGCAGCATGGTTGGGCAGAGGCCTTTCTTGTGTTTGTGCACAGAGAAGAGAGAGTGATGCTCGTCCATCATTTGATTTAACCCCTTCCGAGGTAGTATTTATGATCTGATCAATAGATTCTCTTGCTTACCTTCCCTGCAACTTGGTATGATATCTCCCAAGTTTACTGCTATCATCTGAACACAACCTTTGCGTTTAAACTCTATTATTACTCAAATTGCTCTCCCATTAGTTGACTCTTGGGATTGTTTTCCATCATTGTCGAAGTATTTAAAAATGGCATGCTCCTTTTTTGACTTTCAAGCTTCATGTTTTTTATTTTCTTGCAAAAATCCAAAATTTACTTGCATTTACTGGAACATTTAATCTTGGCATTTATGCTGTCAGGAAGAATGCTTGCAGAGGCTGCAGAACCGTATAGATATTGCCTACGATAGTTCAATCCCTGAGCATCAGGTATCAGTTTGTGATGATGCTATTTACACTTACGCCGCAAGTCTAAATCTATAACTTCTCATTCATTATTGCTGCTTCTCTACAGGAAGCTTTAAGGGCCTTATGGAATGCTGTCTTCCCAGAAGAAGAGCTACATGGCTTAATATCCGAACAGTGGAAGGAAATGGGGTGGCAAGGGAAAGATCCATCGACAGATTTTAGGTAATGTAGTTCCCTTTTATCTATCCATATCTCTGTCTGTAAATGACTATCATATTGATAAGTACATTTTAATTATTGGACGCATCTTGCAGGGGTGGTGGTTTTATTTCATTGGAGAACCTGTTATTCTTTGCTAGGCACTTTCCGGTATGTACTTTTACTTATCTTGTGTTGCTTAACCCACAATGCCTTGTTTTTCATAGTTCTCTTCAGTATTTTGCATGGTCATTGTGTTTGGTTTTCTTGGCGATTTTTGCAATATCAAAATTAAGCGTACTTGGAATTGTATTGCTATATACATGCAATGATTACAGGTATTTCAAATAGGTATGTATATCATGATTTCTGGAAAGTATTTCATGTACATTTTAAAATCTAGTTATGATCTTGCTTTGCTACTTCAATAAATTTTGCTTTGTCTTTTGGTCTTTGTTCATCCAATGCTAAGGTGTTTTTGAACATCTCAATGCAGAAATCCTTCAAGGATCTCCTTTGGAAGCAGGAAGGTGACCGGTCAGCTTGGGAATATCCCTTTGCCGTGGCCGGTGTGAACATTACATTCATGCTTATTCAGATGCTTGATCTTGAAGCAGGTAATGTATCATTGAAAATAAAAGTGATGTTCTCGAATTCTTGTTTTATTTTCTAAGCATCCATTAGGATTGGTATTTCATATTTTTAATTGATTAACACTGCATGCTTCACTTCTACAGTCAAACCAAGAATAATGGTTGGAGCAATTTTCTTGAAGTTCCTCTCAGGTAATGCCAGTTTTTTCCGAGTTTTTGCACTTTCTATGTTTATAATGTTTTCGTGGAAGTTTATTTCTTTCCCAAGTCACTTAGGGCTAGTTTAGCAATGCTTCTAAGAAGCACTTTTGGGACAAAAAACATTTTTGAGATAAAAGCATTCCTAAACAAGACGCTTTTGAGAGAAAAAATGCTTTTCAAACGCCAAAAATTGGCTAAACGCAGAAGCAGAAAATTTGAGCTTTTCTCAAAAGTGCTTCTTAGAAGCATTGGTAAACTAGCCCTTAGTCTCTAATCTAATTGTACTCCTTTTAAAGTAAATTAGCTTTGGTTTTTTGCCTTTGAATAGAAAATGAATCAGCGTTTGACCTTCTCTATTGTATCGCATTCAAGTTAATGGATAGTCAGTGGCTCGCTATGAGTGCATCTTACATGGACTTCAATGTAAGTTTTCTTGAACCAGAAAATTCTTTTTGGACCTAGGATGATATTAAAATGAAGGCGACCTCAAATATTTCTATCTTGAATTATCCATCTATCTGTCTATGACTGTTTTTTGTTTGGTTTTCACAGTGCCATAGACCTGCTCTCCTATAATCAAATCATTCTTTCTCTGGTATTTGGTTTTACAGACTGTGATGAAAGCCACGCGTCGCCAACTGGAAAGGGAGTTTTTACTGGAAGATATAACACGTCTGGAGGAACTGCCCTCGTACAGTCTTCTTACACTATAGTTGAAAGGTACTTCTTTAACTATACTTCTTTTGTGAATGGCAAGAGCGAGGATGCATGCTATGAATGAACATGTTGCCCTTCTCTGCCTTTAACCAAATGTCTTTTAAGCTAGATACATGTGCTTCATTTCAAACAAGTGGAATTGGTGTTCCTTCTTCATTTCAAACAAGTGGAATTGGTGTTCCCTTCTGATTTCTTAGAATAAGAAAGGGTTTTCGATTTTTGGCTATAGTCTTAGGAAGAAAGCTGAGCATGCTTGTTTTAGCCTCGTGAATCTCGGTATCCACATCCGAAAGAAAATCAGTCCAGAAATCGATAAATTCTACTAATGGTCCTCTCTAATGTCTCTGTTTCAGTGTCTAGTTAACTAGGGATTAGATAGGATGTTTCAGTCTCACGTCGAAAAATAAATAACTAAAGAAGAGATTTTGGGTTATATAGGTGTAGACATTGCATTCGTTATGCAAAGGAGGGTAATTGGGAGTAACAATTTGAATTGTGGGTTTAGGTATTCGTGGATATCCGATTCGTTTTTTGTGGATTTGGATGTTAAAATTTTTACCCACTACTGATTCAAAATGGATGCGAATAGACACCTCCAAGTATTTGAATTTGCATTACTTATTTGAATAACGGTTTCAGAATCCAAATCTGAAATCCAAATCCACATTAGAATTGTAGATTTGGAATCAGATATCTTACAGATTCAAGAATGATTGGTTTTAATTTTTTAAAAATTCATATTCGGATTTTTGTGAATTCAAATATTATCTTAGATAGATGATTAAAATCTTAAATTTGAACTTCGGATATTTAATTCAGATTCAAATTTGGATAGTGATAAATGAGTTATGATTTTTAAGTAAATTTCCGAATTTGAATAAATAAATAAATAATTACAAATGTTACACCCACCGTCAGTCCTAAGGGAAGTGATGTAGTGATAACTGATATCAAAGTAACCATTGATTAAATCGTTGGTTCTAGATAAGTTGTCCCAATGAGAGTAGATAGGGTGGTTACACCGAAACACAACATCAATGCTATTTAAAAGGCAGACAGGGTAGGTTACCATGATGTAGAAATCGTGAAATTAGATGAGAGAATTGTCAAATCAAGCACCCAAAAGAGTAGGCAAAAAGATGTTTCAATTCAGCATTGGAATAGGACGATAATGTTCTGGTCCCACGACACTTGCCAGGCAGATAGTATGTAATTGGCCTTACCAGTCATCCATATGATGAGACCAATAATCAATTCAACTCTTGGATATCATACGTGCCAATTAGCTTAGATTTTATAATACACTACCACGAGTGCATAAAAATAAAAGTAAGTATATTATTTTGATATTTAATGTTTAATTTGATACTTATATTTTGACTAATTTAATATTTAATTTTTTTGTCTCAATTTAACATGAATTTAGCTTAAAATTTCAATGCACGATTTAGTAATTGAACATTAAAATCAACAGTAACCCCATAAATAATAACTACTATTGTAGTTTCAGCCAATACCACTGCAATGGATTGGACAGAATTTGGCCTTGCCTAGCCTGAAGGGTGACAAAGCTATCTGGAAGAAAATCAAAACATTCGCCAAGAGCCATACGAAATTAGAGACTGTTACTTATAAAACACAAAAGTAAAAATTGAAAACAATGTGTAAATGATAATTGGTTTAAATACTGATCAAAACTTTAGAAACCAGAAAATACTAAACTGAGCATCACTAATTAGCATTTCTTTTTTGAGGAAGAGGGCCGGGGCAGCAAGATACTGCTAAGATCACAGTATAACAACAAAGGGGAACTACAAGAAAAAAAAACTGAAATATACATTCAAAACATAGGAGTTCTTCAAGACACCCTTTGGCAACAGGAAACCAGATTATTTGAGTTCATTTCCTGCCCAAAATTTTAAAGAACCCAAAAATCCCAAAACCATAAAGTAAATAGAAAATAAAATAAAATAAACCCATGGAAATAGTTAGTGGGATTCTAGAGAAATCTCACTTGCCACCTAAAGTAGGGAAATGACTGCGGTCTTCGATGGAAGGTGCTGCTTCCATACTACTACTTGCATTGCCTCCACCAAACCCCCTTGAGCTATGCCCGCGACCTTGATCTTGACCCTGACCCCGACCCCTTCCACGTCCACTTGGGTTGTAGTACCTTTTCCTTTCAGCAGGCTTCAGAAATTCATTAATGCTCAAGGACTACAACCATTACCGAGTAAATAATAAGGATCAGTACATGCCATAAAGACATTTTTCGGAATTAAATTACAAAATCACTATAAAGAGAAAGAAGCACATTTGCAAGTTATGGATAAAATTACAAAATAATCATCCAAAGTTTTCCAAGTGCCCAAGTATATAAAATTAAAAAAGCACAAAGTGTGCTGCAGTCCAATGAACTTAAATATAGGCTCACATGAAACTCGAAAAACAGGAAAATTGTAACACGGGTTGTATAAAAGGATGTTTGAATACCTTCTTAGCTCTCTCTTCTTTCTCATAAGCCTCTTTTCTCTTATCCTTATCAGAGCCCTGTAGGAGACAATTGAAGGCACATATGATTAGTAGTCAATACATATTTGCAAACTAATAAGTCGTCAATGATAGAACTCCCAAAGGAATCAAGGGGACCTTACCAATTTGATGAAGATTTCATCATTACTTTTCTTATTTGAAAGCTGTTGCATTGACTCAAATTCCTTGGCATCTACTTTTCTTCCCTCGTTTTTCAGTGCCTGCAGAGCCTTTCTCTTCTCTTCCATCAGCTTTTCGTATTCCTCAAGAGTCATCACCTATTGATATATATATTAATCCGACTCTTCATGTTCATTAAGTATCCATGCTTTACATATATTAGAACATGAGTTTAGGGGTATGATTCTTCAGATACATGGAAGCATTTGGAAAAAATCAAGCATACTCTTGTTGGACACATATTTGTATTGACACTCACCACAAGTTCAACAACATAGGTAGACATCAATGACAATCTAAAATGATAAATTATCAGGTGAATCAACCTTTTCCTCGGGTTCTTTTTCTTCAAGTTCATTTGTAAGGCTCTCCTTGTCAGCATCTCCTCCATCACCATCTCTTGCCAGCTTCTCATCACCTAAATTCTGCTTACCTTCATTGGCAACTTCTTCAGTCACCCTAAAAGGTGTATAATGATGAAAGAAGAACAAATCTAAGTAATGATTTTGTTTAATTTTACAATACTATTTAAGGTTGGAATCATTGACACTTTAAACACTAAAGATAGCTCACTGAGCAAGTTCATCAGTTTGAGTTCCCCAATTCCCACGACCAAAGCCTTCACGTTTGAGCTCATTTCTACAGACAAGAACCACAAATGAAAAGCATGAGTTCCAAGATCTGGATAGACTAATATGCAGGATATGTCAATATAAAGTTAAACAAGACTTCATTTACCCGCGTCCAGTCCCACTACGGCGTTCATACACCCTGCGAGGTTCTCCCCATCTCCAATTTCCCCATTACTGAAACCACCACGGCGACCACCACCACGATAAGGTCGAGGACCACCGTAGCCACCACGCCTTTCAGAGGGCCTTCTACTCTCACCATCTTCAGGTGCACCTTGACTGAGTTCAGCACTGTTGCTGAATGAATTCTCATCATTGGCAAAATCACGTCTGTATCCACCACCGCCACCACGCCCACCTCCATATCCACGCCCACCACGGCCTGCACTACGAATACCTTCACTCTTCGCCTCCCTCACTTAAAAAAAAAAATCAAATGCACATAAATAAACTATAATCCCAAAAAGCTATAGGAATCACAACACATTCACCATGCCCCAAATCTTATATAATACAAATTATTAACCTATAATAATAATGCAAAATTCTTCAAACATTATGATGGAATGGATACATGAATTGCTATATACTATATTCATACGAGTTATGTTTCTTGTGTAAACTATCATAGAAATAACCAATCAAATTCTATTCTCTACACCATAAATGAAACCCAAATTTATTAAAATAAATCCATTCAAACCCATTAAAAAGGGTAACTTTAATATTACACAACCAATTAAACTAAAGACCCAACACATAAAAAAGATTCAATTTTTGCATATAAAATGATGGAAATCCTTCTGCTACAACATTGAAGCAATAAAGCTGGAAGGGTAACTTCCTTTTTTAGGGGAAGCTTACCAGCCTGAGCAGGAGGGAGAGGCTTGGAGGGAAGCTTAGCCTGCAGCTTCGTCTGAGATTGAGCCTGCCCTTTCTTAGGGACGCCGGAGGGGGCGGTGGCAGCAGCCTTTTTCTGAGCGGCGATCAGCAATGAGAGCTCCTCAGTATCATCATCACCCAATAAATCAAACGGGTTGGAGCTCGACATTTTTCTTCAATAAAAAAACACCCAAACTAATCCCTCCAAGCCCTTTCTCTTAAAGATAGAATATTTCCATAGTTTAGTATTTTAATAACATGCAAAATCAAACAAATGTTGGGATGAATAGATCTGCGAGATAGAAAATATAATGATGGGAGAAAAACCCTATATTAGCCGCGAGAGGAGAGAAATTTTAACTGTAATCAATTCTAATTTATAGTGGTTTGGTATGAATTATGATACTTTAAATCTGACTTTATTGGGGTTATTGTAAAAGAAAAGGCCTATTTCTAACAATATTTATGAAAATGAGCCAATTTTTTGATTATTTATTAGAAAGGACCGAATTTTACGAAATCGCGTTCAAGTCAATGCGTTCTCAAGTGATGTGTTAGCAAAATGCGTCTTTATTGGAGCGTTTTTTCCATGTCAGTACAAAGTGTTTCCTTAAATGAGCGCTTTGTTGACGTGAACAAAACGCTCCCTCAAGGACGCGTTTTTTTTTTTTTAAGGTTAAGGTTTTCGGCTTGGTTTTAGGGTTTAGGATTAATTAATTAAATTAACTATTAATATAAAAATTAATTAAATTAAGGTCTAAGGTTTTAGTGTTAGTTAATAAAATTATATTTTAGTTTTTTTAAAATAATTTTATGTTTAAGGTTTTGAAAAAAAACATATTAGCAATACAAAAACTTTTTGTTTTTTTTTCTACAGTAGTTCTAAAAAAATATTTTTGAGAAGACTTTTTTGAACAAATAGTGTCCAAAACACTTCAAGTAAGATGCACTATCAGTAAAATTACTAAAAAAAGTTTCCACGTGAATGCTTATTTTTTACAGTAGTATTTGAAAAAATAATTTTAAGAAGACGTTTTTAAACAAATGGTGTCCAAAACGCTTCAAGTAGGATGCACTGTCAGCAAGATTACTGAAAAAAATTTCCTACGTGGACGTTCTTTTTTACAATACTATTTGCAAAAATAATTTTGAGAAGATGTTTCTGAATAAATAGTGTTCAAAATGCTTCAAGTAATTACTGAAAAAAGCTCTCACGTGGACGTTTTTTTTCTATAGTAGTATCTGAAAAAATAATTTTGAGAAGACGTTTTTGAACAAATAGTGTCCAAAACGCTTTAAACAGAATGCACTGTTAGCAAGATTATTTAAAAAAGCTCCCACATGGACGTTCTTTTTTCTACAGTGGTATATGAAAAAATAATTTTGAGAAGACGTTTCTGAACAAATAGTGTCAAAAACGCTTCAAGCAGGATGCACTATCAATAAAATTACTAAAAAAAGCTCCCATCTAGAACTCTTTTTCTACAGTAGTTCCTATTTGGCCTTAGACTATAAATAAGTAAAATTTCATTTTCAGGTTGCATAAGTTACAGCAAGAGAAATTGAAGCTAAAGTAGAACAAAAATTGAAGATGAGTGAACGTATTAGTGTTGTTATTTACTATGATGGTGAGGTCTGTGACACTAAGAACGGCGTTATTTTTTTATCGGAGAACACAGAACAATTGGTTTTTAACTAGAATATAGATTTGACAGAACTTCGTAAAAGAATTAGGCGTAAAATCTTCAGAACGACGCCAATGAAAGTTTTGTCTATTAAGTATCGATTTTTCGCTTCGATTGATCCCGTGAGATATGACTCATTCGACATCAAAGGTCCTTATAGCTTGAAGGCAATGGTGCAGACTCATCTTGCTAGTGGATCACCCTATCATGAGTTATATGTATAATTTTCATTGCCAAAGTATACAATTGCAACTTCAACATCTACTGTTGTTCGAGAGGAATACACGACCCTTACTCGACATTCCGTTAGTGAGTGGCAAAACACGAAAGCGCTCATGTTTGGTAGCAGTATGGAATACATAACCCCTGCACGACACTCCGTTAATGGATTGGACATGTACTTCGGTAGGTCGATGTTTGATACTAGAAATACATACTGGAGTGACATCAACTTCTAGTGGTTGGCAATCCACATCTGATTGGGGTCGTTATGAAACGTCTACAATAAGGGATGTACTCCTACGACATCTATCGGTAATGGGACGTCGTTCGTTGCAGATGATTGTGGGTCGGATAATTAGTCCGATGTGGATCCACCTCGAGAGTCCAGCCTTAATGGTATAGAAGTTGCATTATTTTTTGAACAGGAGCTTGTTCCAACCATACCTAAAGATGTTGAAAGGGTTCAGATGAAGAAAAAAAGATTCACGATTCAGGGCATACTCGCCTCCAGTTCACATGCATAATGTCGATCTATCTTAAGATTATACGTTAAAGTTTTCAGATTTACCACATAAAAGGCGTGACCGTACAAGTTTGTCATTAGATTCGGATAAATTGGAAGTTGGTAAGGAATTTTCCAATAAGGATAGTTTTCTTAGTGCATTGAAATAATATAGTATCATGAACTGGGTTAACTACAACGTAGTTAAATCTAAATCTGATAAGTTTGAGGCCAAGTGTGCAGTGTAAGACGGTACATGTTCATAGAAAATTATGGCCTCGTTGAGGAAAAAGACGGGCTTGTGAGAGAAAAAAATACAAAGGTCCACATATATGTGTTGGCGGTACAGTATCACTAGGTGTTTAGGGTTTTTGAATAATACTGTTATTACGTAACGTTTCATTATTTAACGTCCTTCGTTAACAGATATTTCACAAGATTATTCCAAGATGGATTTAGATATATTAACTAGCTTAATACTATCGACGGTGAAGGTGGATCCCATGACTTCAGTGCCAGTCTTAATTGCCAATATTCGTAGCCAATTGAGGTACACCCTCTTACCGTAAGGCTTGGATAGTTAAGTAGAAAGTGTTGGAAAAGATGCATGGTAGATGGGACGCTTTATATAATTAAGTGTGGTAGTGGTGTCAGGTGTTGGAGAGATATTTCCTAGGTTACATAACAGATCTTGAAATGACACATGCGTACTACGACTGATTGCTCCGTTAATGCCAAGTGTTAAGCGTCCTGTTCTAGAGTTTTAAGCAATGCCGAGATACATTTTTATACTGCAAGTCATTGGTACAAATTGACGGTACCTTTATGTATGGTAGATATACCCATCGACTATTGCTAGCTGTGACACAGGATGGTAGTGGGAGAATTCTTTCAATTGCGTTTGCAATAACATCGGGGGAGTCAGCTGATGACTGAGATTTTTTTCTTTTTAGGTTAAGGAGACATGTCTGCCCCCAAACTAATATCTGCGTTATATCGGATTGGGGCACTAGAATACTAGCTACAATTGAGTGATAGAGAAGCCTATGGCATCACACACCATCGGTATTACCTAAGGCATATTGATTCCAACTACTACGAGCAATATCGATTTACAAATGAACGACGGCAAGTGATCAATATAGATATTTAAACTCTATTAATATAATTTCGTTTGTAATATTTAATTTTTTCTGAATGGAAGAGTGATATGTAATTTTCGTTATCAACTTATATTGGCAGGATGTGATATAAGTAAGGATCGTTTTCATGTGATGTTGGTGGATTTGCGTTCAATTAATAAAGAATGCGTAAATTACCTCTATAATATACCTTTCAAACAGTGGACACAAGCATACGATGGCGGTCTACGATATGGTCATATGACCTCAAATCTAGTTGAATGCATAAATTATGTTCTAAAATAAATGCGTCAAATGCCGATAACATCGATTGTGCGAGAGACATATACCAATAACTCGTCAAATGGTTCTATCTAATTAAATAAATTTTTAGTATACAATTATAATTTAAATCTACGTAATAATTGTAAAATCTAATATAATATTTACCTCATTATGAGTAAGAATGTATATGGGTGGTCTACTCGAGGACGTAAAAATAGAAAGCGAAATCGTGCCAATAATTGTAGTAGTGATAAACAACCAATGATTTTAGTTTTATTCATTCGCGTCGCCCCGCATATCTCCCGATAAAATATTGCTAACACGGCAGACCTCCAACTAAATTCACCAGCTGCTCTAACATCAACGAGTTTTAGCAGCCATTTTAGATGTACGAGATTTCATGACAAGTTCGGCATCAAATAACCTCCAATCATCTCAAGAATGTATGCACGAGCATATCGTATTCTTTCTAGTTCAGTTGAATCATTATTCGACTCCGGGAATGTGTCTTGTAACCAGCTCATCTCGATCCGACCTCCGTTAATATTATCCGAAATAGCACCCAAAAACTCGTAGAATACGGCTCCCCAATCGGCAGATTGAGTGGACTTAGTGACTGCGTACTCATCTACCGGTAATTTCAATTGCAACTGTACGTCTTCTAGAGTGATAGTTCACTCTCTGCATGAAAGATAAAAATGTGCATCTCGGGTCTTCACCTCTCTATCAACGCATTGATTAGTTTTGAGTCCAACTTGCATCCCCGGCCTATCGTGGCTACGTGCCAAAAATCTGCTTCTCGCAAGTAATTCTCTATCAACGGCGATGAAGGACAAGACTTATTATGAATATAGCATTGCAACACCCAAACTACAGACTGTTATAAAAAATTATAAAATAAAAATTAATTAAAATTACATAAATAAAAAAATATTAAATAGTATTGAAAAATTAATTGAAATTGCATAAATGAAAAAAATATTAAATAATATTAAAAAATTAAAATTATTACTTACCATTGTCATTTGATCGACGGAGATGTCTTTATTATCGAGACGAATTAATTCTCCGGTCATTGCTAACACAATCAAATATTTTTTAATTTTAAAAAAACTAATTCAAAAAAATTTTAAACAGAATTTTTTTGCAAAAATTAAAGAGAGTTTTAATAAAATTTGAGAGAATTATGAGAAGACTTTTGTGTAAAAAAATGAAAGGGGGCTTTTTATAGTTTTTTTGGGACTGTTGGAGCCCAAACAGTCAAAAAAAGTAGCCGTTAGGCATCAGCAAAATGCGTCCCTGGGGGAGCGTTTTGTCCACGTTAGCAAAGAGCTCCTTTGAAGGAGTGCTTTGTACTGACGTGGACAAAACGCTCCCCCAGGGACACGTTTTGCTGACACATCACTTAAGAACGCGCTGACGTGGACGCGATTTCACAGAATTCGGCCTTTTCCGGTGAATAATGAGAAAATTGGCCCATTTTCGTAAATAATTTTAGAAATAGGCTTTTTAGGGTAAAATGGCCGATTTAGATGATTGTTCCATTTTCTTTTTTGCCTCTCGCATAATCGATGTTATCGGCATATGACGCGTTCCTATGACATCCCGAATTAGGGCCTAATTAGAATAGTGGTTTGAGACCACGAATTTGAAGTAGAAATAATTATTTTATGACTGTTATGAGGTTTATGATATGTTCGTATGCATGTGTAAAAATTTCTTCAGTGTCCAATTTGACTTTTGGACTAAATTAAATAAGTTGCGAAATATGAGGTCCTAGAAGCTTTAAGTATGAAATAGCTTGGATTATCAATTTGAGGTCTATAATGTGATTGAATTGTTGAGTGAAAATTTTGTTAAGAAATTTTATCAAAAAAGTGTTTAATTTGGTTAGTAGGATTAAATTGTTATAAGTGTAAAGTGTGTGTTCTAGATGATAAAGGGTGTAATTGTGATAGGTTTTTAAAGTGAAGGTCCTTATGAAGAAATTAGCCCACTTATAAGTTGAGGGAATATATTTGTTTGGTATTTTTGAAGTTAGTTGAAAAAAAAGGGCAAATTTGGAAGTTAAGTTAAATGGGTATAATAAGACAAAAATAGTAAAAAGGCACCATTCTTTTTTTATTTATTCTTTTGGACTTACAAGCCCTAAACAAGATTTGGGATCCATTCCTAGTTAACTTGGGATCTAAGAAAAATTTTTGAACCTTATGATAATGTACGTCCTACGCCCGTGTGACCTTTTTACACGTTCGTATGGACCTCCAACACGGTCGTGCCAACAGCCCGTGTTGAATCATGACTACAACTTTAGTTACTGGAATTTTAACACGGCCTAACCACACGCCTGTGCATATAGGCCGTGGCCTTTACACAGCCTAGACACGCCCATACCAATATCCCATGGGGCATTCTGTTAAAGATCACATGGCCAAGACACACGCCCGTGTGATCAGTCGAATGGACCATAGAAGGCTATTTTCCAAGCCTTATTGTCACCCTGAAACACAACCAGACTCATATCAACATCAATCTCACAAATCAAGGCATTCATATGCCACCACGCATATCATTCTCTTTAACCATTACCCTACTTTAAGATGCAAACTAGCATACTCATGAATTTCATCATCGTTGCATAATTTAACTTAAACAATGCTAGCCCATTTACAAGGCTATTACGACACTATTTGAGTAACATTAATAGCCACCACATTTGGCTACACAAAATGACACACATCAAAATGACTAAATCTTCTATACATGGTACTCACACATACACACTTAAATTTAGCCTTACTCGACTTGATAATTCGATAGTGTGATACTGTCTCCGACGATCTCCAACTTCGAACCAACCTAACAACACTAAGAGAAATGGAAAAGAAGGTGTAAGCTTTATAGCTTAGTAAGTTGGCATATAATAATAAGCAATTAATTAACAAAGTGTTTCCATTTCTCAAATGGTATTCTTAAGAAATAAAATTATTATTCATATGATTTCACCCCTTTTTTTTCTCATATTCAGCTCAAGCTGTTTTTTTGAATCATGGTCGCTAAATTAATTATATCTTAAGCTACAGAGCTCGAAATTAAGTTCTGTAAATTTTCCTTCAAACTAGACTCACGTGCCTTCTTTCCATAAAATTTTTAGAATTTTTGGCTTGGCCAATTACAACAGTTCATTCGTTGAAAGTTCCCTTGTTTTGCTGATCGACAGCTCTGACACCTCTTCACTAAAAATCAAATTTCTCATTGTACAGAATTCAAATAACATTTTCGTTTGTTTCTATTGGAAGAAGATTCATCAAGGATTCTGAGAATATAAATTACACACCATAACCATTTTTATACAATTTTTAGTGATTTTTCAAATTTGGAACAGGGGATTTTCGAAACCATTTAAACCCTGTCTCACCAAAATTTAAATATCTCATAATAGAAAATTTATTTACTCACACCATTTTTTTTTTGTGAAAATAGACTTAATAAGCTTTAATTTCATGTCTCATTCAACATGTAATTCAATTTCTACTATTTATGAAGATTTTTCAAAATCACGTAACTGTTGCTGTCTCAATCTATTTTACTGAAAATTTTACTCTCCCATGTTTTCTTTATATTACTTCCATATATGCACACATCACACCGAGCATGTTCAATACTAGCCATACAAATGAATAATCATCGCCAATATTTATGAGTACTCATAATGGCACTTACCCTATATCAGCCTTAATGCAATTTTAATCATGTATCACATATCAAACACATTATGCACCTACACACATAGGCACATGCACCTTGCTCACACATACATTTACCACATTTCTCAATTGGTCACATTCACACTTGCACTTATTCATAACATGATCGCACCAATCACCATTAGTAAGTTATCTCGTTGAACCCCTTCGAAAAACGCCCGATACTCGTGGTCTCAGCACATAGCTCCACCTACACAAAATTCGGCTTTCTTGTACACATGGTGAAGGTCCCTTATCTCCCATGTGACCTAGCCATTCCATCTCGTAGCTTTCTTGTCTACATGGCATCCAACACTAGGAACCACTCATGTGACCTAGCTACTCATAAACCGTAGCTTTCTTGTACACATGGAATACACACAGTATTACACATGTGACCTAGTTACATATGAAATTATTATCCCGTAGCTTTCTTGCACAAATGGTGAAAGTCCCTTATCATCCATGTGGCTTAGCAACATATCAAATTTTGCCATATCGTAGCTTTCTTGTGCACACGGTGAAGGTCCCTTATCACTCGTGTGACATAGCTACATATTGTCCGTATCTCTCAGTTTTCGAAGGTTTAATCGAGAATCACATTCCATACATTTTCATATTATAGTTATCACCCAATGATTTTCATAATATCTAGCAAAATAATTATTGAACAAATAAAATAAATGCATTATTTACATATAAACTTTCCATTTCACATAATAATCATAGTCATAGAAAACACCTTTAAGCACAACATTTCAACCCATTTTCCATGTCACCTATGTCACATTTTATCATAAACATATTATTAAATCAATTTACCAACATAATATACTAAACATGTAATTTAGCAAAATCAATTTGATACCACAATTTAAGTTTCAAACATACATTACGACATTATTGCATTATTATTTACACACGAACTTACCTCGGACGCGAAAGTGGCTAATTTATTTGACTTGATCTATCATCATGTTCTTTTTAATCTAAGCCCGAATCTCGTTTTTCATGATCTATCATATCACATTTAGCTCAATTATTAGTCGCATTAATCAGTGTGACCCAAAAATCATCTTATGGAAAATTTATATTTTTACCCCTAAACTTTCACATAATTACACTTTTACTCCAAGGCTTATAAATTGATTTTTATTCAATTTTCTTGTACTTTGGACTTAGCTGAACCATTTTCATAACTATAGCCATCCACATTTCTCAATAATTCTTACACTTAGGACCAATTTTACAACTTTTGCTACTCGGTCCTTTTTGTCATTTTCGTCGAAAATCACTTAGTAAAACTTGTTTTTCTTCTCATGGACATGCATAATCCACCATTAATCATCAAAATACACACTTAATCAACCATGGAAAAATTCACAAACTTCAACAGTTTTGAAAATGAAGGTATGGGATAGCTAATCGAGTTACCACGATTTGAAACGTAAAAATCATTAAAAACAGGGCAAAAACCACTCACCTATCAAGCTCGAAGCTTGGCCGAACATGGCTTTCTCCATGGTTGCCCATTTCTTTTCTCACAATCTGTTGGAGAAGAAAATAGAAAAGAATGGTGCCTTTTTACTATTTTTGTCTTATTATACCCATTTAACTTAACTTTCAAATTTGCTCTTTTTCTTTTCAACTAACTTCAAAAATACCAAACAAATATCCTCCCTCAACTTATAAGTGGGCTAATTTCTTCATAAGGACCTTCACTTTAAAAACCCATCACAATTACACCCTTTATCATCTAGAACATACACTTCGCACTTATAACAATTTAATCCTATTAACCAAATTAAACACTTTTTCGATAAAATTTCTCAACGAAATTTTCACACAACAATTCAATCACATTATAGACCTCAAATTGATAATCCAAGCTATTTCATACTTAAAACTTCTAGGACCTCATATTTCGCAACTTATTTAATTTAGTCCAAAAGTCAAATTGGACACTTTATGCCTAAAATTTCTTCATGAAATTTTTACACATGCATACGAACATATCATAAACCTCATAACAGTCATAAAATAATTATTTCTACTTTAGATTCGTGGTCTCAAACTATTATTCCGACTAGGCCTTAATTCGGGATGTTACAGTTCCTTTTAGAACAGAATTTATACATTCAGCTAGGTTTGAGGTCATATGACCATATCATAGAACGTCGTCGTATGCTTGTGTCCGCTGTTCGAACAGAGGTAGTCTACGCTTTCTTCGTTAATTGAACGCAAAGTCGCCAATATCTTATGAAAACGGTCCTTACTTGTCTCATACCCTATCAATATAAGTTGATAGCGAAAATTACATACCACTCTTCCATTAAGAATAAATTGAATATTATAAACGAAATTATATTAATAGAGATTAAATACCCATGTTGGTCACTTGTCGTCGTTCAGTTGTAGATCGATATTGCTTGTAATAGTTGGACTCAACATGCCCTAGGCAATATCGATGGTGTGTGTGATACCATAGGCTTTTCTGTAGCTCAATTGCGGCTAGTATTATAGTGCCCTGATCTGATATAACACAAATATCAGGTTGGTGGCAGACATGCCTTTTTAAACTAGAAACAAATAAATCCCAATCATTAGTTGGCTCCCCCGATATTATTGCAAACGCAATTGGAAGGATTCTTCCACTGCCATCTTGTGTCACAGCTAGCAATAGTCGATGGGTATATCTACCATACATAAAGGTACCGTCAATTTGAACTAATGGTTTCCAGTATAGAAATGTGTCTCAGCATTATTTAAAGCTCCAGAACAGACGCTTAAACACTTGGCATCCACGGAGCAATCGATCGTTGTAGTACGCAGGTGCCGTTTCAGGGTCTGTTATGTAACCTGGGACATATCTCTCCAACACCTGACACGACTGCCACACTTTATTATATGAAGAGTCCCACCCACCATGAATCTTTTCCAACGCCTTCTGCTTAGCTATTTAAGCCTTGCGGTAAGATGGTGTGTACCTTAATTGGCTACGAATATTGAAAATTAAGACTGACACTGAAGTCATTAGATCCACCTTCACTGTCGGTAGTATTAAGGTAGCTAACATATCTGAATCCATCTTGGGATAATCTTGTGAAACATCTATTAACAAAATACATTAAATAATACAACATTACGTAATAACAGTATTATTCAAAAACCCTAAACACATAGTAATATTGTACCGCCAATACATGTATGTGGACCTTTGTACTTTTTTATTTCCCACAAGCCTGTCCTTTTCCTCAACGAGGCTATGATTTTCCATGAACATGTATTGTCTTGCATTGCACACTTAGCCTCAAACTTATCGGATTTAGATTTAACCACGTTGTAGTTAACCCCGTTCATGATGATATGTTGTTTCAATGCACCAAGAAAATTATCCTTATTGGAAAACTCCTTACCAACTTTCAATTCACTCGAATCCAATGACGAACTTGTATGGTTACGCCTTTTGTGTGGTAGATCTGGAAAATTCAACGCATCATCTTGAGATAGATCGACATTATGCATGTGGGCTAGAGGCGAGTACGTCCCTGAATCGTGGATCTTCTTCTTCATCATCTGAACCCCTTTCAACATCTTCAGGTATGGTTGGAACAAGCTTCGATTCAGAAAATAATAGTATTTTTGCACCATCGGGGCCGGGCTCTAGAGGTGGATCCACGTAGGACTCATCATCCAACCCACCATCATCTACAACGAACGAGGTCCCATCGCCGGTAGACGTTGTAGGAAGTACATCAACCCTTATTGTAGACATTTCATAACATCCCCAATCAGATGTGGATTGCCAACCACTAGAAATTGATGTCACTCCCAGTATGTATTTCCAATATCAAACATCGACCCACCGAGGTGCATGTCCAATCTACTAATAGAGTGTCGTGCGGAGGTTGTGTATTCCATACTGCTACCAAACACGGGCGCTTCCGTGTTTTGCCACACACTAACGGAGTTTCGGGTAGGGATCATGTATTCCTCTCAAACAGCAGTAGATATTGAAGTCGTAAATGCATTATTTGGCGATGAACATTGTACATCTAACTCAAGATAGGGTGATCCACTAGTAAGATGAGTCTGCACCATTGCCTTCAAGCTACGAGGACCTTTGATGTCGAATGAGTCATATCTCACGGGATCAATCGAAGCACAAAATCGATACTTAATAAAAAAATTTCATTGACGTCGTTCCAAAAATTTTACACCTAATTCTTTTACGAAGTTCTGTCAAATTTATGTTCTGGTTAAAAATCAGTCGCGATGTGTTTTCCAATAAAAAATAATGCCGTTCTCGGTGTCACGGACCTCACCATCATAGTAAATAGCAGCACTAATATGTTCACTCATCTTCAGTTTCTATTCTACTTTAGCCTCAATTTCTCTTGTTGTAACTTATGCAACTTGAGAATAAAATTTTGTTCATTTATAGTCTAAGGCCAAATAGGAACTATTGTAGAAAAAGAGCGTCCATGTGGGAGTTTTTTCAGTAATTTTGTTGACAATGCATCCTGCTTGAAGCGTTTTGGACACTATTTGTTCAGAAACGTCTTCTCAAAATTATTTTTTCAGATACTAATGTAGAAAAAGAGCGTCCATGTGGGAGCTTTTTTTAGTAATATTACTGACAGTGCATCTTGCTTTAAGCGTTTTGGACACTATTTGTTCAAAAACGTCTTTTCTAAATTATTTTTTCAGATAGTACTACAGAAAAAGAGCATCCACGTGGGAGTTTTTTTCAGTAATTTTGCTGACAGTGCATCCTACTTGAAGCGTTTTGGACACTATTTATTCAGAAACGTCTTCTTAAAAATATTTTTTAGATATATATTTTTTTCAAAACCCTAAACACAAAATTATTTTAAAAACTAAAACATAATTTGATTAATTAACCTTAAAACCTTAAACTTTAATTTAATTAAATTTTTTAATTAATAGTTAATTTAATTAGTTAATCATAAATCCTAATTTAATTAATTTTTTTCTTAAAAAACTCAAAAACCAAGCAGAAAACTCTAACCTTGAAAAAAAGACAAAACACGTAATTGGGGGAGCTTTTTGTCCACGTCAGCAAAGTGCTCATTCAAGGAAGCGCTTTGTACTAACGTGGACAAAACTCTCCCCTAGGGACGCGTTTTGCTGACACATCACCTGAGAACGTGCTGACGTGGACGAGGAATTCACGGAATTCGACCATTTTCGGTCAATAATCAGGAAATTAGCCCATTCCGTAAATAATGTTAGAAATGGGCCTTTTCTTGTACAATACCCGACTTTATTGATCATTTTTATATATAAACGTATAGTTTTTTATTTTTTTTCTCACTTAACTATAAAGAATTTTAAAATCATTGTCCAATTAATTGCCTTCATTTTTTTAATCCCATCCTATTAGCTCTTTTAACTTTTTTTTTAACATTAATGATGATCATATATGATATTTTTGGTATAATGTTTAAAATTACTTATAGTCTCTCTTCAGCCTTTAAATAAAAGGCTATTGTGCTTCAGCATACTCGAATTCGTGTCCTGTATGGGCAACAATACCGATGTCAATCAAGCCAAGACTCAATTGACTTAATCTTACTTTTTTAACTTTGCGATAGAGATATTATAACAAAATAAAATATGACGTGGTAATTTAAAAATTAATATAATAAATTTAATCTTTAATATTTATAGATTATGTTAATTTTATCATTGTTATAAATAATTAACCTTTAACATTTACTCAAAAATTTATAATTTTTTACTTCAGATTTTGTCTCTCTCTTTCGTTTCTCTATTTTCATCCCTATTATTTTTTATTTCCATTTCTTATCACTCAAACTTTCTCTCCTACATGAAATCTCCTTTTAATTCATCGGACGGAGGTCATAAATTTAGTTTTCTTTTTAGATTTTTTATTTCGAGTTGAAAATTTAATTTTAATTCAGCGGGTTATTTTAAGGCATGCCTTGTTTACGTTCAAGCCTGTTTCATTATCAACATTATCACCGTCATCGTCATCCACATCATTATCATCATCACTGTCATCTCAAACAGGGAGCAGTGGTTCATTAGGAGGGCTTAACCATGGTGATTAATGCACTTTCATATTCCATTTAATTTTGTTGATGCTCTCATCGCAAGTAACAATATTTTCACAATAATATAATATTATTTTTATATATTTTTTGAGGTAAACATGATATTACATTTTGTACTTCTTCATAATATATAATAATAATTTAATTGTATTTTATATTTAATTGTGTTTAAAGATCAATTTAATAGAATTTATAAATAAGGATTAAATTTATTAAATTATTTAAAATTAAAATCAAATTGATAAAAATGTATAAATATTAAATGTGTTATTATATCATTTAAAAAAATCACATTATCATTAATGATAAAATTGAAAATTTCTATAGTTTACCCTATAATTGAACAAGAAACTTTGCCAAACCTGACTCAATAGGCCAGGCCCAATTAGCACCGAACTGGGACAGATTTTTGTACCCAAACTGGACCAACCCAACTTCAATTAATTAATAAAAATGTTTTTAAATATTTTATTACTTTTTTAATAGTAAAATGGATTTTTTGGACAGGTCAGTCTACGAATTTGGAAGATCCTTTGAAGTTTATACGATATATCCCTGCCTCTAGGAGTTAAATGCTTCAAGACTAATGAAAAATCTCGAGCAATGCATATGCATACATGCATACTATATGTATATATATATATATATATATATCTATATATATATATATATATATATATGAAGGGTAGATTTAAGGAAATGAATTAGGGGATGGAAAACCAATGTATGCCAACAAAATTTTACAAGCGTTGCGATGTCAAAACTATTATTTTACACATCAATGCACAAGGAATAGCAATGTGGTACATTGATACAGTGTTGGACTCTTACTTCCAGAAAATAAATTCAACTCCTACTCACCTCATCTTTACTCCAATGGAAGCATGTATATATATTGTTGGATCAAAATCCAGGCAAAACTGAGAGATCTACCACACCTTTTGGAAGGTCTGCAATTTTCTTCAGCAAACACAACCTGTTCTTTCTAATTCTTTCATCCTCCTGCACATAAACATGACGTATCAGTAAAACATCATTTTAAATTGAAGCAGATAGGGGGGTCAAGCATGCTCTTGCACCGCTAGAATATGATCCAATCTTAATCATGAGATCACAGGCTTGCACATCGTTTTATTTAATGTTATATTAACCAACTTGAGCTTAAAAGCTATGCTACTCCAACTCACCATTTTTCTTAAAGTAAACATGTCCAACACCCATGTCTGACACATTCTTATTTCTGATACTCACAGCTGAGTCCAAATAATACAGCATAAAAGTGCTCAAAGCAAGTTATTTTTAAAGCAAAATGTCTGATCTCAGAACTTGAATCTAACTCAATTTAAAACTTTACCTTGAATTGGTGGTATTGGAGTAATACTGAGACAAAATTAACCACCAAAGCTTTCTTTGAAACACCATCAAATAACTTAAAATAACCAAACATGCCAAGGCATCCCAAATAAAATTGTCAAAGTACATTCTAAAGAAAAGCATGGTGGTTGAAATAATTTAAAGCGGTATTTTCTCCTTTAGCCTTAACAAACTATGTATTATAAATAATACGAGTAAGATGTGAAGACAAACATACCACCATCACAAAAACTTGATTAAAAAAATCTTCCAAAGGTTGTACTAGCTCTGAGGATACTTCAATGAAGTCATCAACCTCGATACCTGCATTATCAGAAACAGTTAGATATCTGGGTTAGTTGGGAAAGATGTTATTCGATCAACTTAAATCAGAGTGCCATATACAAATGACAACTACTTGTAGGCTGCTAATAGACTGATGAAAATACCAGGGTGAATTTTGTTCTCAACAGACAAGAAAGTGTCCCATAATGCTATCTCTTCATTTGTTTCAAATGCAGTAGCATCCACCTAACGTGTTTAATACAGAGTTTCACTATCAAATTGGGGTAAAAACTAACATGCACATTAATTTGATCTAAAGCTCAATGAAAGCTATTTGGTATTTCTTTGGTGTACCCAAGGGAGTAACAGTACCTCAATATCAGCATCCACCTCCTTTCCACGGACAATTCTAGTTGGACGAGAATAAGCTTCTACAACCTTGGGGAAAAGATCTCCTTTCGACAAGGCTTCCAACTGCATTCATTTATTTTAATATGCTATCATATAATATTTGAGGATACTAGAAATGGGTGAGAAATGAAAATCAAAAGGGAGGGGAAGGGGGCCTTTCCATCTTTTATCAACATGCCATGAAAAAACTCAAAAGAACATTGGGCAGCTCCCTAGCAAGGAAAAAGAAACAAAACACACAAACGCAGAGGAAGGGCAGTTCAGGATACAAGACTCCAGCATAAATGAAAACATAATACATTCCTGTAGAAAACAGAGTAATTCTCTGTATTTTTCTATATTTTATTAACTAAAGAACTGAATTTAAATAGAGAAAAGAGTCATAACCTAATTAGGAAAATAATTCCCTTATTCTAATAAACTACTAAAAGATAAGATAAAATAATCCTAGAATATCTCAAATGATTTATTCTAAGATTTATCTACCTAAATCAGATTTATCTATCTGTAGAAAACATTTAATATATTTCTATAATTCCTACACTCCCCTCAAGCTGGAGAATATACATTGTATAATCCCAGCTTGAATAGGAATTTATTGAAAACAGGCTTTGGCAGAGCCTTAGTGAGAATGTCTGCAATTTGTCCTTTTGAAGGAATGTAGTAAAGAGTGGCTGTCCTTTTGTTGAATTGGTCAGCAATAAAATGCCTGTCAATCTCCACATGCTTTGTTCGGTCATGTTGGACTGGATTCTTGGCAATCTGAATAGCAGATTGATTATCACACAAGACTTCAAAGTGATCCTCCTGATTAGTGCCAAGTTCTTTTAGTAATTTAAGTAGCCAAATTCCTTCGCATTTTCCCAAAGCTAGTGCTCTAAATTCAGCTTCAGCACTACTTCTTGAAACAACAGATTGTTTTTTACTTCTCCAAGCTGTAAGGTTACCCCAAACAAAGTGCAGTAGCCACTAGTGAATCTTCTTTCAGTGAGGTCTCTCGCCTAACTAGAGTCTGTAAAAATCCTAACAATTCTGTCTTGTGTTTTCTTGAACATTAAGCCATGTCCTGGAGTTTTCTTCAAGTACTTGAGAATTACATTTGTTTTTGTCATATGCTCTTCATTAGGATTAGTCATGTGTTGACTTATCACATTTACAGGAAAGGCTATATCTGGCCTCGTTAGAGATAAGTAAATAAGCTTCCCAACTAATCTCTAAAATTTCTCTCCGTCTACTAAAGAACCATCTTCTTTGTTGAATCTCAAATTTGCCTCCATTGGTGTATCAGCTGGCTTACAACCAAGAAAACCAGTTTCTTTGAGTAAATCAAGTACATACTTTCTTTGATTGATCACAAGTCCTTTTTTTGATCTTGCCACCTCCATTCCTAAGAAATATCTTAACTTTCCCAAGTCCTTGATTTCGAATTCCCTGTTTAACAGCTTCTTCAAATTGCTAATTTCTTCCTCATCATCTCCAGTAAGAATTATGTCATCAACATACACAATTAGGATAACTTTCTTATTTGTAGAAGTTACCTTGATGAAAAGTGTACGATCGGAAAGGGACTGCTTGTGGCCGTTTTTCAAAATGACTTTAGTGAACCTCTCGAACCAAGCTCTGGGTGATTGTTTTAGCCCGTATACAGACCTGTTGAGCTTGCACACCTTGTTGCTTTCTTCAACAGACTTTAAGCCAAGTGGCAATTTCATGTAAACTTCTTCCTCTAGCATGCCATTAAGAAATACGTTTTTTACATCAAGTTGATGTAATTGCCAATCGTAATTTACAGCCAAACTTAGGAGTACTCGAACAGTGTTAAGCTTTGCCACAGGTGCAAACGTTTCTGTGAAATCTATCCCATACGTTTGCATAAAGCCTCTAGCCACCAGTCTAGCTTTGTATATTTGGATGCTTCCATTGGAGTTGTATTTTACAGCAAAGATCCATTTACGCCAACAGCCCTTTTTCCTTGAGGAAGGTCTCAGAATCGTCCAAGTAGCATTTTCTCTAGTGCACCAATTTCCTCTTCATGACCCTTCTCCATTTAGGATCCTTTAGAGCTTCACTATGTTTGTGGGAATCTGTTCTTTATCCAAGGTTGTAAATGCTTGAAAAGAAGGCATCAAAGAATTATAGCCAACAAATTTTTCAATAGGATGCTTGGTGCATTGTCTAACCCTTTTCTAATAGCAATAGGAAAGTCATCTAGAGTAGGGACTTCTCGATTTCTTCTTCCATTCCTAAGAATGGACCCAAATCCAATTCTCGACAAGAATCGATTGCAAAACAGCCTCGTGGATATTTTTCTTTTTCTTGTGTAGACACGAAGTTGTTTGGGTGGTGGTGTTTTTGAAGATTTTCAATAGGAGTAGGTGTATTTTCGGAGGGTGTTTAAAGTAGGTGTGGATGAGGTAGTGATAGGTATAACAGAGAATTAATCTGAGCAATCATAGGTGACAAATCAGAGGTAAAGGTAAAATTGGTGGCAATTTTGAAGGTTGAGAATGGAAATTAGGAGAAGATACCTGATTTGGCTGAAAATCACTCCATGTCTCCCCCTGAATTTTAGCCTGTTTGAAATAGGGATCCTGTTCATAAAAAGTGATATCCATAGTGGTAAAAAATCGTTTAGAAGGAGGATGAAAGCATTTGTATCCCTTCTTAAGTGAAGAATATCCAACCAGTACACATTTTAAGGACTTAGGGTCTAACTTGGACTTATGAGGAGCAATATTTTGGATAAAAGCGTGCAACTAAAGATTTTAAGAGGCAAAATTGAGATAGGCTTAAAATGAGGAAAGTCTTTGCAAAAATATAGATTGAGATGTTTGAAATTTTAAAACCTTACTAGGCATTCGGTTGATTAAATAGGTAGTCGTTAATAAGGCTTCCCCACGATATTTAGGAACATTGCTAGTAAATAGAAGGAACGAGTAACTTCTAGGAGATGCCTATTTTTCCTTTTGGCAATGCTGCTTCATTGTGGGGTTCCAACACAAGAACTAAGTTGAACTATGCCCTTGTCCCTAAAAAATTACCCAAAGACCTAGCAAAAATTCACGCCATTATCGATTTAAAGAGTGGATTTTAGCCCCAAACCGAGTGAGAACCATGTTATAAAATTGGGCAAAAATATTAGCGCTTTGATTTGTCTTTTAGCAAATAAGTCCAAGTTATCCATTGTGATCGTCAATGAAAGTGATAAACCACTTACTATGATCAGCATTCTTCACTCGAGAAGGGCCCCAAATATCACTATGGATCAAAGCAAAAGGGTGAGAAGGCTTGTATGGAGAAGGAAAATACGAAGATCTTGTATGTTTAGCAAGAGAACAAACTTTGCAAGAAAAAGACTTTGGCCTTTTATTAATAAATAGATCAGGAAACAATTTAGCAAGATATTGGAAACTAGGATGTCCTAAACGACAATGCCATAACATAACAAGATCAATCAGATTTAAAGTCGTAAAAGATTTGAAGATCTCGGGTTTAGTTGAGGAAGGGAGGATGTAGAGACCATTCGCAAGTGGCCTTATCAATCATCTTCTTCAAGTTCAAGCACGCAAAGTACAATCAAGACCGTTAAAGGTTGCGAAGCGATTCAAATCGAGGAAATTTCACTTACGAAAATGAGATTGCAAGCTAGAGTTGGTTCAAAAGAACATTATGAAGTGCAATCGATCATTGAGAATAACAGTTCCATGACCTTCTATTTTGCATAAGGAACCATCATTTGTTTTGATGACTTTACCAAAGGTTTGGAAAAATTGTGAAATAAGACCTTATTACGGTCATATGATCCAGTAGCACCAAAATCAAGGATCCAATTAGGAGTGAACTGAGAGGAAAACAATGTTGTGGAAGAAGAATTACCTTACGGTTCTTTCATGACCAGATTACGCACTAGACCCTGAAACTTTCCAAACAATTTTAAAGTTCAAGAATCGCTCTTTGGAGAAGCTTGTGACAGATGTGTCGTGGCAAGACTAGATTTATTATCTCCGGAGTTCTTTGACTTCCAACCGAGGCTTACCATGAAGCTTCCAACACTTTTCCTTGGAGTGGCGGGCTTTTGCAATGATCACACCAAGGTCTCCCGTTGGAAGAAGGAGATGATTGGTGTGTCACTAAGGCGGATCCTTGAGAGTTGAATCCGTTTCATCAAGCATCACACTTGGCGACTTTCTTCCTTCTTGACCATAGAAGGCCTTTCAATGGAAGGAAGGGATAAATAGCCAAGACCTCGCCATGAACCTCATCCACTCCTTGTTTAGGCCTTGTAGAAATTGAAATAGCCTTCTTTGAATGACAATTTGCTGATAAAGGCAGCATCTCGGAGTTGCCCAATCATGCTGTGCATACAAATCTAATTGCTACCAAAGAGCGGTAAGGGAATTGTAGTAGAGAGTGACGGCATGGTGCCCTGCTTTAGCTTGGCTGCTTGGTTTTCAACATAATATAATTCGGCAATATTATCATTGTTGGAGTAGGTATCGCGGACAGCACTCCAGATTTCAGCAGCGGTGTTGTAAAGGAGAAAATTTCGACTTATACTTGGGGTCATGGAATTAAGGAGCCAAGTCATAACCTGGCCATTATCACGCATCCACTTAGCAAAACCATTGTCAAGCACAGCAGGCTGCTTGATTTCTCCAGTAACATAGCCCAATCTATCTCTTCCCAAGAGAAAAATCTTAACCGATTGGGACCACTCTAGAAAATTGTTGCCATTTAATCTATGGCAGGTGATATTCAGACCAGACGAGTCTGATTGAGCATCAGAACCAGAAAAATTTTCTGGATTTGAGCTAATCTCCGGAGTAGGAGAAGGAGATGTAGGAGAATAAGTTCCTGACATGGTCTAGGGTGGAAAAGAACCAGAACCTAAACTGATACCATGTAGAAAACAGAGTAATTCTCTGTATTTTTCTATATTTTATTAACTAAAGAACTGAATTTAAATAGAGAAAAGAGTCATAACCTAATTAGGAAAATAATTCCCTTATTCTAATAAACTACTAAAAGATAAGATGAAATAATCCTAGAATATCTCAAATGATTTATTCTAAGATTTATCTACCTAAATCAGATTTATCTATCTGTAGAAAACATTTAATATATTTCTATAATTCCTACAATTCCAACTAGACAATATCAGTCACTGCAGAAATGCATTTAATTCAGGAACACCTTAATCTATATCCTACGCAGAGAGCAAACCTTTTTTATTTATTATCAAAAACAAGTAAATTCAAGCCATACACAAATAAAGTGTGAATAGCCTGCAGCAAGAATATCAGAAATAATATCACCTAAACAATTAACAGGCTTTTCCCATCCATTAAAAATGTCTTCATAATTCAGACAATCCCTTTTTAGTATTAAAATGAACATTATTTTGGGTGTTCTTCAGTCATTTAATACACAAAGATAGCTTCCTATTATGGCCCCGTGTTAGTGTCAGTTATGAATTGAGGGGCATCAATAAGTCTCATTTCGGACAAAACTATCATAGGTATAGCTGGTCATTGTTGAGAGACATAATAAACGAATACTTCAAGTAAATTGAAACCAGATTCACTTACTTTCCGTGCTGTTTTAGCAGCTAGACAAGGCAAGTTAGCACGCTCTGCAAGGGCGGAACGAACCACTTCTGGACTTATTCCCTTATCAACCTGTAAAAAGAATACAGCCTATCTGCATAAAGTTCTCTAGTGGCATGATAGTTGGCAAAACCTACACTAACTTTACTTCTGTTTCATTCTTAAATTGGAGGTTTTCCTGTTCAGATGTAATTAACAATAATATATATTTGATTGGAAGTAATAAATCCAAAAATCATTTTTTTTTTAACAAAAACTCAAAACATATTTAAGCACAGAATAAGCAACATCCCAAGGTTGAAATAAACTGGCTAACTAAACATCATCCCTACTTTTCCATTCACAGTATCGTTAAAAGCATTTAACCAAACAAAAATAATTTGAAGAAATCTTTAACACAAAAAATTTATGCACACCAGATATTGCTCTAGTCTTCGTGTAACAAACTGATATACCTGAAACAGGAAAGGAAAAAGGATTAAGTTCCACATCATAAATTGATGTTTATGACTAACATCACATGATGCATTTAGAGAAGTACAATCACATAAGTGGAATTGGCAATCACTACAGAGGAAGTAAACATGACATTGTATTCTGACAGAAAAAGAACTTGCTTCTTACATCCTCTATTGTGGTTGCATCAACTTTAATGGGCTGAACATCAGCAGCAAGTTCCAGAGCATGTTTCAAATTCATATTTTTATACTTTTCCACCAGTATCTGGACCTGCACTTAACAAGTTTAATATTATAACAGCAAATATATTATGGCCTTAAAAGAGTTTTATGTGCTTAACAGATCAAATACTTACTAGGCCATAAGAGATTCTTCTTAGGCCAAATGGATCACTAGTAGAGCTAGGCTGACAACCAGCAGCAAATAAGCCAACAAGGCTATCAAGTCTGGGGAAAAACACATCTAATCAACTTAGAAGCGGAATTCTACGCCATATAAATGAGTAAGCAGAAAGAACAGAAATAGTTTCAAATGAACTCGTATATAAGATAAACAACTTGGACTGTCACTTATCAGTATTGGTGGAGGAGATTGGGGGGATTGGGGGCTTTTTAATTATCAAGGACACATGATATGTAAGATCCAGACATATTGCAGATCTTCATCATATCCCTACGCTATTTAGAGATTGTTTAATCTGTTAAAGATATTATGGCATTTTAGCAGTAGGGGTAAGATGCAGCAATTTAAGCTTCTACTCATTTTCATGAAATTTAGAAAGACGAAATTTAAAAATCTAGGAACTTTTATATTTATGAATCAAATGCTACACTTTCTTTAATAGCAATTTCCTTTGAGCAAGTTTCAAAAGCCTAGTGCTAAGACTCTAGTCATAAGAGCAGCCACTTCATGAACACTAGTTGCTCAAGTTTCATTAATTTGTTTTAGCTTCTTCAGACCTTCAAAAGCTTCCATGGCAAAAGAAAGGAGTGCGGTAAGGACAGTAATTAGGTTTTAGTTTTACTCAACAAATAAACAAATACTATATAGACATTGAGAGAGGTTGTGCTTTATATATTTTCTTTTGCCATCATTCAACCCTTCATAAAGCAGCTCAAAATGCAGAAGTTTAAGCTTAAAGTCATTAATTAATCCGACCTCTGACCATTGATATTTATAAAAGAGAAATTCTACTGTCAAGGCATATTGTATTCGTTAACTTCAATTAGCTATATTTCTAATATGCATGCACAGCAAGCAATGAGACTAAGAAAGGGGTAACAAACACATGGATGAAAATTTACCGGTCAGCTATTGCAAGAATTATTCCCACATCACTTTTGGGGAGCACATCTCCAGAAAACCTAGGAAGTGTTATCTCAAACAAGGCCTCAGCAATCTATTACAACAAAAGTACCAAAAATGTCAGATGCTTGGTAAATTCACTACAGGTAAAGAGCACATAGAAGTCGCAGTATGAAATATTTCATACAAGCATAAAAAGAGATGGAAGAAACAACCTGCTCTGAATAGCCATCTCTAAGAGCATAATGACGGGCCATTGTGCCAGAGAGTGAAGTAAATTCTGTGACAACAGCAGTAGCAAGATCTGACATTGCAAGTGATGCAGCCTCCTTAATAATCAGAAGCATATCTTCTTCAACTCCAAAGCCCATGCTTAGCTTGCAAACCATGCTTTCAACTCGTGTCATCTTGTCCAGAATTGTTCCTAACTTCTCCTATCATTCCATATCATCAAATTATAAAGGTTATTGTACTTTTAACCTTTCTGTACAGCCTAGTCCCAATCTAATCCTAAGAGAGAGAAAGACCAACAGACAGCTAAGGGTTAACATCACTTGTCACTTCCAGATCATTTTATTCTTTGATATCAATGTTCAGATGTTCACCCATAAAAATTATATACTAAGTACTAACTTCATCCAACCTTTACCTTTTAATGTTAAATAAGGTAAAATTGATATTCTGAGTTCAAATTTGATGAAGAAACTCTAGACATCACCAAAAAATTCTAGCAACAAGTAATCTATGTTTCACAATATATACACAAAAAATTAAAAAAAAAAACTTACATGAAAAAGAATCCCCTTCAGTTGAGTACGGAAATCCTTAAATCTTTTATTTGTATCCAGCTCATAGAAAAATTTGGCATCTTCATATCGAGCTCTGCAAAAATAAATGAAAATTTTACTCCCTGTTTAGATTTTATTGAGGATCAACAAAGATGTAAAGAAAATTTTGCGAACAAAAAGCCTAGCTCCAGGTGATAAGACAGCAACCAAGATGGCAATTGATCAGGCATCTTGGGTTAAAACATCCATTCTATGCAAAAATTCTAATTATGAACTCTTAATGGAAGAACAAAAACAAGGATCTATGTTTAATTCTATTCACTTCACTGTGAACAAGAAGTAACAAATAAGTTAAAACCTGAGAACAGCTTCATTTCCTTTTCTCACCATCATCTCATTGATTGCTCCGTTTGCTACCTATATAAACCACAATGTTAACTGATGAAACCATCAAAAGCAAACTGACAACATTTCTCAAAAAGCAATTCTTACCGCAATGAAGTAGGGCAACAGCTTTCCATTATCATCAGTAATGGGAAAATACTTTTGGTGCTTCTGCATAACCTGCATTTGTTGGTGCATAGCATTAGTACATATAAAAATATCATGCTACTGCTAATATAATTCGTCAGATAGAATACCTAAGCATGCAATAAGATCAGTCAATTAACTTAAAGAGCCTGGAAAGACATACAATCTCATGTGGGGAAAAAAAGCCACGTATAAATTTAGCCAACAAAACAGTCACACGGGATTTCTCAACAGCTTACCATAGTTAAAAGATCGTCAGGAAGCTCTAAGAAAGACTCTTTAAACTTTCCGAGCACAGGAACAGGTGCTTCAACAAGATTAACAACCTGGTAAATTAATATACTGTAAGAACAAGTCTCTTTGCAAGAGAATTCAACAAAGAGAGCGACAATTGATATCTGCAAGAATTACCTCATTGAACAAGCTTTCCTGAAAAGCAATATTTCCGTTCACACTTTTTGCTAATAAATGTGAGCGCTCCAAAATTGTTTTCTTTCTATCCTGTCAATAGACATTCAGTACAGCTTTAAAGTCCAAGAAGAAAGAAAACAGAAGTTTATAGAATCAAAATCCTGATAAATAGAATATAGGTCAGTACCTCAATATCAATACCAATTCCAGCATTCTTCATTATACTACAATAAGATTCTGCACTTTCTACCTGTGGAAAGCATTTCAAAGCTGAAATGAACATATGCTTAATAAAAGAAGTGGCACAAGCACTACACGATGTTTCATAATGTCCAACGAAGTTGAGCAACTCCAATAAGGTTTCCATAAGCACTTTAAAACAAAATGTTAGGCTCCATCTGCTTAACTCTGTCCACTTAATGATTGTGAAACGATAGTAAGACAAAATCAATTAGATCAAATAGTCATTTGGAAAGGAGATTGATTGTTCATTATTTCATCATAATGCTTACAGATACCACAACAGAAAAATAATCTTTCAGTACTTCATATAAAAACAGATTAAGCTGATGGAAACAAGTTGCTGTATATACCATGACGGTAGCTGTTGCAGTATTACGAAGACCATAAGATAAGTTTCCACTACATATCGAAAAAGAAAATGGTAAGCAGAAAGTAACATCTGACAGTTAGTAAAGAGGAGAAGTTACATTAGCAATATATAATTACAACTGAATTACCTCAAAATCCCAGCAAATGTAAATGGAACCACTGCATCTCCATGGAGGGACATAATCCAACGAATAGGTCTGCTGAACATGACCTATTTTAAGAAAGCAAGAAAGAAAGGAAAAATAGCATGCTCTTTAAGATGTCTAAACTGGTAAGAATAACATATTATCCTCAGATTATGTTTCAAACAATTATGCAAACACAAAAACAGAGAACAAACAAGCCTTGAATAGAATATGCATTGCTAATGCTCACATAGACGAGAGTGAAGGAGAAAAAAGAAATAATAGAAGTACCTGTGAGTTCCAGCGCATCGACTTCGGGAAAGTTATTTTAGCAAGCATTCCGGGCAATTCTTCAGATAAAACCTAACGTACACAAAAGATGCTTACAAAGATAAACAAATCAAAATGCCATAGATGCCCTGGCAAGAAGGAGGCAGTTCAAAAGAGAAATGGAATAACAAAGAAAAGAAAGGGACCATCAAGGTGAGAAAAACTCAATGATATAGAAAGAAAAAGAGAGATCAGAACTCAAACCTCCAAAGCAAATCGAGCGGATTCTTTCACACGGGCATAAACATACTCTGTTTTCCCTGAAAAGCATTTATTATAAGAATAAAGCAACAAATCCATCAGTAACCATGATCTTTTTCACTGACAACGGGAACAAACTCATGCTAAAATAAAGATTATGTTTAGATGCAACCAAACCAGTGTCCATTAAATTGGAAGATGATCAGGTTTTTGCAGAAAACAGAATTTTTTTCCTTTTTGCAGATAAAGCAAATGCAACGATACCATCTAAACATGAAAAGATATTGCATGGAGCTGTACTAAAGATATCCTATAATAATTTGTTCCACAAATGTAAGGGCAAGGACTGTTATAAAGTACATAATCTACCTGAAAGGTAAATAATTTCTCTTGATTAATAGAGTAACAGCAAGACAATTATTTATACCAAGTAGGTACAATTCATTGCTCTGAATTTGAGAAATTTATACCAGTGGGAATGTAAGATGCATTTTTGTGTTTGACCAAAAAAAAAGCATCACTTCTTTTTCAACATGACATGAAACTTAGGAGATCATAAGAAATGTTGGTGAAGAAATACGCAATGCCTGTTGTTTTCCTTCCTATTTGATGTTTTTATCATTATTGTAAGTTGTAACACGTCATATTAAGTAATTTTATCAAGAAAATAGATGAAGCACAGAATACTGAGACTCAAGCCTTATGCAGAAATCAAAATTGACTCACCGTCCGCCTTTCTGAACAAAGAATCTAGAGGAACAGCATATCTGCGGCAAAAACCCTCAGCAGCCTGTAGTAAACAACAAATTTCATATAGGTAGAAACCAAAATAAAAAGAAAAAATGCAAAACTCCAAGGGAACTGCCAGAATCTTCACTACTGAAATTATACAGCCCAACAACCAAAATCACCAGACAAAACATCATACTTCCTTCTTCTCAGCAGAAAAATATATAGCCAAGCATAATAAGAGGCGACCAAAACCTTTGTAGGATTTCCCTGAGGGTCAAAGGCTTTCAAAGCGGGAGGTCCCCGAACCTCAAGCTCGTTCTCTGCTTGCTTTGGACAAAGACTTTCAACAGATATCTGAAACGACAACACAAGGCTTGGTTATCTAACATATAAAAGAATTTAAGCATCTACCTGGTGTACATGCTCATAGAGGAACTTCCGCTAAATAAATTAAAGATATAACAATAAAAATTAATATATTAGCAATCTGAAATGCATCACAATAAACATTTAACAATTCTGACAAATGCATCCCTATAATACACTTTAGGTATGTCCACACGGGATTCCTTGTTATACATCATGATGGGTTACTTGGACCAGCTAACATAAGAGATTCCTAGACATCAAATAATATATTGACAATGAGGTTACACATTATGACAAACTTACTAGTGCAATGAGCTTTATATACACTCTCTCAAGTTTAAATGTATAACCCCAGTTCATCACATCACAATTCAAGGTTTAACACGCTCAACTTCTTAACAGCAGCATCCCCAAAACAGACAGTACTTAAATAGACATGCAAAATAAGAACTGCTTTAGACTACAAAATCACGCAAAACACATAGTTGTACCACTAGTCTGCGAGGAGTGCCAAAAGCCTGAATGCCACCATGCTTCAATCTATGTTTTTCAAGTAGCTGCAACACTAAATCATTAAGCTGCAATGACCAGAACCATATGTTAAGTAAACAACAAATATTAAATTAAGCAAGCGTCCATCCAGAATTTTACAAATAAAAAGCCAAAGAAAGAAATGAGAAAAGCAAAATATGCCAAATGCCTTTCCCATTGATAAAGATGCATATAAAACGGCCGGTAAAATATAAATCAAATACACAACATGTCAGAAAGAGAAAGATGAATGCTCCATAAAAAATCAATCATACTTGCTGGCTTGCGTTAACTACATCATGAGGTGGCATCTCTTCAGTCCCAATTTCAAGAACAAACAATCTTGGATCATGGTGCACCTGTAAAACATAATTAAGATAAACAAAAGATATAATGAAGGTGAAAAAACAGTAGAAATTGTGTTTTGAATTTAAAGATACAGTTATCAAACACTCAAGAAAATGAGAACCTTAAAAGAAACTATAGAAATAGCATTTAACAGAACTTTCAATGTGGAAAAAACAACAACAATGGTGGAGGTAATCTAGAGCACTTTTTGTCCACAGGTGCAGAATAGGAAAATGTCAAGAAGATAACACATTTATGCTGGAAAAATATAAAAAGAAAAAGTTGGAGGAAAATTTATAAAAGCATCTACTGGTATATGTGTCTTAGTTATGTGTTCATTTATAAAAGACATCTTTACATTAAGTTAAGAGCAATGTAACATAGATTGCTTCCATTTAAGCTATGTTCAGTTAAACATAGAATGCCTCCAGCCTCCATGCTTCCAGCTTTATAAGAAGAGGGAACAAGGAGGCATCACCAATCCACTTGTATGAAGTACCCCATCACTAGCACTCCATGCACCAATGCACTGGGGCGGTCTGGCTTATTGCAACTCAAAACTATACATCATCGTTTCAAAAAGGACATGTAACAGAAGACTGAAGCCAAAACTGAAAGTCTACAACAATGGTGTACCCCAAAGTTGAGCTACAACAGCACTATAAGTAGGCTGTTTGTGCAAGGATAACTTTCCCAAATCTTATAATTGGCATGTATCTAGGATCCATATAGCTACATCAAAATTGAAAGAGCAAAAACGAAGAAATAAGACATTAGTTACAAGTAAGCTCCCAATAGTCTAAGAAGTGCTATGGCAAGAGCGGGGGGTGGGGGAAGAAATATTTAGACTAACCTTTTTGACTGCTGCCTCCAGAACCTCTTTAGGACATACATGGTCAACAGATTCAGAGACAACACCCAAAGGATGTCCAAGAGATTCTCGTGTCTTTAACCAGAGTAGAGCACATTGATGGGCTAAACTATAAACCAACAATGACAAGCACCATGAGAGATGCAGCACTAGAACAAGGAAAAACAACTAAAAGAACAGAGCAATTTCTTTTGTTCAAGGGGAGGATTAATCATCTATCAATCATGCAGTCCATGCCTCGAGACTAGAATGAAAGGAAAAACAATTAAATAAACAGAGCAATTTCTTTTGTTCAAAAAGGGGGGGGGTCAATATCTATCAATCATGAAGTCCATGCATCTTATAAATTTTTCTGTTGTAAACATAGATACAATGTAGAAATAGTATGTCTATCCAAAGGTTTCATATACTGGCTACAGGATAGGAAGTATGCTTAACATATTGGGCCTTCTGTATCTCATCAGTTTCCAATATGAATAAAATGATATAATGGCAGAAAAGTATCATACCTACGCATGCGACCGAAATAACGAGCACGCTCTGTTACTCCAACAAAGCCTCTAGAGTCCAAGATATTAAAAGCATGAGATGTCTTCAGAAGCTGGTCATACCTAGCATGTTGTTGAGAAAATGTTAACTTGAAAGGAAAATAAATAAGGAAAAAATCAGGACTATAAAAAGCTTGAAACAGTAGTAAACATACGCAGGAATTGGCAATCCTGAAGCAAGTAAGGAACGAGCTTCTTCCTCAAAAAAATCAAAATGCTTTTGAATATGGTCAACACTGGCATGTTCTAAATAATAAGCACTCATCTCCTTCCTGAAAGTACAATTCAATAAAACAATCATTCGCATTTTACATTAACAGTAACACAAAAGCATTTCCAACCATTGGGCTGCAGATACTGATGAAGTCAACAGGAATAATAAATTAAAGAAGATAATCTAAGTCTGGGTTTCTTTGAAGAATCAATGTGTATCAAGCTATGGACCTTCAACACAACTCTTTAACCTAAAAGAATTCTGAAAAGAAGGCGAAAAAATTTACTCATTTTCCATGAAAAGTTCACCATATGTGATCCCATCAGCATACTGAATTTTCTTAAAATGATCGACACCCTGCAAATTGTAACTGAAGTAACTTTAGGCACACTAAAAGAATAAAATAAAGCAGAAGAGAAGAAAGATGAACAATGTTATGAAATTCACCTGAAGTAACATAAGTATACGCTCAAGGCCATATGTGATTTCAACAGATATTGGTGACAATTGAAGACTTCCAGCCTGAGAGAGAGAGAGAGAGAGGAACAAGCTCATAGTCTGAGTAGTCGCAACTTTCAGAAAGAAAAACAGGACACATGTAGATGTCAAAGAACAAACCTGCTGGAAATAGGTGAACTGAGTAATCTCCATACCATCCATCCAGATCTCCCAGCCCAAACCCCATGCACCCAGTACCTGTAAGAATGTGAGGACAATAACACCAATTTGATGCTTAAAATATCATAGTATTAAAGTGCTCAAAGTTAGAAGGCAGCTGGTTCTAACTGATTACATGAAACTATGCAGATTGGGAAAAATACATACACATAAAAGAAAGCCATCATGAAAATAATCATATTACCGGGCTCTCCCAATTGTCCTCAACAAACCGTATATCATGCTTACTAACATCAATACCTGATACATACAAAGAAACATTAAAAAGCTAGAAATTCTTATCACTAACACCAAGGTATATTAAAAAAAACATGATATAAAATTACTAAAAGAGACTCTAAGAAAATCAAAGAAAAATTTAGAAGTTCTTATATTCTTCAAGCTTACATTGTTCACAAGCATTGATCTATATTGTTTTCATATTCTTCATTTTTATCTCTTCCTTAGCTTATCTTCAACTTTGCTAACACTCTTCTACTAGAAGATTTATTTTGTTTGCAAACATATCTTAAAATGGGATGGTGTGATCTTGAAAGAATCATACTTAAGAATATGGGCAGAATTCTTAAGGGGATTAAAGGTTTCTATCTAAGCATAGAAGATAGAGACTATAAGGTTATACCTTAACCACAAAGGTAATTTCTCATTGGTGAATTTGGGAAACACCTTGGAAAAGAAGTGCCAAGAAAACAGGACGTAGGTGCTGACCTAAAGGACCAAACCTTTATGTATCGAGTGTTTGATTCTCTATCCCTTAACCCTCAACTTATTTATTTTTACTAATCATTTTTTATTCTTGTCATTTCTGTTTATTAAAGTTCATTAACTTGTAAAATTTCTATAGAACCAATTCAGCCCCACCCCTCTTGGTTCAATCCATATTTGGGCTAACACAATCCTTAGGCTGCATAAGAATGAAGCTATGATACAAACCATAGCAAGTTCCACAAAAATAAATCGAATGAATAAGATTAGCACAAATGAGAGCGATGGCAGTATTAGAGAATTATGGCAACTTACAAGTAGAAACAAGCATCTAAATAGCAAAGCTCACGACTGTATATCAAGATGGAAGAAAAGGAGGTGAACTAAATACCTAACGCTGAAAGGCTACGAATAAAGAGGTCTTGAGATTTTCCTGGATCAGGCTTTAGTATAACCTGAAAACAGTCAAGGAAAAAGGTGTGAAAAGATAAAGGAAACTACAAAATGACTGCAAAGAAACAGCTTGATAAATCATTAAAATATCATAAACCCAACCTATTCAACAAAACGCACAAACCTGAAATTGAGTGTGGCGTTGGAGCCTGTTAGGATTTTCCCCATAACGACTATCATCTGGCCGGATGCTAGGTTCCGCATACCTTCAATAGAGAACTCCAAATTCTCCATTAGTGATTGGACATTAAAAGTTCAATGATGCATGGTAGATGCCATTCAGTATCTGAACAAGAAATTAACTATAGATGTGCTCTTTCAATAAAATAAAATAAAAGTCCAATTAACCCTAAACCCTAAGTCCTGAACCCAAAACTAGAAGAAAACATGATTGAAAATGGATGGATGAAAGTCCATGTAACATTGGCCAATAACTTGCAACAAAAACATCAAAGCCTTCCCCATTCTATTTAAAACAGACATGAGACATGTAAAACACACCCAAACGGAAAAAATGTAATCATGAAAATCAGACTAAAAAATAGGAAGGGTTAAAATGCATAAGTAATTTATTTAAGTTCAAGAAACTTGCAACCATAAGCATACTTACGCAACATTCCATGGTTCTGGACCAAGAACTCTCAAGTATGTCAAAGGATTCATAGTCCCGGCTCCAACCTACTCATTAGATACAAAACCTTAATGAATACTGACCGTCAATTAACAATAATTCAAAAATCCGACGAAATAAAAATAAGAAAAAAGTGGAAGAATATAATGATAAGGACAATTATGCTAAATGAGCTTGCAAATGAAAAGAACTTAAAAAATCCGCCACAAATGCACTTTCAAGCAAGTAAGAAGAAAACGATAAAACAATCACAGCAATGAAATTAGGCCATTACTGTTACATTACCTCGGTGTTGCTGCATTGCATTATAGCACATCCAACCGACGCCCAATATTCCTATCAAATTAGCAACAATTATACATAGTTTCCGTCACTAAATACTTTAATTAATTAATAATTAGTTAATTAATAGAGTGAAAACAGACATCAATATAATGTAAGTAGTAGTTATGAGACCTGGAGTCTTTGAATAGCTTGTTGAAATGTCAGAACAGAAGCTTTCTTCGGGTCATCGCTGGCATCTGTCGAGGACTGTTGCTGAACTGAAGAAGTGTGAACTGCGGAGGCGGCGGTTGTTCGGCGGAAGTATCGGCGGTTCAAAGGCGGCAGAGGCGCGGTGAGGATGGCATTGGGCTTGGCGAGACGGAGGAGAGAGAAGTAAGGAGCGTTGGGCTTAAGAAAGGAAATGACTAAGGGGAAAGCAAGGATAGCCATTGCTGATGAAGCAGTTTGTTTGAGGCTTGGATTAAGCCTTTTGGCTTATCCAAACAAATATATGAATTAGTTTCTGTGTTGGATTGAATGAAATGGGAATTGGATGAATAATTAGGAGAAATTGGTGTGGTTAATGATGGTGCGAGGTTAACACAGAAACATAAAACCCTACAGTTACTAGATAAAGGATAAAGAAGATAAGGAGATTTTTCTTTTACATTTTTTATGTCACTGCAAATAATCATATTTGAAAACAAAATTAAAAATTAATCATTATTATGGCAATAATCTTTTTCCAGAAAAATTAAAATTTAAAAATTTATTATTATGGTAATCATCTTTTGCCAGGTAGTTATTTATTAGCTTAAATTAATATAAAAATGAACTCTTAGAAAAATTATTTTATTGACCTTTTCATCATATATATTACTTATTTAATTATTTAATAATATTTTAATAGTTTTTTATGTCATTGATACATAATAATAGTAATTTTTTTACCCAAACTCCTAACAGTTCAAGGTTTAATGTTCGAGTTTATGATTTGAGATTTGAGATTTAGAATTCATGAGTTGAGTTTAGAGCAAAGGTTCAATATTTGGGGTTCAAAAATTTTGGTTCGAAGTTTAAAGTAAAAAAATTAACAAAATTGTATGTTAATGGCATGATAAAAATTACTAAAATGTAATTAAATATGAACTATGGATAATGCGGTGATAAAGGTCCATCAAATAATTTATTCTAAATCTTCCTTTTGAGAAATAATAAATTATATAATTATATTTAATTGCATTTGTTGCCATTTACTCAATTTTATTTTTCTTAATTCTACTGCTAGGCTAACACATAATAATTACACCAATTAATAATTTAAGTTTTTTTATATAATTAAGGTATTCTTTGTCTATTTTATAATAAATGAAAATCATTTTAGAATATAGTATCATTCTTTTAATATTCAAAATTTAAATTTACATTATCTCACTAAAAATGTACTTTACCTTGTTATATATACATAGCTTTATCTTTACACAAGACCGGTCTTTGTGAGGAGAGGGAGAGGTGGAGTGGAGGAGGCAATCATCATTGAGGAGACAATGATCTCGACATTCTCAAAATGATAAAATTATCTATTAACTCCCTCAATAATTTATAATCCAATTTTCATTATGTTTAATTTTTTTCCACCGTCACCCCTATTTGTGGAGCTGACTTGGATGAAAGAAAACAATTTTTTCAACAAATGGAGTAAAGAGATTCATTATCATTTAATGATCAGCCATTTATCTCAAAGTTAAAAAATTAGTCATTGATACCAATAACCAAACATAATTTGAGCCTAGATTGGAGCGTCACTTAAAAACTGATCTAAGCAGCATAAAGTGGCCTTAGCATAGATTAATTCGAAGTAGTTTTCCCATTCTCAAACATTCCTTCAGTGCATGGGTATACAAATACGCACAAAGACTGTATCCAATGTGGGAATTGAAGAGGAAACCAAGGACCATATTGTCTACTACTGTAGTCTTCTGTGGATTATATTTGTTGCAAGCGAAAATTTATCCAAGAACTATAATATTTTTATGAGTAAAATATTAAAATTATTTTTTACATCACTAATTGACACTAAAATTATCAATAGACAGCTTCTGTAGTAGCATGTACTTCAAAAGATTCTTTTAAAAGATTCTTTTACTCTAATTAGAACTTAAATCAGCTATAATTAGGAAAATTTAGAGTGCTTATTAGAACTTAAGACACCTACAATTTATCTGATATTGTGAGAATTCTATAATAAGAATACCTAAACATATAAATAAAAATATAACCAACAGCTACTGATAATAGTTTAAATTATATATAATATAGTAATGAATTACTTTTGTTAGTAACATTTTAAAAAACTTCACTAAGATTACAACTAATTAATACTTTACTGATATTTATAGATATTAATTAATAAAATATTATATGAATATATATTTTAAACACAATTATAACCAAAAAATAATTCAAATACAAACATATAAAAGTACTCATAACGACTTTTTGGACAGTTGAGACCTACCAGTTCTTTATTTGCCAAAATAGCAAGCAGAAAAAATAAAGCCCATTTCTTTTAGGTCACATAAAAAAAAAACATGTTACACATAAGCATACTCAACAAAGCTTGCACCGCAAGTCAAAATATAAGACCCTTTTGAAACTTGTTTTGTGTTTAAACAATTTTTTCTTACCCTTTGCTACACAGCCACGTGTCAGTCACACGTGCTTCTCCACTTCTACGATGTGGAGCTGCTTTGTATATTTCATGGAGATGGTGATGCAGGTGAAGAGGTGTTGGAGGCATGATGCTCGTCATCTTCAAACCCAAATTTACCATACAACCCCTGCACCATTAAAAAGTAGCAAGTGTCAAAAGGAAAACCACATTAATCGCAATCAAAATGAGTAAATAAAATATTTGCAATCCCAAGCTGCTTAAATTTGAGAAGAAAAAATTTATATTTGACTCCGAAGAGAAAGCTTGAGTATATTGAGCTATAATTCCGATTAAAATGCTTAACTTGAATAACTCATGAGCTTAAATTCAATGTTTTTTAAACCGGACAATGGCCTAACTGGTCAAGTTAAAAAATTATTAAAAATTCAAAAAAATAATAATAAATTAAAAAATCCAGTTCAACTGCCCTGTTCAACCAGTTTTTACCCAAATCAACCGCTCCGTACTGATTCCTGGTCCAACCCACCAGTCTAGTTCGGTTCAAACAACATTGCATAAATTACAAATACAAGTAATGCTTGAAAACTCAAAGTCACTCAAACTCAACAACGAGATTGAATAGAATTTAAGGGGGGGGGGGGGTTCTTTTTCAAACCGAACTTGAATAACTTGCAAACACAAATGACTTTTACACCTTAGCTTCGAAGAATGCAATGCTAAGATCGATGCTTATGCATGCTGTAAAATACTCTAGTAAAACCAATGAAAAATTGTGGACATACCATGGCATCATTGATTCCATAAGCGACACAATAGTGCTCCTGAAAACCAGCAGTTTCAAACAAAATCAGTGATGAACACAATAGTAGTATGCATGGAACTTTTTAATCAACAGATGAGAGGCATAGATCATGTATGTGCTCCGCTTGCCTCGTCACATGTCAGGCTAGCACACACCAAATCTATGCTACTCAGAGTCAATTATGAGTGTTGGATACGAGTGCATTTAATTTTTTTCCCTATATTTAGAGGATCGTTAATAATCATATTGTTCATATCCATTTTCAAATTCAGACAAATTCTTCAAGAAAAATAAAGCTCGGAGTAATATAAGACCAACTTTGTCTTATTTTCTAGGAACTCCTATGTTAACTTTCAGTTTGAACCAAAGATTCACTTACCTGCATCATGTGCCATTCTTCAAATTCATCGAACAATTCCAGCCGCTCGATTCTGAACACCAAAAAATCAAATATAAGAGATTCTCTCAAAATATTTCAGAAAGGTAAAAAATTGGCAAGCTTTCCAATTAAAGTAAAATAAAAAGAGCTAAAGATGTGAAGAAAGAAATTGGAAGGGATTCCTCTTTATATCTTCTCAAAAACCTTGAAAGAATGGCGACTTAAAGAAAGGAAACAACCATTCTTCTTTACAGTAATGCACAGCACACAAAACAAAGGAACGGATTTGAACTTATAGAAGTATTATGTTATATTATGTTAGAATATTTTCACCCTCAACAGAATATTGTCAAATTTGAAGTTACAACTTGCGTATTTACTAAGCCATTTTAACAGGTCATGGCCTAGGCAATTGAATATCTATCAAATAAAAGTGGTCAACAAAATCATAGGAACATGCACAGGAAACAAATCCACGGATGGTTTACGTAATCAGAAAGCAATAAATAACTACAAGACGATCTAATTCTTATTTTCAAGTTCATGATACTGCTACATATCAAACTTAGCTAACAAGATAATAAAAAGTCATAAGAACAGAACCTAGTTCAAAATAATGAGTAAATTCCATTAAGTTCAGGCAAATGGCCATCTGCACTGGCTAAATCTCTGATGGGCGATGACATATATGAAAAGTAATTATTTATAATGATAAGGCAGTATCTACCTTCGTCTTTCATTGGCGTCGACAAATTTACTGTAAACTCTCAGCATGTCCCAGGCAACGGCTTTCTGAAATCCCAGGAAATACACCAAAGAACATAAAAGATAATTGAAATAATAAATTTAAAAAAAAAAGACCAGAAAACAAAATGAAGAAGAAAAGGGGCAAAGAATATACAAATATTACTTCTATTAGATGATGCCTTCACTTCTACATGTTAAAGTTCATCACTGGCAGTTACTAGGAAGAAAACGAAGAAGTGGAAAGACAGTTGCTAGATTTTTAGATTTATATAGCCAAAACTAGGTTTTTATATCAGGCATTACTTTTTCTTTTTTAGGTATGGAGGCATTAATGAGTTTACCATCATTGAAATGCTGCTCTTAAGGCACCCAGCCAAAGTATATCGTGAAATAAATAAACTGACAAATATATATGATCTACCTGATCCTAAATCCCCTTATGAACAGACCACACAATTTCAATCAAATTAAGAAAACATAAAAAAAGGGTATAGCATCAAGTTGAATTAAAAAGACAAGATATACTCATATACCTGCCATCCCTGATCAAGAAATAGTTTTTCCTTTGCTTGCAAAGTTGGTGTAGCATCAATACCCAAAAGTGCACAGCCTCGACTCTGCAACAAAATGTTGACTAATAGTTATTGATCTTCACTAATAACTAGAGTAAGTTACTATAACTTGGTATCAAGGCATCCAAGCCTCACATTTCTGGCATTAACAGCACTTAAGCAATGACAACACATTCATCTGCATTCCCTCATTTATTGCAACTTGGCTAATTATTAAGCTCGCTTCATTGAAACCCTTATTATGTATGATGAGCATCTGCTGCTGCAGAATAAACCAATTTTAGAAAGGGGGATAACATGCTCGATAAGGCATGAGTTCTAGTATCATAAGTGTTTCCTTATAGGAATGTTCACAAATCTGATCAATTATTCTTCACGCTTTACATGAAACTTGGTAATATAAACAAAATTTTAAAATAAAAGGTATTGACTGCAATTATATGTCTCAATTCCTTAAAAGTTACTTGCATTTCAACCAGGAAGAAAAGAGGGGGAAAATGGCATTCTGTAAGGGGAACCTGATGTCCATATTCCTATCTAGCCAGACATCTTTCCTCCTAACATCAACAAAGTGTAAAATAAGAACAAACTACAAAGAGGCTCTGGGTTCAAAAGAAATTCACACAAACAGCGGAGAAACTGCTAATTCACTCATAGAATCAAGCTAACTCACAAATAAATTAAATCCAGAAAGTAAGATGTTTTCACCTCCAAATTTCTTATCATTTGCTGCCCAAAAGCATCATCTGGATGAATCTGTTGACAAGGACAATAAATGGTGGATTCATCAATTTCTCTTCAGGCATGGACACAGAAAGCACAGCAGCAGTCAAGGAAGGAACATAAGCAAGAAACCACAACCAACAAGACAGGAACTAAACCTGTCGAGGTTTCAGAAAAGTACAGTACCTGCTCATATAGGAAAAATATTGCTGTTGAAAACGTCTTTGATGCCCAACCAACAATAGAACGGCTTGAATCTGGATCCAGGTATATTAAAACGCATTCTGCAATAATAAATGTTGGCAGACTGATACCAATATCAGATGACCCTTAACATGAAAATAATAAATAGATTCTACCCATAAAAGGCAGAAAGGAACAAAAGACCATGAAAATAGCTAGATAACATACAAATTTAAAAGCTAAACAAGGGAAAGAACACAAATTCAGCAAACCTTCATAATTACAATCATTATATATGCAAAACAGAATAGACAGAAAGATTTCAACTATTTGCAGCTTCCAAATGGATGAGTAAAATGCTAACAAGTGCAAAAGAATAGGATCGATTCATGAAATACCTGGGATCCATATTTGCCAATGATATGACATCATCCAACTTCTGAATGTCATGCAAATCAACTGCAAGTAGCTTGTAGTGATCACTGAGCACTTCTCCGTTCTCTGCAAAGATATGAACTTTGTATCATTCTACAAAGAAGCATGTGCCAAAATGCACCAAAAGCAAGATACTATAAAGTACAAGAAGCTAGCTCTGTGATTCCTTCAATCAAAAGTTTGTTGATGCACAATGAACTATAATATATAAAATCTGCCATCAAATCCTCAAAACATCTACTAGATGCAATGGACAAATGACTTCCCAAAAAAACATATTTAACAAACAAATAGAAACTCAACCAAATATGAGCTATTCACAGAACGGTTGAAAGGGGCAATTTTCTGCTTCATGTTTTGCATGGCATCTTTAATGTTAAAGTTTATGTACAATGGAAAAAGCACTCTTGGTAATAGCACTAAGCATCCACATAAACCAGAAAAAGAAAAATGGGAATTTGATAAATAAAAACAATAATAGCAGCAATTTGTCGTACAATAACCCAGTATCCAGGGCAACTTACCTTGCGAGATTGATGCTGTTGCACCAATTTTGTCCCTCAATTGACTGTAGGATTCAATAAGGGAAGCCTTTTTGCTGGTTACCTAAAGTAAGAAATCACTGTTTAAAGCACAGTATTGCACAAATCAATTGCAATCCTAAATTCAAAATGCACCTCTTTAAAATCCAGTTCCACGTATAGATACGGTGCTTTTCCCTCATCCTGTGAATGAAAGAAAACAAAAAGCACAATTAAACTTGTTAATATTCAGGCTTCCATAAGGTAAATCAAATTTTTCAAGAACTACACAGAATATGCAGCAAAAATACAAGGGAACATGCATTTTCTCTAGACAATTATTGAAAAATAAACAAAGCAGATAACTAATGCCAACAAATAGAAACATGGAAAAACTTAAGTTACAAGTGTTCAACATATGTTAAACAATAAAGGTAGAAATTTCATAAGTCTGTATTATGTTATGAGTTTATCCAACTCACAAGAAAAATCAGGCACCTGCAACTGAAAATAGGTGGTGTCAAATCCAGCACCAAGTGATAGTATCTGCCTCTTTGTTTTACCCTTTTCACTATTAGATCCCTCACAATCAAGAAACTGATATAGAAGCTTCCTGAAAGCAGCCCAACGTGCAAAATAACCTAAAATACACAGCCAAATAAAACAAAAAGAAAGAATAACAATCCATTAGATTAAATTCATTAAAAAAATCCATTAGATTAAATTCATTAAAAAAAGAATAACAATCCATAAAGATTAAATTCGTTAAAAAATCGCAAAGAAATTCAAATGAATCAAAACTCACCACGGTTAATAATAGGAGATCTCCTCACAGGTCTTCTAACAAACAAATGGATGTAGTCATCTTTCATGTATCCCTTTTTAACGCATGACCTTTAAATACACAGTGTGGAAGAAGTGAGAAATAAAATGCCAAGTGATGCCCCTCAGTTTTTTGAATGAGTTAAATATACTTCTTTCAGATTACTATGTATAGAAAAGCATCCACTTATAGTACTGCAAAACTAAAATAGTTCTACACATTTTTATATCATTTTATAGGATTAATATTCTATTTCACAAACCAATAGTTGGATTTACAAATATAATTGGACTCATCATGCAAGTAAATTTTCAAATCTATCCTACATCTCTTACATATCAATCCAGAATACCATTTTCATTATTAAACTTTTTGCATCCAACCAATTATACATCCTAAAATCATTCAAAACTAACATAAAATAAAATAGCCTATTAAACAAATATAAATCGTACATGCAAAACTAATTTAGTATTACACTAGTATATGTGATATCTCCATATGTATAATACACAAAAACAAAAATAAAAATCAAGAAATGTTCAGAACAAAAAAATACTTCTAATTTAATTGTTCATTAGAATCATCTCTTTCACATTGAAATGCTGCATCAAAGATCGATGCTAAACCATTTCGAATAAAATTCAAAAGTTCCGAACCTAATTTTTTTTTTCTTCGATATTCTCAAATAACGAAAAGAGAAAAAGTAATAAATGAAAATTAATGTTTGCAAGGGGGCGAAATACAATGGAGATAACATGGCAAAAAAAGAAAAAAGAAACAAGGAATAGCACTCACAGTTTACTGGCTGAAGCATCGTCGTTGGTGGCTTGAACCGCTGCCCTGTTGCTACGTGAATCAGCCACCGAGTTCGCCATGGAAAGCAATGGAGAGAAGGGGGGTTCGATTTTTATTTTATTTTTTACGAGAGAAATTAAAGTGCAAAATACTATAAGTCCGTATACGGTTCAAGGTTTTCAATGAAGGGATCGCCCGAGACAAAAGAAAAATTATTCAGAAATTTACTATTTGGGGACAAAAGAAAAATATTTATCCAATATTGTACACTAATAAAAAAAAAAAGAGTTTTGGGTTTTTAATTAAATAATCTAAAAATTTTATGTACTAAAATATGTATATAAAATTTTATTTATTAAAATAGTATTTCTTTTTCTTTTGACAAAAAATAGTATTTCTTTTATTTTCTTTAGAAGAGGTTCTTAAATTGATGTTATTTAAATCGGATCAAATCAATCAGTCGAATAAGTTGAATCAAGAATAAGTCAGGAGAGACGGTTAGACTCATTAATCGATGAATAGCTTGAAACCGATTAAATCAAGTTAAAAACCGATCCAACCAACAATGGAATCAATTATCTATTTTTTAATACTTTTTTTACTTTTATGATTTTGTTAAAAAAATTTAATTGAAAACATCGAATTGAAAACTTACTATTTGATTGATTTAACCATTCGTCTAATTCTAAAAGTCTTGCTTATCGACTAGAATTTTTTAAAGTATCCAAAAGATACTTATGGTATCTTTTTTTTTTTTGTGTGTGTGTGTGTGTGTGTAAAGAAACAAAGCAGATGAATTACATTGTATTAAACTGAGCGAAAACACTACTTGCTTTATCATAATAAATGATTCCTAGTGTCTCCCTAAGAGGATCATCGAACACTTGCAGATCCTTTTCTCGTTTGAAGGCATTTTAACTATACTGTCAGCAACTTGGTTATCCTCTCTCGAGATGTATCAAAAACATCAATGCTTGACATGCATCAAAAGTTGTTACTCCTAATTAAAGCTGTAACACCCTTGTCCCGTATCCGTCGCCAGATTAGGGTTATAGAGTATTATCGTACAATCAAATACCTTTAAACGTAATATCATACAGTAATTCAAATACATCATAAACCATTCATACACATGCATATTGCCTCTAAGTCGAGCCCTCGAGGCCTTAAAAATAACTTAGAGGCAATTTGGAACCAATTTGAATCAATTTAGAAAGTTTGGGAAAAAGTAGAAAATTTTGAAAACAGAGGACACGCGGCCGTGTGCCTCACACGATTAAGAGACACGCCCATGTCTCAAGCTGTGTAACTCTTCGAGTAAGGACACACGGCCATGTCCCAGCCCGTGTCTTCACCCGTGTAACTCTCTAAGTAGGGTCACACGGCCGTGTCACATGCCCGTGTGCTAGGCCGTGTAACTCTCGAAATTGCCCCACACACTGTGTGCCAGGCCATGTAACTCAGTGACTTGCATACAAATGACCAACAAGTGACATACGACTGAGTTACACACATATGTCTCAGGCTGTGTGAGCCTAAAATTACTCATTTCATAGCCAATTTCATTCCCTTTAAGCATAGGTACCTACACATACTTTCAAATACACGTACAGGAGGTATAATTCTACTTCAAACATTCACAACATAATTATATACCCATTGTCAACTTGTAACCACAATACATTTATATCTTAATATACACCCATTCCATTCCCATGTACTAAAATAACCTATAGCATACCATTTCATATTTTGAAACTTTCAAACATATCAAGTAACAAGCAGAAATTCACAAATTGAACAAGTGTATAACATGTCACAACATTTTACTCAAAAACTAGGCATTCGATACAATAATACTTAGGTTTATAGTACATGTCATATACCAAACCAAGAAATTAAGTCTACCAAGATTCCCGGATAGTGTTATTCCTAGTGTTGACCCGATCCTCTTAGCCTTCAAAATGTAATCTACAAAATGAACAGATTATAGGTAAGTTTATACGAAGCTTAGTAAGTTCATTTAGAAGTTAATAAACCTTTCAATTCAAATATGGATTTAGTCAACATTAAACATGGTTTCCAATCCACACAACTTATGCAATAATTACAATCAATTCAATAGCTCAGTATAATCATAGGCATTGCTCAATTAAGCTTCTCATCAGTATAACCAAAAGATTCTACTCGTTCGAGCTTTACTTAGTATAACAGTAGAATTTGTTTTATAAAACATCAGTCAGTATAATAGTAGGATTTGTTTGGTTAAGCATCCGTTCAGTATAAATGTATGATTTGCTCAATTGAGCTTCATTCAATATAACAGTAAGGTTTAGCTCGATTAAGCGTATTTCCAGTATATGAACAACATTTTAACAAGAACGTAAGCATTTAGGAGTATAATTAAATATACGAGCTTATCAGACTATTTTGTAGAATATTTCAAATTACAGGGACTATTTCACGATATTACCTTTTTTCCAATTATCCCCACGTTATTGATCAAATCAAGGTTTGAAAATCAAATGGAAAAACCTTAGCTTTTCCTCTCTTAGCTGCGAAGAAGATGAAGAAAATGAGAAATTTCTTCAAATTTTTATGTTTAATTTAATATATATACTATGGTATTTTTGTAATATTGACAACTTTCCTAATCAGCCTTAATTAACCTCTATTTTAAGCTTAATTAACCCATTCACTTATGCAAATCATCATTCAATTCCACTAACTAAATTCCCATGGGTTTATTTTCCATTTAGTCCCTTTAATTTAACTATTAAACTTTTACAATTCAATCCTTTTTACTTATTAGACTATCCAAACAATAAAATTTCTCAACCAAAAGTTAACATGACTCTGTAGACCTCACGAATACACTAATTAAATAATATATACCAAGTATTTCATTGGAATTTATTGTCTCAAAACCACTGTTTCTAACATCATTAGAAATCGAATTGTTACAAAAGTAGAACTTGATGTTGCCGATGGAATGGTAAATCACTTTACAAATAAATTCATAATCATTAAAGATTTTAAACTCTAATGAATATAAGAAAAATACAAGTGTCAAGTTCCTTATAAATTAAATTCATGAATCTATGGGGGTATTTGGTAAACAAAATTTGAGCCTTTTTTAGTTAATTTAGGAACAAATGGAGGATTGAATAATCAAACCATCTAATTGTAATGTTTGGTAAATAAAGATTTGCAAGAGCTTATTGAGTTAAAACCTCCAAAAAAAAAAAAAACCCGGATAGACAACTTTTTTTTAACAATTAATTGAGAATAAGATATGTGGAATGCTATATCTAACCATGATTGCTAAAAAATTACTTCATTTGCCACGTGCTCTTAAACCTAATAGAGGTGTCAATATATCAGTAGCCTCTGTTATTCTATTTTCACTTTTATCTCCAATGTTTAAGGTAAAACTAAATTAAAAATAAAAAATTCACCATGAATATACAAAAATCAACATTGCCGTGATAAATTTTCAATTGAATCCATTCATCCTTCAATATTTATGTACTCTTCATTTATTTTTAATTTATCTGTAAAATGATTTATTATGCAACTTTATATTAATTGAAATACGCTACTTGACAAATTTATTCAGAGTGTGACATAATTATCACTAATTTACATACTAATAACATGACATAATTATCACTAATAATAAAGTTTATAATCATATTGATACACTATTAATATTTATCATTTTCACAAAGTTAATATTTACAAATAATGAACTTAAAAATTTTGTTTATTTAAAATTTTAAAAATATTCACTAATTAATTTCCACTTTTAATTCTTTTGTACTAGTGTTTTATTTAAATAATTTTACCCATTAAAGATTAAAGTATTATAAACAAATAAATACTTAACAATAAAATATAATACATTCTTATTTGTTATTTTACACCTATCAACTTTCAGTTACACGGGCGAATTTAGGGGGGCTGGCATGGGCCCCAACCCCTAAAATGGAAAATTATTATTTAGTTCCTTATAATTTTTTAAAAATTTTGAATTAATAAATGTAAAATTACACTTGAGCCCCCTAAAATCATAAAAATTCGATTTAATCCTTTATAAATTATAAAAATATAAACTATAAAAAATTAAAATTTCATCCAACCCCTAAAAAATTTTTTTGGCTTCGCCTCTGTTCAGTTATCATTTAAATTTTATCAAACACTTTTAAATAAATAGTTAATAAAATCAGTTAATCAAATCAGTTACTATAATTAATTTTTTTTTTTTCGGCACAACCAAAAATTTACTAGGACGTGAAACAAACTTTTCAGACTAGAAGAAATGTGAAATTTTCAATAGCAAATGAGAATCAATATAAGCTGAGAGCATGGCTAAAACAACTCAATTTCAAATTCGCTATCACTACATGTAGTCAAAGTGAAAATGTTGAAATTAGGATGACGCATGATCATGTGCAAACATGAGTACTTTGCTTGAAAACGCGAACAATCGCACCCCTCCTTTCAAGATCGACTTTAAATGAACCAAATGACATATTTGTATAGGAGGTTTTAGTGGCAAATTCAAGGCGTTGGGAGGGGCAGCCTTCCTAAAATGAAAAAAAAAAAAGATTATTTAGGTGTTTTATAAATTATAAAATTTTAAATTAATAATAATAAAATTGTATTGTTATCTTAAAAAAAAATAATTTAATTTTAAAAAAAATTATAAATATATAGTCTAGTAAAATAATTAGATTGTATTTTATTATCATAAAAATATACAATTAAATTTCGTCTCTCAAAAATAATTTCTAGATTCACCCCTAGGAAGTTTAATTTCTCCAACTTTAAAAGTGTGTTTGGTTTGATAGAAAGAATGAGGAATAAAAAAAAATGAAAAGTGGAAAGAAAATAAAATATGAGTGTGTTTAGTAAGGAAAAAAAGTGGGGAAAAGAAAGTAAGAGGATTAATAAATTTTCATTTTAATGTATAAAACATTAATCCTTTTAAATTTGAATGATGAGAAGAGAGAAGAATACGTTAGTTAAAATTATACATTTTTAAATATTTTGTTCTTTCATTTTATTTTTCCTACCAAACATGACTATATCTTTCTATTTTCCCACCCCCTTTAATTTTCTATCTTTCTAATTTTCTTTCCACTATATCAAATAAAGCCTATATGTAAGTAAATGCCGATAAACTTTAACACCCTATTTTCATACTTCACAAGATTTGTTGTCAAAATTATATACTATCAATCTTCATCGTATAATTGTGCACATTATTTTAAGTGAAAGCTATGAATAAAACGCCGCACATCATGATCTCCTACACTTATAAGACCACATTCAAATAGAATATATGACAAACCAAATCATACATTGTTCAACATAAAGTATTATATAATCCCATAACAATATTAAAATGCATCCAACATATTAAATTTATAAAACTAATATTACGAACTTGTGTTTACAATTTGTTAACACAATTATCTATTCGAGCAATCCTTTAGAAATTATATGCAATAATGAGAATACATGATAACTTATAATTTAACCCATTTGTTATCATATAGGATCACTTCATGACAAGCAAGTCTTATCTTAGTTAAAAATTATTAAAATTTTATAAAATAAAAATATTACTATGAATGTGTTTTTTATTTATTTCTTAAGATATCTACTGGATCGAGTTTAATAATTAATTTTTGTATTTTATACGCCTATTAAAGGATAAATGTTACTAAATGTGAGAATTGAATCCTTAACCATTAGGTAAGGTAGGAGTAAACCCTTACCATAATTTTACGTAAAATCTAAAAAAAAATATCGATAAAATTTGAATACAAAACTTCCTATTATCATCCTAACTTTACCCTTCCAAAAATCTAAATATCATTTATTTTTATACCAATTTTTTATAAATATATTACTAAACAATTTCGGGAACTTTGGCAATTAATAAATAAATTGAACAACTGTTTTTGTGCCGGTCTCAAAACGCGGGGGCCATTTTACTAGTTCTCAGGAAACTATCAAAATCCCACAAATTCTACAAAAATTTCATCATTTTTATTTATTCAAACTTTTAAAGCCTTTCCGTCGCTTAATCAACCGTCTTCAGCACCAATCCAAACTCTTAATTTCCATTGACATTTTTCAAAATTAAATTTATTTAATTATTAATTTTCCTTCTGTGTGTGATTTGGGAGGCTGTTTCTGAAGATGGAACTCGAGGAAAAACAAGCAGAGGTAATTGATCATTTCGTGAAGCAAGCATCAGCTCAGAAGGGCTCGGCTCTTGGCTCCGTTTTCGCTGAAGCGACGTCGCATCCTTCACTTTTCGCCTTCTCTGAGATTCTTGCTGTGCCCACTGTCGCCGAGGTTAGGGACTGTTCCATCTTCGATCTAAGAAATCAAAACCATAGTCAATTATCAATTTTCCTTTTTGTGTACATAGTTTATTAGCTGTTGAAGAGGTTTCGGAGTAGGATCGCACTGTTTGGTTAGTGAGAAAAAGGAGTGGAAAGTTAAGGATACTTAAAAATTGGTTTACACTATTCGGCAAACCATGTTGCTTGTTCTTTGATGTTACAATGGAATTAGGTTTGAATATTGTAGGGGTTTTTTGTTTAATTTAAATTTTTGTGGCAAATTGTTTTACCAGTTTCATGTGGCATTTCATTTATGACTGTTGGTTTGATCATACTCTTTCCTAGCTATTCATTACTGAGTTGTTCAGTTGTTTTTCTGTTAAGCTTTTGTTTAGAGGCATTAGTTTACGAGTATTTTATGTGAAATCAATGTACTTTTTGCAGCTAGAAGGAACTGACAACTCGGTGCACCTTGAGGTGCTTCGATTGTTTGCACATGGAACATGGAGCGATTATAAGCGTAAGTCGGGGAAAAACCCAGGTTTTAGGCAGAGCTACTGTTTGGTTAGAAGTTTGTAATGCCTTCAATGCACTTGTTTCTTTCCTGCATTTAAGATGTTTAGTAGTAAATGTGTTGCTACCGTGTACGTTTTAGACTTCAATACCGAATAACAAAGAGGTTGAAATGTGTTTTCTACCATGTTGGTTGATTTTGATGTTTAAACATGGAAATTGGTCATTAAGGCTCGGCTTGGTAGAGTGGAAAGAAAATTGGAAAGATGGAAAATTGAAAGGGTAGAAAAATAGAAAGATGGAAAATATAATTTTTCTTTCCATAGGTGTGCTTGGTAGGAAAGATGGAAAAATTGAAAGAAAAAATAATTTATTTCCATCCATTGCTTGATAGAGTTGGAAAACGAAAGGAAAGAAAATAAAACATTTGAAAAATACGTAATTTTGAACTAACATACCTCTCTCACATTTTCTCTCCTCTCATCATCCCAAATTGGAAGGACTGGTTTTCTATTTTATTTGCTTTCACTTTTCTCCCTTACTGGGCACACTCCAAATTTATTTTCTTCCCACTTTTTCATTCCCTCCTTCCGTTCTTCCAATTTTCCACCCAACCAATCACACCTAAAGGGATATGGGTTTTGCTTCTAGTAAATGTTAAGTATTTTAATTTTATAGTTGCTCATGGCTAAAAGTGCAGCTTTCTATTTAAACATTTGATGAAAATGAGCTTCGGGAAATGGAATTGAACCTCATTTTATGAAGTTGTAAACTATCTTTCCACTAATCTTCTTGAAAATATAGCACTGAGCTTATTATCTAACTGGAAATTTTGAGGCCTATTGATTGGAAAGGCATTAAATTTGAATATCACTTTTCCAGATTGACAAAATGACTTTTCCCCCCAAACTCTTTCTCTTCATCACTTTTATTGTCTTCCTTTTGATAGTGTTTGTCAGTAATGTTTATTCTTCCAGGCACAGTAGGCAGCAGAATGCCTTTTCAGCTTTTACTTAATTAAACTATTTGATATTTATATATTTCTTAGACTTGATTGTTCATGTTTTTCTTCTGCACATCGTAATGGGATAAACTTTGCAACTATTTAATTAGGAAATAGCGGTAAGCTTCCTCAACTGGTCCCAGATCAAGTTCTCAAGTTAAAGCAACTTACTGTCCTTACACTTGCTGAGACAAAAAAGGTATTCTCTTTGAGTTATGAGGAATTTGCACTTGACAAAAAAGGTATTCTCTTTGAGTTATGAGGAATTTGCACTTCTTTTTCTTTTTCTTTTGCTCAGAAAAAGTAGATTTTATTAATAAAGGTATTGAACACAAGATCATGGATTACAACATAACACCTAAGAACAATGCCCCGAAACACCTACAACCTAGATAAAACCAAATTCACCTTAGAACAATACCCTGAAATGCCTACAACCTAGATAAGACTAGATTCACCCTCATATCAGCTTAGAAAGACGCCTTTGCACTTCTACACATGCCATTTCTCGGTCTAGTTCTGTTTTAGTCATTATAGCACATTTTGACATTTAACAAGCATGCAACTTTTAGATCTCTGTCCTCTAGGTAACTGAGTTCATAATATGATTGAACAAATCGTTTAGCATCTCTTGAAAATTTAATCTTTTTCAGAATTCATTTAATTCACTTTCTAATGTAAAGGGATAAATGTAAAATTCGTGGGGATTGGAATCTTTGTATGCTGATTATTATGTAGGTTTACACCAAGTTCTTTTATCTTTTATTAAATAGTACTTTTTAAATATCTTGTTCAGGTACTATCATATGATCAGCTAATGCTGGAGTTAGATGTCACAAATGTCCGTGAACTTGAAGATTTTCTAATCAATGACTGCATGTATGCTGTACGTAGTCTCCTAGTGTTTTTCTCTATACCACTTGTCTTTAAAGGATGATTTTCATTCAACAGACTGAAAGAATCATCCTGCTAGTGCATCATGCCTGTTAGTTTTAAGGTGGCTCTGCATCAAACACAGCATGGCAAATAAGCTTCTTCAATACAATTTCACATTTCATATGTTTTGCCCTTCAGACATGTACCTACAACTATCTGAACTGTCATTTGGTGTTTGGCCCTGAAACCCGAGATCAAACTTAGCTTTTAGGGGTTGTTGGACTTTTTAAGTGAGTAACACTACTGAACTGAAAGTTTGCTGATTCTTCGTTCTTTGTCAACCATTTTGTCAGGGTCTAGTTAGAGGAAAGCTGGATCAGCTGCGAAGATATTTTGAGGTATCAATTTGCAGTCTTCAAGTTTGAAGTTTTTTGTACTTTGCTGTATTCCTTTCTTTTCCCCTGCTTATTAAAGTTTCTCATATATGCTATCGAAGGTTCAATTTGCTGCTGGGAGGGATTTGAGACCAGGACAACTTGGAAGTATGATACAAACACTATCAAACTGGTAACATCCTGGTTCTAATTAAATATGTGATTAAGACCTCTGTCCTTGCAGCATTAATAGTTGCTACTGTCTGATGTCATATTAGCTTTTGGCTTTGTTCATTAGAGCTGGCTAGTTCAACAAGGTTTGATAGAAATGCAAACACAAATTTGATTGATCTCAGCTTATATATCTACCATCTATCTATGGATGAGAACCTAGGTTGGCTACGTCAGATAACTTACTTGTCACAATTCAAGACAAGATAAAATGGGCTGATACAATGAGTGAGTTGGACAAGAAACACCGAAAGGAGCTTGAAGATAGGGTGTTGGAAGTAAAGAAAGCTGTCTCCGTCAAGGTCAGTTGAACCCAGTTTTCCCTTAAATAGATTGATTGGACCGTTACAAAGCATGAGAAGCAAAATGCAGCTGAAAGTGTTATCATTATTTCTATTGTTGTGTTTTTAGTTTTTAAACTAATTCTATATAAGCATTGAAGCTAGCAGAACTAGTTTGACTTTCCATGAATGTGCTAGTCGTAGACATGAATGCATCTCTTTAAATATTGAAATTGTTTTGGTAGGAGGGGTGGTCATGGTAAAGAGAGTTCTTTAATTCTTCCAAAAATGCTTAGAAAGAAAAAGTTTGGAGCTTAAAGCTGCAACTTGTTAAGATGCAAATGAGTGAGCTTAACTGGATCTAGGATTAGCATGCCATGACTTTACTCATTCGATATCGAGGTATGTTGGTCGATGAGGCTTATATTGTGCCAGAAGTTACAGACTGCAAGCAGGCCAATACTGACTTCGAAGGGCTCGATGAAATCAACTCTGAACCTGGTGGAATGATGGACTTTGAGGAAGACCAAAGCCGACACAAGAGGTTAATACTTTTTTCAACTTAATCCACTTTCGTTCTAATCCTTGAATATTATTTTTACTGAAGAGGTTTTATGGTTTTCACGGTATCTTCTGCTTTTCCTTTTCTTTAAGTCATCCACAGCTTGATTTTGGTCACTATTTTACCCATTCTTTAACGCTGTGGATGATTGGTTTTCACCAGTTGTAGAGATATTTATTTATTGAATTCACAGAACTTCTAATTGTAGTGCATTGTTTGAACTGACTGCATTTGTTGATAACTAACGGTTTGGAGAAAATGCAGGAGAAGGCATCTGATGCCCTGAAGATAGAACATGCAACTTATTGGACGGCGTTTAGAAGACCAACCAGATTTTTGTTCACGATAGTCCCAGAAACCAATGATTCTACTTTTCAGGCAGTGATAGTGCTGCTTTGGTAGTGAATTTGACAATTGTGGCGTTATAATTTCAGAGTTGTTAGCATATCGTAAACCCATTGTTATTCCTATTGAGTTGGGAAAGATAGGACAAAACACAGACTCAAAATTTAGAACACTTAAATATCCAAGATTTACAAATTCAAGTTATTTCACTTTTTAATCATGCACTTCATGCTGCATCATGAAAATTATATCATTGCTTATTGCTTTGTATGGCTGATAGTTCCATTATGTTAGAAAAGTTGGACTTGAGCGTTCTTGTTTCCTATACTTTGTTTATCAGGGCTGCCTGATCTAATCTTTGAATGCAACAGTGCAGTATGACTCGGCCATTCTAGGGTCCATTGAGAAACTCAAACCACCCAGAGGGAGGAAACCGAGTGGAAGCTGCTTTGGACTTGCGTCATACGACATTGGAGTTTTGATCTTTCACTGGCTGCCACTTTGCTTTTATAACGCCCTGGATTCATGGTATTTCTCATTTCTATCTTCCTTTCGTTTTCATTTTGTAGTTTTTGGTAACTCTTATTTGTGCTTCACTGATTCAATGGTGGTTGAGAACACCATTGAAAAAACTGTCCATGGGTTCGTGAATCTACTGGTGGCTTGGCTTCATGGTGTTGTTCTTGTTCTTGTGTTTGGTTTTTATTTTAATAAGAATTTCCTAAAGCTAATTGTTAATCATATGAATTGCTTTGCTTTTACATTTGTTTTGGTCCCTATACGAAAAAAAGTGCGACTAATTTTCTCGCTTGATAGTGATGATACATGTACAATAGCTATTAGCTACCATCTTTTATTATGTTAATGTTGCGTACATATGGTGTTGATATGCATGGATGAATCACGTACATTAGCGTGTATGGGGAAAAAAAAATCTGGTCTAATTACGGTCTTAGTCCCTATATTTTTTGCATATTTAATCCCTCTGCTTTTAATAATGGGATTTAGTTCCTCTACTCTCTTGGATAACATCATAAAAGGAATTATGTTAAATTGGATTATGTGGTATTTTTAAAATAAAGAAAAGAGTCATATGACCAATTTAAAGTTGTGTGGAAATCATGTAAGCAATTTTTTTGATAATTTAATTCATAAGCTTTTAAGTATGTGTGCTTTTTTGAGTGATAATGTGTGTTTATATTATGTTTGTATAGTTTTGTTAGGTCATTTAAGATATTTTATATTTATATAAATTTTGATATTTTAATAATTCATATTATATATAAATTCTGACGTTGGTGTATTTGTGTCATGTTTATGTTATTCTTTCATGTCGTGTTTGTGTTATGTACTCATGTCTAATATTACCTGGTGAAGTTTAATCAACAATATTTTTCTGATAAAATCTAATATTGCTTTTTTTTTTGCTTTCTATTTTTATATATTTTCTAAACAATCATAAGCCCATCTAATTAACTATTTATTTGATACTACACAAGGGAACAAATATTCTATTCGTTGTTGTTGTTCTTTCCTTTTTTTTTTTTAATCTTCTGAAAAACAAAACTTCAATTCTTCAAAATTGGGTTTTGGGCATTTTTAGCAGAAATCTAATTATGGACCAAAAAGGAAAATTGCAAACTAAGCTGAATGTGCTTCTGAGTATTAAGTATCAATTTTATCCAGTTTTTTTATTTAAAAAAAAAAAACATTTATGTTTAACACCTGTTTTGAATATTCCATCTAATGCATTTGAATTTAAAAATTCAAACTTGATCATAAAAATTTAGCAATTTAAATTGGATTTGGTCAATTTGATCAAGTCCGAAATAATCAAATAACTCAAAATGAGATAAGTTATTCAAACTTGTAATTATTGAAGTCGAAAAATTTAAGGTCTCAACTTGAACTCAAATGATGGAATCTATAATTGATTTAAACTAAAATTATTCAAAATTTAAAGTCCGAATCGAACCAATTTGATAAAACCCAAACTAATACAATGTTATCAAACGAGTAAGAATATAATCATTCAAATCTAATTTTTCATGGGAAATGTGTGAGCAGTGTAAGGAAAAAGTGAAATGTCAAGTTGCAAAGCAAAGGCCAAAAGGGTTGATAAAGAGCTTATAATGATATCTCCACAAAGCTCATCTTCAATACTGTTGCGAGTAACGTACGTCAAACAATACCTACAATGATCATCATCATCTCACAATTTGTTATTCCATTTATGTTGGAACCATTCAGCTTTGAAGGTGTCCTGGGTGAAAAAGTAGAGGGATGGGAGGATGGAGTGAAAAAGTAGAAAGAAAATAAATTTTGAGTGAAATGAGAGGAAAAAAATAGAAAGAAGTGTATGTTCAAAATTATGCATTATTTTAAATGTTCTATTTTTTTTCCTTTCTCTTTTCTATTCTACCAAGCAACTATCTCTCTTACCAAGTGCACCTACGGATAGAAGAATTATGTTTTTCATCCTTCTAGTTTTCTACCCTTCAATTTTTCATCCCTCAATTTCCTTTCCACTCTACCTAGCAAAGTTCAGCTATTTATAGTTTCAAAGTACAACTCAATCTCCTAGAATATCACGTAGTGGCAAAGACAGGGAGGGTTGGCAGGCCCCGACCCCCTTAAAATGAAAATTTTTTCATTTAAGTTCTTTTATAATTTATAAAATTTTAAATTAGTAATAGTAAAATTACACTTTAGTTCTCCTAAATGATAAAAATTTAATTTAATCCTTTAAAAATTATAAAGATATAGGCTATTAAAATGGTGAAATTATATTTTTACTATCGTAAAAATATACAATTTAATTCGCTTCTCACCCAAAAAATATTTGGCTTCACCATGTCACGTGATTATTTCTCAATTTTTCTTTTATCTCACTTCTAGGTGTTCACTTAGAGGCAAAATTTAAGGGGTAAATTACATTCATGGTCACTAAACTATCAGTAAATTTATGTTTTGGTCACTCAACTTCAAAAAGTTACAAAATAGTTACTAAATTTTTCGAAAGTTTTCATTTAAGTCATTAATGTTTTTAAAATCGCTATTGTATGACTTTTTCTTTTCGCATTGATTATACCAATAAAAAAACTCATCTTCCCTTTCACTTCAACAGTTCAATTTTTTTTCATGAAATAATTTTGAATGTCACAAATTTAAGAAGCAAAATCCAAACAACTTTCTTCTACTATATTTGATATTGACCTTTAGGTTGACTTGAATTTAATGTATATTTTTCAACTCGTCAATGGATACTAATCCAATGTACCGTTCGTTAAATTGTTGTTTGGAGCTCACTAGCCAAACTTTAAAAAAAAAACCTAACTACCCAAGAACTTAAATAAAAACGTTTGAATAATTCAGTGACTATTTTGTTACTTTTTAAAGTTAATTGACTAAAGCTTAAAGTTACTACTAATTTAATAACGTTAGGTGGAACTTACCCAAAAATTTAACTGTCATTTGTGACTTGTGAGCGTGGCCCACATATTTTATCCATGCCAATTTCACCAAAATGCTATATATATCATATCCCAATATAAATTCCCATTCAGCAACTCAAGCTCAAGCTTAAAACAAACTAAACGAAGATGAAAGCTTGAGATGAAGGGTTTAGTGATCTCAGTTATTGTGGTGGTTACCATGGTGCAATTCATGGCGGAGCCAGGAGAAACGGCCGTCGTAAGTTGTGACGAAGTAGATGAATATTTAGTTTACTATGTTCCTTACCTGACCTCAAGGACAGGTTATCCCTCGGCTCTCTGCTGTGGCGGGCTGGCGAAACTCGAGAAAATCGCCGTCACCACCGCCGAGAAGCAAACAGCCTGTAGCTGTATCAAACAGGCCGCCGCTGGATTCCGCAGTATTAAGGAAGATGTGGCCTCATCTCTTCCTAATAAGTGCAATGTTCAATTTAATTACCCAATCTCTAAGAATACCAGCTGCCACGAGTAAAGGTTTTTTTTTTTAATTAATTTTAGATTGAATTCGAATAGATTTTTTTTAATATTAACTAAAAATAATTTAAAAAAACAATTGAATTCGTACGTTGGTTGAATCAATCGTTAAGATACTTAAATTTGATCCTCGAACATATTCGACAATGATCTAATAACGTCAAGAAAATCAAATCAAATTCTTAAATAAAACAGTCTAAAATATTAGTTAGGTTAAACTATTAAAATAGTTATTTTTTTTGCTTCAAGTTATATTTTAATTACTTATGTTTAAAATATTACGTTTTAGTCACTTACGTTATCATGTTGTAATATTTTAGTTATTGAACTGTTAATTATCGTTAACGTGTAATAGTAAGTTGATATGACACGTTAAATCATCATTTTAAATAAAAATTTAGGTTAAATTCTACAATTAATCCTTATATTTTTTTTCATTTTGAGCAATTTAATTTTTTCTTTTATGTTCTTTTAATTTTTAATTTCCATTCTCCTCTGTTTTCTCCCTTTCTTCATTTCTTTTAACATAGTTTTTCTATATTTTCCATTTGTTAAAACTAATCTACAAGCTCCCCTCACTCGAAAAAATTAAATTGTTCAAAAAAATAAAAGTATAGGGATTAGTTTTAGCAAATGAAAAATATAGAAAAATTACGTTAAAAGAAATGGAGAATGAGGAAAAACAGAGGGAGAAGCAGAAGAGAATGAAAAAAAAAAAAAAAAAGTAAAGTTAAAAAAATATAAAAGAGAAAAAATTAAATTGCTCAAAACGAAAAATATAAAGACCTATTGTATAAATTAACTTCAAATTTTTGTTTAAAATGATGATTTAACGTAAGTGACTAAAATATTACAACGCGATAACATAATTGACTAAAACATAATATTTCATATATAAGTGACTAAAATGTAACATGAAGTAAATAAAAGTGACTTTTTTTTGATAATTTACCCTATTAATTATGGTATTGTTATTGTATGATCAAAACTCAGTACTTGCAGCATCCATTAAGGATTGAAGCCCTCAAGAACAGACAGAAACCCTTCAATCATCCCAAGTGCTTCCTTCAATTAATTATGGTTCATATAAATATATTTTTTATAAATAAAATTGCAGTTGATGATGGAAGTTAATTTTTTTACATGTAACTATGATTTCATTTTTCAAAAAAAAATAAATGCTCCTGATGAATGTTGGATACGTATTGGAACATCAATATGTATAAAAGTAAGTATCATTTTAATGGAACAGACAAACAACTCTGTTTACATAGCAAAAAACAAAACAAAATAATCAAAATATTTTCAAAATAATAATTAAATATACTCGTATAAAATATATATTTTTATTTGACATTCACTTTATCAAAATAACTGTATATACATATATATATATATATATATACTCCAATGGGGATTTCAATTCATAAGTCAAACATATTATCTCCATTTTTTTTTTCAATGTTATAATTTGTTGTTAAATAAAAAGACAGTCTATAATAAATTGAATTTGTAGTGAAATTATAAAAGATTTTCATTAATATAAAACTTAATTAAAATTAAATCATGACAGTTAAGTGAGATGGTAATGATCTCTTTTACCTTAGTTAATGGTTGAGAGTTCAATCCTCGTCTTGAACATGGAACAATTTTAAAACTTGTGGTCAAAACTTACTTTTTAATGAACTTATAAAATACAAAAAATTAATTACTAGACTCTATTTATATAACCTTTGGTAAACACATTGCCAAATTTTGCTTTTACCATTATCTATAATTATATATTAAACTAGTGTTCAAACCATGCTTTTTTTCCACATCTGTCGGAAAACAAATAAAGCTCCCTTCTTTTAGATTTTAAAATAGTGGTATAATTTCAGTTTTAGTCCTTAAAATATACTAAAAATTTAAATATATCTATTTATATACCTTATGCTGACACGTGGTACGCCCACCATGCTTATTTTCTTTTTTATCTTTTCATTTTCAGTTTTGGCCCTAATACGTTTAAAATTGAGATTTAATTCATATACTTTAATTTTTAATATAATTCAATCTTTATATTTTATAATCTTATTGATTAATTCAAATAGTTAATATAGTTAACTTTTCAATTAAAATGTTACGCGGTTATATATAATTTGAAAACGTATTTTAAATCTAAAAAGTAGAGAAATTAAATTCTTGAAAATAAAAGTAGAAAGACTAAATTTTAAATATACAAAGTATAGAGATTTAGAGTCATGGTTGTTAGAACCGAACTAGATTGGCCGAGGTATTAGTCCACAGAGAGGCATTAGATAATTTAAATCGTGAACTAGTGTCACAGGCCAAAATAGTCTAATCTTGTGACACTAGTATGAATTGATTAAACCAAGTTAAAAATAGATTGAGCCGAATTTTTTTTATAATTTTTATTAATTTATTTAATCAAATCGTAATAATCAAATCAATAATATGACCAATTCAACCACTAACCTTTTTTAGAGTAATCATGGTTTAGCAGTCCAAATGAAAAAAAAAAAAAACACACTTTTTGGAAGTTTGAAAACTGATTTTTGGAAATAATTTTTTTTTATTATCTCACATTTTAAATTTTTTTTGGGGAGACTCAGTTCAATGGAATATTTTTCATAAAATAACCCAACAAAAATAATTTTAAAAGAAAATTACTAGAAATAATAGAAGTGCAAAAGAAGCTGTCATTAACTCTCCAAGATACCTAATACAGACACAACAGGGAGCTGAAACAATTTTAAGCCCTCAAAAGACATTTATGTTCATATATATATAAAAGATATTGTTGCAATGAATACAGACGCACAAAAATGATGAACTACGAAAATAAGAACTTTGTTCTGATAGTTCTTATATTCCAAAAGGTTACAGACAAAGAGAGAAGACCTTAGAAATGTAATTTATGGCATATAAAATTAATGAAACTCATGAGTTGACTAATAATTAAGTTGGTTCCTGAATTTAAATGGATGGTTCTACTTGGTGATGATGCTCCAAGTTTCTAAGTACAATTCTCGCAAAGATTTTAGCCTCGATAGGGGATGTTGCTGCTGCAGCTGCTGCTCGCAGAACCCTTGCTGCTCCACCACCCTGCATAAGGCTAGCATGGTGCACTGCATGTCGACCACCGGGAATGGTGAACTGCAAAAGTATTCATGTGAGGATTCCTTTGCTGTAACTATTTTACTTCAGAAAGATGAGGATTTTCGGGACTATTCGAGCCCAAAAGAAATTGGTAGTCATATAGTTTACCTGGAGTAAAGCAAATGCTGCACATGCCTTGAGTATTGAAGAAGAATTTCGAAGCATCGAGACAAATCTTCCTATTTCAGCCCCACTAAAGAATATAGAAGTCATGTTAATTCATAGAGATCAACTTAGAGTCACTCAGCACGAAACAACATGATTAATCAATTTCAACAGAGGTGGACAAATACCACATCGGAGATTAGCTTTTAATAATTTTATTAAAAGCATAAAGTATTTCGTTCTATTAATTTACAATGGTGTTTCTTTGTTGACGTCTATAGTGGCCATTTTCTTTCTGCAACTTAATTTTGAAGTTGAGACAATAATTATGTGAAAAGCACAAATGAATCTGGAATGCAACCAGGAGGGAAAAGGATGAGGGAATGAAACCTGCATCTCAGATGCCCTGCTTCTTGAATACGAGCTTTTTCAGTTACTTGTGCCAAGGCTGCTGGAGCCGATGAAGCAGCAGCCACAGAAAATGCTTGTGGGTTGGAGAAAGTACGAATAAAAGCTTCAATATGCTTCAAAGCCATTCTTCGAGCCCCATCCAAGCTTACACTCTTTGATGTACTTTCTGATGATGAACTCATTGGTGCAAATTCATCGATTCTGCTAAAAATATCATTTGAAGCGAATTAGAATCAAAATGCTTTAGGTTCCTTTTTCGCATTATATGATATCTTGTGCATGCACAATAAATCATTAGTTGCTTGGTGATATTTAATCTTTTTTTATCAGGATAGAGATTATGCATGTTTGACTTTTCAGACATTGGTAAAAATTGTCTTTAACCAGAGATTTCATCATGATAAGGCATGCTAAAACGTTATAGACCAACTAAATATTACAGAATAAGAATACGGTAAACTTAATGTGACAAGGTCCTGAGAAAATATTTAGATATATAAAAATCGACAAAGGCGTGTTTAGTTAAAGTTTATGCAATTAAGACGGAAATGTTTACCTCCCATCAAACATGTATGCCAGTGCTAATGCAGCCATGAAGCGTGCCATCTTGGATAACGATGAAGAACAGAGATGAACAAGCGCAGGAACCCCACCTTCTTCCACTATCCGAAGTGCATTACTATGGTTAAAAGCAAGGTTCCAAAGAGCCCCTGCAGCAGTTTCATGAACATCCTGAAAGCAAAAGCATAAGTTAAAATCAATTGAGATGTCACCTGACAAAAATTTAGATCATATACTAACTGCAAGGGTTGGCTTATGAAATGCTTACTTCAGCGTCAGAGCGTGCAAGTGCAATCAGGGGTGCAACACCTCCTCCTCGTCCGATAGCAATGCTAACAAAGACCAAAGATAAATACCATGAATATTCTTCCTATTAGAGTTTCATAGCATGATCAATGAGAATATTTTTCTAGGAAAAAATCATGAACAAGAAGAAAAATGTGGTTGCACCATTAACAAGAAGAAATTATTGTCCAGAATAATAATGATTAGCACAAAAATGCATGTTAATGAAAGCAATATGCTAGGGTTGTATCTGATAGTATCATCCCACTTTGGCAAGGCCAAGCGCTGGATAATAGCAAAGGATTTGGACGGCAGTGTACAATGGAAAAGAAGAAGAAGGCAGCAAAAATAAGAGTGGTTCTGCTCCTGTTGTTTTAAACCTTGTATGCCATATGCATAAAACCCCACGTGGGTCAAAAGTTAAAAATATTTTCACAAAATGTGCTCAGAAGCCAGGGTTTCTATCACAAACTCTTGAATAAGTTCAAAAGTAAAAAATGCATTACCTATTGGCTTCTGACACTGACAATCCCCAAAGAGCACCGGCTGCCCTCTCTTGAAGACCTGGGGAAGCATTTGAACAGGATTGGGCAAGAGTAACCTAGACAAAATAAAATAAATGAAAACCTTTATGAAGCAGTGAAATCTTACCAACAGAAGTTTTCTTCACATGACTCTTCCAAAGAATTATAGTGACGCAAAGAACATAATTCAACAAATCTTTAACATTATGTAATTTCGATAGCACTTCACTATAGTTACTAATATTTCAGGATTCAGAATTTTGCACCATGACAACACACGAGGGAAGGTTAAAAAAAAAAAATGAAACACCAAAGGTATCAGTTTGAATCCACGGGATACAAGAAAGAGAAAGCCTCAGATGACCAAGGCACATCCTCTCCATATCTGAACATAATCCGGTAGATCTGCATTTCAATGCTGGCAACATACTAAATGATTTAAAAGTCTACAAAAAATGAATATGTCTAAGCAAAAATTATTGTAACCTGTAGGCCAAAAGTGTTAAGGATATTTGGGAGGTATTTTAGTAGAACACAAAAATTATTCACTTTTTGCCGCACACTTAGACAGAGAAAACAATAGAAGCATAAAAAAAAATGTCATACCAAAGCCTCAACACCACCAGCTGCTGCAATTGCTTCTCGATTTCTGTCATCAAAAGACAAGTTCCACAATGCACCAGCAGCTTCTTGCCTGTTTCACTCAGTAGATATCATCATACATGTTAAAACAAACCCAACCTAATTTTGTGCATTTAAGACAAAATTATTATGGTCTATGAGTTACAGACTGAATCTATAATTTTGGGACCAAAAGGAAAATGGATAAAGCTGAAACAAAAACTACAGAATATAAACACTGAACTTATTTAGACCAAAAAATCTAATAGCTGGAACAAGGAGCCAGCTCAAATACATGATTGTAGCTACCTGACACCTTCATGAGGAGAACGCGTAAGTTGAACTAGCGCTTCAAGAGCACCAGCCTCTTGTCCTACAGCAGCATTGTTACTGTTGCTATCACCGTGAGAAGCCAAATTTGCTAAGGCGCGAGCAGCCTAGCATATTTGGACATGAAATTAAAACTCTCAACAAACATGTCGAATGTGGTGACATGAGTAATCGTTGAATGCTGAAAAAGAAGAAGACTGGATTCCAATACAAATCATAAGACAAGCAAGTAGACAGTTGAAGCCATCAGTATTTAATTTACAAGATTACTTATTTCCATGCCTAGAAGAATGCATAGCATAATTAAGCATATCTGCATAGCACCATGCTTAACATCAAAAGAATGCAATATGACATTGATAAGGGTACTCAGAAATTTTCATCAAACTAGAACATTCTTACAAATTAGATAGTTGTTGTGACTAGGTGTAAAAAACCAATCAAAAATCAGATAATTGAAAAAGCCATGCTAACCATTTCAAATAGAAAGAATTCAAAGGAAATGCAGTGATTGAATCATGCACAGTTCAAGGTTCCCACTGAATTCAAAGTAATGGCACCTGTTCTTGCACTCCTTCAAACTTGCAGTTACGAGCAAGCATCACCAATGCATGCACACCACCTGCAATGGCAACTTCCATACTGCATTTATCATCAGCTGCCAAATTTGCCAAAGCGCCAGCTGCGCGTTCCTGGAAACACAAAAGGAAATCATGATCCAACCAACAAACTATAGCCTGAAAGCAACTTCAATCATGAGTGAACTTGATGCTACATGATATTTAAACGTAATACACAAGCAAACACATCACATAAGGAGAAGCATACAAGAACTCCATCACCGCCAGAGGACCACTTGAATATAAGATCGACCAAAGCTTTGACACCACCAGCTTCAGCTATTGCAGCCTAATTTTTTAAAAGAAAATGTGGTTAGAACTGCAAACAGAAAGCTTATGTTCCCAGGTTAGAGAAAAAGCAATGAATAGTAGTATAGCATAAAACCTTGTGCTCTTCCCCTACAGAAAGGTTCCATAGCCCACCAGCTGCCTCCTCAGCAACCAGCCTGTTCATGGACCTTGCCAATGCAGCGAGGATATTAATTCCTCCTTCTTCAGCTACAGCTTTAGCGACATTGGCATTGACAGACAAGTTTGCTAGAGCCTATGGCATTACAAAGTCCAAATCAACTAAACTTTCATTTAGTAAACTAGCAATCTCAGTATTTAAGAAAATAGATGGAAAATGATAAAACGCACAAAAGTGCTGTGAATAGCAATTTCTTCATTTAGGCAGAAAGCATCAAACGATCCTATGATCACTAGAATAAGCAATTCAGTTAAAAGAAATGAATATGATAACAGTAGCACTGTGATTTGAACTGTAATTTTTCAAAATAGGATAATAACCTTTGCAGCCTCCGATTGAAGTCCTTCATGCCAAGACTTTGCTAGGTTCAGAAGAAGCCGGATGCCACCATCTCGCATAACTGCTTCAGCCCTTCCACGATCTATGCTTGCGTTTTCATCATCAATAACAACAAAAGTTGCTAGTCCAGTGGCTGCCCTTTCTTGAACATCCTCTTGTGAGCTTTGCATTAAGCTTAGCAATAATGCTGCCCCTTGCTTAAGCCAGAAATTATCAAGACCTTGTGGGTTGCTCTCAGCAGTACGCAAAAGCGTGTGAGATAAGATCCACTCAAGCCAAGTCATGATCTCATTCAAGTTTTTATCTTTGTTCTTTGAGCACCTCCAATCCAAAAACACATTCCTCCCTTTGTTTGAAGTTTCGGCAAATAAAGAAGATAGTTCTCTAAAAATATCTGAAAAAAGGGCAAGCAACAATTTGCCATTGGTTTTGGTGGTGCTAATGCTAGTTTCCTCTTCAAGAACCGGACAATTTAGAGCACACAAAACCTTCAAGCTCAAGGATGAGGATAACAATCTAGAAATAGCAGCTGATCCGATATCAGTTCTAGAGACATCCAACCCAATCAATTTAGGCAGCTTGTGCCAGAGATGCGAAACCACATCCCATTTCATATTTGATGTCCCAGCAACAGAGAGGAAACGAACAGATGAGACATTTTCCAATGCTGCCTCATCAACATTTAGGCAATCAAGGAACCCAATGTCAACCAGATTTGGACAGTGCTTAGCCAAAGCATTTATCGCATCAGCACAAACATCCTTTATTCCAGACAATCGGAGCTTTTTCAATTTGGGACAGCAAAGGGCTATTGCTTTTATAGCATCACCAGTGATCCTCTCACAAAAGTCTGGCCCAAGCTGAAGACTTTCCAAAGCCTCATGCCGGGCAACAATCACAGATAGAGTAGCATCCGTTACTTTCCTGCAGTAATCACCGCTTATTTCACGCAAATTCTTAGCTTGAAGATGAATTATTGCATCGGCAGACTCTGCCCCGCGAAACCTAAGCTTTTGAAGATACACACACCTAGAAGCAAGTGATGTAGCCGTTGCGGTGTCAAATTTATGAGCACGAAGATCCAATGAACTCCATAAACACTGAGAAGCACCCAAAACTCTCCATGTCTTACAGGTTGATGACAGGCTTGCCCTATCTCGATAATTCAGACATGAAAACAATTGAATCACTGTATCATCAGGCAAGCTTGTCCAATCAACATCGCCATTTCTCTCAAGACCTAAATCCTCAACTTCAATTTCAAGATAACTTAGTGAAACAGCGTCGTCCTTCCCTTTCTTTGCCACCTTGCGCCGCACCCTACGAGTCATTCCTGATCAAATCTAAAAAGGATTCCAATACCAAAATCCTTTGAACCTCAAAGCAACTAAACCCTATAACCTGTAAGTGCACATGGAACTAAGTACATACGCCCTTCAAGCTCAAATACCCAGTTCACAAAACAACTTAGCAAGCATAGAGAGACCAAAAAAAGCAATGGTCTCAGGTCCCCCAAAAACCCTAACTCAAAACCAACAATGTAATTGTATCTATGTCACAACTCAAACACCAAGATACCTTAAATTCTTATACTTTACAAATAATCAAATTGTCCGATTTCATATAAACCCAATAAAAATCTAGAATGATAAATGCATTTGCAGGGAAGACAAATCGATCGTCGTTCTCAAACCTGAGAATGTTCAGTCTTTCTGGGAATGAAGGGTAAACCCTTAAATCTCGAACCGTTCAGATTAAATCAATTAGAACCCTTTTTTTTATCTGATTTGATTGAATAAGCTTCAATGGAAGGGAAGAAAAATGAGAGAGAAAGAGAGTTGAAATTGCGTAAGAGAGAATTCAGGCAAAAGCATAAATGAAAGAGAAAGAGAAAACCAAACCCTCAAAGCTCAAAGCCATGCGTCTAAAACTCTCTTTGGTTTAATCTTAATCTTCATCTTTATTGTGCACACAGAATGAGAGAGAAATAATGGGAATTTTTTTTGTATGTAAATGAATTTTTACAGCATTATTAAGATGTCATGTAAGGAATCATGGCAAACAATTAAGCATGATTTTTTTATAAGGGAAATATCAATGGAGATTGGAGGTGTATATATAATTATTTGTATTTCTTAATGTAATTTGCTGCTTCAAAAATCTAGATATTACTGTTAAAATGAACGATATAACTACATTATAGTATAATATCAACTTATGAATATTTTGAAGTTCTAAAATTTTAGGGTTTTTTTAAAGAAATTAGTATAATTGGATGTAAATAATTTTTAAAAAAATTAAAAGAACCATTTAAGTAACAATGGGTCGGATAACATCGTTAGCTCGAGCTTTTTAAAAATTTCAATAATTGTAACCCTAATTACTTGCCACCAACAAGAGGGAGGGGATGTAGCACTAAGCAATAATCGTTCAAATGTGCGCCACCTGTCACCAACAAAAGGGAGCAGATATAGCACTGGCATTTAAGGAAAGTGATTTACGCCTCAAGTCTCGTTTTATCTTTTTTTTTTTTTTTTTTTTGCACCACAAGTTTTTCTGTTAATCTTAAGGCTTTATTTTGACTACCTTTGTTTGTTACATTAATGGAGGTCGAATTAACTTTGAGTTTGAAGATTTATCAAGATATGATCATGGAAGATAAATTCAATTAAACCAATTATTCAGAATGGAAAGATAAGATGGTATTCATGTTAACTGTAATGAAGATCTTTTATGTCCTTGATCCAAACACACAATTATTACCAAAAACAATACCTATAGACTTGGATGATGTTATCAAAGATATAAATAAATGCTAAGAAGATGAGTGCATTTGATATGTTTACATATTAAATTCTCTTACAAATTGTATTTATGACCTCCACATAAACATGACTACACCAAATGAATTTTCTTGAATGACAATTGAGAACTCATATAGAAACGAGAAGAAAGGCGCAAATAAGTTTTTAGCATTGAAGTATTTTCAATTTACCATCGTTGATACAAAACCAATCATGGATCTAGTGCATGAGTTGCTAGTTCTAGTTTCGAAGTTAAGTGAATAGAAATTAATATTTATGATTTACTACAAGTAGGTGCAATTTTATCCAAATTGCAACCCTTTTGGAATGGATATAGGAGGAAGATACTACATTCTCCAAAATCCTATACTATATAGAATTTTCTGACTCACTTACAAAGGCAGAAAATCAAACTTGTGATGCATTTATTCTTGGTTAGAGTGTTAACTTCGTCTAAGAAAAATGTAATGGGAAGGCACAAAAAGACCCCGAATTCAGAAGAAAGAATTCAATCGAACCAAGAAAAAGAAGACTGATAAAATGTGTTTCTATTATGGAAAGAAATGACATTTTATTTGGGGTTGTGGGTTCAAAAATTTTGAAAATAAGACTACTTTTGGTTCAGTAAGCACAAACTCAGCCAATCTTGTTGAACAATATGTGAAGGAACTTGTTGCAATGATATTTGAAATGCAAATTAGCGTGGTTGCTGAAGCTCATATGGCTACTACAACAAAATCTTCTAAGTGGTGGCTGGATTTTGGTATAACTATTCATGTGTATAGCAACAAAGAACAATTCAAGATATATGAAAAGCGTGAGAAACCAGAAGAGATCTTAATGGGAAATAATGGTGATGCTAAGGTCATATGCAAAGGAATTACTAAACTTAATTTTACTTGAGGACAAAAGTTGAAATTGCTTAATGTTTTCCATGTTATTGAAATTAGGAAAAACCTTGCATCCACACATCTTTTGTGTAAGAACGGATTCAAAATAGTTTTGGAATTCGAAAAAGTCATTATTTCTAAGAATATTGTATTAACTGAAAAAGGCTACTCATGTGATGGTATGTTCAAACTAAGTATTAATAATATGAATATTGCTTTTGTTTATACTGTTGAGCAAACTTCTTTTTTACAGCATGCTAGACTAGGACATTTGAATTATCAATCTTTGAAATATATGTCCAAGCATGGTTATATATCTTGTAAGAAAGATCATGTTGATAAATGTGAAATTTGTGTGGCATCTAAAATGACTAAGAAACCTTTTCCACAAGTAGAAAGAAATTTTAATTTATTAAAACTTCTTCATTATGATATATGTAAGTTGAATGGTGTGTTAACTACTTGGGGAAAAATGTAATGCCTTGAATTTGGGCCTAGAAGGAATGGGCCTTGAGTCTGGGATCAGTTAGGAGACTGCACATAAATATTTATGTGTGCAAGAAAATAACACAAATTGTTTGTTTGCTTTAATGGCTAAGTGATTTGGGTGTGTTTGGGAGTGTCTGAGAAGTCCTGGGTTCAAGCCCTGGCTTTTGCAAAATTTTTGGTTTTTCCCTTAAATGAACCTTGGCTTTAGCATGTAGGTTTTAAGAATATTTGTGTTCAAAATATGACACACAAAGAGCCTGTTGGTATAGTGGTTGTGGTGTTACTGTTGGAACGCCGGCACCCCCATGGCGCAACAAAATAAAATTAATTCCGGCAATCCAAACTATGAATCCATGTGTGAGGAATGAATCGGGGTGAAATAAAGGTTTCGAAATTACCGAAACTTCAATCTGAGTAGACAGTGACACCTCGGCAACAAGAGTTTTGATTTACTGTCGAACCGAGCCGCAACCTTTTTTCGATGTTAGCCTCTACGTAATCCACCGGTTTGACTATGAACAGAAGAAATCTCCAAAACTGTTTTGGAGGTTTATTTGCTTGACGGCTGCTAGACCTCACAAGCAATCTCTTAGGGTTTATATTAAGCTCTGTATCTTTTATTACCTTTTATAATTGGTTTATCTTTAATGAATCATAAAATTAAATAAATACAATAAAATTTTTAACCGAAAATTATAATTACATTAATTATATCCGAAAATTATAAATTACATTAATTATAACAAGGATTTGATAAACTATATTTATTTAAATTTATATACTGAACCAAATTCATATATTAATAGAACTATGTTCTCATTATGTGTACAACATCCTTGTACATATAATATGTTCAATATTTGATTGCCCAATTAAATTAATTCTTTAATTAATTTAATTCATGTGACAACCAAACACAATATCAACTATGTTTTATTCCGTTCATTTCAACCATAGGGTGTGACCCTGTAGGTTCTTGTAACATTAGCAGTAATACTAGAACGAATCTAATGTCACAAACAATGAGTGGCATCTAACAATGCATCATTGCTACCTAAGTTACAAGAAGTCATGATTCGACATAACCTTTTGTGATTAACCTTTCATGCATTAATCCTTAAGTCCTTTATCCCTAGAACGGACACAAGTCATGGAATAGTCACACTTGCATAATCCATCCCATGTTTCTTGATATCTTGAGTAGACTATGATATACAAATTAGTATGACATCTCATATCAACTTATTTGAGCATGGCCATGCATTTCTACTCTCACTCAATCAAGTGGCTTAAGATATTACTCCGATTATGTATGAGGGACTTATCCTATATTGATCAACCATATCCCTCTACATAGATTATCGTATATCCAACATCAGCCTTTATAGAACAACCTATTACGAGTGTACGTTTGACTATATCAAAATATACAACTCACGATGTTGGGATAATGATGATCTCAAGTCTAAGGATCATATACATATTAATCACTATGAGTAATGTTGTGACAATTACATAATAATCCAAGAAACATACTCATAGCGGGTCAGTCCAATATGTTGTTCTCTAACACACATATTCATGCATTGATTTTGACACTCCATATCAATGACAACTCTTTATCATCAATCAACTACATGTTAGTCTTAATGCATTATTGTTGTCCTAGTTAACAATAATACTTGACTAAGGATCTTTTAAGGATAATCATATTATTCTCAGGACATTATTATAAAACAGTTTATTTGTACCCACAGAAAGAAAAACTAAAATAATAATGACAACGCTTTATATTAATAAAAATGGTAAATCAAGTATGTTATTACAACCATTTCATGATTGATCTTTGGGCATACTCTTACAGTTACAAGTGTGGCAATGGGTCTGAGGTTCAAGTCTTGGGATGAGCAATTTTTGCAGCATGGATCGGCCAGTGGTTGTGTTACAGTGAAATTCTGATGGAGGAGTTGTGGAGAGATATGATGAGGGATTTAAGGAGTGATATAGGGAGAGGTTTGTGGAGAAAAGTTAGGAATTTAAAGTGTGTGGGATGTGTAGTACCGAATTGGGAGTGTTAGTACTCAGAATTTTGGCAAAGGTAGCTTTTGAGAGTAGTTCTGGTTTCGATTTTCTTTCTTTTGGGTATTTTACTTCTTTTGTGTTTCCTTCTGGTTGAATGGCTATTGTTTCTTGGTAACGTAAAATCATTTTGGTTAATTCCTAGTAAGTCAAGTGCCTCTCTGTACCTTTCGAGTTTCTTTCCTCTACTATTCTCATTTTTCCAAAAGTGTCAATTACCGAAACCTCTTATTTTCTCTTCTCATTTCCATATTTTCCCTTTATCAAAACTATTCTTCTCCTCTTAGTTCTCCTTCATTTTTCCTTTTTAGCCGAATATAGTCTCCTTCTTTCCTAATATTCTATTCTTCCTTCGATCTTCTCTGAGCCGACCATCCCTTCTTCTTCCCTTTCAATTTCTTGTCTGTTACTCGGTGTTTGGTGGATCATTTCAGTGCGCTAGGGATGGTGGTTCAGTTTTGCTATAGTTTTAACAAATCGGTATGTAGTTGCAAAGTTTCTTCTTTGTTTCACTGTCAATTTTTATGCGTTCTATCCGTCTTCTTCTATCATTTTTTTTGAAAGCCGAACGTTCCTTTATGTTTATTGATCGTGATTTCTATTCCCTTCTCGCAAGGTGGGGTGCGTTGGGGTAAGAGATCCTGAGGAGCGAAGTAGGGTAAAGATTATCTAAGTCATCAAACTCTGTCTCTCGTTAAGGGTAAGATTACTACCATACTCTTAGATGAGGCATGATATTCCTGTGGTTGGTAAGTTAGCATTTGTGGATTAAGGCCACATATTTGATCACTGTTTTGGTTAATAAGATCTGTTTTGATACAGGTATTCGGCATAGGCGTGTGATCAATCCTAATTGGTAGTCTTAAGAGATTAAAGTCAGTCGTTGAGCAAGGTTGGTACTTGGAGATTTCTTGTGTGATTCCACAAACAAGTGTGTATCTGTACACCGTAAATCATTACTGTCATAAAGCCAAAAGAATGTGTGTAATCACACTATCTCTGCTGTGAATTGACAAAAGCCAAAAAGCCAAAAAGTCGAAACTTCGGCATTCGAAGCCTCACGAGCGTGCGATCGCTCGTGTGGTAAATCGAGCCTACAAATCATAGGCGATAAACTGTAGAGGCCACCACAAGTGTTCTCATGCTCTTGGGCCGACATCGGCCTCGTTTGGTCGAAATTGGTCGTATGGGCCCAATGGGCTCGTGGGCTCCACACTGATAAAATTTACAAAAGTGGTAGAAACTGGATTGGGCTATGTAGATCGTATATCCATGATTGAATTTGGGCCAAATGGGCCACACGAGCATGTGGGCCTATTTGGGCCGAATATTGGGCTTTGAGCCCATTTACACTGTTTTGACCAAATGGATTATCTGTGTCGCTCAAGGCGACTGTAGGCTTTCGAAAGGTCGTTAACTGTACCGAGACCCTAAGGTAGGTAAAATAACCAAAATACCCCTATAGGTAAATGACCAAAATACCCTCATAAGGCAAATGATCGTAATGTCCCCTGTAGGGTAAAATGACCATAATACCCCTGTAGGGTAAAATGACCGTAATGCCCCTATAAGGTAAAATGACCGTAATGCCCCTGTAGGGTAAAATGACCGTAATGCCCTTGTAGGTAAAGTGACCGTGATGCCTCTGTAGGTAAAATGACTGTAATACCTCTGTTAGGTGAATTGACCAATATACCCCAAACGGTAAAATGACTATTTTGCCCTCAAGGGTAAATGATTGATTTGTTTGCGATGTTAATGATTGATTTTTCTGTGACGTAAATGACTGATCAGTTTGTGATTTAAATGACTGATTTGTCTGTGATTTGTATAATGATTCTGAGCATGGCATTTTGCATACACGACATATTGCATGGGTTGGGATACTATTATGGAGGAAGTGTACTATTACTGGCAGCTTTACTACGATATTGATACTGGCAGCTCTGCTACAATACTGTTACTGGTGGCTTTGCCACATATACTTTTACTGGCAGCTCTGCTGCGTTATTATTAACGGCAGCTACGTTGCAATATTGGTTAATGCCGTAATCGGTGCTACATAAGGAGTGTAGGGATGGGTGGGTCGATTTAATCACCACAGGAGTGTAGGGTTGGACGGGAGACGGGGTGCAGGGTTGGTATGGGTATTTATGCATTGCATATACTGATTCTGATATTGAGATTGGCTTAAGCCCAAATAGATGTGATATGTAACATTTGATATGGGCTAAGGCCCAACCGAGGCTGATGGGGGCTAAGGCCCAATTGCCATCATTATTGTAATGGGCTAAGGCCCACACTGTACTGTAACAATTATAGGGCTCAGGCCCAGACTGATTCTATTTTTGTATACTGACTGTTTCTTTAATAAGGGGATTACACACTGAATTTTTGTAAATTCACCCCATTTTTAACCTTTCAGGTAATCCCCAACGTTAGACGGTTCGGAGCCACGAGGGACTCGGAGAGGGCCACACAACTGCACAAGTTTTATTCTGTTTAGCTCATTTACTTAAGAATGAGCTTGTTGGCTCGGGTTGTAATAAGGCCTTTATAATTTTTGGATTTTAAATTTTGGGATTTGATTTGATTGTGATCTATATCTGCTAGAAGGAGAACACGATTTTCCAAAATAATAACTATTTTCTAACACTACGTTTCCGCAACCCAATTTTTAAATATCACATTTTCGTAAATCATTTGTTTTAAATTAGGCTTCCGCAACAAATGAGGTTTTAAAGGTAATAACATTTTAAAGGGTATAACTTTTTAATAAACCACGATTAAAATTAAACAAATGCAAACTGAGGTTTTGTACAAGTTTTAAATGGTAAGAAGTTTGAAATTTCAAGAAGGGTTTTCAATGAAAACATGGTTTTCGAAAAACACTTCAATGTGACACGCCAGATTCGCCATAACGTCTAGGCCGGGTTTGGGGTGTTACAAAAAAGATACTTTATGACGTTCATTGATGATTATTCTCGATTCACCTATGTTTTCTTGATTAAAACAAAGGATGAAGCCCTTGAGAAATTTAAAGAACTCAAAACTCTGGTTGAAAATCAAAAGGAGAAGAAAATTAAAATTCTTCGAAGTGATAGAGGTGATGAATATTTCCTAGATTTATTCTCTATGTTTTGTGAAGAGAATGGAATCATTCATCAAAGAATGAAACCGTATGCACCCTAACAAAATGGTATTGCAAAAAGAAAGAATAGAACATTAGTGAATATAGTTAACATATAATGTTAAATACTAAGTTACCTCATAATATTTGGGGTGAAGTATTAGTAACAACATGTCATATTACTAATAAAGAGTTCCATTAAAAAAGTTACAAGTATCAACATATGAATTATGGAACAATGACAGAAAAGTAAGTTTAGAAGTATTAAAAGTGTCTTTGTTGGTTATGCAAAAAATTCAAAGGCATATAATTTGATTTGAGATCTAATGTTATTGTTGAATCCATACATATTCTTTGAAAATAAGTTTGTTTATAATAATATTGCTTGTGATGAAAGAAATTTTGATAATATTGCTTTTGGTAAACAAAATTCTGATAATATTACTTGTGATGAAAGAAATGAGAAATAAATTGAATTGGAATCCACAACTGGTAATAAAAGAAAGTAACCAATTGAGCTAAGAAGTCATAGAATGAGAAAAGAACAACACTTACATTTTGACTTTGTTTCTCTAGGTTCAATTATCTTCTTAACCGAAGGATATAAAACCACAGTGTTAAAGAAAACATCAATACTTCTAAATATAGAAGAAAATCCTAAGACTTTTAATGAAGTGGTGGCATCAAGAGATGTAATATTTTGGAAAGAAGCCGTGAATGATGAAATTGACTCAATAATGTTAGGCATCGACCCATATATGCAACTAGAAAATAAAAGTAAAGTAGAGAAGATCAAATACACAAATATTTACGTGGAAAAATTCTTTCAAAGAAGAGGACAAAAAACCATGGCCAAAGGAGGCTTCACTAAGTGAGCAAAAACCAAAAGAGTACAAGATAGAGATAATCTCAACAAATAACCCTAAATCCTGAAAGAACAAAGCACTTTAGCTAAAACTCAAAATTTCCTAAAACTCACAAAACTCTTTCAATATCAAATATGATGATGATGATTAATATAGGTTACAACAACTCATTTTATAGGCTAAATTCATAGGTTAAACATGGCTAAAATAACCCTAGACTAATCAAAATTTAACAAGGAAATAATAGCAGAGTTTAACTAGAAGAAGAAGACCAAGAAACTTGAGGAACATGTCGCCACATTGCAACATCACATGTCCTTCATCGGGAAGTCATTCTTCGTGTCATCGGGACATTATTTTATTCTCGTCCTGACATAGAGTGTAGTGTTGTTGGGATGTTAGCTCTTACACGTCACAACGTCAATTCGTAAATATGAGGCGTATACACAAATATCTATCTTGACTCATTATTTCTCATACCTCATTTTTTTGATACCATCACAGACCTATCCAAACCTTTATAGGATACTCATCAAGTCCAAACCGGGGTTTGAACTTGAAAGTTGAAAGACTCTTAATTGTAGATCCATTACCTAACCTGAAAGAGTCAAATTTCTTAGACTGACGTCAAGTAAGCTCCAACTCCATAAATGTCAAGGAAATTGTTGCTACACTAGTCACAGTTGAACCTTGAAGAACATATAGATTGTCAGTCTTTTGACATCTCATCAAAACTAGAGCTTCATGAATTATATTAATGTCACTTGACTCGATAACAATTTTGTAATTATTTGAGTCCAACATACTCAAGGAGATGAGGTTTTTCTCTAAATCATGCATATGTCTGACATCTGATGATGTCCTTATAATTCCGCCGTGCATCATGATTTGAATGATGCCAATATTGGTTATCTTACAGAGTGATCTATTCCCTATACGCATAGCTCCACCTTCAACTGAACTATATGTGGAGAACCAATCCCTATTGGGACACATGTGGAAAGAACACTCTGAATCCAAGATTCACTCAGACGTAGACTTAGACCCTTCAGTCGTGAAAACCAACAACCAATCATTACCCTTATCTTCAGTCATATTAGCATTAGCTATTTCATCCTTATTGCTCTCAACAACTCTCTTGTTCTTATTTTGTAGTTTCTAATAATCTGCCTTAATGTGACATTTTTTCTTGTAGTAGCCACATACCTTGTTTCAATTCCTCGACCTTGAATCAGTTCAGCATCTCGCAACAAATGCTGAGGGTTTCCAACCTGAACTGCTACTTGAACTAAACTCATTGTCGAGTTTGTCTTTACTTAACAAGTTTCCCTTCACTTTCTCAAATTAGAGTTTATCTCTACCATAAATTAGGATTTCCCTAAAAAACTTATATCAAAAAGGGCAAAGAGCACAATAGTATCATAACTTGATCTTCATCATCAATCTGAACCTCGACGTTCTTCAAATCATTCAAGAGAGAAACAAACTCACTGATGTGAGCCCTAGTGAAGTCATATTCTCCCAAACAGAATGTATACAGTGCTACTTCAGCACCAAACAATTTGCTAGAGACTTTGTCATATATAGGGTTTCTAACTTTCTCCATAAGAGCTGCTGTTATTTTTTCTAAAAGTAACATTTACAATACATCGTTAATGAGACACAACTTGTAACAGCCTAATTTTCAATGGTGTCGAAAATAGTGGTTCGAGACCACTAAATCTGACGAGTGAGTTCAAAAATTTTATTATTTATTATTTACGAGTTAATTGTGATTTTAGAAAGGTTTTTGAATTAGAGATTTGTGTTTTAAAAGAATTTATTAAGTTAAGTAGTTCCAAAATGAGGTATCGAGACCTAGATTTCATAAATTGAGCAGTAAATATTTTTATAAATATTTACGAAGTGTCATTAAGTTAGTATTAAAGTTTCGTTAGAATGTTTTAACGTTTTGATAGTTAATTAACTAAAAAGGACAAAATTGAAAAAGGTGCCAAACTTGTTAAAGTGATTAAATAGCCTAAATGTTAAATGAGGGAGGACTTGAAGGGTAAATATGCCAAATAGGATGGCTTGGGCAGCATAAGCGTAGAAAAATCATGAAAATTAGGTGAAACAAGGGAAAAATTGGAAATTTTGTAAAATTAAACAAATAAAACAATTAATAGATTTTCTAGACATTTCTTCATCAATCTTCAGCCAAAAACACCATAGGAGAGTCTTCAAAATCTGGCTTTTTATATTTTTACTCCATGTAAGTTCAATTCTTGTTTATTTCTTGTAATTTTTATGTTTTTGAGACTTTTTGATTTCATGGGTAATTTTGAAAGTTACTATTGATGAGTGCTGGATGTTTATGATGAATTAACATGGAATTGAAGCTCTAATTTTGTTATGTGATGATTTTATCAAGTGATTTCAATAGAAATTGAAATTGATTTTTAGGACTAAATTGTGAAGAATAAAATAATTAGGGTTTGCTACTAAATTTGTATAAATAAAAGGCTATAATATAGCTTAGAATAATGGAATAAATTGTCAATTGAGAAAAATTAGCTCAATTGATAGGATATTTGGTGAGGGACTAAATTGTAAAAGCTGTAAAAGTTGGGCTAATTGTGTAATTTCAAAAATTAGGGTATTAATTGTGAAGTGAATTTAAATTGAAATATATGCTAATTAATGAATAATTTTACATTTTAGATCAAGAGCCCGTAGATCAACCAAAAAAAGGGAAATTAGTAGATTAGTCCCTAACTACTACAAACTTATAATTCAGCTCAGGTAAGTTCATATGGTTAAATTTTAATGATTATTTATTAAATCGATAAATTTTATAATGTAATTAGTCATATTTTTATTGTTGATAATAAAATTATAATTGTTAAACTGTGAAATCGGATTGAATGTTTAAATTGAGCAGAACACGGGATTGAGTATAATCGTTTTGTGGATAAAGATGAATTGAAGGATAAGACCATAATTGGGTTATGGCACTATGAACGTAAAACCATGGTTGCACCATGGCGGTTTTATATGTAAGACCATAGCTGGGCTATGGCATTAATGTAAATGATGAATTGATGGATAAGACCATAACTAGGTTATGGCACTATGAACGTAAGACCATGGTTGGACTATGGCAGTGTTTATATGTAAGGCCATAGCTGGGCTATGGCATTCTGGTGATAAGACCATAACTGGGTTATGGCACTACGAATGTAGGACTATGGCGGGGCCATGGCAATGCATAATAGTTGGACTATGGCACAAAGAAAGCGATGTACTCATATCCGTAAGTCGTTATTCAATTTAGTAAGAATTGGTAAAAGACTTTTTTGATTGAAATTGAAAGATTTATTTATTTTTATTGATATTGATTTGAAAGAAATGTGTTCATCGATTTATGTTGTGTTTGACAGGGAGAATGTATTATTTATTTACAGTCTAATTTATTATATTAAGTTCGGTAAGATCAATGTTTAACCTAATGAACTTACTAAGCTTCAGTAAGCTTACTTGTGTTGTTTAATGTTCCTTGTATATTTACGAGATGTCGGGAGGTCAGAAAAACACATTGAATCATACTATCCAACTTGCCGGTAGATTTTGCTAAATATACTATGTTTTATATGGCATGTTTAGGGATTGAAATGGTTGTGTAAATGTTAAAATTACATTTTGGTTATGTTTCATGTTAACTTATATATGTATGGTTTGTCATGATTGGTATAAATGTTGGTATAGGTATTGAATGAATTGGTAAAGCATATTAATATAGGTGGTTGCATTTGTGAATTAATTTATGTTCTAGTTTAGATTGTTAAAATATATGTGAAAATATAATCATATTAAAGTAAGGAATTGGTTGTTTTGAGGACCTTATTATGCTCTATATGTATGAAATTGGCGTGTGTAGGTTGATATAAAAAAGGGTGTAACACCTCTAACCCATATCCATCGCCGGAACAAGGTTACAGAGTATTATCGAAACTTTTCAGAACATTTTAGATAAATGATGTAATTTACTATTCATTAACCGAGATTGTTAAGAACGTCCCTAAATGGACCCTCGAGGTCCAATACGAGCATTAAAATCGAGTTAGGACTTGTTCGGAACCTCTAAGAATTTTTCACAAAATTTAAAAATTTTCTAAGGTGCAGGGCTTACACGCCCGTGCCTCAGGCCATGTCTAATTTAGGTTGCTCTCTGACTTACGACACACGACCATGCCACACGTCTGTGTGCTAGGCCGTGTGGTTAATTAATTTAATTCGAATTAGGTGCAGGTTTCACACGGCCATGACATACATCTGTGTTCAAGGCTGTATCACCCACACGGCTGAGACACACGCCTGTGTCTCTGCCCGTGTGCTCAATTCTGAGCATTCTGTTTTTCAAAATTAAAATACAGGGGACACACGGCCAGACAACATGCCCACATGGCCTAGACATACACCCGTGTGTCTACCCGTGTGGACAAAATAAAGCCATTTCCAAGCCTCATTTCTCACCCAAATTTCTATTTTTCCTGCTGAAACACCCCAAACCCAGCCCACGAGCCCTGACCAGATCTGGCATGCTTCTAGAGAAAAACCATTCAAAACTTATTTGAACTTTGCCAAATTTTGTGTGTTTTTGAAGAACAGTTGATTTGGTGTCAAAACATTTAACATTTATTTTTTTTTAGAAAAGTTACTTAAACTTTAAATTGATAAAAATCGTATCCTACTAAAATAATTTTAAAATGCATGCATAAACAGTTTCATACTAGTGGCCTTATTACATCAAAGGAAACCCGAAATAAATCCAAAACTTAAATATTAAAAACTAATAAAAATAAAATAGTCTCTGAGCTGAGCATGGCTGTAACATCCTGAAAATGGGCCTATGCATTTATTTTGATTATACGAAATGGCATGTCTTATGTGTTATGAATGTATTATGAACATTTTTGGAAACTTGGAAATGTAAGAAATGATTTAGAAATGTTAAGTTTCAAAAAGAGGAAAGTGAACATTTTGGAAACTTGGAAATGTTAAGTTAAAAGAGGAAAGTGAACATTTTGGAAACCTGGAAATGTATGGAAATGTAAGGAAATGTATGGAAATGTATGGAAATTTAAGGAAATGTATGGAAATGTATGGAAATGTATGGAAATGTAAGGAAATGTATGGAAATGTAAGGAAATTTTGGGAAATGTAAGGAAATGTAGGGAAATGTCCTGGAAATGTAAGGAAATGCTTTAGAAATGATAAGTTTAAAGGAGGAAACGAACGTTTTGGAAACTTGGAAATATAAGGAAATATCTTAGAAATGATAAGTTTTAAGGCAAGGTGGCCTTAAGAAAATTAATAGAAGAAATTTGACACAAAAAGGGCTTGGAAAAGTGACAAGGAGGCACCACTTAAAGCCCAAGAATGACGCCACCAAAGATGTGTGCAAGCTTAGGTTTGAGCAGCAAGGAGAGCATTTCGAGAGTGTTTTACGTCTGAATTGGGCTTATGCCCAATTCGTTATTAAAGCTAAACTAATCATAGGGAGGCGCCACTTAGGTGGATAATTTGGGCCTCGTGATGGCCACAAGGAGTCCAATAGAATAAGTTTAAATTCGGCTCATCAAGGGAAGGGGTGGGCGACATCTAGCTAAGACTTTAAGTAATTTTATTTAATTACTTAAAGAGGAAGCAATGGACTGACAATAGGGACTCTTAAGGGAAGAGTTTAATTCTCCTTAAAACTCGGCTAAATAGGTGGATAAATGATGATTTATTTTAGATTATTTTCAAAGAGATAATTGAGGATTATTCTTTAATTTTTAATTAAAGAGATAAAGCTATCAAAGTAGAAGAGTGATGGCCAAGTAAGGGATTCTAAGTTAGTAATTTCGCTATAAAAGGAAAAGAGGGCCATTCATTCTTTCTTCTAACTCTCTCTCGCCAAATTCTCTCTAGCAAATATCTCCTTTCTTCATTGTTTTGCTGTCGAAAATACACCTTGTGTAGCCGAAACTTCATTACCAAATTGCTCAAACTCTTTTCTTCTTCTTTCATAATCTTCCAAAAGCCGAAAGTTTGCTAAAATCAAGGCCATAGCGAATAGTTTTGAGACTTCAAACAAGGGGTTGTCGACTCAGTATTAAGGGTAAGAACTAGTTATCATTCGATTTTCATCCCTTTTTTAAGATCTGCGAAATCTAGGACTAACCCCATTAATATCTTGTTGCTGAAACTTTGAAGAGATCTTTTGGGATTTGTTTAAGTCAACTACAAGAAGGAGAAGTTCTTTTCGAAGGTACACCATAGTCAGCGTGTTCCCTAGTTATTCGGTGAATTTTGGGATTTAAAATCCACAAGGTAAGACACTGAATATTCGCCAAGGCCTATTTTTGGTGTTTTAGATCTAGTTCATATTTATTCAAAAGCTGAAACTAATTTGTTAAAGTGATTTAAAGCTTTAGAATACAAGAAAGAGTATAGTGAAGATTTCGGATTTGGCACCAAGGTAAGTTTTAGTGTACTAATCCTACTAGGATTTGGTTTTATAATGAATAGGCTTTATGCTAACATACTAAGGTTGGCCGAATGTAGGGAGTTAAAGATATAAGGCAGTAGATAGGATTTTCGGGATTTCAGTGAAATTGTTAAGCGAATCAGGTGTGTACCCCACACTAAATCTCAATAGATTTACGGTTTTAATTTATTATATGTGTTAATATGAAAGTGTAAGAATATGGCTAAGGTACCGTTTGTACCCTACCCTAAGTTTTAATATGTTCATGGCTATGTTTTAAATTAAATGTGCATGTTTATAAGAATGTGAATATGGCTAAGGTACCATACTATGGTACAAAGTACTAAGGTACGTTTCCTACTCCTACTAGGAATATGAATATATGTTATTTTAACATGTGAAAAGTGATAAGAATGTGAATTAAGGCATGATTTTGCATATTGTGTACGAAATATGAGGGCATATGGGTTATATGAAAAGGGGAAGTTAATGTGGTGACCTAAGACCACGAAATCTGAATGTGGTGACCTAAGACCACGGTATCTGAATGTGGTGGCCTAAGACCACGAATTCTGAATGTGGTGACCTAAGACCACGAATTCTAAATGTGGTGACCTAAGACCATGAATTTTATAAGGGCGATGAGCACGTCATTGCAATGACTGCCTTCGATGGTGTGTAGCGGATGGAGGGTTGACTTACTAGTCCCCACAGTGTGCAGGATGGTACGGGTGGTGTGTAGCGGATGGCATATAGGTTTGGGTTCGGGTTGCATCATATTGTTTAAATGTTTTATGAACATGTATGATATTGTATGCCTGAAATATTAAATTTTAGTGTTGGTTACACATTGAGTCTGTTGACTCACCCCGTTGTGGGATTACTTTTCAGGTGATGACCAGTGATGGACCGGGCCGGCAGATGCTTAGTGGAGGCTATGTGAAATTCAAATTTCTTTTATTTGGACTATTTTATTTTAAGTATTTTAAATTTAAATTTTAGGAATTATTTGATGTAATAAGGCCTTAGTAGAATTATTTTATTCGTATTTATTTATTAAGCTTACAAACTTTTACTTATTAAAAGATTAAGTAAATCTATTTTAAAACAAAGCCCAAACGTTTTGTCACTTAAAGTAAAGGATTCTTAATAATGAAATAAACTTGTTTTCATTTCAAGCCCAACCCAAAACGATCTTTCTTCCAAATCACACAAGTTTTTCCTAAGTAAGAAAAGAATTTGAAACGGTTTACACCGGGAAACATACCAGATCCGGTCAAGGCTCGTGGGCCGAGTTTGGGGTGTTTTAATTTGGTATCGAGCCAGTTTAAACTCTCGACCTTGGGTTTAAGGCCCAAAATGTTTTCAAAGTTACGCCCAAAAAGAATTTTTGTGAATTAAGCGAGATTTTCGGCATGGCCCACTAAGTCTCAGGCAAAGTCCACCGGTAAGTACTTGACTTCAAGTGATTTGAATATGTGAAATGTATGGGCTTTTATGGCAACGTAGATTAGTCGATAAGTATTTGAACCCTAGGACTAGTGTACCCCAACAAATACATAAGACTTAAATATCTAATTAAACAAACACGTGGTTGAGTCGTAGGGAGTTAGGTATGACAACCATGAATACGCATGTTCAGGATTGGTTTCAGTGGGAGCTTGGTATTTAAGCGATCTGCGTGACTCACCTCCTCTCCACTCGAATCCTACAGTGCGTAGCCTCGGTTCACCCTAACCAAGAGGACTAAATCACGTGCTAAACCCCTAACTAAAACCCGAAAGGGACTAGCCGTATTTTATGGAAACCCTAGTTTTAAAAAGTCAACAAACTACCCTTTTGAAATTATGAAAATTATTATTTTGGAAAAACTTTCTAAGAATTTTTAATTTGCAAATTACCTAAGTACCCCTAGTGGTAAATTAATAAAATACCCTTAGTTTTTAAGATTTTCAAAAATACCCTCGACTTTTGCTAAAATGTTTCTACTTTACAAAAATACCAAAAAATTTTGTTTTAAAACTATCAAGATACCCTGATTTGGAGAATTTATGAAAATGCCCCTAACTTCCAAAATTACCGAAATAACCCCGATTTCTGAAATTTCTGCAATACCTCTGAATTGGAAAACAAATTTTCAAGACAACCTCGAGTTTTTGTAAATTTTGAAGTACTTTTCATTTATAAAGATTATTTTCGAAGTGACCCCAATTTATTACCAAAATACCTTATAGGAAAATGACGAAATTACCCCGGAGGATGACCAGAATGCCCAAAGTAGTGAAGTGAATGTCGTGAATGAATGTGTCTCTTCGAGATGGATGAATGTGAATGTGAATGTGAATCTACGAATTAGAATAGTGAACTTGAACTGAGACTTTGTTTGATCGAAAGAACCACTATTAAACTCCTTTTCATAAAAGCTGTTCATGCGGTTAAGCAGTGGAACAAAGTACTAATGCATAAAACTTTCTTAAATCAGATTAAAGCGCGTCGTTGATATGAGTTCTAGTGGACGTGGTCGAGGTAGTATCTAAGAAATGTGTTAGTTTTGTTAAGATCAGAGTGTGCAGCAGAGGCGTAGTGTGGTTAAGATGTACGATTGTTCGTTAGTAAGTAATTTCGAGGACAAAATTATTTTAAGGGGGTAGAACTGTAACATCCTAAAAATGGGCCTATGCATTTATTTTGATTATACGAAATGGCATGTCTTATGTGTTATGAATGTATTATGAACATTTTTGGAAACTTGGAAATGTAAGAAATGATTTAGAAATATTAAGTTTCAAAAAGAGGAAAGTGAACATTTTGGAAACTTGGAAATGTAAAGTTAAAAGAGGAAAGTGAACATTTTGGAAACCTGGAAATGTATGGAAATGTAAGGAAATGTATGGAAATGTAAGGAAATGTATGGAAATGTAAGGAAATGTAGGGAAATGTAAGGAAATGTAGGGAAATGTCCTGGAAATGTAAGGAAATGCTTTAGAAATGATAAGTTTAAAGGAGGAAACGAACGTTTTAGAAACTTGGAAATATAAGGAAATGTCTTAGAAATGATAAGTTTTAAGGCAAGGTGGCCTTAAGAAAATTAATAGAAGAAATTTGACACAAAAGGGCTTGGAAAAGTGACAAGGAGGCACCACTTAAAGCCCAAAATGACGCCGCCCGACATGTGTGCAAGCTTAGGTTCGAAAGAAAGAGAGCATTTCGAGAGTGTTTTACGTCGAATTGGGCTTATGCCCAATTCGTTATTAAAGCTAAACTAATCATAGGGAGGCGCCACTTAGGTGGATAATTTGGGCCTCGTGATGGCCACAATGAGTCCAATAGAATAAGTTTAAATTGACTCATCAAGGGAAGGGGTGGACGACATCTAGCTAAGACTTTAAGTAATTTTATTTAATTACTTAAAGAGGAAGCAATGGATGGCAATAGGGACTCTTAAGGAAGAGTTTAATTCTCCTTAAAACTCGGCTAAATAGGTGGATAAATGATGATTTATTTTAGATTATTTTCAAAGAGATAATTGAGGATTATTCTTTAATTTTAATTAAAGAGATAAAACTATCAAAATAGAAGAGTGATGACCAAGTAAGGATTCTAAGTTAGTAATTTCACTATAAAAGGAAAATAGGGCCATTCATTCTTTCTTCTAACTCTCTCTCTTAATTCTCTCTAGCAAATATCTCCTTTCTTCATTGTTTTGCCAAGCGAAAATACACCTTGTGTAGCGAAACTTCATTACCAAATTGCTCAAACTCTTTTCTCTTCTTCTTTCATAATCTTCCAAAAGCCGAAAGTTTGCTAAAATCAAGGCCATAGCCGAATAGTTTTGAGACTTCAAACAAGGGGTTGTCGACTTCTATATTAAGGGTAAGAACTAGTTATCATTCGATTTTCATCCCTTTTTTTTTAAGATCTGCCGAAATCTAGGACTAACCCCATTAATATCTTGTTGCCAAAACTTTGAAGAGATCTTTTCGAGATTTGTTTAAGTCAACTACAAGAAGGAGAAGTTCTTTTCCCGAAGGTACACCATAGGCCGCGTGTTCCCTAGTTATTCGGTGAATTTCGGGATTTAAAATCCACAAGGTAAGACACGTGAATATTCGGCCAAGGCCTATTTTTGGTGTTTTAGATCTAGTTCATATTTACTCAAAAGCCGAAACTAATTTGTTAAAGTGATTTAAAGCTTTGCCGAATACAAGAAAGAGTATAGTGAAGATTTCGGGATTTGGCACCAAGGTAAGTTTTAGTGTACTAATCCTACTAGGATTTGGTTTTATAGCCGAATAGGCTTTATGCTAACATACTAAGGTTGGCCGAATGTAGGGAGTTAAAGATCTAAGGCAGTAGATAGGATTTTCGGGATTTCAGTGAAATTGTTAAGCGAATCAGGTGTGTACCCCACATAAATCTCAATAGATTTACTGTTTTAATTTATTATATGTGTTAATATGAAAGTGTAAGAATATGGCTAAGGTACCGTGTGTACCCTACCCTAAGTTTTAATATGTTCATGGCTATGTTTTAAATTAAATGTGCATGTTTATAAAAATGTAAATATGGCTAAGGTACCATACTATGGTACAAAGTACTAAAATGCGTTTCCTACTCCTACTAGGAATATGAATATATGTTATTTTAACATGTGAAAAGTGATAAGAATGTGAATTAAGGCATGATTTTGCATATTGTGTATGAAATATGGGGGCATATGGGTTATGTGAAAAGGGAAGTTAATGTGGTGACCTAAGACCACGAAATCGAATGTGGTGACCTAAGACCACAGATCTCGAATGTGGTGACCTAAGACCTCGAATTCGAATGTGGTGACCTAAGACCACGAATTCTAAATGTGGTGACCTAAGACCACGAATTTTATAAGAGGCGATGAGCACGTCATTGCAGGATCGCCTTCGATGGTGTGTAGCGGATGGAGGTTGACTTAGTAGTCCCCACGGTGTGCGAGGATGGTGCGGGTAGTGTGTAGCGGATGGCATATAGGTTTGGGTTGGGTTGCATCATATTGTTTAAATGTTTTATGAACATGTATGATATTGTATGCCCGAAATATTAAATTTTAGTGTTGGTTACACATTGAGTCATTGACTCACCCGTTGTGGGATTACTTTTCAGGTGACAACCAGTGATGGACCAGGCCGGCAGATGCTTAGTGGAGGCCATGTGAAGTTCAAATTTCTTTTATTTGGACTATTTTATTTTAAGTATTTTGAATTTAAATTTTGGGAATTATTTGATGTAATAAGGACTTAGTAGAATTATTTTATTCTGTATTTATTTATTAAGCTTACAAACTTTTACTTATTAAAAGATTAAGTAAATCTATTTTTAAAACAAAGCCCAAACGTTTTGTCACTTAAAGTAAAGGATTCTTAATAATGAAATAAACTTGTTTTCATTTCAAGCCCAACCCAAAACGATCTTTCTTCCAAATCACACAATTTTTTCCTAAGTAAGAAAAGAATTTGAACGGTTTACACGGGAACATACCGAGATCCGGTCAAGGCTCGTGGGCCGGGTTTGGGGTGTTTCAATGGCCACCATTAAGCTCCTGCCGACCTGGTCCATTACTGAGTGTCACCTGAAAATATATCCCACAACGGGGTGAGTCAAACGGACTCAGTGTATAACGACCAACACAAACTCTCAATCAATTTAGGCATGTCAAATCATACATATAAAACATATATAATCAATGATGCAAACCCGAACCTAAACCTAGATAACCATCCGCTACACATCACCGTACCAACCATCACACCGTGGGACTACTAAGTCGACCCTCCATCCGCTGCACATCATCGAAGGCGTCATTGTGAGACGACATGCACATCGCCTTATAAATTAGTGGCATAGCCACCAGATAATATTTTTGTGACGTAAGTCACCACATTTAGATTACCTAACATGAGTCACCACATTCAGATATTGTGGTATAAACCACCAGATCACTTCCCCTTTTCATATCACCCATATGCCCCATGTCATACAAATCATACAATTATCATGCTTTATGCCTTATTTCACATTCTTATCAATATTCACTTTTGACGTAATATGAAAGATTACGTACACGGATGTTCTGTACCATTGTTTGGTACCTTTAACCACGTTCACATACTTTTATTCACATATATATTAAAATATTACCGTAAATCTATTAAGATTTTTTGTGGGGCTACACACTGTTCACTTAACGATTTCTTTGAAATCCCAAAACCCGATCTAATGCTTTAGATCCTTAGTTCCTACATTCACCAACCTTAAGTACTTGAAGAAAAGCCATTCGGCTAAATAATCAAACTCAAGGATTAACGTAACCAAAATCTTACCTTGCTGCCGATTTGATTACTAATCAAATCCCGAAATTTCGTGATATTTCTTCCTTGCAATCGGCCAACACTAGTTCACTGGACTTGGTTAGTTTCGACTTTTGAACAAATAAGAAACCAATCTACAATATTAACTATGGCCTTGGCCGACTATCATGGTTTACTTACCTTGTGGATCTAAATCCCGAAAAGTGTCCCTTGGTTGTGGTATCTGTCGAAATACCTATAAACTCATGTTAGATCCAATTCTAACATTAAATCACAATAAGTAGCCCTTGGCCGAATATCACATAACTTACCTTGGATATTGAAATCCCGAGACCTCCTTATAATCGACTATAGCAAAATCCCGAAAGAATCCTTCATAGTTTCGGCCAAAGACATTAAGGGGATTAGTTCCTAGATTTCGGCTAAAAGAAAAGATTGAAGATTGAATAACCATTGATCTTACCCTTAAGAAATCGGCCAAGAGAGCTTGCAAGAGAAATCGGTTCAAAGAGTTTAAACTTTCGGCTCTTGGATGATCACTAGAAAGATTCGGTTTTAACAAGAAAAAAAAAGAAAAGTATAGGACCTCGGAAGAATCAGTAATGGCTATCAAATGGGAAAGAGAGGTGTTTTTGGTGTGATTCGTGTATGGAAAAGAAAAGAATGAGAATTCAGAGGAGAACAAAGATAACTTTCGGCTAGAACAATTAAAAGAAAAAGAAAAGTGATAGCTTTGGAGAGAAAAGAGCAAACGAAAGGGAGGCTAGAATGCTTAATGAAATTCGGTTATCCCCCTTACTATGCTTGGCCGAAAATCACATCAAAGGAGTCCCTAGGCCAGCCACACTCATCCCCTATCTATTCCCTTATTTTCTCTTATCACTTCATTTAAAATTAATAAAATAATCCATCATTTATCCCTTGTCTTAGCCTAATTTTTAAAAAGATTAAACTCATCCTTATCTTAGCAAAATAAAACTCTTTCATTTACTTCCCACGTTGCTCGAACCTAGGCCCTTGCACTCTGCTTGTGGCGTCACATACTGAGCCCCTAAGTGGCGTCTCTAAGCCACTTAAACAAGCCCATTTTTGTGTCATATTTCCCCTACTAATTTTCTTAAGACCTCTTAGGCTTAGCTCCCTCTTGAAACTTAAAATTAAATAATTTCTAAAGCATTTATCTACATTCTGAAGTTCACAAAATTCATAAAACACATTCATAATATACACAGGCATACAAGCACATGCAATTAAGCAAAAATGCACAAGCCCTAATTCCTGGATATTACACCTGCACCCACACTTACAAGTATAATCCAACCAATTGCAAGTATAATTCAAGTCAATTTCTATCATCCAAACTAATACATTTCATCATATATTTGTATTAAATGACTTACCTTTATGTAATTTATATAATTTGTAACATTAGATGTTCATACTTATTATTTTAGTTAATGTATTGATTCAACCATAACATATATCAAAATATAAGTGTATTAGCCATTCCAATGGCTAAGTTTCATTCATTACTTACACAACATCTTTTGATTTAGTAAGCCTATACATGCCATTAACAAAATAGGATTTTCATTTATACCAAAACGATAAGATGATAGTGTGATAATTTGCTCCGATCAATCTCCAACCTTCCCGAGCTTTGAGCACTATAAAACAGGAAAATAAAACCTAGTAAGAATATTAAGCTTAGTAAGCTCGTATAAAATAAACTAAGCTTACCATTTCATTCAATATATTAACCATACAAAACATGATTTCCAACTATTTGGAAATTTGCCTATTCACATACATTCAACCAACATGTTAGTCACAAATATACTAATGTGCATAGATGAGATCATCATGCCATATGCGTATTTTGTCCGTTGAATCATTGAATTTTTTATGGATATTTCAAGTAGTACACTCGAGGTGTACAATTCCATTATCTGTCAATTCATATCCAGTAGTACCTTATAGGTACACTCTCAAGCCACATATCACACAGCAGACTTACCAGTCCAGGCTAAATTCTAGCTGTTACATATACTCTAAGGGCTTTGTCGGATTACCAGTCCAGGCTAAATCCTTTATATGACAAAGAATTCCCTATAGAGTTCATTCTAGATTACCAATCTAGACTAAATCCAGTCAATTAGTTTTACCAGTCCAGGCTAAATCCTTATTGAAACATATACTCGAGAGACTCATTTTGTAACAGCCCATTTTTGGTTAAATCGAAACAGTAATTTCGGGACCACAAATCTGAAGTCAAAATGTTTATTTTATTATTATTTTATTGTTTACAACATGAATATATGATACTGTGAAATTTTCGTTAAGAAATTTTAGCATTTGAATGCTCAATTAGGTAAAAAAAAACTAAATCGCATAAAGTGCAAAAGTAGTGTTCTATTAGCTAAAGGTATTAAATAGCTATAGAACTTTAAAGTAAGGTCCTCAAGTAGTAATTAACTCATTTGAGAGTTAATAGATGATAGTGGAGTGGTATTTGTTGTAGTTATTAAATAATTTATAGGTTAATTTTGGTATTTGATTATTAAATGTTATTTTAATTAAAAACAAAAGACAAAATTTGGGGAATTCATCTTTGATAGCCGAGTTTTAGGGTGAAGGAAGCCATTTTGACTCGGTTTTTAATGAGTTGTATGTTTTTGTAATCGTTGTAGCTCTATCTAGCTAGCCCGTACCTTTAATTTTGAAACTTTTAAATATTTTGAGAGTTTTCATTGTTGAATCTAAGTGTTCTTTGATGATCAATGTTGAAATATGAAAGCTTGATGATAGTTTTACATGTTTTGTTAAGTGATTTTTGATGAAAATGCAGAATAGGGATTAAATTGTGAAAAGTGCAAATTGAGTGGTTGAAATGTAAAATAAATGAAAAATATGGGTTGATAGGGGTACTATGGTAATTCTGCTAGCATGGGTCTATGGTGAATTTCATTAATTTGTGATTTTCGTGAAATAAGGACTAAATTGTACAGGTTGTGAAACATTAGGGGAAAATGTGTAAAATTGTCTAAATAAGTGTTTTGGACTAAATTGAATAGAGAGATGATTAAATAAGCTGATTTTGATTATTTATAGATCAAGAAAAGAGGATTTCGGACTTAGATCGGGGAAAAAGCAAAGTAATTAAATAGTCAGTCTGTTTCGTCATATCCGTACACGAGGTAAGTTCGTATAATTGAACTTAATTGTGCATTCTTTAATTAATGGGTAGAATTGAGATTGTATGTATTCCATTATTTAAATTTGGATATATTGAATTTAAATGTACGATTTAAGTATACGAGTTGCTGAATAAGACCATAGCTGGGCTATGGTAAATTAGATAATAAGACCATAACCAGGTTATGGCATGTGAATGTAAGACCACGGCAGGGCCTTGGCAATGTATGTGTAAGACCATAGTTGGACTATGGCATCGGAAAGTCGACGTACTTATATCGTAAGTATTTATAAACTAGAAGTGATTCGATAAACGAATTGGTGAGAATAGATATGTATTAGTACAGGTATGTACAGAAAACTGTTCGAATGATGAATTATAAGAAGATGAGAACTTATGAGTTATTTTGTAGTTAAACTTTATGTTATCTCATTGATTGAGGTTTTAATTGCAAATTATGTATCTATTTGGAAGTGTTAATGAATGATGTTGATTATTTCATATATACATACGAACTTACTAAGCTTTATAGCTTACTTTGTTTATTTTTCTTCTATGATTTATAGTAAATCGAATCTAGCTCAGAATCGAGGATCGTCAGGAACTTCATCACACTATCGAACATCTATTTGGTACTTTTGAGTTGTGTAAATATGGTATATGGCATGGATAGACTTGTGTCATTTGGGTATGCTTGATGGATATGTATTTTGGCCATTTGGGTTGGCATAAGATGATGAACATGATGATGTTATAAATGTGCAAATGGTTCTATTTTGAGTTTGGTAAATTGACTTATGTTAGGTGATTGAAGTTGATAATTTGGAAGTTATGTGTTTGTGAATTAATGCTTAATAATGCATGTTTGAAATGAATTAGTAAATTGAATTGTATATGTGAATTAGGTATGTAATTAAATAGCAAGTTGTAACATATTTGTGACTTGCATGATTGGAGATAGATAGAACAAGATTTACATATTGGTTAAAGACTTTTGGTTGCATATTTGTGCCTTGAAATGGTACCATTTGTACTTGTGTAGGTATATGCAAAATGGGGTAGCAAATTGGCATTACAAATGGCCTATTTTTGTCCACACGGGCGTGTGTTTCAACGGTGTGTGACACACGATCATGTTACACGGCTGTGTGTCCCCTGGAGTTGAAATTAAATTGAAGTCAGTATACTCTACACGATCTCACACATGGGCGTGTGACTGGCCGTGTGGTACAAGTCAGTATACCCTCTAAATGGCACACGGCCTAACACACGGGTGTGTGACTTGGCCGTGTTGCATAAGGTAGTATACCCTACAGGTTTGGTACGGCCTAGCACATGGCCTGGAACACGGGCTTGTGTGGTCACTTCGAAGGGAAAATGGGCTGAACACATGGGCGTGTGGTTGGTCGTGTGAGAAAGTCAGTATGTATACCTGTTTCCACACGGCCTGAGACACGAGTGTGTCTGGAGCCGTGTGAGGCACACGGCCTGTTTACATGAGCATGTGACCCTTAAATGGTTAAAATTTTACTAAGTTTCTAAAAATTTCTCGAGTTATCGGTGTAGTTTAGAACCACTTCTAAAGCATGTTTAATGCCTCGTAGGCCTTTATAAGGGACAATGTGATTGTGATTAAATGATATTTGAGTATGAATGCATAAATGCATGAGTTATGTATGTTAAATGATATGTATTGATCGGTAATACCTCATAACCCTACTCGGTGACAGATATGGGTTAAGAGTGTTACATTTATTGGTATCAAAGCTACGGTTTAGTCGATTCTAGGACTAACATAGCATGTGTGAGAGTCTAGCTATACATGCCATATATACTCTGCTATAGTGTGATGATTCTTGACAGCTCAAGAGACAGTGCCTTCCAAATCTAGACCCGTGTCTAGTAGTCACGAAGGTGAGGCTAAAGAAGCCTTTTTCCAGATGATGAATGAGTGGTTCACTCAATACGTCCGGACAAATCCTGCTGCTCAATAACCTCTACCCCCTCCTATTCCCCAAACTATACCTGTAGCTCCTCAAAGAGTATAGCTTCTAAGATTGAATAAGCCTCCAGTTGATAAGATCCGTAAACACGGGGCTGAAGAGTTCAGGGCTAATATTGATGATGACCTTGAGAGAGCTGAGTTCTGGCTTGAAAATACTATCCGAGTGTTTAATAAACTTTCATGTATGCCAGCTGAATGCTTAAAGTGCACTATTTCTCTTCTGAGAGACTCTGCGTATCATTGGTGGAATACTTTAGTGTCGGTAGTGCCGAGAGAGCGAGTAACCTGGGAATTCTTTCAAACCGAGTTCCGAAAGAAATGCATTAGTGAACAGTTCCTTGACCAAAAGCATAAATAATTTAAATAATTGAAATAGGGCCATATGACCGTAATTGAATATGAAAGAGAATTTGTACGGCTGAGCAAGTATGCTCGAGAATATGTTTCTACCGAAGAGATAATGTGCAAGCGGTTTGTTGATGGGCTGGACGAAGACATTAAACTTCTGGTCGGGATATTGGATTTAAAAGAATTCATTGTGTTAGTTGAAAGTGTTTGCAAAGCTGAAAAACTGGGCAAAGAAAAGAGAAAGGCTGATTCAGAAGCTAGAGATTCGAGAAAGAGATTGATGAATAAACCCTATCACTCTTCATCAAAGAAATCCTGAGATTCGTATAGTCGATCAAATGCACCAATGGAGTACTCTAATAGAGATCGTGGGAAGCAATTTACGGGTTCAAAAACTCCAGCTATGTAAGTAGCAAGTGTGGGTAATGTTAGACCGAACAAACCTGAATGTGGACGATGTGGAAAACGACATTTTGGAGAGTGTAGACTGAATGATAAAGCCTATTTTAGATGTGGTTCGCATGAACATTTTATTTGAGATTGTCTTGAGTTAGATGAGAAAGATAAATCTTAGAATGCAAGACAAAGCAATAAGACTGCGAGAGGAAGACCATTCCGTAATGTTGGAAATGTGAGTGGTGGTAGGGGTGCGACATGAGATACTGTTTTAAGATCCGAGGCCAGAGCACCTGCTAGAGCCTATGCTATTCGCGCTCGCGAAGAAGCGTCATCTATAGATGTTATCACTGGTACTTTCACTCTCTATGATACTAATGTGATTGCATTGATAGATCCGGGATCAACTCATTCTTATATATGTATGAATTTAGTATCTAGTGAAACTTTTCCTGTAGAGTCTACTGAATTTGTGATTAGAGTATCGAACCCATTAGGAAAATGTGTTTTGGTTAACAAAGTCTGCAAGAATTTCCGTTAATGTATCGAGATTTCTGTTTTTCGGCTAATCTGATGTTGGTGCCATTCGATGAATTTGATGTAATTCTGGGTATAGATTGGCTAACGATGCATGATGCTACAGTGAATTGTATACGAAAGACAATTGAACTGAAATGTCAGAATAATGAGACTATTAAAATTAAATCTGATGATATGAATAGTTTTCCAGATGTGATCTCGTCTATGTTAGCTCAGAGATTTGTGAGAAAGGGGTGTGAAGCTTATCTTGCTTATGTACTTGATCTGAAAGTGTGAAACAAAATTGAATTAGTACCGGTTGTTACGAGTATCCAGATGTATTTCAGAAGATTTCTGGGTTTACCACCTATCAGAGAGGTTGAGTTTGGTATTGAATTAGTACACCGGGAACAATGCCGTTATCGATAGGTTCGTACAGGATGGCTCCGAAAGAGTTAAAAGAATTGAAAGCTCAGTTACAAGAGTTGACAGATAGAGGTTTTGCTAAACCTAGTTTCTCTCCCTGGGATGCACCGGCGTTATTTGTGAAAAAGAAAGATAGCACGATGAGAATGTGTATAAACTATCAACATCTCAACAAAGTGATGATCAAGAATAAATACCCTCTGCCACGAATAGATGATTTGTTTGATTAGTTAAAAGGGGCAACAGTGTTTTCAAAAATTGATGAGATCGGGTTATTACCAGTTGCGAGTTAAAGACTCAAATGTGCCAAAGATTGCATTTAGAAGAAGGTATGTACACTACGAATTTCTTGTTATGCCTTTTGGACTAACAAATGCACCTACAATTTTATGGTTTTGATGAATCGGATTTTTAGGCTGTACTTAGACCGATTCGTAGTTTTATTTATTGTTGACATATTGATTTACTCTCGTGATGAATCTGAGCATGCCGAGTATTTGAGAATCGTGTTACAAACTTTGAGAGATAAACAATTGTTTACAAAGTTCAGCAAATGTGAGTTTTGGCTACGAGAGGTTGGTTGTTTGGGACATATAGTTTCAGCCGCGGGAATATGAGTTGACCCGAGTAAAATTTTTGCTATTGTTGATTGGAAGCCTCCGAGAAATGTATCCAAAGTCCGTAGTTTTCTGGGACTGGCTGGCTATTATAGATGATTTGTGAAAGGCTTCTCGATGATTGCAACTCCGATGACACGATTGCTTCAAAAAGATGTTAAATTTGAGTGGTCAGAAAAGTGTCAACAGAGCTTCGAGCAGTTGAAAGCATTATTGACAGATGCATCACTGTTAGTTCAACCTGAGTCGGGTAAAGAATTCGTAGTTTTTAGTGATGCTTCATTAAATGGCTTGGGTTGTGTTTTGATGCAGGAAGGCAAAGTTGTGGCTTATGCCTCGAGACAGTTGAAGTCGTACGAAAAGAATTATCCGACGCACGATCTACAGTTAGCTGAGATAATGTTCGCATTGAAAATTTGGCGCAATTATTTGTTTTGTGAGAAATGCCATATTTATACCGACCACAAAAGCTTGAAATATTTGATGATTTAGAAAGATTTGAATTTGCGACAGCGGAGATGGCTAGAATTGCTAAAAGACTATGAATTAGTGATTGATTATCATCCAGGGAAAGTGATCGTAGTTGCTGATGCTTTGAGTCGAAAGTCCTTATTTTCTTTACGTGCTTTGAACACACAATTAGCTTTGTCTGATGACAATTCGATAGTAGCCGAGTTGAAAGTGAGACCGTTATTTCTACAGCAGATTTGTGAAGCTCAAAAATTTGATAATGAATTACAAGCAAAACGAGCTCAGTGTGAGTCAACTTCTGATTCAGAGTTTCGAATAGGGCCTGATGATTGTTTGATGTTTCGTGAAAGAATATGTGTACCAAGAACTGAGCTCATTCGGAAGATTCTAAACGAAACACACAGTAGTTGTTTATCAGTACATCCAAGAAGCGCGAAAATATATAATGATTTGAAACAGCTTTATTGGTGGTACGACATGAAACGAAATATCTCAGAATTTGTTTCGAAATGTTTGATTTGTTAGCAAGTCAAATCTGAGCATCAGGTGCCGTCAAGTTCATTACAGCCTATTACGATTCCTAAGTGGAAGTGGGATAGAATGACAATGGATTTCGTATCAGGTTTTCCCTTATCTCTGAAAAAGAAAGATACTATATGGGTTGTTATTCACAGATTGATGAAATCAACTCATTTTATTCCAGTACGTACAGATTTCTCGCTTGATAAATTAGCTGAGTTGTATAGTTCCGAAATTATGAGATTACATAGTGTTCCCCTATGTATTGTTTCGGATAGAAATCCAAGATTTATTTCGCGATTTTGGAAGAAATTGCACGAAGCTTTGGGTTCAAAGATGCATTTTAGCATTGCGTTTCACCCGCAAATGGATGGTCAATCCGAACGAGTTATTCAGATACTTGAAGATATGTTGCATTGTTGCATTCTTGAGTTTGAAGGTAGCTGGGAGAAATATCTATCACTGATTGAATTTGCTTACAATAATAGCTTCTAATCAAGTATAAAGATGGCACCGTATGAAGCTCTATACAGTCGTAAATGTAGAACACCGTTGTACTGGACTGAGCTTAGTGAGAATAAGATTCACGGGGTTCATCTGATCAAAGAAACAGAAGAAAAATGAAAGTAATTCGCGATAGTTTGAAAGCAGCTTCGGATTGACAGAAATCGTACGCAGACTTGAAACGAAAAGATATTGAGTTCTAGATCGGGGATAAAGTGTTTTTGAAAGTAGCACCGTGGAAAAAAATATTGTGGTTTGGTCAGAAAGGGAAATTGAGTCTGCGATTCGTCGGACCGTATGAAATTACTGGGCGAGTTGGCTAAGTGGCATATCAGCTATCCTTACCGTCTGAGTTAGAAAATATACATAATGTGTTTCATGTATCGATGCTACGAAGATATCGATCGAACCTTCGCACGTTATTTCTCCAACTAAAGTTGAGATACAGTTAGATTTATTATATAGTGAAGAACTGATTCGAATTTTAGCTCGTGTGATCAAAGAATTGATAAATAGGAGAATCACATTAGTGAAACTATTATGGCATAGTCACGGGGTTAAAGAAGATACATGGGAACCCGATGATGCTATGAGAAAACAGTACCCTAACCTATTCACTGGTAAGCTTTTCGGGGACGAAAAATCCTAAGGGGGAGAGTTGTAACAACCCGTTTTTGGTCAAATCAGAATAGTGGTTTTGGGACCACAAATCTAAAGTCAAAATGTTTATTTTATTATTATTTTATTGTTTACAGCATGAATATATGATAGTGTAAAGTAGTGTTCTATTAGCTAAAGATATTAAATAGCTATAGAACCTTAAAGTAAAGGTCCTCAAGTAGTAATTAATCCATTTGAGAGTCAACGGATGATAGTGGAGTGGTATTTGGTGTAGTTATTAAATTTAAAGGTTAATTTTGGTATTTGATTATTAAAGGTTATTTTAATTAAAAAACAAAACACAAAATTTGGGGCATTCATCTTTGATAGCGTAATGTTAGGGTGAAAGAAGCCATTAAACTAGCTTAAAGCTTTCGGTCACTTTAGTACTCAATTATAAGTCCGTTTTGACTCGATTTTTAATGATTTGTATGTTTTTGTAATTGTTGCAGCTCAATCTAGCTAGCACGTACCTTTAATTTTGAAACTGTTAAAGATTTTAAGTGTTTTCATTGTTGAATCTAAGTGTTCTTTGATGTTCAATGTTGAAATATGAAAGCTTGATGATAGTGTTACATGTTTTGTTAAGTGATTTTTGATGAAAATGCATAATGGGGATTAAATTCTGAAAAGTGCAAATTGAGTGGTTGAAATGTGAAATAAATGAAAAACATGGGCTGCTAGGGGTACTGTGGTAGTTTGGCTAGCATGGGTCTATGGTGAATTTGATTAATTTGTGATTTTTGTGAAATAAGGACTAAATTGTAAAGGTTTTAAAACATTAAGGGCAAATGTGTAAAATTGTCTAAATAAGTGTTTTGGACTAAATTGAATAGAGAGATGATTAAATAAGCTGATTTTGATTACTTATAGTCAAGAAAAGAGGAATTCGAACTTAGACCGGGGAAAAAGCAAAGTAACTGAATAGTCAATCCGTTTCGTCATATTCGTACACGAGGTAAGTTCGTATAATTGAACTTAATTGTGCATTGTTTAATTGATGGATAAAATTGAGATTGTATGTATTCCATTAGTTAAATTTGGAGATATTGAATTTAAATGTACGGTTTAAGTATACGAGTTACTGAATAAGACCATAGCTGGGCTATGGCAAATCGAATAATAAGACTATAATCGGGTTATGGCATGTGCCAAATCGCAGAATCATAGAAAAAATGAGTTATTTGAGTTGAAAATAAAAAAATGAGCCCGGCCGGGCACTTACCAGGCCGGTCCGTGGAAATTGTAAATAAAAAAGTCCCTTTTGCACGAAACCAAAGCGATATTCTTTCTTTTTTTGTTATTTAAGATATTTCTTTAGAGCCCTTGTTTTATTTAAAATATAAATGATATAGAATATAATATAAATGAAATAGAATTCTTGATAAAAGTTCTAAATCTCTTTAGAAAATTTGGATATATCTATATAATCAATCTATATAATAATAAACTTTAGAATCTATATATATCTATGGATTAATAATACTATATAGATAAATAACAATCTATATAACATAATCTATATAACAAAGTAAAAAGGGCTTTTTCAAGCCTTTCTTTTGTATCTTTGTAACATAGTAATTATCTTTTCTCAATTAGGAGAGATGGTTGAGTGGACTAAAGCGTTGGAATGCTAATCCGTTGTGCAAGTTATTAAATCGAGGTTTGAATCCTTCTCTTTCGTTTCGGTTTTGGTAGTGGAATAGATCAAATCCTAATACTATTTCTAAAAATGAAGCAAGGAACTCTCCCTTTTTATTCTTGGCGTCGAGGATTACGTCCGGATCATTAGATAGGAATCCGAAGATGAAGAGAGAAAAAGAGAATATTACTACGGTGTAAACAAAGAGTTTAAGGGTAAGCCACAGCAGGGTCTTGGCAATGTATGTGTTAGGCCATAGTTGGACTATGGCATCGAAAAGTCGACATACTTATATCGTAAGCATTTATAAACTCGAAGTGATTCGATAAACGAATTGGTGAGAATAGATGATCGCTAAAATCAGAGCTTTAAAATTTATAATGAATGAGATCGAACCTTGAAACTAACTCTGACAATGATTAAAGGCAAGTGTACCTATCGAACAGTAGTATAGCTTAGGCAAGACCGGATTATCTAACCCAAAGGAACTAAAAGTGCTAATACTCACTTTCTTTTTATTATTTGGACTAAAATATAGAGTGATTGGTTGATTTTATCTAGTTTAACGACTATTAAGCTAAAGAAACAGACAAAAAGAAAAAATTAGGAAATAACTCGAAGAAACTCAATTGATTACGACAATACCCTCAAGAAGAATCCACCTAGACTTCACTTGTTACTTATTACTGAATCATATGATCTCTTTACTTAGCTTGATCCGTAGGACTCCCTAACCTATATTAAACCCTCTCTCGAGGCAAATAACGTCTAACCCTAGGTTAATTAGTGGAACTCTCGTTCGCTTATAATAACCCCCTAGAATAGCAGTAAATCGATCAATGGATTCCCATATTAGGTTTTACCCTAATTCGGCAAAATCTCGTAACCCTATCTCTAGGCGCTCGATCAACTCCGCTTAATTATGCTAGATCTACTCTTAGGCAGGGCCTATTCCTCCTCCACCTAAGCACATCAGATTTGGATTAAGCAACATAATTAAGAACAAACTAAGTATTTATCATATAATTCAGAAAATAAATAACAAGGTTCATCTAGGTTTCATCCCCTTCGGATATCTGAATGGTTTAGTTCATAACAAATAAAGAAAACATCTTAAGAGAAAAGATAAAACAAAACATAGAAAATCCCTAAAACCCCTTGGAGGAATTGAAGGAGAAATTCACCGTCTTGAGTATAATTTCGGCTTCTTGAGATGGATCCACTTAGCTATCTTTGAGTGACTCCCACAAATGTGATCTTTCTGGCTCGGCTCCTTGGTCTAGCTAACCGCCCCGACAAAAACCCTGGCAGAAGGCTTCTGCCGAGCTGCCTCTTAAGTTGCACCCTTGGGTGTTTATATAGACTTTGAGATGCCTTACGTGGCCCCTAAGTATCCTAATTAGAGTATAATTCTTACTCAGGTGTTTGAATAGACTTTGGAATGTGTTTCTTTACCTCAAAGTATCCTATTCCGAGTAGAATTGCTCTTTTCTACGGTAGGGATACGGCCATGGTATACGCCCGTGTAAATCGCTTCAGGCCGTGTCTCGATTCTGTCGATTGGGGCACGGCCGTGTAAATCGTGGCATGGACGTGTCTTAATTAATTATCGAGGCACGACCATGTGGCTTGAAGTCTAGGCCGTGTTGATTTCCTCTTTGGCCCAAATTGGCCCGTTTTAAGCCCATTTCTTGTTCTTTTCGTCCTCGGGTGCTTTCCTGAGTAAAAACATGAAAAGAAAGGATTAAGAGCACCTTTTTACATAAATCAAGGGCTCAATCATCCAAAAGCATACTAAATGTGGGCCTAAAATATGTTACTTTTACGGTTTATCAAATACCCCCACACTTATGCTTTTGATTGTCCTCAAGCAAAATTCTCAACTTACAATTAAAACGGACTTTCCACAATTCATAATTCCTATCAATAATGCCTCATCATAATTCATAGATAATTCATACATGGATAATTTTAACTCAAAGACTCGTAAAGATTTAAACAATTCTAAGTCATATATTTGTAGCACGAAAAACATAGGTGTCTCCCCTCTTCTAAATATTTACCTTTGATTCAAAACCGACAAGGATTGACATCCTCACTAAAGATTCACTCAAATCACTCAAAGTGTTTAAGGTTCACAATTAAGCACTCAATAGTCGAACCTGAAAAGTTAATCCCATAGGCTTGCCTGAAAATCAAATCTCCACCACTGTAAAATGAGATGATGCACAAATCAAAAGGCCTTTAACAGGGTTGTAACGGGGCTTGGGTTAAAAGGTGTGGATAAAGGATCAATTAGAAGGGTTAGAATCGAGATAGATTTTGACAAATCACCTAACTTACATCAATTGAAACTTTGAAACTAATAATACTACGAGCTTTTTTCTTTGATAATTGAAATTTAGATGTACAAGCTCACTAATACTGAATATACTTTGATTTTTCGATTTTTTTCTTTTTTTTTCGAACAAACTACATACTAAAGAAAGAACTTTATCAATCGAAATAAACTAATTAGGCAACTGATCAAATCAATTCTCGATAGAAGGGTAGTCAAAAGAATGGTGATAACAAATTCAAAGGGTTTTCGGGTTAATATTAGCGAGTAAATCAATAAAAAGGGTTGTTAGGATTAAAAAGGGTTCACTAGGGGTTAATTATATGGGTAGGCTTTTAATGGTGTGAATGGGTTAAAACCTAGGTGCCTTTATCATCTCAGTATATCAAATCATAGATGTGGTCTCAACATGTATAATCGAGGCAAGTACTAGAATAACAGTTCAAAGTTGACACACTCATAATCAATAAAGTGAGCATGAAAAATAATATATGCTCTGCAAAGCTCAAAATCTCACAAAAATTATGGGTATTTGACATCAATCCCTGTAAATTTAAAACTTCGAGGTAATATTCAAAATCAGTTCAACAATCTAGAATTTTTTTTTTCTATTCTTGAAAAATAGATTTATCATGCTTGATTCTCTAGTATCTTAAAGTTTAAATCATCAATGCACAACTATCAATGAATTAATCCAAAACATATCAATAAAAATCATAAATCATTAGAAATTTCATCCTAATTAGTAATATGAGAAAAATACTTAAAATCAAGATTTAAAATTCAGGATTTTTCGAATAATGCTTTAGTTAACCCCCCACACTTAAGTTGTACATTGTCCTCAATGTACAAAGAAAGATAATAATAAAGTCATAAGATATGGAGAGAAGTGAAACTTCTTAAATTATGGATGAAGTCTTTGAAAAGAAATCGGATAGGATTGGAGGTGAACGTGGGGAAGCGTCTGGAACCGTTTGAAATTGAATCCTCAAAGTAGCCGGTCTGATTTTATTGTATCCTAAACTAAATCTAAATAGCACGAAGAATAATAAAGTAAAAATAAAAATAGGAATAAAAATAATTAAATAGAGATACGGTCCACACCCATGTACCTAGTCGTAGTGCCCACACGGTCACGGCCACGGCCGTGTGCAAGGCCGTGTGGTTTGGAAATCTGAACTTTTGGTTTATTTGAATGCTTAAAAAGGGAAAATAAAAAATAAAAATAAAAATAAAAAATAAAAATAAAAATAGGGTTAGTGCTCGGGTTGCCTCCCGAAAAACGCTCGTTTATAGTCTTAAGCTAGACTTACCTGTTATTTGCGTAATCATGGTGGTTTAAGGAGGTGGAAATCCTTTCTCATGTGATCAACTCGGTTATGGATATAAAGTTTAAGTCGAGTAGTGTTTACCTCAAAAGTGTTGAATTTGGGATTGCTTACCTCATTGTCTGTAGTATAGGAAGACATTAAGTACCTCAAAAGTGATTTCTTTGTTTGTCTTGAGGTCTGAATTGGTGATTTGAGGTCTTCCTTATTCAACAATATCTGATCCTCTATTTTTATGTGATTTATTGTTCCTATCAGCTCGTCTGAGGTTTCCTTTGGGTTGACTTCGTGTGGTTCTGATTCCTCATGTAATTTTTCTTTATTGGCACGAGGTCTATGATCCATCTCATGTTTGTAGCCTTGTGGTGTTTCCTGCAATGAAGGTTGAACAAGTTGGTTATCAACTGAATTTACTTTCTCACCTTTATCACTTGATGTTCTGGCCGAATCAAGAGCTTGAAGAGTGACTATCTCGTCACCTACACGAAGTATGAGTTCTCCTGCATAGATATCAATTTAGCTCTGGCAGTTGCTAAAAAGGGTCTTCCTAAAATTAAGGGATCGTGTTGTCCTCATCCATGTCTACAATGACAAAGTCTACTAGGAATACGAATTTATCAATTTTGATTAGAACATTTTCTATTATACCCCTAGGAATTCTTATAGTTTTATCAGTTAATTGAATGCCCATCCTAGTTTGTGCAGGTTTCCCTGACCTAGTTGTTTAAACATTTTGTAAGGCATAACATTGATGCTTGCCCTAAATCCGCTAATGCATTATCAATAGATAAACTACCAATTAAACATGGAATTGTAAAACTCCCCGGATCTTTTAATTTTCGTGGCGGTTTATTTTGTAGAATTCTTTGAGCACATTGCGTTTAGCTCCACGTGGTGCTCTTCGTCTAATTTGCATTTGTTGGTCAAGAGTCATCTTAAAAATTTCCTCGAGTCCGTATCGAAAAAGAGCTTCAAGAAGAGGTAAGTTAATATGTAATTTCTTTAAGAGTTTAACAAACTTACCGAACTATTCCTCTGAATCGTCTCTTTTCATTGCTTCAGGATAAGGTATGCGAGGTTGGTACTCTTTGATTACCGGTTTTGGCTTTTCTTGTGTTACCTCTACCTTACCCTCGTCTGCTTTGGCTTTTTGTATTGGATTAGGTTCATCTAACCCCTTACTGGCATAGGCTGAGATGGCTTCAATTTGCTCCTTCGGTTTAATCTCGGTGTTACTTGGTAGACTTCCTTGCGGTCGTTTTGACATTAGCTTTGTGAGTTGTTCGACTGCATTAGTGGCTGCCTTGACTGACTTAGTAAGTTCCCCGAATTGGTTCTCGTTGCTTTTAAGTGTTTTCTCAGTTGCTTGGAAATGATTTTCTGTGTTTGCCATGAATTTTGTCAACATCTCTTCAAGATTCGGCTCCTCTTCTTGTTGGTGAGGTGGTTGTTGAAAATCGGAGGAAGTTAGATCTTTGGCTATTTTGATCATCCCCGAGAAATTGGGATGGTACTTCCAACCTGCATTATAAGTGTCACTATAAAAATTATTTTGATATCTAGAATAGTTACCTGTATAATGAGCTTGCTCGTTTTCCATGCTATATCCGTAGAGTGGGTACTCAGGATTCGCCACGCCTCCTAGATTCAAATGATATTGTATTTCTGGATGTGCCTGCGAGGGACTATACCAATCATCAATTTTTTTATTCATCATCTCTAACTGATTAGATAACTTGGTGACCACGTCGAGGTTGAAGACACTGGCTATTTTAGTAGGAATTGTCCTCATGACTTGCCACTGATAATTATTCAGTGCCATCTTTTCCATAGACTAAAATTTTCTGCCAAAAGCAAAATAGAGGAAAAATTAGCAAAGTAAAAAAAATAAAATAAATAATAATAATAAATTGTAATAAAAAATTGGCTAAAGTAATAAAAATTAAGCTTTCTTAATATTTTAGTTCCCGACATGGCGCCAAAAACTTGATCATTGAAATCGAGCTTTAAAATTTATAATGAATGAGATCGAACCTTGAAACTAACTCGACAACAATTAAAGGCAAGTGTACCTATCGAGCGAAGAGTATAGCTTAGGCAAGACCGGATTATCGAACCCAAAGGAACTAAAAGTACTAATACTCACTTTCTTTTTATTATTTAGCCTAACATATGGAGTGATTGGTTGATTTTATCTAGTTTAACGACTATTAAGCTAAAGACAAAGACAAAAAGAACAAATTGGGAAATAACTCGAAGAAACTCAATTGATTACGATAATACCCTCAAGAAGAATCCACCTAGACTTCACTTGTTACTTATTACTGAATCATATGATCTCTTTACTCGACTTGATCCGTAGGACTCCTAACCTATATTAAACCCTCTCGAGGCGAATCGTCTAACCTAGGTTAATTAGTGGAACTGTTGTTCACTTATAATAACCCCCTAGAATAGCAGTAAATCGATCAATGGATTCGCATATTAGGTTTCACCCTAATCCGACAAAATCTTGTAACCCTATCTCTAGACGCTCGATCAACTCCGCTTAATTATGCTAGATCTACTCTTAGGCAGGGTCTATTCCTCCTCCACCTAAGCACATCAGATTTGGATTAAGTAACATAATTAAGAACAAACTAAGTATTTATCATATAATTCAGAAAATAAATAACAAGGTTCATCTAGGTTTCATCCCCTTCGGGTATCCGAATGGTTTAGTTCATAACAAATAAAGAAAACATCTTAAGAGAAAAGATAAAACAAAACATAGAAAACCCTAAAACCCCCTTGAGGAATTGAAGGAGAAATTCGCCATCTTGAGTATAATTTCGGCTTCTTGAGATGGATCCACTTGGCTATCTTCGAGTGACTCCCACAAATGTGATCTTTCTGGCTCGGCTCCTTGGCCTAGCTAACTCTCCGACAAAATCCCTGGCAGAAGGCTTCTACCAAACTGCCTCTTAAGTTGCACCGTTGGGTGTTTATATAGACTTTGAGATACCTTACGTGGCCCCTAAGTATCCTAATTCAAGAATAATTCCTACTCGGGTGTTTGAATAGGCTTTGGAATGTGTTTCTTTGCCTCAAAGTATCCTATTCCGAGTAGAATTACTCTTTTCTGTGGCAAGGACACGGCCATGGTACACGCCCGTGTAAATCGTCTTCAGGCCGTGTAAATCGTGGCATGGCCGTGTCTTAATTAATTGTCGAGGCACGAATGTGTGGCTTGAATTCCAGGCTGAGTCGATTTCCTCTTTGGCCCAAATTGGCCCGTTTTAATCCCGTTTCTTATTCTTTTCGTCCTCGGGTGCTTTCTTGAGTAAAAACATGAAAAGAAAGGATTAAGAGCACCTTTTTACATAAATCAAGGGCTAAATCATCCAAAAGCATACTAAATGTGGGCCTAAAATATGTTACTTTTACGGTTTATCAATAGATATGTATCAGTACATGTATGTACAGAAAACTATTCGAAAGATGTCAGATAGATCTGAACATTCTGAACCTGATGAGGCTAATAGCAGAGTACAAACATCCGAGCACGGGACAAGTAGTAATGTCCCAATTCATTCGGCTCAATAGCAAGAGCTTAAAAATATTTTCTTTGGGTTTATGGATCAATGGTTTAGTGAATTTATGCAAGAGAGAAATCAGGCTCAACAACCTCTTCCCCTACTTATCACTTGTAGAGCCTACGATTGCACCTCCACCTCCTCCGGTAACTGAATCCATTTAGCATATTCCTATTGGAAAACTCAAAAAGTTTAGGGCCGAAGAATTTCAGGGTAGGTCAGATGATGATCCAGTCAAAGCTGAATATTGGCTTCTAAATACAATAAGAGTTTTTAAAGAGATGACTTGTTCCCTATATGATTATTTGAGATGTGTTGTTTCCTTAATGAAAGAGGAAGCATAAACTTAGTGGATGACTATAGTAGCCATGGTGCTGAATGAGAAAATCACTTGGGAATTCTTTCAGAATGAATTTAAAAAGAAATATGTTAGTAAGAGGTATCTAGACAAAAAGAAAGGGAATTTCTTGACCTGTACCAAGAAAACAGATCGGTAGCTGAGTACGAAAGAGAATTTGTATACCTTAGTAGATATGCCCGGGAAATTGTACCAACCGAAGAAGAAATATGTATTTGGTTTGAAAAAGAACTGAACGATGAAATTAGAATGATGATTGGGGGAAGAGATACGGGAATTTATTGTTCTATCATTTTGTAACGCCCTAATTTTTCTTAATTTTGGCTTATGTATTTTTGAGCACAAAAATATCTGTATGGGTTTCCGAAATTAACTGACACAAATATCTGTCTGCTGTAGTGGTTATGTGTTCTGGGTGTGAGTGTAAGGTCCCAAGTTTAAGTCACAACTTGGGTAAATTTTGGCATTTTTATGAATAAAGCTCTCACTAGGGTCGGTAGGCTTTTAAGTTGCCATTGGTAAAATGACATCAGAATTGGTATGCTGGTCTGGTGGTTGAGTGGAGTGTTGGTGTGTTGGAGGTCTTGTAACACCCCAAACCCGGCCCATTTGAAACGACCGAATTTGAAATGTCACTGCGGAAAATGTTTAAAAAGATTCTTACTTAAGAGTAAAAACATATAAATTTATTGTCTTTCATAAAACATTTTGTATGTTTAAAACATTCTAAGGAAAAATCAAGTGGTTATAAAAATACGGGTTCAAAATTTTGGTATATATGTACCCTTAACATATTAAGTTGCTAAAATAAAACTTACACAAATATTTAATTATATATCCACTTAACCATACCAAAAATAAATAATTAAATACTTTAAGTGGCTCTTATTACATCAAATCATTATTCAAAATATTTAAAATACTAAGTGCATAAAATTAAATAAAAGCGTCTTACGCATGGGCCACCTCAGTATCCACTCCAACCCAATCCAAGCATCACCGTGATGTTGATAAAGATTGGGTGAGTCATCTGAACTCAGTGTGCAATTAGTCCACTAAATTCCACCCACATGTCAAACCACATATTTACCCACATGGGATATTAAGGCAACATCATTCACATAATTTCACTTATTGGGCTTGGCCCATAACCATATCACATTCTTATAATAGGGTAATTAACCACATATTTCCATATCTTGGGCTTGGCCCATTACCACATTAATCCACATCACATCTTTGGGCTTGGCCCACTTTCACATTAATCCACATATCATATTGGGCTTGGCCCATTTGCACATTATTCATATCACATATTGGGCTTGGCCTATTTTTACATGTATTCACATACAAGATTATGCAATTATGAAGCCCAACCCACCTAGGGTCCATCCTCTACACACCCGTATCCGACCTACACACACAGGGATTATTAAATCACCCTCCCTTTTACTCAATAAGGCAACAAATGCCGTCCACGCGAACTTAATCGCAAATAATCCACAACACGACCTTAGTCGACGTCAATCCACGATGTAACCGAGGCTATCATCAAAACCACGATGAGCACAAAGCAATCAATAACCACGATATGACACATAGCCTATATCAATCACGATGAGGCACAGAGCCATTCATCAAACCACGTACTCGAAGTACACCCTGTCCTTCTTTCATATCCCACCCATGCACATGCAACATAAAATAGTGCCATGATAATAATGCATGTACATGTTATTTAGCATATCACACTTATACAAATTAATAACCACATCACATTCAAATTTAGAACTTACCGGATTGTTGACTTACCCCTGGAGGGTATCCATATCACAAATTACCACTGCACTGGTTAGCACATTCATAACATATACGCATATCACATACAACCATATATCCGGAAAGCGGTAGTCTAACTACACACACGATCACTTGAAGTTCTAAACTCGATCCCGACGCTATCGCTAAGCGAGACTACGACTATTTGCCTATAGCTTTCTCCTGCTACTGGCCCACACCCCAGTGGCCAATCCGAACTGCCGAGACAGATCTTTTCTTAAACTTCGGGATAGGGACTTTCCCTTTACCTTCTTGACCGACATCCATGTCCATTAATGATATCTTAATCAGAACCAAACGGTTAACCAATAACATCATAATCTAAATATACCAAATCTAAACTATACTTACTAAATATTCTTACCAACGAATCGAATCACGAAGCTTGATTACTTTTGTCGAAATTCCTAAATGGCCCACGATCGAATCGGTTATCACTTATTTACCAAATATGGCCTATGGTAGAATACCATGAATTACTTACCTTACTTACCAAAAATCCCGAATCACCACTTAACTATGAAGTCGTCGAAATCCCAGGTGAAACCACATTAGCATCGGCTTTAAGCATATATCCATAAGAATGGCCTTTGGCGAATTATCACCTTGACTTACCTTGATGAATCGAATCCGGAAGAACCTTTTAGTGCTTCCTTCCTTGACTATTCACAAAGAACACAATATTATGGCTTTATAGAGCATTCGACCAACCTTAGATCAAGGCCTAGACACTTGATTACATCACACAAATAAAAAGAAACAAACCGAATACTTAAATACTTACCCACTTAAAGATTCGGCTAAGCCTTATAAAATAATGATGGAAAAAGTCGGCCACAATAGGAAAATGTGTATTCAGCTAACACCAATTAAAGGAAGAAATTTGGGAGATTGTTAGAGACCTAGGAGCATTTGGCAATAGAGATTAAGAAAGAAATAAAAGATGAACTCCCTCCTAATAAAATTCGGCACACACACATAGAAAAAGAAAACCAAATTTCGGCACCCCTCTCCTTAAAAGCTTCAAAGCCGAACATGCACACCTCAAGAGTCCCACAATCGGCTAATTATCAAATCCCTATATCACCTATTCAAATAAAATAGCAATTATCTCTTATCTTACCCTTAAAAGAAAATAAATAAAATAAAGCCATATATTAATCCAACTCTTCCAACCGAAATTTAAAAACAAAATCATCAAGCTTATCCTCATCTATTTGAGAGTCCATGTGCAGACCACCAGCTCCTCTCTTTGATGCAAAAAGCCAAAAAAAAAACATAAAATCCTACTCATTCTTTGCTCACCGACCTTGAACCCAAGACTCTTTGGAGCAAGCTTACAGTAATGCGCCCAGCCACTTTGCCAAGGAGTTTTTTTGTGATATGCTTCACCCAAAACTTCTTTTAAGACCTCTTTCCCTAGCTCCCCCTTCCCTTAACGCCAAAGCAAAATAAAAACACGCCTATGCCGCCAACGGGATTCGAACCAAGGCCCTTGTCCAGGCGTCATTCCAGCCCTTAAGTGGCGCATGGAAGCCACTTTACCAAGGCACATTTTATGCTAAACACGCCTAAGATTTTTCCCTTAAGGCCTCCTGCCTTGCTCCCCTTCCAGACGCAAAAAGAAAAGCCCATTGCTTCCCACGCTGCTCGAACCACATCCACCTAGCTCCTTGAGGTGTCACTCCCCCAGCACTAAGTGGCGCCTCCTAGCCAATTACCACTTGGATTTCTTGTGTCCTAAACTCCCCAAAATTTTCTTAAGGCCTCTTGACCTAATTTCCCTTCTCACTTAAAATTCCAAAAATTTCCAATGCATTCCTTTTAATCCTAGAGTTTTAAAACCCTTAAAACATCACCAACCACACTTAAAGCCTACTAACACTTGAGTTATGCTTCAAACGCACAACCCTAATCTAGGATATTACAGTTCTACCCTCCTTAAAAATAATTTCGTCCTCGAAATTACCTACTATCAAACAATCGTGCATTCTTAACTTATCACCCTACTCTACCGCTGCGCACTCTGATCTTAACAAAACTAACACATTCCTTAGATACTATCTCAAGATTCGCATTCAAGGTTCCATACACTTTGCTAGCATACAAACACGAACTATCTCCTAACAATCAAGTCAATAAAGAGATTCGTGGTTAGGAACATACCTTGGTTGCTAAGCCAACCTTGGTTGCCTCACATCCAGAACCTTCAAGACCACCGCTTGGTGTTCCATGACCTTGACCTCGAGCCCTATCCATCACTTGAGGACATTTCTTAACCAAATAAGCCTTAGACCCACACCGGTAACATTCCTTACTATTTCCCCAACATTCTCCTAAATGAGCTCTTCCACATTGGGCACATAAACTACTCCGATTCTCAAGAATCGAAGATGCAGGTGTACGCATGAAATTCTCGATCTTTGGTCTTTTCTAAACATCTACAAACGATGCTGTCGGTTCAAAACTTTTCTTATCCCCGTTCCTTTCGTTCTCTCGGTTCTGCCTCACCGTCCTCTTAACCTCTTCGGCTGTCCGAGCCTTCTCCACTAAAATAGCAAAGTCTCTTTCTCTGTGCGGAGCAATCAACTCTCGAAACTCATCTCGTAGCCCATCTTCGAACCAGACATACCTTTCGTAATCAGTAGCCACGATCCCTTTGGCGTACTGACTTAACCGCATAAATTCAGCTTCATACTCTGCTACCGACTTGCTTCTTTGAACCAAGTTTAGAAATGCCTTCCTCTGCGAGTCTAAGTAGCTATCTCCAACGTACTTCCCTTCAAACTTATGCTTAAAATATTCCCAATCCACTCGATCTGCCGGAACACCTTGCGTGACAGTGAGCCACCATCGATAAGCTTCATCTCGGAGCAACGAGACAGCACCTTTCACTTTTCCTCGTGATTAAATCAAATCATCCATAATCCTTTCAATCGCTTCTAGCCAATACTCGCTACATTGAGCTACCCAGATACTCCTCTAAAATCTCGGCTCCATTTGACTTAAGTCTTTCGAGCACGGACTTGAGTTCCATTGCCCACATTGGCTCCTGCGACTCGCTCTAGCACTTTCAAAGCATAGCCAATAATCTTTGCGTCATCTCCTCCGATCGATTTTGATCCTCCGCGCCCTTCTCGGCGGCGGCACATCATTCGACCCATGGCGGACCTACTAGTTACGATCTGACTATCCTACCTCTACAAGGCGTCCACGGCGACCCGCCCCTAGAACTCATTTCTAACGTCGCGCTTTAATCTGATTAAGAAGTTTTATGCATTAGTATTTGTTTCACTGTTTAACCGCGAACAATTTTATGAAAAGAAACTCTAGAAGTGGTTCTTTCGATCGAACAAAGTTTTAGTTCAAGTTCACTACTCTAATTCAGAGAGTCACATTCATTCCTCAATAGAGGCACATTCATTCATCAACAAGAACACATTCATTCAGTGGTATTTACCACACACATTCATTAAGGCCTAGACACTTGATTCTGTCACACAAATAAAAAGAAACAAACCAAATACTTAAATTCTTACCCATTTGAAGATTCGACTAAGCCTTATAAAATAATGATGGAAAAAGTCAGCCACAATAGGAAAAGGTGTATTCGGCTAACACCAATTAAAGGAAGAAATTTGGGAGATTGTTAGAGACCTAGGAGCATTCGACAATAGAGATTAAGAAAGAAATAAAAGATGAACTCCTCCTAATAAAATTAAGACACACACATGGAAAAAGAAAACCAAATTTGGCACCCTCTCCTTAAAAGCTTCAAAGTCGAACATGCACACCTCAAGAGTCCCACAATCGGCTAATTATCAAATCCCTATATCACCTATTCAAATAAAATAGCAATTATCTCTTATCTTACCCTTAAAAGAAAATAAATAAAATAAAGCCATATATTAATCCAACTCTTCCAAATTAAATTTAAAAACAAAATCATCAAGCTTATCCTCATCTATTTGAGAGTCCATATGCAGACCATCGCTCCTCTCTTTGACGCAAAAAGCCAAAAAAAAAATCCTACTCCTTGCTGCTCACCAGCCTCGAACCCAAGACCTGCTAGAGCAAGCTTACAGGTAACGCCCCAGGCCACTTTGCAAGGCGTTTTTTTGTGATATGCTTCACCCAAAACTTCTTTTAAGACCTCTTTCCCTTGCTCCCCCTTCCCTTAACGCCAAAGCAAAATAAAAACACGCTCATGCCGCTAACGGGATTCGAACCAAGGCCCTTGTCCAGGCGTCATTCCAGGCCCTTAAGTGGCGCATAGAAGCCACTTTACCAAGGCCTGTTTTATGCCAAACACGCCTAAGATTTTTCCCTTAAGGCCTCCCTAGCCTTGCTTCCCTTCCAGACACAAAAAGAAAAGCCCATTGCTTCCCATGCTGCTCGAACCCTGTCCACTCCTTGAGGCGTCACTCCCCTAGGCACTAAGTGGCGCCTCCTAGCCAATTTACCACTTGGATTTCTTGTGTCCTAAACTCCCCAAAAATTTTCTTAAGGCCTCTTTAGCTTAATTTCCCCTTCTCACTTAAAATTCCAAAAATTTCCAATGCATTCCCTTTTAATCCTAGAGTTTTAAAAACCCTTAAAACATCACCAACCACACTTAAAGCCTACTAACACTTGAGTTATGCTTCAAACGCACAACCCCTAATCTAGGATATTACAGGTCTTGTCTTCAATTCCCAGGGATGGTAAGGGGTAATATTTTTGCTGCAAAAATTTGGCTAGAGTTTGAGTTTTACTGAAAATCTGAGTAGTGGGGAGTTGGTGGAGAGAATTAAGGGAGTTTGAGTTGGGGTCTATCTAAAAATCTAATTCTAATCTTTTTGTTTCTCTTTTTCCAAAATTAGACTTTTCCCCTTCCTTTCCTCTCCACTTTGCTACCGAAATTCTCCCCCACCTCTTCCCCTTTTCGTTCCTTTTTTTCCATTAACTCGTTTGATTCTGTACAATGTCGGCGTGATCGATAAGTTTTGTTTATGTTTTGTCCTGAATGTGATTGTGGATAAGTGAATTAAGAGAAGTGCTTATTTGATTATTAAGAGTCAATCAAGGGGTTGGAGGTTAGCCATTAATAGTGTGAAGTTGTAAAGTCCCTGCTGTTCGTTTCGAGGTAAGTGTTAAGTGGTTGTGTTGGTTCGTTGTTGGAATGATGGATTCGTTTAAACTATGGTTATAGGCTAATTTCGTGATTTGTAATGTCAATTATAGGTTTGGGATTGCTCAGGATTACTTTTGCAACGAATTGTTATCAGGTGTGTACTCAAATAATTAGAAAGCGAGTTTTTGGCAAAAGCCAAAAACCTTTTTGTCGATGCCACACAGCCGTGTTGGAGGCTGTGTGCAAGGCTGTGAGCCACAACACGGTCGTGTGATCAATGAGCCAGGTCATGCGTGAGTGACACGGCCGTGTGATGGCCGGGAAAAGCTGTGTGCGACACACGGGCTCGACCTATTGGGCTGTGTGGGCCACGCGAGCGTGTGGGGCCATACGGGTGAACCACACGGGCATGTGAAATTCTGGGACGACCAAGGCCAATTTGGGCCTTGTGGGTCACACGGACGTGTGGGCCCACACGGGCAGGCCACATGGACATATGAGCCTATTTTTCTGAAATGATTTGTAAGGTTGCAAGGGTCGCCCAAGTCGACTGTGTAACTACTGTAGGGTTGGTAAGCAGTACTTAGACCCCTAATTACTTGATCCGATTATGTGATATATGTATTAAGCATGTTGCACTTAACATGTATACCGACTTGAATGTGTGATCTGTTAATTGCATTATAGCATGTCATCGATTGTATGCTGCATTACATTGGGGTGGGTTGATGATATTAGAGAAAGTATCTGAAAGGCTATTAAGCCTGTTATCTGGCAGCTCAGCTGAAAATATCTGATTATGTGTCGCATTTCGATACAGCATAGTGTGTAGGGATGGGTAGGTTGATTTTATCCCCACATGGTGTGTAGGGTTGGACGGAGATGGTGTGTAGAGGCTGGTGGGTAGGATTCTAATAGTCTTTTCTGTTCTGTATATTCTATATCTGAATGGACTAAGGTCTACACCGATTCTGTAATGGGTTTAGACCCGAACTATAAATGTATGACTGCTTTCTGATATTATGCTGTGTGTATGTTTTCTGTGTGGATTACACACTGAGTTTACGAAAACTCACCGTTTTTTCTGCTTAATCTGTTCAGGTAGTCCCCAGCATTAGACGAACGGTGTAGCGGAGGACTCGACGGTAACCACAGTTCTAGACTCTCATGGTTTTTATTCTTTTTACAATTATGGGTTTAATTATTATGTATCTTGCGGACTTTTTGGGACTTTCCTTAAATGGGGTTTTTATTTATTATTTTCATGGATTCATAAATGTTAGACGTAGGAAGACTTGGTTTTAAAAGCTAAAGTATTTTTTAAACCCTGAATTCCTTAGACGGTTTTCTCAAAAACAAATGGGTTTCTTTAATGGATGGATTTACCTAATTAACTCAGTTTTCATAAAATAAATGATTTCTAAAGCTTCCGCAATGAATTATGTTTTAAACAATCAACTGGACGAGTACACAAATTCTGGAATCAATAAGAGTAATACAATGAACCCGATTTTATCTTAATAAATTAGTTTTCGAAAATTCCATCCCATGTGACATCGCCAGATTTGGCCATAACGTCTAGGTTGGGTTTGGGGTGTTACAATATCATGCTTCAAAGATGGAAAATGTGTATAATAAAAATTGCAGAGAGGTAGACGGAATAGAGAATCTTATAAAAGAAGCTCTTCCAAATCATTTCTAGCATTTCTGGCTAAAAAGTCGAGAGATGATTTTAGTCGAGCCACTACGATGCCATAATGATCAAGTAAGAATTAGGCGACTACTCAACAAGAATTCGGAGTAACTAATAGACCTGCTATTAGTGTGGGTAGTGTATAGAATATTTCTAGGTCCAAATACAAATATTGTGGAAAAAATTACTTCGGTGAATATAGAGTAAGGCAGGAGCTTGTTACAAATGCAGAGCTACTGACCATTTTATTTGAGACTGTCCTCACCGCAAAAAAAAAGGAGGAAGAACAAAAATAAAAGCAAATAACCACTTCCCAAAGAAGTAAGCGTTTACAGTGCTACTGGGGCTACTCGTTCAAATATGAGAGATGAGACTACTCGGTCGGAGACTAATGCGCCGGCACGTACTTATGCTATCCGAGCAAGGGAAGAAGCTACTAGCTCCAAACGTAATTGTTGGTACTTTCTATCTTTTTGATGTTACTGTATATGCATTGATTGACCCTGGGTCTACACATTCTTATGTTTGCACTGCATTAGCATTAGAAAAGAAATTGTCTGTTGAACCTACTGATTATGATATTCAAGTTACTAATCCATTAGGCCAAAGTGTAATAGTCAATTTAGTGTGTCGTGACTGTCCACTGATAGTAAAAGGCTGTGAATTCTCTGCTGATTTGATGTTGTTGCCTTTTCAGGAATTTGATGTTATTTTGGAAATGGATTGGTTGAAAAAGCATGATGCTGTAATAAATTGTAGAGAAAAACGGATTGATCTGAAATGTCAAACAGGTGTGTAACACCCCTAACTCGTATCCGTCGCCGGATTAGAGTTACGAGGCATTACATAACAGTACACAACTTTCAAACAATTATGAATACGTACATGTCATGTTTGCATAAATAAAACAAATGGCTATTTAAAATAATGAACGTACACTATTAATCACAAAACAAATACACTTCACTTGCATATAGTCATGTTATTACTTAAACAAATTTATCTCAAATCCATACAAAATTATATGCATCCAAAATATAAGCATGAATCGTGTACTCATCACATCAAATTTGAACCATTCTATCATAAAATATAAATTTATATGCATACATCATTTGAACCAATATGTAAATCCATATAAAATATATCATCTTACACTTATTAAAATACATCAATATTACCCATATGTACAAATCAAATATTTATCAAATTCATCATAAGCTTATATAACACGTTTATAATTTAATTAGTACATAACTATCTTAACTAGCATATGCAAGTTATAAATCAACAACCCTTTTATTTACCATTCATTGACCAAACATGTAAACAACTTTGGTAACAATTCATAAGACCGAATATACATTAATACTTTTTATTAAATATATACTAATTTATTTCATGAAAAATTAGCAACCAAAGGTAACCTCATAATTTGAAAAAAATATAACCATTAAATCATAAGCCAAAATAAACCATTTCTTGTTCAAATCATATCAAATCATATAATAAAATCATACATATCATTTCACATTTTCCAAACTCAAATTCATATACTCATTTATAGCACAAAACATGCTTCTAACACAAGTCTAAATCATGACCCAAAATACACATGTTCTTCCATATCTTACAACCGAACTTAACTACCATTTCATCTATAATATACTTAATATTTTACCCATTTATTCAACCCACATTTCAAATCCTTAACACCAAGCATAAACCGAATATATATATATCACATACATATGAAATACACATTACTTTCGATACAAACTTAATCCATGACTAAATTCAGACAGATCATTAACAAAGCATACCAAACAAATCTCACTTAATAAACCATGATTGAATTTAAATCACTCAAGCGTTAAATATATCCATTATATCAAAAGCATAGAAACTAAGATTAACCAAAAGAAATAAGCCATTTTGCATGGCTCATAATTACATATTCAAGGTCGAACAAAAATACATATTAGCCTATACATGCCATAAGTTCAGAAATAAACTTTTTAGAAGTACCAAAGATTGACGATAGTGTGGATGACTTCGATGACGATCCCCGAGCTCGTAACTTACAACCAAAATCTATAAAACAGAGTAACAAAAACACACCAAGTAAGCTAACTTAACTTAGTAAGTCTTAAGCAAATTAAACAATTCAAATGAATAATCAAAACATTTAAAACAAATCAAATTGTATTATTGATATTATACTTTAACACCAATAAGTTATCTAGGCGAATGCTAATATTTCTCATTTAGCATAATATTATTCAACTATTCATTCCCAAAATAACACTATCTCAATTATTTTTACAATCATTCCTATTTGGCCGAATAATCACGATCCAATATATCATCTCATAATTACTTACTTATATGGCCGAATTCACATGGTTCATTATATCATCACAAATGGCCGATTATACAAATACAATATATTATCATATATGACCGAACACACAAGTTCAATATAACATCACATATACTCAAATATTCAAGCTTAATATAACATTACATGTGGCCAAATATACAAGTTCAATACATCATCACGTATGCACATACCTATGTGGCGAATATACAAGGTCATTTAGGTCAACTTACTTGCTCAATTTCCATATCATTATGAAGTCTTATAGACATAGACATGAAAATAGATCACCGGTATAAAACCTTCTAGGCATAAGCCTGAATCACACACCGGCACTAGGCCTGCTAGACTCAAAGTCTGACATTTATTCACCGGCAATAAGCCTGCTAGGCACAAAGCTTGATCAAATTCACCAGCACGAGGCTTGCTGAGCTCAAAGCTCAAATATCGTTATTATAAAGTCATTCCATAAACAGTCCATACAACTTTCAGAGATTTTAATTCAGTCGAATAAAACTCATCCACATTAATATAATGTAAAATCACATTCGGCTACTCTACTATACAACTATAAAATTTGAATCAGCACAATAAACCAATTTATATTTGAAATAAATAATATTTTATTACTTAAAGACTTACCTCGGATATCGACGGACGTTATGTATCGGCTATTCAATTATTTTTGCTTTTCCCCGATCCAAGTCTGATTTCTTTTGTTCTTGATCTATATCATTTCAAATTAACCTTATTTAAACACCATTACACTCAATTTAGTCCAAAAAAAATGTAATGGGCAAATTACAATTTTGCCCCTAACATTTCATACTTTTTTCATTTAGTCCTTTTTGCACAAAACACAAAATTTGACTATACACCTTAAGGGCCGAATATTCATAGTCCTCATACAAGTCCATAAATTTCATTTATTTCACATTGTAGTCCCTCAAAAATTTATTTTTTCAATTTCGTCCAACATACTCAATTTTATCAAAAATTCAAAGACAAAACTTGTTAATCTAACACATATATATCATATTTCATATCAAACAACACAAACAACAAGCTATCATCAATGGCTCAACTCAAAATATTCATCAAAATCAAAAATTAAAACATGGGCTTTGTGCATCTCATAGCAACGATCTCAAAAACGTAAAAATTATCAAAAATCGAGTTGAACACATACCTTGATTTAGCTTAGAAATGACCGAATGTACAAAAGCTCACGAACTTTTTCTTTCTTAAGTTTCGGCTATGAACCTTAAAAGATGAAACATGTTTTATTTTTTTATGATATAATATATATTATAATACATTATTATTAGTTTACTAATATAACCATTACTTAAAATTATAATAACATTTGAACTAATGGGCATTAATGTCCTTTTCTGCCCACTATAGCTTAGAATGGATAAATTTCAACTTTAATACTTCCTTTTTAAAAGACAACATCAATTTATCCCTCGCACATTAAACTATCAAATTTTTAATTTACGCGATAAAGCCCTTTTATTTAATCAGACACTCAAACAACGAAAATAAAACACGAAAATTTCACACAAGAAAATTCAAACATAATAAACACAAAAAATAATTTTAATATATTTTTTGGACTCAGATTTGTGGTCCTGAAACTACTATTCCGATTAGGGTCAAAATAGGGCTGTTACAAGGTGAAATGATTACTATTGAGTCTGAGAATCTGAAAGAAATTGTTAGAATTATTTCAGCTTTTTTAGCTCAAAAACTAATGCGAAAAGGTAATGAGGCATTTTTAGCCTATATTCTTAATACCAGTTGTTAATGAGTTTGCTGATGTGTTTCTTGAGGAGTTGCCAGGTTTACCACCTGATCGTGAAGTTGAATTTGTAATTGATGTAATTCTGGGAACAGCTCCAATACCGATAACTCCATACCATATGGCACCAGCTGAGTTTAAGGAGTTAAAGACACAGTTGCAAGAATTATTAGACAAAGGGTTCATTAGACCGAGTATGTCTCCTTGGGGCCACCTATTTTATTTGTGAAAAAGAAAGACAGATCTTTGAGATTATTTATAGATTACAGACAATTGAACAATGTTACAATTAAAAATAAATATCCTTTGCCTCGTATTGATGATTTGTTTGATCAATTGAAAGGTGCTGCAGTATTTTCAAAAATAGACCTTAGATCCGGGTATTACCAGTTGAAAGTTAAAGAGTGTGATGTGCCGAAGACTGCTTTCAAAACTCGGTATGGTCATTACGAGTTTGGTAATGCCATTTAGTTTGACTAATGCTCTTGCTGCTTTTGTGGATCTAATGAATCGAATTTTTCAACCTTATTTGGATAGATTTATGGTTGTATTTATTGATAATACACTGGTTTATTCGAAGACAGAGTCTGAGAATGCTCAACACTTGATAATTGTGCTACAGATTTTGAGAGAAAAATAGTTGTATGCAAAGTTTAGCAAATGTGAATTCTGGCTTCATGAGGTTGGATTTCAGGGTCACATTGAATCTGATGAAAGGATTCGAATGGATCCGAGTAAAGTATTTGTAGTACTGAATTGGAAAACTCTAAAGAATATTACAGAAGTGCGAAGTTTTCTGGGTTTAGCAGGTTATTACCGATATTTTGTCAAGAATTTTTCAATGATTGCTTCACCATTGACCCAATTGTTACAAAAGAATGTTGAATTTGTGTGGTCTGATGAGTGTCAATAGAGTTTTGATTAGTTGAATAACAGAAGAACCGATCTTGACTAAGCCAGAATCGGGTATACCGTATGTTGTGTACAGTGATGCGTCTCTGAATGGTTTAGGTTGTGTACTAGTGCAGTCAGGTAAAGCAGTGGCCTATGCTTCTCGACAGTGAAAACCACCCGAGAAGAATTATCCTACACATGATCTTAAGTTGCCTGCAATTGTATTTGCTTTGAAAATTTGAAGACACTATTTATATGGTGATAAATGTTACGTGTTTACGGATCACAATAGTTTGAAATATTTGATGACTCAGAAAGAGCTGAATTTGAAACAGAGATGATGGCTAGAACTGTTGAAAGATTATGATCTCGTTATTGACTATCACTCGAGGAAAGCTAATTTAGTTGCGGATGCACTTAGTCGAAAAGTCGTCCTTGTTTGCACTTCGAGCGATGAATGCTCATTTGTCTCTTAATGAATATGGTTCTGTATTAGCTAAATTGAAAATAAAACCTTTGTTCTTTCAACGAATTCGGGAATTGCAAGATGAAGACCCAAAATTAGGGTCAAAAAGATAAACGGTTCGGGACAATTTGAGTTCAGGGTATAGCATTGATGATAACGGTATGTTGCAATCGCAATAAAATTTGTGTTCGAATAATTCAGATTTGAAAAATGATATTCTTTCTGAAGCTCACAGTAGCATGTATTCCATTCATCCGGGTAGTACTAAAATATATTGTGATTTGAAACAAATGTACTGGTGGTCAGGTATGAAATGGGAAATTTGTGAGTTCATAGCTAAATGTTTGATTTTTCAGCAAGTGAAAGCGGAACATCATGTACCAAGGGGTTTATTACAACTTGTCATGATTCCAGAATGGAAATGGGAGCATGTCACGATGGATTTTGTATCCAGATTACCTGTGACTCCGAGAAAGAAAGAATCGATCTGGGTGATTGTTGATAGATTGACTAAATCTGCATATTTTATTCCGGTCAGAATCGACTTTTCGCTTGAGAAGTTAGCGAAATTGTATATATCAGAGATTGTGAGATTACATAGGGTTCCCACATCCATTATTTCAGATCAAAATCTGAGGTTTACATCGAGATTTTGGGGTAAATTTCAATAAGCTCTTGGTACAAATTAAATTTCAGCATAGCATTTCCTCAGATTGACGGGCAACCAGAACGAGTAATTCAGATTCTGGAAGACATGTTGAGATGTTGTATACTTGAGTTTGGAGGTAGCTGGGAAAGGTATTTACCGTTGGCTGAATTTGCATATAATAATTATCAATCAAGTCTTAAAATGGCATCATTTGAAGCTCTTTATGGAGGAAAAGTAAGACTCCATTGTATTGGTCTGAATTGGATGAATCCAAATTAGTGGGAGTCGATTTGATTCGAGAAACTGAAGATAAATTTTGAATCATTCGGGACAGTTTGAAAGCTGCTTCTGACCGTAAAAAATCATATGCAAATTTGAAAAGAAGAGTGATAGAATTTACTGGGGATGATCGAGTATTCCTAAAGGTTTCACCATGGAAGAAAGTATTACGGGTTGGTCGAAAAGGGAAACTGAGTCCAAGATTTATCGGACCGTATGAAACCATCGAAAGAATTGGCCCAGTAGCTTATAGATTAGCTTTGCCTCTGGAACTTGAGAAAATTCATAACATGTTTCATGTATCGATGCTAAGGCAATACAAATCTAATCCTTCACATGTGATTCATCACAATGAGATTGAACTGCAACCAGATATGACGTATTCAGAAGAACCGGTAAGAATTTTGGCTCGAGAGGTTAAGGAATTGTAGAATAAACGAGTCCTACTAGTAAAAGTACTATGGGACCATCATGGTTCAGAAGAGGCTACTTGGGAAATAGAAGAATCAATGAGATCGCATTATCCAAATTTATTATCATGTAACAAATTTCGATGACGAAATTTCCTAAAGGGGAGAGTTGTAATAGCCTAATTTTTAGGGGTGTCGAAAACAGTGGTTCGAGACCACTAAATCTGACGAGTTTAAAAATATTATTATTTATTATTTACGAGTTAATTGTGATTTTAGAAAGATTTTTGAATTAGTGATTTGTGTTTTAAAAGAATTTATTAGGTTAAGTGGTTCTGAAAACGAGGTATCAAGACCTCGATTTCATAAACTGAGAAAATATTTTTATAAATATATACAGAGTGTCATTACGTTAGTATTAAAGTTTCGTTAGAAAATTTTAACATTTTGATAGTTAATTAATTAAAAAGGACTAAATTGAAAAAGGTGCCAAACTTTTAAAGTGATTAAATACCCTAAATGTTAAATGAGGGAGGACTTGAAGGGTAAATAAGTCAAAGAGGATGGCTTGGGTGGCATAAGCAGAGAAAAATGAATGAAAATTAGGTGAAATAAGGGCAAAATTAGAAATTTTGTAAAATTAAACAAATAAAACAACAATAAAAAGATTTTCTAGACATTTCTTCATCAATCTTCAGCCAAAAACACCATAGGAGTCTTAAAAATCTGGTTTTTTTTATATTTTTGCTCCATGTAAGTTCAATTCTTGTTTATTTCTTGTAATTTTATGTTTTTGAGACTTTTTACAATTAGGTCCAACTATCTATTTCATTAGTTTTTGATTTCATAGGTAATTTTGAAAGTTACCATTGATGAGTGCTGGATGTTTATGATGAATTAACTTGGAATTGAAGCTCTAATTTTGTTATG